>JARVLF010000002.1:0-577327 GCA_030849465.1 Moesziomyces globuligerus
CAAGGAATATGCTCAATGGGACCTAAAGAACCTATAAACATCATAAAAAGAGGTGGTCAAATCCCAACCCCAAGGGGCGCACCTTGTAACCCAATAAAAAGAGGTGGTCAAAATCCCAACCCCAAGGGGCGCACCTTGTAACCCTAACCCTAACCCAAGTTTACTTAAGACCCCAAGACATGTTTGTACCCCACCCCCAAGGGGCGCACCTTGTAACCCCCCCCCCTTACCTAACCCCTAACCCTAACCCTAGGAGCTGGCATACCTCCATGACCCCTTGACCTACCTTCCTGAAACTTTGCATACAGCCTTCTTTCAGCATTATAAGCATCTTTCATTAAGGACACTGGCAAGATCCAAGCACTTTTTGAAGACCCCGTTTTGCCACCCGGCCAAATTTCTTTGGCTCATATCTCCGCAACCTACTGATAAACTTGAGTGGGGTTCAGCAAGGAATATGCTCAATGGGACCTAAAGAACCTATAAACATCATAAAAAGAGGTGGTCAAATCCCAACCCCAAGGGGCGCACCTTGTAACCCCATAAAAAGAGGTGGTCAAATCCCAACCCCAAGGGGCGCACCTTGTAACCCTAACCCTAACCCAAGTTTACTTAAGACCCCAAGACATGTTTGTACCCCACCCCCAAGGGGCGCACCTTGTAACCCCCCCCCCTACCTAACCCTAACCCTAACCCTTGGAGCTGGCATACCTCCATGACCCCTTGACCTACCTTCCTGACACTTTGCATACAGCCTTCTTTCAGCATTATAAGCATCTTTCATTTAGACACTGGCAAGATCCAAGCACTTTTTGAAGACCCCGTTTTGCCACCCGGCCAAATTTCTTTGGCTCATATCTCCGCAACCTACTGATAAACTTGAGTGGGGTTCAGCAAGGAATATGCTCAATGGGACCTAAAGAACCTATAAACATCATAAAAAGAGGTGGTCAAATCCCAACCCCATGGGGCGCACCTTGTAACCCCATAAAAAGAGGTGGTCAAATCCCAACCCCAAGGGGCGCACCTTGTAACCCTAACCCTAACCCAAGTTTACTTAAGACCCCAAGACATGTTTGTACCCCACCCCCAAGGGGCGCACCTTGTAACCCCCCCCCCCTACCTAACCCTAACCCTAACCCTAGGAGCTGGCATACCTCCATGACCCCTTGACCTACCTTCCTGAAACTTTGCATACAGCCTTCTTTCAGCATTATAAGCATCTTTCATTAAGACACTGGCAAGATCCAAGCACTTTTTGAAGACCCCGTTTTGCCACCCGGCCAAATTTCTTTGGCTCATATCTCCGCAACCTACTGATAAACTTGAGTGGGGTTCAGCAAGGAATATGCTCAATGGGACCTAACGAACCTATAAACATCATAAAAAGAGGTGGTCAAATCCCAACCCCAAGGGGCGCACCTTGTAACCCTAACCCTAACCCTAACCCTAACCCTAACCCTAACCCTAACCCTAACCCTAACCCTAACCCTAACCCTAAGCAGATGGTGCTTCTGCCTCCTCCTCAGCGGTGTCAAGAGCAGGCAGCAGTACCACAATACCGTCTGCTGGCATGTCTTGAACATCTTGCAGCTCTAGTGTATGCTGGGGACATGCTTGTGTTGGTGCTGCAGGTCCTTCTTGGGGAAGGTACGGTAGCGTCTCTCCGTCTTCCTCTCCGCCTGACTCCTGCTCAGAGTCCGCGTTGACGTCAGGTCCATGGGGAGATAGGGTGGGCACTAGACCAGGAGACGCGTCAATTTCCAGGGAAATGTCCATCTCCAGTCCGTCTCCGTCTCCATCTTGCCCAGACTCTGGCTCTGGATCCACGTCTGGCTCCCGCTCAGAATCAGAGACGTGTGTCTCCGCTGGAAAATCCAAGATTGGGCTCGGAGGCAGGCTGGGCACCAGACCAGGAGATGCGTCAATTTCCTGGAAATTCTCCTCCTCCACATCTGCCTCCGTGCCTGTTGCCTCTGGGGCCAGTGGTGAGCTGGGAGACGGTGATGCTGTGTGCATGGGTGCTGGGCTTGCACTTGGAGGCAGCAGCAGGGCCAGAGCCTGCGCCAGCGCTGACACAGCTGCCACAATGACGGCTGCTGCCTGCTCTGCCGGTGCTGATTCTGACTGTGCTGGAGCAAAATCTTCTGCTGCTGCAGCTGCTGCTGCTGTGGGCTGGGACCGTACACCCTGGCACTTGCGGATGCCCTGGTGCTTGTGCAGTGCCGCAGCATTCACCACTACCTGGCCGCACTGGCATGCCACCAGCCCAACAGCAGCAGCAGCCTCCTGACTGACGTGTGCACCGCTGTGCGCCTTGCGCAAATGATTGGTGATGTTTGTTGCCGCATAGGAGAGACCGCAAACAGGGCAGGTTGTCCGTGACATATTGGCTGGCAGAGGGGAGTGGGTGATGTGATGGGCATTGACGGGTGCACATCTCTGCTACTTGCCCTTGACGGTCTCCCTTTTGTAGCTGACCATTTCACCAACTGTAGTGGACCGTCTCTCTGACTGTAGTGGACCGTCTCCATTTTTGAAGCAGACCGTCTTTATTTCTGAAGTGGACCGTCTTGATTTTTGAAGCAGACTGTCTTGATTTTTGAAGCGGACTGTCTTCCTGTGAAATTCAACGCGTCAGATTTTTGAATTGGACCGTCTTCCATGAGGGCAGACCAGGGACCGCTGGATGCGGAGCGCGTCCAAAAGTTGGAAACCCACCGTCAAAAGGATCTGGAACCCTAACCCTAACCCTAACCCTAACCCTAACCCTAACCCTAACCCTAACCCAAGGCGAGTTTAAAAACCGCCTGGTAACCCCCTTTGCTAGGCGAGTTTAAAAACGCACCTGGACAGGCTCTTTGCTTGGCAAGTTTAAAACCCACCTGGACAGGCACTAACCTACCTGGACATGGCCAGCAGACCTTAGTCCAATTGACCAAACAGCCATTGTGCTGCCAGGCAGGTTTAAAAACCCACCTGGACAGGCTCTTTGCTTGGCAAGTTTAAAAACCCGCCTGGACAGGCTCTTTGCTCGGCGAGTTTAAAAACCCACCTGGACAGGCGCTAACCTACCTGGACATGGCCAGCAGACCTTAGTCCAATTGACCAAACAGCCATTGTGCTGCCAGGCAGGTTTAAAACCCGCCTGGACAGGCTCTTTGCTAGGCGAGTTTAAAAACCGCCTGGTAACCCTCTTTGCTCGGCGAGTTTAAAAACGCACCTGGGTTTGACGATTGGACCACGGTCTGCTGGCCAACCTGGTTCACCAAACTGGTTTGCTGCTGTTACTGGCTTGCTAGTAGTGTGTCTAGTCTGTCACCAGCAATGATACTCAGTGGCTTCTCGTTGAAGATGCTCTGCCGGAAGAATCCACTGAATGCCCACCGTGCATCCCCATTGCCACCAGCTTGGAGGGAGCGGTGGAAGTATGTGTGTGAGTTGAGCACAAGAATGGTGTGCGGCTCCACCCTGATGCTGACTCCAAACTGGGGAAGCGCAAGCAATGCCGGCTCTCCAAAGTTGAAGAGAAGCGACGGTATGCAGTCAAGATCATCACGGTGAACCCCACCGTCAGAGGGGAAGCCTGTGAAGAAGGCAACTGTGGTCCACCACGGATGCAGAAGCTCCGTGCTCTTTCCAAAATAGCTCTCTAGCCACCTGCGGTGCGGCGCTCGAGCAGCAAGGCTACTTGCAAAGTCTGTGTTGATCTTGTCTTTGAGTGTCCAACGCCGCCAACCGGAATGACCTGGCAGGACCACGCTCTGCGCAGAAGCGTGAGGTGGGCAATGTGAGTGTTGAACGCACCTGCCACACCGTGCAGCAGCAAGACCTCCTCCTCCGTGCTGAGCTCTGCATCACGCACAGCCAGCTTGTTGATGCAGGCATGGACGGCAACCCTGCTCCGTGCACCAATGTGATGCTCCACTGCCAGAGTGTTGTCCCGCAGCCAGTCTGTTGCTGCCTCCTGGATCTCAATGGGACCTGGCCCACCGTGTTGATCTTCCAATGCAAAGGAGAGGCACTCCAGCATGGACTCGCGCATGCTGGCAAACTCATGCGTGCGGACAAGACCACTGAGGTCCCTCCGCTGGCTGAGCTTGCAGACAGCTTGGTCTGCAGGTATGCTTGCAAACAGCAGCCGTGCTGGATCCACAATGAGCGTGCTGAGGTCAACGCCCAGCTGCCGGTTGAATGCCAGCGTGGCAATGTGCATGCGGAATTTCTGCGCGCCAAGGGTGGCTCGGCACTCAGTGCAGCGGATGCGGAACTGATGGGCACCTCCACAGAGGATGTACGTGCCCACGCGCCGGCAACCCTGGCACCGCAGGTGGATTTGAATGTGCCCAAACAAATTCTTGGTCCGCTTGGGCGTGCTGAACCGCTCCAGCTCTTGCGCCAGATCCACCGCAGCTTGGTTGGACACCCACCATGCGGTGGGACTGTCCAGCGCTGTGGGCCGTCTGCCCGGATGCCAACCCATTGCATTGTACAGGTCCACCACGGCTTGCCGCTGCAGCCGTGTGGACTGCTTGCTGCTGTTGCCCCGGAAGAGCTGCTTCTGCTCTGCAACAGCAAGCAGCACGTCAGGTCCCTGAACATGTCTTCTTTCTTGATGGTGTGCGTCAGCAGCTGCTGCACCCCTGCTTGTGCGGTGAACAGGTAGCGTGGATCAAGGAAGCGGCTTGCCTTTGCCACTTGCTGCGCCTGCTGCATGGTGGCCGCTTGCACGGTGAGCTCCAGCCGGATGCCGCTGCCCACCTCTGGTGCTGTGCCAGAGACGCGCTCTTTCCACCTCTGCAGTGTGGCAATGCGGTCTTTCACCGTCTTCATGATCATCGGCTGACCTCCCTGCCCGGCACCTGCTGCTCCGGCTTTGAGCAGGTGCGTGAGTTTGGAATATGCCTTGAAATGGGAAATTCCATCTGCACGGTGAGCCCATCGCAGCTCCACACTGCCAAAACCACGGCCAACGCGCAGAGCGCTGGGATACTGCTTGTAGCCGCCCTTCTTTGTTTTGGGTGCAAGCAGCGTGACGTGGCCTGTGTCCACCGTGCAGCCAATGTCAAACACATTGAACGCCTGCATTGGATGCTCTGCTAGCGCAGCTGGATCCAGGAAGCGGTGGATGGCCACCTTGAAGCCGTATGCACCCATGCGTACACTCTGGCAGCCTATGTCCTGCAGCGCCTCCACCAGGATGCTGATCTCCACCCGCAGCTCTCCAAAGGTGAGCGTCTTGGCGTGTTCAGAGGGGACAAGGATGGCGTGTTGTGGCGGTCCCTGCAGCCGTGCTACAAGGGGGAGCTTGAACTGCGGTTCAAAGCGGAAGACCACCTTGAGCTCGGCAAAATAGACCCAATTGTCAAAGACGTGCATGTCCTTGAAATCAGGTGCATGGCTGATCAAGGACGCGTAGCAGCCAGCTGGAAAAATCTGCAGCATGCTGGCAGGAGAAATTGTCACCGCAAAGGAGTCCACATCCGTGTGGACAGGCACGTCCCAGTTGGAAATTGGTGCCATGGCTGGGATAGGCGGGAGTTCTGGAAGCTGCTCCCCTGTGTCCAGCACCAGCTGGGGTGCAGATGGTGCTTCTGCCTCCTCCTCAGCGGTGTCAAGAGCAGGCAGCAGTACCACAATACCGTCTGCTGGCATGTCTTGAACATCTTGCAGCTCTAGTGTATGCTGGGGACATGCTTGTGTTGGTGCTGCAGGTCCTTCTTGGGGAAGGTACGGTAGCGTCTCTCCGTCTTCCTCTCCGCCTGACTCCTGCTCAGAGTCCGCGTTGACGTCAGGTCCATGGGGAGATAGGGTGGGCACTAGACCAGGAGACGCGTCAATTTCCAGGGAAATGTCCATCTCCAGTCCGTCTCCGTCTCCATCTTGCCCAGACTCTGGCTCTGGATCCACGTCTGGCTCCCGCTCAGAATCAGAGACGTGTGTCTCCGCTGGAAAATCCAAGATTGGGCTCGGAGGCAGGCTGGGCACCAGACCAGGAGATGCGTCAATTTCCTGGAAATTCTCCTCCTCCACATCTGCCTCTGTGCCTGTTGCCTCTGGGGCCAGTGGTGAGCTGGGAGACGGTGATGCTGTGTGCACGGGTGCTGGGCTTGCACTTGGAGGCGGCAGCGGGGCCAGAGCCTGCGCCAGCGCTGACGCAGCTGCCACAATGGCGGCTGCTGCCTGCTCTGCCGGTGCTGATTCTGACTGTGCTGGAGCAAAATCTTCTGCTGCTGCAGCGGCTGCTGCTGTGGGCTGGGACCGTACACCCTGGCACTTACGGATGCCCTGGTGCTTGCGCAGTGCCGCAGCATTCACCACTACCTGGCCGCACTGGCATGCAACCAGCCCAACAGCAGCAGCAGCCTCCTGACTGACGTGTGCACCGCTGTGCGCCTTGCGCAAATGATTGGTGATGTTTGTTGCCGCATAGGAGAGACCGCAAACAGGGCAGGTTGTCCGTGACATATTGGCTGGCAGAGGGGAGTGGGTGATGTGATGGGCATTGACGGGTGCACATCTCTGCTACTTGCCCTTGACGGTCTCCCTTTTGTAGCTGACCATTTCACCAACTGTAGTGGACCGTCTCTCTGACTGTAGTGGACCGTCTCCATTTTTGAAGCAGACCGTCTTTATTTCTGAAGTGGACCGTCTTGATTTTTGAAGCAGACCGTCTTGATTTTTGAAGCGGACTGTCTTCCTGTGAAATTCAACGCGTCAGATTTTTGAATTGGACCGTCTTCCATGAGGGCAGACCAGGGACCGCTGGATGCGGAGCGCGTCCAAAAGTTGGAAACCCACCGTCAAAAGGATCTGGAACCCTAACCCTAACCCTAACCCTAACCCTAACCCTAACCCTAACCCTAACCCTAACCCTAACCCAAGGCGAGTTTAAAAACCGCCTGGTAACCCCCTTTGCTAGGCGAGTTTAAAAACGCACCTGGACAGGCTCTTTGCTTGGCAAGTTTAAAACCCACCTGGACAGGCACTAACCTACCTGGACATGGCCAGCAGACCTTAGTCCAATTGACCAAACAGCCATTGTGCTGCCAGGCAGGTTTAAAAACCCACCTGGACAGGCTCTTTGCTTGGCAAGTTTAAAAACCCGCCTGGACAGGCTCTTTGCTCGGCGAGTTTAAAAACCCACCTGGACAGGCGCTAACCTACCTGGACATGGCCAGCAGACCTTAGTCCAATTGACCAAACAGCCATTGTGCTGCCAGGCAGGTTTAAAAACCCGCCTGGACAGGCTCTTTGCTAGGCGAGTTTAAAAACCGCCTGGTAACCCTCTTTGCTCGGCGAGTTTAAAAACGCACCTGGGTTTGACGATTGGACCACGGTCTGCTGGCCAACCTGGTTCACCAAACTGGTTTGCTGCTGTTACTGGCTTGCTAGTAGTGTGTCTAGTCTGTCACCAGCAATGATACTCAGTGGCTTCTTGTTGAAGATGCTCTGCCGGAAGAATCCACTGAATGCCCACCGTGCATCCCCATTGCCACCAGCTTGGAGGGAGCGGTGGAAGTATGTGTGTGAGTTGAGCACAAGAATGGTGTGCGGCTCCACCCTGATGCTGACTCCAAACTGGGGAAGCGCAAGCAATGCCGGCTCTCCAAAGTTGAAGAGAAGCGACGGTATGCAGTCAAGATCATCACGGTGAACCCCACCGTCAGAGGGGAAGCCTGTGAAGAAGGCAACTGTGGTCCACCATGTATGCAGAAGCTCCGTGCTCTTTCCAAAATAGCTCTCTAGCCACCTGCGGTGCGGCGCTCGAGCAGCAAGGCTACTTGCAAAGTCCGTGTTGATCTTGTCTTTGAGTGTCCTCAGCACCAGCTCGGCATGCTGCCTTGTCCACCACAGCAATGCAAAGGCTTCATCACGGTACTTGGGGTTGGTGGTCTCAGATGTGAAGCCCAGGCTGACTTCCCCCCGGCTGTGCCAGATCCCCAGATGATGCTCGACCAGGTTCCGCTTGTTTTTGTGTATGGCACTCCGTGTTGCCTTTCCTGTCTGCGTGGTCTTCTTGGCCAAATAAGTATCAAGGAGGATCCTGCCCGCCTTGGAGCTAGCTTTTGCCTTCCGATGCACTTCCCAGGATGTTGGAGCTAGCCGTTGTACTATCACCTTGTGGTTGCTGCCGTCCATGAGTGTGAGATTGGGAACAGCACATCCGGGCTGCGGCTCTCCGATGACTTGAAGCTGGGTACCCTCGGTCCAGTGCTCCTTCTGCCAGCCAGGTATGGGATCCACGGTGATTGCAAGTTCCTCCTGCTTGCTTTGCTGGTATAGTTGCCGTTGAGCTGCTTCACGGACCTTCCTTGCCGTCTTCTTGCGGGCAATTGCTTCAGGTGTTTTTGCTGGCATGTTGACGGATGGAGATGAGACGGGGGTCCCGTCTCCAAACTCAACTTTCCTGAGCCAAAGTGAAAATTTTGACGCGGTACCCCCTCCACCTGGAAAGAGCGTGCCCATCTGGGGGTACCGCCTCCAAACTCAACTTTCCCAAGCCAAAGTGAAAATTTTGACGCGGTACCCCCTCCACCTGGAAAGAGCGTGCCCATTGGGGGTACCGCCTCAAAATTCCAACTTCCCCTGCCAAAATGAAAATTTGGACACGGTACCCCCAGCTCTCATCCAGCTCACCCGGACCACTGTTCAGCTTGCACAAACACACGTGAACAAAATGATATTCTCCTACTGCCTAGAGTGTGTCAGCACCTCGTATCCATCACCCATAAGCTTGACAAGGCCCACATATGGCCCAACGCTGCCAACCGGAATGACCTGGCAGGACCACGCTCTGCGCAGAAGCATGAGGTGGGCAATGTGAGTGTTGAACGCACCTGCCACACCGTGCAGCAGCAAGACCTCCTCCTCCGTGCTGAGCTCTGCATCACGCACAGCCAGCTTGTTGATGCAGGCATGGACGGCAACCCTGCTCCGTGCACCAATGTGATGCTCCACTGCCAGAGTGTTGTCCCGCAGCCAGTCTGTTGCTGCCTCCTGGATCTCAATGGGACCTGGCCCACCGTGTTGATCTTCCAACGCAAAGGAGAGGCACTCCAGCATGGACTCGCGCATGCTGGCAAACTCATGCGTGCGGACAAGACTGCTGAGGTCCCTCCGCTGGCTGAGCTTGCGGACAGCTTGGTCTGCAGGTATGCTTGCAAACAGCAGCCGTGCTGGATCCACAATGAGCGTGCTGAGGTCAACGCCCAGCTGCCGGTTGAATGCCAGCGTGGCAATGTGCATGCGGAATTTCTGCGCGCCAAGGGTGGCTCGGCACTCAGTGCAGCGGATGCGGAACTGATGGGCACCTCCACAGAGGATGTACGTGCCCACGCGCCGGCAACCCTGGCACCGCAGGTGGATTTGAATGTGCCCAAACAAATTCTTGGTCCGCTTGGGCGTGCTGAACCGCTCCAGCTCTTGCGCCAGATCCACCGCAGCTTGGTTGGACACCCACCATGCGGTGGGACTGTCCAGCGCTGTGGGCCGTCTGCCCGGATGCCAACCCATTGCATTGTACAGGTCCACCACGGCTTGCCGCTGCAGCCGTGTGGACTGCTTGCTGCTGTTGCCCCGGAAGAGCTGCTTCTGCTCTGCAACAGCAAGCAGCACGTCAAGATCCCTGAACATGTCTTCTTTCTTGATGGTGTGTGTCAGCAGCTGCTGCACTCCTGCTTGTGCAGTGAACAGGTAGCGTGGATCAAGGAAGCGGCTTGCCTTTGCCACTTGCTGCGCCTGCTGCATGGTGGCCGCTTGCACGGTGAGCTCCAGCCGGATGCCGCTGCCCACCTCTGGTGCTGTGCCAGAGACGCGCTCTTTCCACCTCTGCAGTGTGGCAATGCGGTCTTTCCAGCACCAGCTGGGGTGCAGACGGTGCTTCTGCCTCCTCCTCAGCAGTGTCAAGAGCAGGCAGCAGTACCACAATACCGTCTGCTGGCATGTCTTGAACATCTTGCAGCTCTAGCGTATGCTGGGGACGTGCTTGTGTTGGTGCTGCAGGTCCTTCTTGGGGAAGGTACGGTAGCGTCTCTCCGTCTTCCTCTCCGCCTGACTCCTGCTCAGAGTCCGCGTTGACGTCAGGTCCATGGGGAGATAGGGTGGGCACTAGACCAGGAGACGCGTCAATTTCCAGGGAAATGTCCATCTCCAGTCCGTCTCCGTCTCCATCTTGCCCAGACTCTGGCTCTGGATCCACGTCTGGCTCCCGCTCAGAATCAGAGACGTGTGTCTCCGCTGGAAAATCCAAGATTGGGCTCGGAGGCAGGCTGGGCACCAGACCAGGAGATGCGTCAATTTCCTGGAAATTCTCCTCCTCCACATCTGCCTCTGTGCCTGTTGCCTCTGGGGCCAGTGGTGAGCTGGGAGACGGTGATGCTGTGTGCACGGGTGCTGGGCTTGCACTTGGAGGCGGCAGCGGGGCCAGAGCCTGCGCCAGCGCTGACGCAGCTGCCACAATGGCGGCTGCTGCCTGCTCTGCCGGTGCTGATTCTGACTGTGCTGGAGCAAAATCTTCTGCTGCTGCAGCGGCTGCTGCTGTGGGCTGGGACCGTACACCCTGGCACTTACGGATGCCCTGGTGCTTGCGCAGTGCCGCAGCATTCACCACTACCTGGCCGCACTGGCATGCAACCAGCCCAACAGCAGCAGCAGCCTCCTGACTGACGTGTGCACCGCTGTGCGCCTTGCGCAAATGATTGGTGATGTTTGTTGCCGCATAGGAGAGACCGCAAACAGGGCAGGTTGTCCGTGACATATTGGCTGGCAGAGGGGAGTGGGTGATGTGATGGGCATTGACGGGTGCACATCTCTGCTACTTGCCCTTGACGGTCTCCCTTTTGTAGCTGACCATTTCACCAACTGTAGTGGACCGTCTCTCTGACTGTAGTGGACCGTCTCCATTTTTGAAGCAGACCGTCTTTATTTCTGAAGTGGACCGTCTTGATTTTTGAAGCAGACCGTCTTGATTTTTGAAGCGGACTGTCTTCCTGTGAAATTCAACGCGTCAGATTTTTGAATTGGACCGTCTTCCATGAGGGCAGACCAGGGACCGCTGGATGCGGAGCGCGTCCAAAAGTTGGAAACCCACCGTCAAAAGGATCTGGAACCCTAACCCTAACCCTAACCCTAACCCTAACCCTAACCCTAACCCTAACCCAAGGCGAGTTTAAAAACCGCCTGGTAACCCCCTTTGCTAGGCGAGTTTAAAAACGCACCTGGACAGGCTCTTTGCTTGGCAAGTTTAAAACCCACCTGGACAGGCACTAACCTACCTGGACATGGCCAGCAGACCTTAGTCCAATTGACCAAACAGCCATTGTGCTGCCAGGCAGGTTTAAAAACCCACCTGGACAGGCTCTTTGCTTGGCAAGTTTAAAAACCCGCCTGGACAGGCTCTTTGCTCGGCGAGTTTAAAAACCCACCTGGACAGGCGCTAACCTACCTGGACATGGCCAGCAGACCTTAGTCCAATTGACCAAACAGCCATTGTGCTGCCAGGCAGGTTTAAAAACCCGCCTGGACAGGCTCTTTGCTAGGCAAGTTTAAAAACCGCCTGGTAACCCTCTTTGCTCGGCGAGTTTAAAAACGCACCTGGGTTTGACGATTGGACCACGGTCTGCTGGCCAACCTGGTTCACCAAACTGGTTTGCTGCTGTTACTGGCTTGCTAGTAGTGTGTCTAGTCTGTCACCAGCAATGATACTCAGTGGCTTCTCGTTGAAGATGCTCTGCCGGAAGAATCCACTGAATGCCCACCGTGCATCCCCATTGCCACCAGCTTGGAGGGAGCGGTGGAAGTATGTGTGTGAGTTGAGCACAAGAATGGTGTGCGGCTCCACCCTGATGCTGACTCCAAACTGGGGAAGCGCAAGCAATGCCGGCTCTCCAAAGTTGAAGAGAAGCGACGGTATGCAGTCAAGATCATCACGGTGAACCCCACCGTCAGAGGGGAAGCCCGTGAAGAAGGCAACTGTGGACCACCACGGATGCAGAAGCTCCGTGCTCTTTCCAAAATAGCTCTCTAGCCACCTGCGGTGCGGCGCTCGAGCAGCAAGGCTACTTGCAAAGTCTGTGTTGATCTTGTCTTTGAGTGTCCAACGCCGCCAACCGGAATGACCTGGCAGGACCACGCTCTGCGCAGAAGCGTGAGGTGGGCAATGTGAGTGTTGAACGCACCTGCCACACCGTGCAGCAGCAAGACCTCCTCCTCCGTGCTGAGCTCTGCATCACGCACAGCCAGCTTGTTGATGCAGGCATGGACGGCAACCCTGCTCCGTGCACCAATGTGATGCTCCACTGCCAGAGTGTTGTCCCGCAGCCAGTCTGTTGCTGCCTCCTGGATCTCAATGGGACCTGGCCCACCGTGTTGATCTTCCAATGCAAAGGAGAGGCACTCCAGCATGGACTCGCGCATGCTGGCAAACTCATGCGTGCGGACAAGACCACTGAGGTCCCTCCGCTGGCTGAGCTTGCAGACAGCTTGGTCTGCAGGTATGCTTGCAAACAGCAGCCGTGCTGGATCCACAATGAGCGTGCTGAGGTCAACGCCCAGCTGCCGGTTGAATGCCAGCGTGGCAATGTGCATGCGGAATTTCTGCGCGCCAAGGGTGGCTCGGCACTCAGTGCAGCGGATGCGGAACTGATGGGCACCTCCACAGAGGATGTACGTGCCCACGCGCCGGCAACCCTGGCACCGCAGGTGGATTTGAATGTGCCCAAACAAATTCTTGGTCCGCTTGGGCGTGCTGAACCGCTCCAGCTCTTGCGCCAGATCCACCGCAGCTTGGTTGGACACCCACCATGCGGTGGGACTGTCCAGCGCTGTGGGCCGTCTGCCCGGATGCCAACCCATTGCATTGTACAGGTCCACCACGGCTTGCCGCTGCAGCCGTGTGGACTGCTTGCTGCTGTTGCCCCGGAAGAGCTGCTTCTGCTCTGCAACAGCAAGCAGCACGTCAGGTCCCTGAACATGTCTTCTTTCTTGATGGTGTGCGTCAGCAGCTGCTGCACCCCTGCTTGTGCGGTGAACAGGTAGCGTGGATCAAGGAAGCGGCTTGCCTTTGCCACTTGCTGCGCCTGCTGCATGGTGGCCGCTTGCACGGTGAGCTCCAGCCGGATGCCGCTGCCCACCTCTGGTGCTGTGCCAGAGACGCGCTCTTTCCACCTCTGCAGTGTGGCAATGCGGTCTTTCACCGTCTTCATGATCATCGGCTGACCTCCCTGCCCGGCACCTGCTGCTCCGGCTTTGAGCAGGTGCGTGAGTTTGGAATATGCCTTGAAATGGGAAATTCCATCTGCACGGTGAGCCCATCGCAGCTCCACACTGCCAAAACCACGGCCAACGCGCAGAGCGCTGGGATACTGCTTGTAGCCGCCCTTCTTTGTTTTGGGTGCAAGCAGCGTGACGTGGCCTGTGTCCACCGTGCAGCCAATGTCAAACACATTGAACGCCTGCATTGGATGCTCTGCTAGCGCAGCTGGATCCAGGAAGCGGTGGATGGCCACCTTGAAGCCGTATGCACCCATGCGTACACTCTGGCAGCCTATGTCCTGCAGCGCCTCCACCAGGATGCTGATCTCCACCCGCAGCTCTCCAAAGGTGAGCGTCTTGGCGTGTTCAGAGGGGACAAGGATGGCGTGTTGTGGCGGTCCCTGCAGCCGTGCTACAAGGGGGAGCTTGAACTGCGGTTCAAAGCGGAAGACCACCTTGAGCTCGGCAAAATAGACCCAATTGTCAAAGACGTGCATGTCCTTGAAATCAGGTGCATGGCTGATCAAGGACGCGTAGCAGCCAGCTGGAAAAATCTGCAGCATGCTGGCAGGAGAAATTGTCACCGCAAAGGAGTCCACATCCGTGTGGACAGGCACGTCCCAGTTGGAAATTGGTGCCATGGCTGGGATAGGCGGGAGTTCTGGAAGCTGCTCCCCTGTGTCCAGCACCAGCTGGGGTGCAGACAGTGCTTCTGCCTCCTCCTCAGCGGTGTCAAGAGCAGGCAGCAGTACCACAATACCGTCTGCTGGCATGTCTTGAACATCTTGCAGCTCTAGTGTATGCTGGGGACATGCTTGTGTTGGTGCCGCAGGTCCTTCTTGGGGAAGGTACGGTAGCGTCTCTCTGTCTTCTTCTCCATCCAACTCCTGGTCAGAGTCCGTGTTGGTGTCAGGTCCATGTGGAGATAGGCTGGGCACAAGACCAGGAGACGCGTCAATTTCCAGGGAAATGTCCATCTCCAGTCCGTCTCCATCTCCATCTTGCCCAGACTCTGGCTCTGGATCCACATCTGGCTCCCGCTCAGAATCAGAGATGTGTGTCTCCGCTGGAAAATCCAAGATTGGGCTTGGAGGCAGGCTGGGCACCAGACCAGAAGACGCGTCAATTTCCTGGAAATTCTCCTCCTCCACATCTGCCTCCGTGCCTGTTGCCTCCGGGGCCAGTGGTGAGCTGCAGGACGGTGATGCTGTGTGCACGGGTGCTGGGCTTGCACTTGGAGGCGGCAGCGGGGCCAGAGCCTGCGCCAGCGCTGATGCAGCTGCCACAATGGCTGCTGCTGCAGTCTGCTCTGCCGGCGCTGATTCTGACTGTGCTGGAGCAAAATTTTCTGCTGCTGCAGCTGCTGCTGCTGTGGGCTGGGACTGTACACCCTGGCACTTACGGATGCCCTGGTGCTTGCGCAGTGCCGCAGCATTCACCACTACCTGGCCGCACTGGCATGCAACCAGCCCAACAGCAGCAGCAGCCTCCTGACTGACGTGTGCACCGCTGTGCGCCTTGCGCAAATGATTGGTGATGTTTGTTGCCGCATAGGAGAGACCGCAAACAGGGCAGGTTGTCCATGACATATTGGCTGGCGGAGGGGAGTGGGTGATGTGATGGGCATTGACGGGTGCACATCTCTGCTACTTGCCCTTGACGGTCTCCCTTTTGTAGCTGACCGTCTCTCTGACTGTAGCTGACCGTCTCTCTGACTGTAGCAGACTGTCTCTCTGACTGTAGTGGACCGTCTCCCTTTTTGAAGCAGACTGTCTTTATTTCTGAAGTGGACCGTCTTGATTTTTGAAGCAGACTGTCTTGATTTTTGAAGCGGACTGTCTTCCTGTGAAATTCAACGCGTCAGATCTTTGAATTGGACCGTCTTCCATGAGGGCAGACCAGGGAGCGCTGGATGCCAAGCGCGTCCAAAAGTTGGAAACCCACCGTCAAAAGGATCTGGAACCCTAACCCTAGCTGATCAACTTGAGTGGGGTTAAGCAAGCTTACTGCTCTGAAGGACCCATAGAACAAGTTTACTTAAGACCCCAAGTAACCCTCAGTACCCCAACCCCAAGGGGCGCACCTTGTAACTTGGCAAAATAGACCCAATTGTCAAAGACGTGCATGTCCTTGAAATCAGGTGCATGGCTGATCAAGGACGCGTAGCAGCCAGCTGGAAAAATCTGAAGCATGCTGGCAGGAGAAATTGTCACCGCAAAGGAGTCCACATCTGTGTGGACAGGCACGTCCCAGTTGGAAATTGGTGCCATGGCTGGGATAGGCGGGAGTTCTGGAAGCTGCTCCCCTGTGTCCAGCACCAGCTGGGGTGCAGATGGTGCTTCTGCCTCCTCCTCAGCGGTGTCAAGAGCAGGCAGCAGTACCACAATACCGTCTGCTGGCATGTCTTGAACATCTTGCAGCTCTAGTGTATGCTGGGGACATGCTTGTGTTGGTGCTGCAGGTCCTTCTTGGGGAAGGTACGGTAGCGTCTCTCCGTCTTCTTCTCCATCCAACTCCTGGTCAGAGTCCGTGTCGGTGTCAGGTCCATGTGGAGATAGGCTGGGCACGAGACCAGGAGACGCGTCAATTTCCAGGGAAATGTCCATCTCCAGTCCGTCTCTGTCTCCATCTCCATCTTTCCCAGACTCTGGCTCTGGATCCACGTCTGGCTCCTGCTCAGAATCAGAGCCATGTGTCTCCGCTGGAAAATCCAAGATTGGGCTCGGAGGCAGGCTGGGCACCAGACCAGAAGACGCGTCAATTTCCTGGAAATTCTCCTCCTCCACATCTGCCTCCGTGCCTGTTGCCTCTGGGGCCAGTGGTGAGCTGGGAGACGGTGATGCTGTGTGCATGGGTGCTGGGCTTGCACTTGGAGGCAGCAGCAGGGCCAGAGCCTGCGCCAGCGCTGACACAGCTGCCACAATGACGGCTGCTGCCTGCTCTGCCGGTGCTGATTCTGACTGTGCTGGAGCAAAATTTTCTGCTGCTGCAGCTGCTGCTGCTGTGGGCTGGGACTGTACACCCTGGCACTTACGGATGCCCTGGTGCTTGCGCAGTGCCGCAGCATTCACCACTACCTGGCCGCACTGGCATGCAACCAGCCCAACAGCAGCAGCAGCCTCCTGACTGACGTGTGCACCGCTGTGCGCCTTGCGCAAATGATTGGTGATGTTTGTTGCCGCATAGGAGAGACCGCAAACAGGGCAGGTTGTCCATGACATATTGGCTGGCGGAGGGGAGTGGGTGATGTGATGGGCATTGACGGGTGCACATCTCTGCTACTTGCCCTTGACGGTCTCCCTTTTGTAGCTGACCATTTCACCAACTGTAGTGGACCGTCTCTCTGACTGCGGTGGACCGTCTCCATTTTTGAAGCGGACTGTCTCTCTGACTGTAGTGGACCGTCTCCATTTTTGAAGCAGACCGTCTTTATTTCTGAAGTGGACCGTCTTGATTTTTGAAGCAGACCGTCTTGATTCTTGAAGCGGACTGTCTTCCTGTGAAATTCAATGCGTCAGATTTTTGAATTGGACCGTCTTCCATGAGGGCAGACCAGGGACCGCTGGATGCCGAGCGCGTCCAAAAGTTGGAAACCCACCGTCAAAAGGATCTGGAACCCCATAGCCAGTATCAGGCACACGACCCCTGACACCAACTTGGCTAAAGCACTCTTGTTTGAACACCCTCAATCTTTAAATTGATGAGCATTACTCTTGGACCGCGCGTTGAACGTTCCTAGTCTCACAGCTGTAGCAGACTGCCTCAAATTGAAAGCGGCCTGACCTTGGCTTGAAGCGTGACGGAAAAATGACTCTGCCCCCGGGCCAGAAATTAGTGCTGAAAGAGCGCGACGGCATTGAATCTGTATATTCACGGCGCAGAACCCATTTGCAAATTCTTCGGCCAAAAGGGAGGAAAAAAGAATGACAGGAATGGAAACACAGGGGATCGAACCCCGGACCTTCGCTTTTCCGGACCGCGAACTTGGAGATCCTAGGTATGCGGAAGCGACGTCATACCACTAGACCATATTCCCGAGCTTGTTCGCCGAGGTCGAGCTCTGCAGTTATATTTCTTTCAACCACCTCGAGAAGTTCAGCGCACAGTTCTCGCCGCTGGGAAACCGTCCAGAGCCAGCAGAGCGTGGTTTGTTCATCGGTCAATTCGGCTGCTCACGTTCCAGCGAGGTGGCAGCTTGCACAGTCTGAGGGACATGTCTGGACTTTAGTCGCAAGCCGTACTCGCACGCGAGCGTGCAACGGCGTCGTACTGTGCAACTGCATCAGGGAGAACGCACCTACGGCGTCGAAATGCAAGCGTTTCACGGCAGCTGGGGATCTGCAAATTGGGGAACCAGCGATCGACAGCAGTCCCACGACGTACGTGCGAAGTCGCATTACCAAGACCAAGACAACTTTCCTGCGTGCCAGCAAAGGCGCAGCTCGAACGCAGCTTTGGAGCCCCGCGAATCGCTTCGGAGAAGCGCGTGACCGCTAATGTCGATTCCGAGATGACCACGGGGGCTAGACGGCCTGTGCATGTGTGTGTGTGTGTGTGCAGAGGACCTTGCGGCAACGGGTCGTTCTGAGCCGGAAAATATGTACGCATTGGATCACAGTTCAGCGCTGGTTGCGAAATCGTCTGCACAAGACTCAGACCCGGAACGGGACGATGATCTCCATCTTAAACTTGCCCGGTGACTTGTTAGTGAGGCAGCTGTCAGGCTGAGCAGCCTAAGCGCTTTGGACCCCCCGAATTGCGGCCGTTCGCGGGGCATGCGCCCGCTGCACCGACTTTGAGCCTGTGGAGATTACCGCTCGGCTGCGACAACCAGGTTCATGCGTTAAGCGACGATCATGCGCAGAGACCGGCCATCTTTGCTCCGGACGAGAGTATGGCGGCAAGCTTTTGGACGCATGGACAGCTGCCATTGTGACACTCCTTGAAGCCCGACGCCTGCGGTAGCTAATGCATCAGTGCGGCGTGACCGGCAACCGACCGATCCATCTGCCGGTATCGTGTCCGTGCCATAGCTTCTGTGTGGGGCGGACGATCAATGCTGATTTTGGGGTCCCGGTCACTTCTTGCAATCGTCGCTCAATCTTAGACCATCCAGCAGCATCGTATTCAGCGCAGACTGAATGCTCAACGGAGACAAGTCCGGTGGGAACAGAGGTGAAGGGCAGCACCAGGTAAGCCATGTTGCTACGATAGCCCCTGTTGCTGGCTTTTATTGTGCAACGACCGGCAACCTCTGCAACGATTCCGCGAACTGCCACCAACGCAGCGGGATCCCCCCTCTTTGCCTCACTCAGCTCTTGGTGGTTGGTTGCATCTCGCTTGTGGCGTTCCGACGGAGGCGGGGGTGGGTCGATGAAAGAAGGCAAACATTTACGCCCAAGCGTGCCACCATCCTGGTGACCGCACCTAGCCGCATTGTAACGGGCTCTGACAGCCCACTCAACATGATGAAACGGGGCCTCAGGTGCTCCCACAAGGCCCTACTCCGGCTGCTCCCACGTAATGGAGACACGCTCGGACCTGTTCACCACGCCCGGCTCGACCTTCACAAGATTGCGGAACGTGGGTGAGGCATCCTTGCCCTTTTGGCCGAGCATCGAGCGTCCAGCACGCATGTAAGTGCAAACACGTATAAAGAAGCGATCCTGTGGGCTCCCGTATCCATCTGAGGAGCATCCCGCCGCCAGTCCCTCGTCAGCGTTTCCCGACGTCGTTACCATTCGTCAGCAAACCTCGGCGTCCAACCCCCAGCAGTGGACTGTTCGCCAAGATGAAGATCTACGCTTCTCTCATCGCCATCAGCGTGGCTCTGGCAGCCACACTGGCTGGTGCTTCTGCCGACTTCGAACGTCGCCAGAGCTGTGCTTTGCCTACTTCGTACAAGTGGACGTCAAGCGCTCCGCTCGCTCAGCCCAAGAACAGCTGGGTTGCTCTCAAGGACTTTACGCATGTCCCGTACAACGGAAAGCATCTCGTCTATGCTACCACGCACGACCAGGGCACAAACTACGGCTCGATGGGCTTCTCGCCCTTCTCGACGTGGTCCGACATGGCTTCAGCCACGCAGACGCCGATGCAGCATTCCTCTGTGGCTCCGACCATCTTTCAATTTGGACTTACGAAGCAATGGATCCTTGCTACTCAGTGGAGCGGGGCGGCCTTCACCTACATGACCAGTTCCGACCCCACCAACGCTAACGGCTGGTCCGCACCGAAGCCCCTGTTCACCGGTAGCCTCGGTGACAGTGGCACCGGTCCCATCGACCAGACGCTGATTGGCGATAGCAAGAACATGTATCTCTTCTTCGCCGGCGACAATGGCAAGATCTACCGCGCAAGCATGCCCATCGCAAAGTTCCCGAGCAGCTTCGGTACCGCCGCGGAGGTCGTCCTGTCCGATACCAAGGCCAACCTCTTCGAGGCAGTGCAGGTGTACACCTTGGCTGGTCAGAACAAGTACCTGATGATTGTCGAGGCCATGGGCACGCACGGACGCTACTTCCGCTCCTTCACCGCCAACAGTCTCGATGGAGCGTGGACCCTCAACGCCGGATCCGAGTCCGCTCCTTTCGCCGGCAAAGCCAACAGCGGCGCTTCGTGGACCGACGACATCAGTCACGGTGATCTGATCCGCTCCAACCCGGACCACACCATGACCGTCGACCCCTGTCGCCTCCAGCTTCTGTTCCAGGGCCGAGACAAGAGCGTCCCCAATGAGAACTACGACCTCGCCCCTTACCGTCCTGGCCTTCTGACTCTGCAGAGGTAGTCACTTCGAGGCGCCGACACTGCAGATTGCTTTGTCTTCTGAACAGTCCGTACTTCCCCCTCAGATTTAAAGCACTCTTCCCTCGCTTGCTCCTCGACCAACCATCAGTCAATAGGCGACAAAGCCGTGGCCGTGCATCAGAAGGAGAAACGAGGAGGATGGGAACAGACAGCAACTAGCTCCGTCATTTTTATGGCCCTGTTTGCATTCCAATTTAAATCCTGCGATTCATAAAAAGAGGTACGGCATCATGTCCAAGGCAGCCAGACTGACTTTGTCAACCATCGTAAGTTCGAGACGAATGGGCTATAAGCAGCGCAGGATGCGAACCTGACATCTGAAGATCGTTTGAGCATGAAGCAAGTCGTCTTGAAGGTCACGTTGGCGAAGTGGTGTCTTGGGAGGAGAGAGTCCTGCGGGTGCAATTCGGGTCTCGGAAGTGGAGGTGGGGCGTGTTGATCTGCTGAACACGAGTTGGTTTGCACCATCTCGTGTTCTTCCCCACTTGTCCGACGAGATCTCTTTCTCCTTCGTCATCGACACGAGTGTTCAGATGTCGTCGTCTGGCTTATCCGAGGGTCCTCGGGAAGATCTTGCGTCTGCTGCATCTTCGGCGTCCGGAACGCCAGGTCCATCTGCGCCGCCGGCCAGGAGGAGATCCCGGTCCTTTGCCACGACCGATTCCGAGTCAGACACGAACGCGGGTCGAGCCCCAGGTCCTTTTCTGCCTTCCGATCGAATGGACAGCGCAGACGACAGCGACGATGAGGATGTTGGTCCTCCGCCCCCTCCCCTGCCTGGACCTGTCACCGACTCAAAGCCCGCGGATGCAGTTGATCCGTCTGGCAGCCGCATGGCGAAGCGCCCACAGGAAGAGCAGGGGGATGCCACACAGCTTCCGCCGCAAAAGAAGAAAAAGCCTGTCGTTCTGCCTCACGAGAACACCTTTCTAGAAAACTTGCCCTCGGCAGATCGCTACTTCAAGTCGCTCATGCACAGAGACACGGTCAATTCGGTCACCGTCACGCCGCGCACCAACTTCGTCATCACCACCAGCGTCGATGGCTGGGTCAAGTTTTGGAAAAAGTCGTCGCTGGCACCTGCCGTCGGCTCATCAGCTGCATCAGCCTCGAGATCGGCAAGCTCGAGCTCCGCTTCGACTCTGTTCAGCGGCTCCTCTGTCGTCGAGTTCGTCAAACAGTACCGCGCGCATCTTTCCCCTATCATTGCGTGGTGCTGCTCCGCTGACGGTGCTTCCTACGCCACTCTAGATGCCGATGCCAACGTCAAGGTCTTTGATGTCGACAACTTTGACCTCATCAATATGATCCGGCTCCCGTACAAAGCACGTACGCTGGCCTGGGTTCATCGTCCCGGCAGTGCCCGTACGTTGCTCGCCATCTCCGACGAAGAGTCCAGCAAGGTTCGAATCTACGACGCCCGAAGCTCACCCGAAACCGCATCGAACGGCAAAAGCATTGACGTAGAGGACGGGCAAAACCCTTCCGCCGTACGGTCCGAGCCTGCGATGGTGCATCAACCCATTTTCACAGCATCCAATGTGCACCGTGCGCCTGTCCACTTGCTCGCATTCAACGCACTTCACAACGTGGTCGTCTCCTGCGATGTCACCGGCTTCGTCGAGTACTGGGTTCCCGAAGATTCGTGTCCGGCGCCTTCTCCGCTCAAGATCGCCGGCATCTTCGACCTCAAATCCACCACGGATTTGTTCGAGTTCAAAAAGAAAAAGACGGTTCCTACCACGCTCGCCTTCTCGCATGATGGAGAAAGGTTCGCTATCTTCTCCGTGCTTGATCGAAAGATCAGGGTATATGACTTTCGCACCGCCAAGATCTTTCGAACCTACGACGAGAGCCTCGAAGCTCTGCAGGCACTACAGGCAAAGTCTCCGTCCGGGCCGGCTCCAGCCCAACCCACGGACAGTGAGGGGGACGACCAAGTGCCGGCTTCGCAGCAAGCGATCAACTTCAAGCTGGACCAGATGGAATTCGGACGCCGCTATGCTCTGGAGCGCGAGATCTCTTCGTCGAGTGCAGATGGGCCTCTCTCCGGACTAGGCAATGCAAGCTCGGCTGCGCTGTGGAACGTTGTCTTTGACGAGTCCGGCCACTTCCTTATCTACGCCTCGCTGCACGGGATCAAATTCGTCAACCTGGTCACGGATCGTGTGGTGCGGCTCTTGGGCAAGGATGAAAGCGTGCGCTTTATGCATCTCGCGCTCTTCCAGGGAGCGCCGGACAAGAAAGTCAGTTCGCTCGCCGCAGCTGCGTCCGAGAACCCTCTGCTGGCCAAGCAGGGCCTAGCGGATCCAACTCTGTTTGCGTCCGCGTACGGGCGGGCGCGCTTCTACATGTTCACGCGCGTCGATCCAGACGCACTGAGTGCAGCAGGTGAGGCGGTGGGGGGCGATCGCGATGTGTTCAACGAACGACCGACACGCGAGGAGCAGACCATCGCCTCGGCTACCGCATCGATTGGCAACAATCGTTCCTCCACGCCTGCAGGCTCTAGCACGTCTGCCAGCAGCATCAAGCACTCCACAGCCACGCTGCACACCACTCTCGGTGACATCCACCTTACGCTCTATCCCGATCTGGTCCCTAAGACGTGCAAGAATTTCGTCGGACTTGCCAAGAAGGGCTACTACAACGATGTGATCTTTCATCGCATCATCAAAAAGTTCATGGTTCAGACCGGCGATCCGCTCGGTGACGGCACGGGCGGCGAGAGTCTTTGGGGTGGAAACTTTGAGGATGAGTTTCACCCGAGCCTCAATCATTCTAAGCCTTTTACGCTCAGCATGGCCAACGCGGGGCCCAACACCAACGGCAGTCAGTTCTTTATCACCACCGTGCCCACGCCTTGGCTCGACCGCAAACACACCGTCTTCGGCAAAGTCTCGGCTGGCATGGACGTCGTCAAGCGCATCGAAGATGCCAAGGTTGACAAGAATGACAAGCCCCGCCAAGACATCCGCATCATCAACATCAGCCTACGCTGATTCCGCGTCCTTCGCACGGAGCGCAGCAACTTCAGCCAATCCGATGCGAACAGAACCCCTCCTCATGTTGTGTGATGTGATGTCTATGATTCATTTTGAGTTTCGACCGAAGCAAGCAGCGATGCGGCTCAGGAGAGGGTTTTGATACCTGCATCAAAGGTGCCAAGGAAGACGGCGCCGCCAAGGCCGATCCACATGGTGCGCGGCAGGAAGCCACTGAACAGCGTCTTGACGCCCTCGGTGCGGCCGATATGGAGCAAGGTCGGAATGATGTCCGTATTGACGCCGCGGGGGAGCGTCTCAACCGCAGCAGCCGCGACCGTGCCTGAGCCTGCCGCTGCAGAGCGTTTGGTGTGTAGCATGATACGGGTCTTGACCACATCAAGCGGGGTAGTGAGACCAGCAGCAATAGCACCAGCGATGCTGCCAGCAAGACCCGCTTGCCACGTCGGAAGGTTGCGTACCATCTCTTGATCCGAAAGTCCCTTCACTGGCTCCCCCACGTCCACTTCTGAGCCGGAAGCCGACTGGCTCTTAGCCCTTGTTCGCGCCATCTCGAGCTTGAGCCTCTCGTATAGCGGGAACTGGATGCAGGTGAAGGGGATTTCCCGTCCTACCGTGCTGCCGAAGCCGCGATAGTAGCCCCGAATGCCTGCCTCCTGGAAGACCTTCTTGAAAGCTTGAAATGTGGTTGTACCTTTGCCGTACGTCATGGTCTGCTGACGCGATTTGATCACCTCGGTCGGCACCCGAATGAGACAGGCAGCGACTTCAGCCATGGATGCAGCCGCCATGTGCACGCCTGCGGGGCCAAGGGTGCCCTCAGCACCAAACACTCCAGGCATCCAGCGCACCAAGGCGGGCTTCATCGACTCGTACGTCGTGAAGAAGACCGAGGCACCCGGAGCCGAGCCAACAGCTGTAGAGGCCAGGCCTCGATACACGCCGCTGAAGCCTCCAGCGGCCCAGAAGCCCTGCGCCGACTGCAAGCGCGTCTTGATCGTGTCGATGGGGAAGAAGAGCAGGTCCACCGTCAGGCCGGATAATGCACCGGCGAGAAGCGCCGAGGTGAACGCCGGCCCGCGAGACTGAGCCTCCAGAGCCGAGCGCGCCACCTCACTCTCTTCGAGTACCGAGGGAACGTCCGAGTGAGGGATGCGTGCTCGTGCAAGTGTGAGTTCATCTTTTGGCAATCCCTTGAATTCGGGAACATGCGCTTCCGCTACGGAAGCTGAACCGTGTGCCTGCATATCTGGCCAATGCTCCAGCGAGACGCACACTGTCGACTTGGAAAGCTGCAGCGTCGAGACGGGCGAGGTGGCAGCACTATATTGCGCTTGCGCTTGCAACTTGACGGGAAGTGTGGGAACGCGAGGCGGAGCTTCACGGTCCTTGCGAGCAGGCTGAAGCGCACGAAGGCGGTGTGCGGACGTCTGCC
Source organism: Moesziomyces globuligerus (assembly GCA_030849465.1). NCBI lineage: Eukaryota > Fungi > Basidiomycota > Ustilaginomycetes > Ustilaginales > Ustilaginaceae > Moesziomyces > Moesziomyces globuligerus. The sequence goes on from JARVLF010000002.1 coordinate 24,505, forward strand.
CTCGAGCCTTGGTAGGGTGTCTGTTGCGACGCAAGGCGTCGATGGCGCGGAGGTGGCGAAGGCGAGCGGACACGACGGAGGTGAAGAAGTCGGCGACGAGCTGCAGATCTTCGCGAATCACGAATCTGACCGGATTAACGCGCGCTGCTCAGACCAACACGAACGTTTCGCACTCAGGGTGCTGCTCGACTCTCGGGCCGGAATAACGCTTCTTCTCTGCATGCGGTCTGACGCAGAAACCGCAGCGACCGAGAGGCACGGCATCGCCTGTGCTCGTTCAACTGCTCATGCACACCGTCGCGATGGCATTGTTCGACAACTTCCACTCATGCTGACCAGCCATCGCGGTATCGGGCCGTGCGCGCATCATCGCCTGGTGTTCGTGAAGGCGGTCGGCGTGCCACACGGATTGCTCGAGATCTCTCTCACTGTCTCAGTAAATCGCAGCAGGGTTCCGCACTCGTCCGCACGATGAGTTGTGAGCATGGACCAAACCATTGCGTGATTGCAGCTTTCCAGAAATTGCAACCTAGACAACGACTGACCCTCTGCGGCTCGTTGTTAACTCTGAGCAACGCCGAACAAGCCCGTCAGATAGCCTTCATAGTCGTATACGGCGTCCTCGACCCCCTCGACGCGCACCTGGGGCATAGCGGCTTTGAGATAGTCGATCGAGCCCTGCGGAAGGAGTGCGAGACGCAGATCGAGTTCGGTGACGTATGGCTTGTCCCCCGCCAAGCCTTGGAACGCCTCGAGGAGCTGGTCGGGTGATGTGGTGTCCTCAGTGATTTCGCGCAAGAAAGTGAGGAAGGCGTCGTACGAGACGGCGCCAAACGTCTCGCTCAGCTGCAGATGGATCTGCTCGATATCGTCTTCGGTGTAAATGATGCCGAGACTGGCGAGCGCCGCTCCGAGCTCGGGCACCGTGAGCGTGTTGGATGCGTCCTTGTCAAAGTAGCGGAAGGTGGACTCGAACTCTTCAAGCTGTGCGGGCGTGAGGTTGGTGTGCTGCCGAGAAACGATTTGGTTCTCGATGAAGGCCAGCTTCTTGGAGACGCTTGCTCGGACCAGCTCCCACTCGAAGGCAAGGTCGCTGAGCGTGAAGATCGTGTGGTCGTTCTCTTCGACCTTGGCGTCGGTGCATTCCTGCTCGAGAGCCGTGATGAGCGTGAGCCCGTCCTTGATGGGGTCGAGTTGTGCGAGCAGATTCTTGACCACGCCCTGTTGCCCCTCGAGGTCACCTTCGAGCGTGGTGATGCCTCCAGCTACTTCTCGTAGTTGTCGCTCAAAGGCATTGGCAGCGTCGGCAAATTTGATGCGCAGATTCTCCTTTGCGTTGCGGATCTCGGCGTTGATGGAGCGACTGCGATGCGCCTCGGCTCCAGCCAGCTTCGTCCATGCGGCGTCCAAATCATTTTGCCGGAGTCCTACCTGGGGCACCCATTCGGGCAAGTGATAGGTTTTGAGCTTCGTCTGGATGTTGCCGAGGAGCGCGGCAAGATCAGTGCGTTCGCGGACGAGCTCGCGCTTGACACCGATCTTGTATTCGTTGAACTCGGTTAGCTGGGATCGAGCGTCTGCGTAACTCCCGACGAATTTGGCTGCGGCCCAACCGTCTTGAAGTCTGTCCATTGTGTTGACAAGCTGAAGAGGTCGCATCACCTGTATAGTCAGCAAAGAAGCTCGTCATCCGGATAAAGCAAGGACCGACGCTCGCGTCGCCGACAGTCAGCGCGACTCTGGCCACTTACCTCGCGGGCCCTCCTTTCATAGTCTTGCTGCATCAGCCAAGCGCTTTGCATGACGTCGGCAAAGGTGGCTACTCTGCGGCTTACGACCTCTGCTTGTTCCATGGAGCTGAAAGCGTGGAAGTACTGGGCGACGTAGGTCATGACACTCCGTTCGTCTGGCTTGGCGCGATCGCACAAGTCTTCCACATCAAGCAGCTGTGGGATGCCGAGATGCTGCTCGGCAACTTGGAACGCTGTTCTCGTGCAAGCATGTGGATCTGATTTTGGCAAAGCGTCGTAGTTGAGGAGGTCAGGGCGATGTCGATGAATCAGAGCACACAACGCAAGGCCGTCCTTGAAGGAAGTGGTGAAGTTGGTGACTTCGACCTCTTGGTACGGGGCCGTCTTGCGCTGACACCACAGCAAGAGACCTTCTTTGGCGGTGACTCCCTCCTCGCTGCAAAGGGCAAGATGGTTAGTGACATGGCTGCGCTACATGCTCTTTGCGAGGATGTCGGGCAAGACGTACCTGATGTCGGCGATGGTGAAACGGAGGATGAGCGTCCAGATCATGCCGAGGATGAGCTTGAGGTTGCCATCGACGATATCTTCTGCACCGACGTTGGTGAGCACGACGCCTCTGCTCTTGATGAATTCGAGAGCGAGATTGACATTCTCTGCCTTCTGCACGCGCATGCGCGGGTTCATGTAGAAGCGGCCGAGGGTGGTGTCGCCCATGATCTCCATTAGCTGGACGAGTTTGACGCCATCGGAGAGATCTGTGGATAGCGATCGCATTGGCGCGATCTGCCTCGCCTCCAGTTTGGTGTTGAGCCTGCACCGAGGATGGCAGCGACGAGCGAAGCAAGGAGTGCCGATGTCGATCATGTCAGCACACGTGAGCATCAGAAGCATGAGGCGCAGCGTGCTGCAACGTACCATTTTGTGAAGGTCTTTGCCTGAACCTCTTCCCAGCCGCGGTCCTGGTCAGGCAGTCCGACGAGCACTGACGATCGTTTGTACGCCATCGTTGGGGTGAAACTCTCGGCAGCGGCGCCAGAGTCCCGAGGAGGGTTTGGAAGCGCGTGAGGCTGCCCGAGCTTTTCCTTCTTGTGTGTGGATTGGTGAGAAGCTGTTCAGAGCTTTCGTTGAGATGAGATAGAGGTGGATCGCGGTTCGCAAAGGTGATTGAGGGTGGTGGCGAGGCGGTGCGAGCGATGTGCGCAATGCTTCTGGAGAATCTACGCTCTAGACCGCGTCTCGCAGCTGTGTTACTTTTTTTATTTAGCTCCGCAAATGAGCGCAGCAAAGACGCATGGGCGCGCCAGGCGCATCCAAGACCAACACCTGGCTGAGCGCGTCGGTGGAGTTGGCTCTTGTTTTGCATCACTTTTGTGGGATTTTTCGTGCGCGCACGGTCGAGTGGATGAGACCCTGATCTGCAGCTCGTGGGTCGCAGATCGGGGCTTGGCGAGAGCGAGCGTTGCAGGTGGTGATTGCCACCTTTGCTCTAGAAAGAGGGGCTTCCCCCGGCCATGCAGTGCAGCGTCAAGCTCTTCCGGTGTCATTCGCTCACATCAACAAACGCAGGCACAAAGCAAAGGGGTAGCTGAGCACAAGGAGCAATCGATCCCCTTTCCAAGCGAGTGAAGGAATCCCACGCTCTGCATGGGGGCGCTGCTCTGACTCTCTGCGGGCTGAAGGAGTGGGGAACAGGGCATGGGCGGCGGAGGGCCAAGCGTGCGGCTATGTGCGTCCGAAACGCTGGCATCCGGGCTGTAGCAGTGGACGGCTGCAGCACGCACTCTTCCTAAAGCTGCACTAAATTTTGGCTTCAGTTGGCAACTTCATGGCCCCGCCACTCTGCTCGGCGTGTGAGCGGCGCGCCTCGTGACAAGCCGCTATAACCCGCGCCTGGCGGCAAGCTCGCTGTGTCGGATGTACCGACGCGTGGCAAGCCTCTGGCTCTCTCTCTGCGCAGGCACTTTATTCTGTGGTTCCGGAATTCAACGCCTTCTCACGCCCAAGCTCATGCCTGGGCGTGCGCACGACGGCCTGGCGGCACCGCGTCGATAGCAGGCCACCAGCAGCACCATCCCACAATCTCGGCCTCGGCACTTTTGCCCTTCATTCCGCTCCTCTGCTCACTTTCGATAATCGTGACCAATTCATCCAAGAGCCCTCTTACCTACTGCCGGCTGGACCGGCTTCCGACAGCTCGCTCCTAATCATCATCCTCGAGCATACCGCCTGCGCACAGAACACTGGTGGCGCAGCCACGGAAGTTCGGTAGCTCGCTGATCCTCTCTCATCGGCATGGATCGGACCTGACCAAGCCCGACCACGTCCAATCTGCGCTTCTGGCAAGCAGCGATGCAGATCTGATACCAGCATCGCTCAGCACCTCTGTTTCTCTGCCCTTTTGCCCTCCTGACGGCAGCGGTGCTGCTGCTTTGCTCGGCGATGAAGGCCATCTTTGCAAACTTCGGAAGGCGTGGCAACATCGACCGGAGAGACAACTCCTTTGATACGGCGTCCAAATCACCACTCGGTGCACCCAGTAGGGACTCGCCACGCGTACACACTATCTATGCTTCCTTGGACACCTCAGCCAGCGCTATCGGCGATGTTCCCTCCACCACAGCTGCTTCGAGTCGCTCCAAAGTCGATATATCCAACAATCGCAACGGCGACGCGAAACAAGGGCCTGCTAATCCTTGGGCTGCAAGGCTGGCAGGTTCCCTCCGGAATGGCAGTATCCGTCGCAAACCGCTGCAGAGTTTCGACTTCAGCAGCGCACCTTCCGAGGTCCGTTCCGACTCGTCTCCTTCCAAAGCAGCACCCCAAACCCCTCATCCGCCGTCGAGCTACAACACGTCCTCTTCGCAGCCACCCGAACCCGATGCTACCGGACCAGCTCTCACGAGAAAGCTTTCTACCGCGAGCAAGCGAAGCTTGCCAATCTCGCACGCAACGGCGCATCAGCCACTGTCGAGCCCATCGACTTCCCAGCCTCGTCGGCCGCACCTTGGCACCAACGCGAGCGACTCACGTCCAAGATTCACGTCTGCGGTAGTCAAACCCCAACCTGTCGCAGAAATTGACTTGGATAGGCGATCGACTGTCCCGCTTCACGTCGACGTGCCTTCAATGTCCTCGGCCGATCTGGCGACAAGGCTCGACGAGCTTGCAGTCGCCAATGCAGACGGTCTACTCACCGACGACGAGTACAGAACGCTGCGCCAGGCCGTATTCGACCGCATGTTCCAGTCCGACAAGCAACTCATGTCGGCACCTACCGATCGGGACCTCACCGGCTCGGGATTACCTCGCCATGTCCGATCCACCGGTGCAGCCAGCCCTGCAAGTGCACCGGCCCGCCACGCGAGCAGCTCACCTGACCACCTCACTGTCACCCGCAGCGATTCGATGCAGGGTCAAATAGAGCGGTCGGGCTCATCCATTCGTAGCGGTCGGAGTACCACATCCTCCAGCCTCCAACACGCTTCAAGCTTCTTGAGGAGAGGCCCGAATACTTCCAAAGCGCATGGTCATCACAGCAACGTCGCGACATTAGGCGAGCCAAGTGGCAGCAGCGAGAAGGTCCGCATCGGCCCATTCCGACGCGATTCGGAAAGCAAGTCGAGCGGAGACAGCCATTCCCAGCGTGCAATGTCCTCGCACACTCGCCGATCGTCTGGCGCCAAATCTTCGCGCATCTCGACACTTGGACGACTACGTGCGGGCAGCCAATCACGGCGAGCGCATGCCGAGACAGCGGCACGCGACCTGGAAGAGGCCCTTTCTGTTGAGAGGACGGCGCGTTCGCTGCGCGCCGTCTCTCTGTACGATACAGGCGCTTCCGGGCCGTCGGAGGTGCCGAAGATTCCACGCGAGAGGTCGCCCACTTCGTTGCGTGCCGAGATGGCGCCAACGACCATGTTTGGCGTCGAGTATGCGGACAAATCGTCCGCGGAGATCCACGCAGAGATTGCGGTGGTGCTGGGAGAAGGTAACCGTATGCTGGACACGTTTGGCACACTCGAGCAGGCGCTTGTAGCTAAGCACGGTGCTCTGGAGCCGCAGATGGTGCGCGAAGTAGCCGAGAGGCTGCGCGAGACCAACCCATTGGCGAGTGTGCATCGCCTGGAGACCAGTGGAGAGCTGGTCGCCTCGCGCATGCGGCGCCCACCTCCGCCTTCTTCGTACCGACAGCCACGTCCTGCGAATAGCACGGCCGGTGCGCTCAGTCGCGATGAGCTGGGCGAATCGCCGGAGGCGATCGCGCTCGAGACTGAGCTCGCAAGCATCTACGCGCAGAGAGCTGCTGTGGTCAAGAGATATCAAGACCGCCTCGCGTTCTTGCAGAGCAAAGCGCGGTCCGCGGCGATCCGCGAGGGCCTCAAATGACACGTCGGCGCCAAAGGCCATCACATTGCACTGCCACTTTCCGTGGAGCTCCGTGTTCCACTTTCGTCGCTTCTACCATTTGTACTTGTATCCAGACTGCCAGCATATTTCGGTGCACACAGGCAATCACGTCCATAGGACCGCCGGCGCTGCAGACAGTTCAGAGTCGAACGTGGACGTGGGGAGATGTTGGGAGCGTAGGGCATGATGGCATTGCGCGTTGGATCTGATTCGGAGGGCGAGCACTTTGATTCGATGCAGGGATACGCATTGATCGGGCTATGCTCTGAAGCTGCGGTGGGCGCTGCGTATGGGCGCTGCGTATGGATCGCAGGAGGGGATAGCGCAAGATCTAGAAGGTCGAGCGGCTGACCTTTTCGAGGACGGTCTCGTGGCTGACTTCGGAAAAGTCGGTGCCCTGGATCTCTGACGAGATGCCGACGAGAGCCTTCCTGAGGGCGTCTTTGGAGGAGGCGAAGACCATCTTCTGCTTGATCTTGGCATCATCGGGAGACCAAGTGAAGAAGCAGATCTTGTTCCTCTTGCCCTCGTCGCCCTTCTCGTATTCAAAGTCGTAGATGGCGTAGCGGCATTCGGCGGGTGGCAATTCGGCGATGAAGTCGTCGTACGAGCTCGAGGTGGAGGTCTTGGCAACGACGATCTCGGTGTTGTTGGCGTTGAGCGTGTAGATGATGTACTTGATCTTCTTGCCCAGCTTGAGCTCCTGGAACTGAGCCAGGCACTCTTGCGAGACGGCAACACCGGACGACTATGCGTTTCCAACACGAGGACATCAGCATTGCGAATCTTTCGTGGAGCGGTCAGCACCGAGCTGCGCTTTCCCATCATACTTACCATGTTTGGAACGAGGAGGTGGGTGGTGGAGGAAGGAGGGCAGGCGAGGATGTGGATGGGGAGCGGAAGAAAGCGAAAGGCAGCTCGGAAGCGCTGGGCGATAACACGCGGGGCGTTGCTTCGAGCGCGAGCCGAATGCAACAGCTGGCCGACGGCCGAGGACGTGCGCGTGTGAGCGCCCTTGCTGTCAGCTGCTTGCTCACCTTTGGTCGACCAACTCCACTCGAGATTGCCATCCAACTTGCCCTCTGCACGAGACCAACACCGCGGCTTTCCGCCCTGGCCAGCCTAGGCAAGGCTGTGTTGACGACGTCCCTCGCCTCGACACGCGTGATGCACGTTCATATCACCGATTCGAATATATCGAAAGCCACTTGAATTCTTTGTAGTCGGAAAGCGATTACACGACAGACTACAAGGGGCCTCGTCGAAAATAGGGGAACCATTGAAGCTGACCACAGTTAAAAAGGAAGGGAAACCAAACCGAACGTCGACCTAACAGATCCGGCCTCTCTACAACGTATGATCAATCTGCTATCGGGAAGCTCCATCGTGGACCCGTTGTCTCGGGCGAATGGGATGTAGGGCTCCTGCTTTGTAATCTCGGATGGAGAGAAGCGGCCCAGTCTCGGGCTCTGTTACGTTCTACTTCCCGACAGCTACAAGAGGCGGACGAAGTGATCGAGATGTCGGGCGTGGCGGGTCCGAATTTAGATCACGCGGCTTCGCTCGGCAAAACGTGATCTTCCGGGGACGAGGTTGGCGAGGGGCGTGTTCGGTGAGCGCAATTGTGAAGCTGATCATGCACCTTTCCCATCGCCCTCGCTTAACACAAGCGAGGTCCATCGCGACGATGCCGAGCGAGGCGACCGGCAAAGCCACCTCCTCAGCCTGTCATGCGAAATTTCCTCCGTCTTCGCCCTCGTTCTGAAGATGAGGCTGCCCAGACGATACAGGCTGCACAGTCCGACACAGTTGCGGCCAAAGGGGCTCGATGGAAGAGAAATTAAAATAACAAGAAAGCGGCTTACACTTCAAGGCGGATCTGGGTCCGCCTCGGTTTTGCAGAAGCGAGTTGTGGCTTGCAGCGGCAAAGTCGGGCGATGGACTCGGGAGCCGCTCAGGATTGGATGCCAGCACGAGGGAACACGTAACAACAACGCTGGAGGCGCCCAGGTTTTAGAGCCACCGCGATTGCACCTCCGGCGGGGTGGCACTGTACAGTATCTACAAGTCTAGCGAGATGCAATGCAAAACGCGGACTAGCGGGCATGCACGCCTCGCCTAGCAGCGATCCGAGCAGTAAGAATGCTACACGTGGGGAGGCTCTCATGCTGCCGTGGCGGCGTTGTCAGCCGCTGCGACTTGTTCTGCTGTCAGACGTCCCCGTTACAAGTCAGGCGACCGTTCCGGCTCAATGGAGAGCGGCAATGCAGTAAAGAGGCGGCTGCCTTCGGGCGTGCATGTACAGCAGACGCGCGGAGACGGATGTGCGGTTCTGTTTTGCTTCTCCGCCGTCTGCCAGTCCGAACCTGTCTGCACCACTTTGGGTGTCACCTTGATCGGCTTCCTGCCATGAGAGGCGTCATGGTGATGGCTGAACCTCCGAAACTGGAAGCAGATGTGTCATTCCGCTGTCGCCGATGTTTCATCACCGCTTCGCTTCCCACAATGAACTTGTCAGAGGAACCCCTTACGGACGCCTATCTTCTCTGCATGATTTACCCCAGTCCTGGGCTAGATCGGACCTCCCGCTTCCGTCGGAGGTACTTCGGACCTAGCTTCATGTTGTATCCAGCCCGATGCGTGCCGTTGACGGATGTTTACAGTAACTCCATCTCTGGCAATTCATCGCTGCCATCCTCTTCCGAACATCCTCTGCCGCCAGCGCTTTGTCTCTCCTCGTATGACAACATGCTCGAATACCGCGTCTTGGAGAGGCTCTGCAGCAGGGAAACCCGTCTCGAAAAAGTTGCGTCTAGCGTCAAAATCCCTTTCTGTTTCCATGTTCATTGCGGGCTTTCAGCCTTCTGGCTTGGTTGAGTACAGCTGTCTCACGCTAGCTCGATGGAGGACATCTTCGCTATCGTCTACAGCGCATAGCAAACAGCCGTGCAGACAGCAATTGATACGCGCAGGATTTGCGGAGCTAACTTGACGCTTCGGGAAGCTTGCTCTACGACCTGCTTAGGCCGACTACGCCGACAGCGACCAAAACACGATCAGCTCCATTTGCGGCTAAAAAATGCTTAGTGCGTTCGGGGAAAAGGGGCGATTGACATCCCAGGGCGTGTCGTATACGAACCCATGTTTGGTGTTTCTCGCTTCGGGTGTGGTTCGGCATCGGGTTCTTCGACGGATTTCAGCAGACGGGTATGCAATTCATTTCATTGGCGCGGTCCAATTTTCAGCGGTGAGACACCACTGGTCGCTCTGCATGCCAGCGGGTCGGCGCGTCGTTTTCCATATCTGCACAGGCAAGATCTCGCAGGCGATCCGCCCCGAGCTTGTGTGGAGATCGGGTTCCTGAAGCAATCGGAGCTTTGCCGACTGCGACCGCCTTTGGTTCGATTGAAATGCCAGTGATATGAGGCATTCCAGCCGTCACCTGAGCGTGAGTGCACCAGGGACGCGTGCATCCCGAACAGAGCGGATGCAGACCTTCCGAGCTTCTTCAACCCAGACCCAGCCAGCTGAGTTGCGCCATCGACTCGTACTCGGTCGGACCTGACAAACGGATATCGCACACTATTTTAAATTGTCTAGGCTTCTCTGACACCTGCGCAACTCCGCCGACGCCTGACCTTGGCCGCATGCCTTGGGGCGAATCCTATCCGTCGGATGAGCTCATGCCCACGTTCTGCAACTGCAAGCACAAAATGCATGCAAAGTCGATAGTGCCGAGTGTCCGGACTCCAAACGCACAGGCAACTTCGCAGTGCGAAGCCAAGCTTCTGGACGCAGCGTAGAAGTGGACCTGGGAGCGTTTCGACAGAGGCTCGGAGCCATTCTAGCCAGGACTTTGTGGTGAGCGCTATCGCATCGCCGCGCAAAGATGGGCTGCGTCGAACGCCCGAACAGTCGCAACCATGTTCGTTGATCGCTTCATATCGCGGCAGGATTCATGGAGAAACGTGCCGTAATGGAGATGATGCACCATGAGAGAGCAGGAAGCCGGACTGGTTCCCGAGATCGGACCGTCCGAGCAGGCTGGACCGCGGCTCAATGTGGCAGATCAAAGCTTCCAGCCTGGAAGCCTGCGCAGCTGCAGGAGCGATTCGATTTTGCAAAAACAAAACAGCGGTAGCGGACGGGAAACGTGCATCTCGATCCCGAGACCGAGCTTCCATGAGCCTAGCAGGAGGTGTCAGCTGCCTGATGCACGGGCGAGGACTACGGGCAGGGATGGCATGCCCAGATGCACGATGCCAAGAAGACCGACACCAAGTGCGACGCCATCCGATGCAGAGTGTGGCGGAGTAAGAAATGCAAGGAGCTGAGAGAGTCCAGTGGGACCCCTGTCGCTGCATGCGTTGAGACACGTACCGCAACAGCTGTGGTTCCACTCGCGCGCGCATGAAATCCGTGCAAGAGCCTCGAGGCTTCCATCATGACCAGACGGGACTTACTTGCGTCCGCACAGCCGCCGAGCGTGTCGCCGTGTCTGTTTCTTCACGTGCGAACACGCGGCCTCCTTCCATCTTAACTATCATCGGTCGTCCGATAAGCAAAAGCGCAGTGCTTGCAGAACGAAGGATCGAATTTGCAACGCAGATACCGCCGATGCAGGCGGAGCGGGCACGTCTGGTTCGACACGAGGGGTTGACCGATCACGAGCCGATCGGCTACGTCGGGTGGGTGAGATCCCAACCAACCAACGCAGACGGTTTGACCGCTCTGCGCGTGTGGTGTCTTTGCTGAGTGATGCAGGCCGCAGAAGACCGGGCGTCTTTCTCGGTGCTCCAGTCTGCAGAATTTGCGACTTGGCTTCGGACAGCTGGCTGGACGTGTTGACGCGTTTCCCAATCGTCACAATGAAGGAGCGGGGCTGCGAAATCTGGCCTGCGGACGTGGCTTGTTTGGGCTCCCGCAGAGCCGCGCGCAACAATGTCGGGCGCGGGCACATGCAAGTGCGCCTGCTCAGCCGCGTCAGGTTCCCCTCTGCTAGGAACGGCATCGGAGTCTAAATTTCGCAAGACCCTCATCGCAAGCTGTCTTGGCCTCTGCAGGGCAAGTGCTTGAGCAAAACGCACAAGTCAAGATTTTCGTTTCTTTTCTGTTTCGGCATCGCACGCAGGCACGGCGTCGCAGTTGCGACGCCGCATGATGGATTGTTTCTCCCAATATGTCTTGTCAGGTACGGATGCTTGGCAAGAACAGGCCTGCGTATCCAAGCAGCGTACGACCGAGAAGGCCCACCGAATGAGGCAGCACCAGCGTCCGATGTTCGGACTTGCAAGGGGAACCGCGGAGCTGCGGCAGAGTTGAGAATCATTCGGAGCTACCTCGTTCGGGAACGGCAGCAAAGTGCAGTATTATAATATAGTGCGGCCGTCGACGCAGAGAAGCGCCGACCGAGCAGACTCTTGATCGGAGGCAGGCGTCGCTTCTGCTGGAGGGCGCCAGGCCGTCGTTTCCGAGTGGCTCTGATTGGCTTTTGACGAGCGCGTTCTGCTTCTGTATGCATCCGCGACGTACAGTCGCCGCGGCCAACGGGGAAACAAGCGATCCGCCACTTCAGAATCAAACAAGCCTCCGCTCCGCCCAAACCTGCACGTCGGACCTGGAACCCTCAGACCCGGACAGACTCGCATGGGTCCACTCGACGCGCGTACGCTGGCCCTTATGCTCGCTGCTTCGAAAGGAACCGATCCCGCCCCCCTGCCCCTCGCGGCCGCAGCGGCCGAAGAAAGGTCCACATCAGAGTCGCTTTTTCTGTATGCGCCTTACCGACTCGGGCGACAAAACCTTTGATGTTGCTGTGAGGCCGGCGGCTGTCGCGACGCTGCAAATTGTATATAATATCACGGAGCAGGTCGCTTTCGGAGCCCGGCGCACGAGCGAGGGATCCAAGGGGTCCGAGCAAAGGGTGGCGTCCGGATGTCAAGCGAGGCTGCCGATTGGCTTCGCCTGACGATGGGCTTCGCCAGACGCAATGTTCAGGTTCGCTCGAAATCCTACAAATTTAGAACTCGGCTACCAGAGGGTGCGCGAGCATCAGAGCGCCTCGCATGAAATCACAAGGCATGGCACGTCGCCTCGCCTCACCTGACCTTGATCCGACGGGCGTCCCTGGCTACCAAGCTCGCATCGATCCGTCGTTGGCTCCGATTTGTGTGAGCGTGTGCTGTGCGTGCGCATGTGTGCGCGTGCAATGCAGCTGCACCCGCAGCTGCACCCGCATGATCGGACACACCTCCGCCCAAAGCTTCCCGCCGCTCCCCTCGCGTGTCGCTTCAGCTTGGCTCTGGCGGCTCTGGATCCACGGTGGAAAGCTAATGGTAGAAAGCACGCCATCGAAATCAGCAACCTCGTCTCTTCCCGTCGCCCGTTTGGCCTTCTATTCGCTGTGTCGACCTTTGTCCATGACTCAGTCCCCCGGTCGTCTGCACAGCGTGAGGGCCCAACTCCCAGCTGTGTGCTCCGAGATATTGTACACACGCGAGGAGCATGTGCCGCTTTGTGTGCCTGCGGCTGCGCGTCGAGTATGCAATTCGCCCGCTTTTCTGCAGGGCGGCCAGCTCAAGTGCCATTTTGGGCTGGTTCCACAACGCGTGCGCCTTATGATGCGGAGGTAGATGCGCAAAGCACCCAGGTTTGGCGAGCCGAAGCGCTGTGCCCAACCTGCCATCCAACAATCCTGGAGCTCACATGCGCCGAGCGAGGGTGTGCGTGCTTCCCATGGCGGCCCGCCAGGCCCATAACCGCGCTTTCGGGTCCCTCGCCCATCCGGCATGATTCAGCTTTGCGGACGTCCCCTTCCTCGCTACTCGCCGCCCGCCGCTAATGGCCGCGCGCTGGCTCCCAACGCATCCGTTTTGCGCTTCCCCTTTGTGCTGGGTGCTCGGTCGAAGCCGCCGTCGGCCATCGTCTCGTTCTGCCGAAGTGCCTTCTGCCGACTGCACGCCCTCTTTGATCTTGCAGCACGACTCGCACCGCATTGCGTCGCAGCACCTCGCTTGACTTTACCTTGGCCTCGCCCTTCCTTTGGCTCGCTCGCGCCTCGCCCCTTGCTTGCTTCTTTGCGTTTGCATTTGGCAACGCCCAAGATCCCCGACCACGTCGCACCTGCGGCCCTCCTGTCGACCTGCATCGTGCGTGTCTCGCTCAGCCTGTGTCTGTGGTCTCGGTCGGTGTTGGTAGAGTCCTGTTCCTGCTTGCGCTGTTGCTCCGACCTCGTTCGACGCCTCCTGTTCCATCTTTAGCACCCGACACATTCGCGTCTGCCTCGCTCGTTGCCTATCCTCGTCCCGGTCGAGCGGCGGCTGCCAAACAGAAGAATCTTGGCTTGGCTTCCCTGCTGAGCTATCCTTTTCGGTCTCTCCGAGACTCGCCCATCTTCCTCACCGCAAGCTCCGCTCTCCCAGTGCTCGATCTGGTGTCCTTCGCATCCTTTGTAGCTGCCACCTTTCACGCCTTGCTCCATCTCCTCCTTCTCCTCCGCACGCTCACACTTCTCCCTTCCCCCTTGACATTCATCCCGTCACCTCCGCAGAACGCTCCTTCAATCGCGACCACAGACCACGGATTGGTTTCGGGGATCTAATAGACCATCACACGGATTCGGCAGCACCAACCGCAGCGACACCGACCTTATCACTTGAATCGTTCGCACCTCCTTCTAGAAATCGGCTCCTCCGATTGTGACCTTTCTCTCGCCACGCAAACCGACCGGTCGGCTCTTCCGACTCACAGCCCCTCGGCGTGCACCAATCCACTTGCCTGCATCGCCTCTCAGCCATCCTCCGAGACTCTTCTCAGCATGTTTCCCGCCACAGGTCTCGAAGCGGACCGCAGCACACTCCCACGCATCGCGCATGACGGTGACTATGCAAGAGGCGACCACCACGCCAGAGACGGCGGTGCCCGATCATCGCGTGCTCCACCGCAAAACCTCGAGGCGATGCACGAAGAGCGACGACCCGCCACAGCAACTGAGCGCCATCACACGCCACCTTCCGGTTCGCTAGGACGTCCGTCACGAGAAATGGAAGCTCCGCGTCTTCCTCCCTTCGGACGTGCGGCCGACGATGCCTACGCTGCGCCGGGAAGCTCGCGCTTTGCCCAGCCCGGCGCATCCAACCTAGCCTATCACCGTGATCAAGGACGGGTCTCGCCTGCCTCTGATGAGGGCAACTGGCACTCGTTCGATCGGTCCGATCCTCGCTTTGGGCCCAAAGATCAATACAGCCCGCACACGGGGCCGGCTCCTTACCCGCCCAGGGAGGACGTCCGACCCTCGCCGTGGCAGCGCCCTCTCGAAGAACTGAATCGACCCCGCATGCCAGGCCCTCCCGTCGGCGTACGCGACGAGGCTGCCTGGAGGCCAGGCCCGCCACCTTACGATCGCACTGGTGCTCATCCCGAGGCGCTAGCGCACGCACGCATTCAGGAGGACGAAAGGTGGGGCGGTGGCGACTTCGGTGGCCGACCGATGCATCCGTACGAAGCAAGCGGTGGCCCTGCGCATCCGGCCGCCTATCCCGCTGACCCTCGCGGTGGCCCGCGTCCACTTGATGGCGAGTTTCTTGATGACAGCCGTCGGGTGCGCCGACGCGGCCCGCCTGGTCTGGTCGACGCTGATCAGGATGCTCACCGATACCCACCAGTCCATGCACGCCCCTACGGACCAGGCCCTTACAGCCCTCCCGACTCGAGGAGCCAGAGCGTGGCACCTGGTCCCGGAGGCATGAGACCGATGCCCGGCATGGAGGCGCCTCGGCCCGCTTCGTCGCTCGGCGTCATGAATCGAGGCGGCATGCACAGCGTCGCCGGCCCTGTTTCGGGCGTGGCAGCCTCGGGCCCAGCCAACGCCAGCACTGTCAATGCGAACCGAAGAGTGGCGCATCTGCTGTCAGAGCAGAAGCGACGCGAGTCGATCAACACGGGCTTCGAAGATCTGCGTCAAGCCATCCCGGCGTGCCGAGACGGACAGGACAGCAAAGCGACCATCCTCAAGCGTGCGCTCGAGTACATTCGCGAGCTGGAAAGTGTAGTCGAGCGGCAACACCGCGCTCCGCTCGACGGCCATGCCGTTGGCGGCTACAGCAACCGCAGTCCGCCTGACGACAAGGACCACCTTCGGCGCTTCGGCCGCCCTGGCGCCGACGACGAGCGCCATGCATCCACCAGCGGGCGACACTTGGCCGGCGCCAGCAGTGGCAGCAACAGCGAGACCGGAAGTGGTCCCCGGATCGGTGGTCTGCCGTCGAACGCATTCAGTGGTGCGGCGAACAACTATGCGCCGGGCACCGGGCCGTATAGCACGCAGGCGTATACACAGCGAGATTCGCCCAACATGGCCGCTGCACCGATGCGAGCCGGAGCTGCGCACGACCCGAGCGAGGCGCGCGGCTCGGCAAGCAAGCGGTGGGCAGAAGCGGAAGAGGACGACCAGCGCTCGCCTTCGCGGAGGCGAGTGTCGGACGGTGACAAGGACGAGCCAGAACACTCGCCTATTGCGTCGCACTACACCATTGCGCCTCATGCGCGTCGCCGGTCGCCCTTGGCACATTCGCCGAGTCTCGAGAAGCCACGCGACTGGCACCCGCGGCTCGAGAACAAGTCTCTTGTCGACTCGGCGGTGCGTGTCTAGGCACCTTACCTTTCGCGTCAAGCTCAACAAGCAAACATGCCCTCTCTAGAGTTGTCGAGCTGATAACAAAGCTCGCTACTCAGACCTTTACAACTAATCCCTTACATCTGCATGCGTCTCCCCTACTACTTTGTCCTTTGTATCGTGCCGATCTGCTATATTTTTTTTGGGCACCGCCGCTGTAATCTTTG
The DNA here is from genome assembly GCA_030849465.1 of Moesziomyces globuligerus. Taxonomy (NCBI): domain Eukaryota; kingdom Fungi; phylum Basidiomycota; class Ustilaginomycetes; order Ustilaginales; family Ustilaginaceae; genus Moesziomyces; species Moesziomyces globuligerus. Next base: position 40,506 of record JARVLF010000002.1, read on the forward strand.
TATAATCCGCTGCTCGTGTAAGAACTTTGTCACATTGTCCATGGCTTCTGTGTTTGTGTGTGTGTGTGTGTGTGTGTGTGTGTGTGTGTGTGCGAACACTTGTCTCATTGATTCCGCGGTGCCGAGAAAGACGTGAGACAAAGGCGAGCTTTCGACCACAGCCTGGGAAACAAGGCTTCGTAGGAGGATCGCCTTTGCCAGTTGGATACATCAGTCAAGATCACAGATGTAAGCGCGACGCTTAGGGCTTGCAGGCGTTGAAGAGACCCGCCTTGAGCTCGGCGTTCTCGCGGAGGTTGAAGATCTCGGTGACGACAGTGGTCTGCTCGCCCTGGGAGTACTGATCGTAGCGCACCCAGCGCTGGTGGCCGTCTGGGCCGGTGACGAAGTAGAAGCTAAGGGCGAGACCCTGACCGAAGAATGCGACCCACTTGTCGGCCTGACCGTACTGTGGCAGCTGCTCGATACCGGCATAGACAGCCTGCTGACTCAAGAAGTTGGGCGGAAGGAGCTGGCCCTGGGCGGCGCCAATCGGAAGCTCGTCGACGTTGCAGGAGCCAGTACCGACGGACGCGGTGTAGTCGCTGGCATAGTAATAGTTTTTGACGTGGCCCTTGGATGCAGCGGACTGGTCAGCGTAGTCGAAGAGCGAAGAGGTGTAAGCGCCGGTCAACTCGGCAGCGATGGTGGCGTTGTCCGATGCCCAGTCGAGGGTCGTTGCGGCGACCAAAACCTTGCCTTGGTTGAGGGACGAGTACCAAGTGCCGGTGCTCATGTGGTTGACGCCGGCGCCGTTCTGGTTCCACTTGTGCTGTTTGAAGCTGAAGGCGTAGTCGCCTCCAGGGAGCGTGGGCGGGATGCGACCTTTGACCTCGGGCTCGTAGGGCAGAGAGGCAAAGGCCATTGGCTGCTGAGCGGGATGAGTGTCGGCACGGCGTGGGCCTGAGGGACGCGCTTCAGAGCCGACGAGGAGGAGGGCAGCGATCAGCAGGTGCGGAACCATTTTGACTCGGAGATTGAGGGGCAAAAAGGGTCAAGGACTGTAGACTAGCGGTGCAAGATAGGCGAGGTTGATGAGTGCAAATGCTTTCTTCCACGGTTCTTCGACGTGCCCTTTATACATCTTGAGCCCGACGTCTTGTTCCGCCAGAAGAAATGGAGAGCGCCAACCTAGTCTCCGTGGAGGCTTTGTCGCAGGAGTGTGGTGCCTTGAAGCCTCCTGCAGGACCGCCGATCAGCGTCGATCCGAGCGGACGACGACGAAAGCATGAAACTCTGGTTCTGCACAGCTGGATAGCTCCGGTCGGAACCTCCGGCCGGCGATATGAATTATCTTGTGCACAGCCTGGAACGGGCGCAGCGTCCGGAAGCTCATAAATCACCGAATAAGGAATAAATCACTGCATTATAAATGCAGACCTCTGACGGGTGCCAAGGTGTGCCGGCTAAGTTGTCGGCAAGGATATTTTGATGGCCCGAACAAGCCGAGCGGGCGAAGGCGTCGTTGGCAATCCTGGCTCGGAAGTCGGAAGGACCCGCTCAGACAACCACCGGCCGGCGCTTTCTGCTTTGCTCTCCAACCCGACCACATCAGCGGTTGAGGTGCAGACGCGCCATCACATGGGCCGCGATGGGCAAACGAGGCCTGCCGAGGGCTTCCTGCGAAGAATGTCGCCGCAAGAAGGCTCGATGCGATCTCCCCGACCGGACGGCGCTCGGCGGAACTTCTTGCTCGTGGTGCTCCTCCAAAGGCCTGCCTTGTCGAATCGAGCGAGATAGGTCCGCTCCAAGCACGTCGTCCAAGACATCTTCGCCGAGCACGGCTACTTCCTCTACACCGGCGGGAGTGCCAGTGCCCGGAGAGCCGACGCTCCCGGACGAGCTTTACCTCCCTGGCTCTAGTCGACTCTCTCGCACGGTCTCGGCTGTCGCATCCGCTGGCAGTACTAGCGACAAAACCGGAAGCGCACCGCCAAGACGGGACGATCACGCCATACGCGACTACGCTGGCATCCCGGCGGCGGGCCTCCTCGACGTGCCTGGTCTCAGCTACCCGCTACTTCAAGAAGCCATCGACGCTTACTTCGCAACCGCTGGACACCTCAATCCGTCTCTCGAGCAGAATGACTTTCGATCTCGCTGTCGAGCGTACTTTGCGCCGCTCTTCACATCCTTGCCGGCCGAAAGCTCGGAGGAGATCTCGCCTCTGCTCATCCTCGCCGTCGTAGCAGTCGGTATCGCCCACACCGCTCAGCCGGCTCGATTCGACCTGCAGCGCCGCATCGTCGTAAGGGCCAAGCAGATCGCTGAGCTGGGTCTGCTGGGGCACGGACTCGACGGTATGACTGCCATCCTTATCCTCGATGATATCCTGCAAAGTGCCGATGGCGCTCCTATCTTCTGGCGAAAGAGTGTCGATCCATTGCACATCCAACCACTCAGCCACGAAGCACTCGTCCGACTTGCACGACACATCGGCCTGCATCATAAGACCTCAACCACACGAGAGAGCCGCCTGTTCTGGCACATTTACGCGCTCAACTGCTGGCGCCATGAAGTGCCCGGATACCTGCATCCTCGCGAAGTCGATGTCGAGCGGCCGCCACGAGGCTCGCTGCTCGGCGCATGGCACGATAGTTTGCTGTCCCTGGGTGAGATCAACCAGGAGATGCACGAGCTCTGCTGGACGGGACCCTATCGCAAGCAGGGCATTGCTCCAGTGCAGATTATCACGCTGCTCAAGCGGCTACACGAATATGAACGGATTCACATCAACGCGCGGCGTCTTCATACGGACCTGGCCTTGGGTGCGCAGGAAGGGCTCGTTCAAATGCTCTATTACAACACCATCATGTCGCTCGAGGCCTATGCACGTGTCGCCGGCCTCGAAGCCGACAGTGCGGATGTGGGCGAGGTGCGTGCAATGCTCCGCACAAACGCCACGCGCGCCTTCGGCCAGGTCGTTCAAGTCGCCGCCGACGCCGCCCATCGCGGCTACTTTCGCTTTCAGGCGCGCGCGTTCCGATCCCTCACCGCTGGCTGTGTGTTGTGGTGCATCGAGCGCATCCGACGAGCATACGAGCACGGACGCACCGACGCAGCGGCGTGGCTCCTTGGATGCGGCGAGCGCATGGTCGACGCGATCGACTCGACCGCCATGTGCTACATCGATACCTCGTCGTTGGTCTTGGAGCTGCGCGGCCAGCTGCTTCAGGTCCAGCTGCCGCAAGCGGCGCCGCCGCAGCTACCGGCACCGGCCATTTCACCGTTCGACGGAAACGATGCGAGCGAGCTCTGGGCTTGGCTTCTCGACCCGAACTTTTATGTTCCGGGTCAGCCATCAGTATGAGATCTTATGTTCACGTTCCTTTCAAACCTTACATTCAACATGGTTGAACTTCCTAGAGGAGAAAGAGGGCTTGACCTTATCTCGATCTTGAGGCGGAGCGGTCGCGGTGGGTGTGCAACCTGGTCTCAGGCTCCACTCATCGACAAGACAGGTTGAGTGTGGGACGCCTGATGCCTTGATGTGCACAGTGCGGTATGAGCTTTTTTGCCACTGCGTCTTGCCAGTACTTTATGAATTTCATCATAGGGGGATCTCGTAGCGTTACTTGGTAATAATATTGGGGCCGTGCACCCGGCGCCCGCCAGCGTCCCTTTGTTGCTCACTTCCATCTCCAACGGCATCCTGTCCCTTTCGTCGCACACTCTTATGGCGGCACCGACTGCCTTGTGAGCCGCGCACACGGCTGCATGTGCACCACTTTGTCGTTCCGTGCTTAAGCGCCATTTGACCTGCTCGTTGCGCCGTTCCTTGCTATTTCCAACAACCTCTTGCTCGCCAACATGCTGCTTTTTGGGCAATCACACCAGCTGGTCTTGCTGCTTGCGGCGCTGCTTGCGACGCTGCTTCAGCTCTCGGCTGCAGCGGTGCACCAGCGAAAGCCGAACGACGCACCATTGGTCAGTAACGACAAGTACTACTACGAACAGGGCGAGGCGTTGGCAGAGACACGACCGCTTCAGGAAGGCGGCGGTCACACGCGCAAAATCGCCATCATCGGAGCAGGACCTTCGGGCACATCGGCTGCATACTTTCTTAAGCGGGCGCAGGACCGACTGGCGGCTAGCAACTTTTCGAATAATACGAATGGGTTGGACATCACCATCTACGAGCGTGAGACGCGGATCGGCGGCCGAGTGGCCATCACGCATCCGTACGACGACGACACGCACGAGCCCATCGAGCTAGGCGCGAGCATCTTTGCCGACGTCAATCTGAATCTGCGCAGAGCGGTGAAGGAGTTTGGACTCGAGACGGGCGCGCACATGGGCCTCGATGGCCAGATGGGCATCTGGGATGGGCAGCAGTTCCTGTTCGAGGGCGACCAGAGCAGCTGGTGGACGAGCGCCAAGTTCTTCCTCCGCTACGGTTACAGCGCCATCACCACCGAGAACATCGTCAAGAAGCAGCTCGCTTCGTTTGGCGCGCTCTACCGCGCGAGCTTCTTGCACGGTCGCCAGGCCGGCAAGACGGACTCTGGCTATCCATGGACATCGATAGAGGCATTGGCCGACGCGGTGAATGCTTCGGAGCTCGCGGCGACGACGGGCATGCAGTTCTTCAAGGAGAGGCGGGTCTCGGAGCTGTTCATCGAGGAAATGGTGGAGGCGGCCACGCGCGTCAACTATGCGCAGGACACGGACCGGATCCATGGCTTTGGCGCGCTGGTCAGTCTCGCCGCCTCGGGTGCCACGGGTGTCAAGCAGGGCAACTACCGCATCTTTGAGGAGTTTGCGCGCCGCAGTCGCGCGCGTGTGCTGACGGGGGTCGAGGGGCAGGTGACGGGTATCGTGCGTGTGCCGCGCCCCTCGCGTGAGCGCGGTCGCGGGGCGCGGGACGGTTCGCAGGTACAGTGGTACGTGGGCGCCAAGAGCGGCGAGGGCGAGGTGTACGATGCGGTGATCATCGCCACGCCTTGGCACAACGCCGACATCACGCTGCTCAACACGCCGGAGCGCGTCAAAGCCAAGTCTTTTGTCCACCTGCACGTCACCTTGCTCACCACCTGGCGCGCGAGCCCCGATCCAGAGTATTTTGGCATGGGAACGCAGGATGCGGTGCCTACGACGATCCTCACGTCCGACGAGAGTGTCAGGCGCGCAAACGACAAGCACACGCCTCCTCCTTCCGAGCCAGAGGACCCGGGCAACGAGCCACCTACGGTGAAGGGCGAGCTCAAGACGCCGGTAGTCGAGTTCTTTTCGCTCAACTATCTGCGTTCGATCGAGCGCAATGCGTCGGCGGCGAGTGAGAAGCGTACGGAGTATGTGGTCAAGATCTTCTCGCCCGCACGCATGGAAGACGCGACGCTCGAGCGTCTGTTTGGCAAGCACTCGATCTCGTGGGTGCGCAGACACGAGTGGGACTCGTACCCGTACCTCACCCCCACCAACCGCTTCCCCGCAGTCAAGATCGACGAAGGTCTCTTCTATCCCAACGCGATGGAGAGCCTCGTCTCAACCATGGAGACCTCGACGATCTCGGCGAGAAACACCGTCGCGCTGCTCCTCCAGGACTGGTACGGCCCGGACTTTGTTCATGGCAAGGATTGCACCTTCGCAACAGACAAGCCGATCGACAACCCCAACTGGGCAGGATGGGGATGCGACGCCGCCTAGGCCCCATTTTACCCTGCAACCGTGCGAAGATCGTGTTTCAGTCTGTTTCCGTCCCCTCTTCTTGCATTGGCAACTGATTCTCCTATTTTCTGTGGCTGACACGTGTCTTGCACTTGCTGCGGGTCGATTGAATGGCAAACATGAGTGCGGGGCGGGTATCTAATGGAGCAGACAAAAGTGTATCTACGAGCGGTGGAATGTGTATGAAAGCTAGAGCGGAGGGCAGCGAAAGAAGACTAGAGCAGGGCTGACTGGAGAACGATGGCAGGGGCCGTGAGGTTGTTCAGGAGGAAGCCCTCGGTGGCGGCTCCGAGGCAGGTGCCTGCGGAGCTGATCTCGTCGCGAACGTCGTCTGGCACATGGTCGCGTGTCTGGTGCATCTGATCCACCTCTTGGCGGAACGTTCGCGGGCGCTGATTCCACTTTCCTCTGCCGACGAGCAGCAGGTCGGTGTGCGCATCAAGCAATGGCAGAACCACGCCGCTCATGGTGGCGATCGGCTTCGTCGTCGCCTCCTCTCCCCCGGCGCGAAGATGGACAAAGACGAGCCCCTCAACCGCGCCTTCGGCCACACTTGCCGCCTTAGCGGCGGCTGCAGCTGCAGGAGGCTCTTCGGGGATTGCGGTGGTCGTGGCCGAGTCCTGCTGGTGGAAGAGGAAACGCGCGTCTACACGTGCAGCCTCATGCTGGTGGATGGTCTGCAGGTTGATCGAGTGGACAATGTCTTCCTCTGCCGAACCCAGAGGCAGATCCACCCCCACCTGCGGCCTGGCCTTCTCTTCCGCTTCGGCCAGCCGCGCAGCATTGGCAGCTGTCTCGTTGGCAAACGCGACAACCACGCCCTGCACTGCGCCTGCGGAGGCGAGCACGATCGTCCTCACCAACTCCACCGCCACCCTATCATCGGCTCCGCCAAAGAAAGGCACCACGATTCGCCTGATTCCCGCCCTCCTCTGCAGCCCATACTGCATCTCCAGCTGTCCGCGCTTCGCAGCGCGTTGTTCGGCCTCGTCTCCGCGCGTGAGTGCCGCGACGCGCGCTGTGCTCGGATCGAGCAGTACGCCCGTTGCGCACTGCCTCCTCAACCCCTTGAAGAGCCTCGCGGGCAACGACTGCGCATCCGAGCTCGCTTGCCAGAAGCTCGTGGCTGCATCCTCGTCGTTCATCGTCTTGGCAAACGACAGTCCGCTCGCTGCGGCCGCTGCGCCCAGCCAGGACAGGCCGCGGCCGTACGCATGGTGTGCCTCCCATGTCACCAGCGCTAGGCCGCCGCCCAGCTCTGTACCCGCTTCTGCGCCACCGAGCCGCGCCTGCGCCCGTGTATTTTGAGCCGCGATGGTGCGGATTATCTCGCTGCGCGGTACGATGAAGGTATCGGGCGGCACACTGCCTGGCTCTTCGTGGACCGCGGTGACGGTGGCGCTGAGGTGACGTTCGCGTGCCAGAGTGCTGGATGTGTGCACACCGCACAGGAGCTGAACTTGCTTGAGCGACTGCATCATCTCGTCGCGATGACGCTCGTCGGAGTAATGGATGAGCTGCATGATCGACGACGTCGTATACTCGGTGGGTAGCAGCCGCAGCAGATCCACCGCTACCTGACCCCGCGCGCCACCTTCCTTGGCTTCCGCGTTGGCCGCACCGTACCGCCCCAAGACGTCGAGGAGCAGCATGAGCGTTTGGATCGCCGGACTGGGTGAGGCAATCGCCACGGTGATGGCCAAATCACCCGCATCTGTTCGTGCCTCGCCATCGACACGCTTCTCGTTTGTATGCTTGGCATCCGTGCCGGTCTTTACTTGGCCCGTGGAGTCGTGAGCGAGGCTGGAGAAGTAGACGTAGCGCGAGAGCGGGCGTACGGACATGGTGGTAGCGAGGAAGCAGATGACGAGCATGGCAAACACCTTTGCACTCACCACCTCGAGCTGCAGCGCTACATTGAGGATGATGATCTCGATGATGCCCTTGCTCTGCATGAGGCTGGCTACGCACATGGCCTCTCGCCAGCGCATGCCGGCGAGCCTGGCGGATGCTGCGGTGGCGCCGAACTTGCTGACAAAGATTCCGACGACGAGCAGAAAGATGAGGCCCCATGTGGTGCCGTCGTCGAGGAGCTTGAAGTTTGTGCTGAGACCGCTGGTGACAAAGTAGAGCGGGAGGAGGACGAGCATGACGAGGGTCTCGATGCTCTCGGTCACTTTGACGGCAAAGTTGCCGTGCGGACAGCAGACGCCGAAGCTAAAAGCGCCGACGATGGGATGGACGCCCATCGAGTCTGTGTAGAAGGCGCTGACGAGCGCGCCGACGAGAGCGATGACCAGGAGGTGTTCCGGTACGCGGTCTTCGGCGCCGGGTGACATGTCGAACCCGCTTCGAACGATGAGTCGATTCATGAGCGGACGGAAGACGAACCACAGCAGGGCGATGTAGCCGGCCGCGGCTAAGAGCTGGTAGAGAGCGTCGATCTGCTTGCCTCCGGTGCCAAGAGCGGAGCCGAGGGCGAGGAGCATGTATCCGATGAGGTCGTTGCACACGCCGGCAGCGATGGTGATGCAGCCGAGCCTTGTGCTGAGGATGTTCATCTCTGCCATGATGCGCGAGAGGACCGAGAGGGAGGTCACGGCCATGACGGTGCCGACAAAGAGGAAGAAGGTGGTGAACTTGACCGACTGATCTGTTTCGATGCTCCAGATGAGTCTAGCGATGCCCACGGCAATGCCAAAGGGGATGGCCATGCCTGGGAGGGTGATGAGGACGACCTGGCGCCAGTACTTTGCCATGAGCTCGGTATCTGTCTCGAGGCCGATGAGGAAGAGGAAGAGCGAGAGGCCGATGGTGGCCATGAGCTTGAGGAGTCCGAGCGCCTGCGTGGGTACGATGGTCTGAGTGAAGCCGGGAATGTTGCCGAGAGCGGTGGGGCCTAGGAGGATGCCGGCCAGCAGCTCGCCCACCACGGCGGGTTGGCCGATGAGCTTGAAGAGGCGGCCGAGCAGCTGACATAGTAGGATGATGATGATGACCTGCGTGAGGAAGAGGCCAAAGCCGTTGGTGGTGAGGATGTAGTTGTTGGGGTCAAAGACGAGCGGATCGCTGTGGCTGAGAAAGCCATAGTTGAACGGCATCTTGCACGCCTTGCGATCTCTGGTGGCCGCGGTCGCGCTCAGCTGGTGCCTACGATGGTGGTGCAGAGGCAAAGGACCGACGCATGAGGGCTGGCTCTGGCATGGCTTGCCCGCAGACGGTCAAGGTGGGGGGCAGATCCACGTTGGTGAGCGAAGGGGGAGGTATGGAGCAGTCAGGGGTCCGCTCCGCCACATGCAACAAGCGCTGGCGCATGGCGTTGCTGCGCAGAGCCGCCTCGGTTGCTCCTCGATTGATTAATTTAGCCAAAGCGGGCGAGGCGGGCCGACCGGAAAAGTGTCACTTTTCGCTGATGCGCGTCTCGGCGCATCACCTGACCCAGGCACAGAAAAGTCAAGGACGATCAATGTTCAAGCTGGTGGAAATTCCGCATCGTCTCGTGCATGTGGTCAAAGCTGGTATCGTAGTGTCTACAATGTCAGAACCCGCGCAGAGGAGTGGTTCAAAGGCATGTTTTGGGTCGAGGGGGTTCAAGCGAGCGAGGCAAGTGGGGGGAAAGGGTGGGAGTTCAATGCAGCGTGGGGTGCGGAAGGATCAAGAGGAGGATTCACAAGGTGCAGTCGAAGAGCGAGCGGACGGCGGCTGCTGCCCTTCAGCTGGGCGATATCGTAGCCGGATGGTTTTCTAGCCCACCGTTGCGAGCTCACGTGCAGCTCTAGGCGCTCGAGGCTTGCTTCTGCGCCTCGTCCTTGTCGACGTCCATCTGGTCCGCTTCCTGTGTCGTGTTGGCCGACTTGGCGTCCGGTCGTGGCGACTCGACCAGCCTCGGCTCGTCGGCGGCGCCGGTCGAGGTGACCGAGGTGGACTTGGAGCCGCTCTCGCCGGCGCTCTTGTCCTGACTCGAGCCGTCGGACTGGTCGTCGCCGCTGTCCTCCTCGTCGACGACGTGCGCTTCGTACACCACCTCGCCGCCCTCGGAGCGTCCGCCGGGGCGGAAGACGATGCCGGCGCCGCTCAGCGCGCCAGCCAATCCGCCCGAGAGGCGCAGCGCCTCGGCCGGATCTTCGTCGTCGTCGCCGCCACCGCCGCGTGCGAGACCGCCCGAGAGGAGCGACTGAATGCTCACGGTGCCGTCCATGCCGCCTTCCGCGCTGCGCGCGGTCGGCGCCGCGTTTTTGAATACGGGCGCCACGTCGTCGGGCGTCTTGCGGCCGTTCTTGGCCACATCAATGTTGTCCTTGATCCAGGAGTACCACTCGTCCTTGGTGCGGCCGTTGAGGAGCGCGACGACGCAGACCGTCATGTTGTCGCAGCCGATGCCGCCGGTGTCCGAGTCCGGTGCGAGGCAGCGGTCCATGAGGTCTTCGCAGATGTCGTTGAGCTGCTTGCCGTTGGCGACGGAGCGACGGACAATGTCCACCACGTCCTGGCTGCTGAGGCAGTCCCAGATGCCGTCGCAGGCGAGCACGAGGAATTCGTCTTGGTCGTCGTCGACGTCGGTCTCGATGATCTCGGGGAGGGCGGTGACGATCTGGCGCTCGACGGGGAGGCCGGGGGTGCGCTTGAACTCGAAATCGCCAATGGCGCGGCTGAGGGCGAGGTTGCCGTTGACGCGGCCCCAGCTGACGTAGCCGCCGGCGGCCTCGATGCGGTCGCGTTCCGAGGCGAGCGTGGGTTTGTGGTCGTTGCTCATGTCGACGACTTGGCCTGCGCGCGAGAGGACGCAGCGCGAGTCGCCGGCGTTGGCGACAAAGATGCGCTCCAACCGCTTCGAGTCGGTTTGCGAGGCCTGGATGAACGCGGTGACGGCGGTGCAGCCTGATGGGTCGTTGGCGTAGTTGATATCTGGAAGAGTGGAGAGGGAAGGCAGAGAGGCAGAAGCGTGAGTGGACGGGGGCTGGTATCGAGAGGGTGATGGATGCGGAAGTGAAGCTTACCAGCCTTGAGATCTTCGTCGACGTTGAGGAAAGCACGCTCGAGCGCGGAATTGTATTGGCCACTCTGAAACGGCTGCTCTTGGATGAGGTTTGTGTGCAGTTTGCGTCCGCAGTACTGGGCGACCGTCGAGCCTATTGGGTAGTAAGAGACACAGGAAGGAGAGGAGGTCAGTTGTGTACGGACATTTGTTGAAAGAGAGCGGGGCGACGTACCTCCGTGACCGTCGTAGACACCAAAAAAGTTGCCTACGACCTTGTCTGCGTTGTTCTTGATGTCGAGGATGGTTGCGTGGGAGTCCTCCATGCTGATGCGCCAACCCTGCATCTCGGAGATGGCGTAGAGGATGGCGTCATTGCCGCCGGACGAGGTGGTCTTCTCGGTGACGGGTTCGGAGAGAGTCTGACCCATGATGTAAGAAAGACGTCAGGCGCTCGGATCGAGACGGCCTGCGAAGAGATGGGTCGAGGGAAGCGGAGAGGCGGCGAGCGATGGGTCGGATGGATCGACGGGAGGAGATGTGAGCTTGATGGAGGGCTAAGGAGGGTTGAGGCCAGAGATGGGAGCGGAGGCGGCGGATGCTGGGATCGATTAGCAGGATCGATGGATGGTATCGTGAGCCGAAGAGACGTTACGGAGGGTCGTCACCACACGGATTCGAAAGGCGAAGAGATGGTGTGGCGGGTTGTGGTAGCCTAGCGAGAAGCGAGAAGCCCAAAGAGAATCGAGAAGAAGAGGTGGAGGAGAGAAGGGTGCGGTTGGGATGATAAGAATGCGGATTGGGATGCAGGATGGATGGGGAGCGCGCGGTGGAGACGACGACCCCACCAGCCGACCGGGCGAGCGAGCGAGTTGGGCGACGGGCGGGCGAGCCAGAGAGAGCCAGAGAGCCAGAGACCGGCGCGGCGAAAACGGGAAAGTTGGCAGAGGGCGGCGGGGTGAGCCTTGAGCGGCGGCGGATGGAGGTTCATCGGACTTGAATTTGGCTGGCTCCAGTGCCTGCTGTGCCTGCTATGCTTGCTGAGCCTGCTATGCTTGCTGAGCCTGGTGGCCCTCGGCTGAATGCCGCTTCTCTGCTGAATTTGGCTGCAGTTGACCTGCTGCTGCCTGCTGCTCGCTGCATGGCTGTCTCGCCTGACGGTTGCGGGCGTTGCGTGCGTTGCGTGCGTGCGTGTGTGTGTGTGTGTGTGTGTTGTAATTTTGGGTGATTTTCGCCCAACTGCGTGGCTCAGTCCTGCAGACTGCAGTCTGGACCCGCCGCTCTCGGACGGACGCGCGGCCACCAGGCCACCTCTGTCACTGTGACTGGCATACAGTAGCATGTCGAATTCAAGTCTGGGAAACACGGCACAGCCCAGCCTGCAGCTTGCCTTGCTTCCGGCCGGGCTCGGCCCTTCGGAGCTCTGGAATCGGGAGATCGGGTTGGCTTCGCGATGCGATTCAATACTCGGAACGGCTTGGAGCTGGCCCCGCGTTAGAGCAAAGGCAGTGTCAAGCCACGCCCGTCGTGCAGACTAAGCAGCTTGCCCTCCCAAGGATCCAAGCCAGGTTGGCAGGCAAAGGGTTGGAGGCGACTCGACAAAGGGCCGTCGATTCAAGTCGCATTTGGAGTCGTCTCTATTTCAGAAGCGCACTTGCTATTGCCTTGGAAGCCAGAGTACAAATTTTGACTTGAACCCGCCTCCCAGTGAGCCTAACTAACATGCGCGAAGAAAATGCCGCCAACTCGGCTGCCGCGTCGAGTCCAGTGCGGTGCAGCGCTGAGCTTGGCCAAGGCTGGGCTGCGCCGAGCTGGGCTGGGCTGCCGTGGAGAATTCTTTTCGAGATCTTCTGGCGGGCGTTGCGCGTTGGTCGTCGTTGACCCTCGTCGCTTGCAGATATTGACATGGTCTACCACCATCATCATCGATCCCCCGCATCCTTCCAATCATGGTACGTAGCAATCGCATCAGCAGCAGCAGCATCATCATCATCAACATCGAGCCACACGCTAGAATCGTCCAACGCTGACACGCACCCACCCCTCATCCCCATCCAACAGCGGCCCATCCTTCTCTCGGGTCACGAGCGTTCGCTCACCCAGGTCAAGTTCAACCGCGAGGGTGACCTGCTCTTCTCCGTCGCAAAGGACCCCACCATCAACGCCTGGTTCTCCCACAATGGCGAGCGCCTCGGCACCTACGAGGGTCACAACGGTACCGTCTGGTCCGTCGACGTAGACTCCACCTCGACGCTCCTCGTCTCCGGCTCCGCCGACAACCAGATGCGCCTCTGGGAGGTCGCAACCGGCAAGTGCCTCTACGTCTGGGAGTTCGCCACCGCCGCAAAGCGCGTCGCCTGGTCCGAAGACTGCTCCCAGGTGCTCGTCGTCACCGAGGCACGCATGGGTCACCGCGGAGCGCTCCGCGTCTTCCGCATCAACCGCGACCCCGCCACCTGGACCCAGCAGAGCGCAGAGCCCACCCGCACCATCACCTTCTCCGGCCCCAAGGCCGTCGTCGCCGCATTCGCCCCCTGCGACCAGTACATCATCACCGGCCACGAGAACGGCAAGGTCGCGCTCTACTACCACGACGACAAGGAGCCCGAGAGCGGCATCGACGCCGAGCTCGAGGAAAACTCCACCGACGCCCACTCGGGCGAGATGATCTCCGACCTCCAGATGAGCGCAGACCGCACATACTTTGTCACCTCCTCCAGAGACAAGACCGCAAAGGTACGTCGCTTCGTCGCCAAGCTGCAACAGCCAGCCAGCTACGTTGGACAGGCGCATCCGACTGACGTCTCTTTACTTTTCACCCTTGCTATCCACAGATGATCGACTCCAAGACGCTGCAGGTGATCAAGACGTACGCAACCGAGACGCCGTTGAACAGTGCCTCGATCCACCCGACCAAGCCTTACGTGATCGTCGGTGGTGGCCAGGACGCGATGAACGTCACCACCACCTCGGCGCGACAGGGTCGTTTCGAGACGCGCTTCTGGCACAAGGTGTTCGAGGAGGAGTGCGCTCGTCTCCCCGGTCACTTTGGCCCCATCAACACGATCGCCATCCACCCGGCCGGTACCGCGTATGCCTCGGGCGGCGAGGACGGATACGTGCGTGTCAACTGGTTCGACCCCGGCTTCTTCAACTCGAAGCTCTACGGCGCCGACCTCGAGCTCGCCCTCGAGGACCAATAGACGGCTTCGCTCATCTCTCCGCCCCCAAAAAGGGAGCTCATCCGGGCTCCCACGTGCTTCACAGTTGTAAATTAGCCACATCACCCATCATCCATCTCGCAAACCATCCGGCGTGGCGGCGCGATGCAATCACGATTCTTCCGACGACGCGAGTTGGTGCCGATGTACCAAGCAAGAGGCTGTGCAGTGTCAACGAAATTTGACGAGGCGGACAGGTCGGGTGCAGTTTCAGCACAGTCAGGGTGGGAGGGAAGAAGAGGGTGCGATTAGCCCCGGATTGCGCGGGGGGGAAGGAATGATATTGACAACACGTGTGAATGCGAGAGCGATTGGGTATAATGAAGAAAAGGGCGGGAGAAAGAGCGGATCGGGTAGCGTGTAGGGAGGAATGCATCAGATGGGTTTGGGCGAGGTTTGCGGCGACGACGACGAGGCCGAGTCTGGCGAAGAGGGACGTTCGTCGCGATGCGAAGACTTTGGCTTGGACTTTCGAATCCAGCTGGTCAAGGTGGTGGAAGCGTTCGAGGTGATCGAGGGAGGATAGCTCGACGATTTCTTCGACTCTTGGCTCTGTCGCGGTGTGGATTGAGAAGGTGTGCGATGGTGGTGGTGTTGCGGCGCAGGTTTGGTGCCGTTTTCGAGCAGATGGAGAGGCCAGGGCTTCTGGATCGCCTGAGCCATCTCCCAACGCGCGCGCATCTCGGCTTGCTTGTGCGAGGTGCGCGAGCCGATGCTCCCTGCTCGACCCCCGCCGCTGCGACTCGATTCAGCCTTGGAAGATCCCATCATCATCATCTTTGGTGTTTTTGCGGCCCCTCCTTTCCCAGGGTCGATGTCGTGGATATAGGTTCGAGATCAAGGATGGCGGATATGGTTTCGGCGGAGATGTGAATGGTGAAAGGGCAACCGAGTATATATCCCACGACCACCACTAAGGGTCTACCAACCCATTGCGAGGCGGCAGACCATGGCAACAAGGGCCAGCAATGCGCTAGGCGTCAAAAGGGCCAAGGAGCAGCGAGCTGTCAAGTGCGCACGCCGATGCTGGGGCTTGGCAAGCTGCACGAGACGGGCGGGTAGAGTGGGTGGAGGAGCTCCCAGAAATCTCTTGGCAACTTGGCTCTGGACCTTTTTCTTTGGTCGCTCTCGCCAATCCGAGAGTGGGCCCAAGTTGCTTTCGACCAGTGGATGGAAAATCGAGGTCTTGGCGCCAAAAAAAGGCCTCCAATCCACACTGGCGCCCTCGGGCGCGCACCTAGTCTTGGCAACCCTACCCACCTCTCGC
This sequence comes from Moesziomyces globuligerus, assembly GCA_030849465.1. Lineage (NCBI taxonomy): Eukaryota > Fungi > Basidiomycota > Ustilaginomycetes > Ustilaginales > Ustilaginaceae > Moesziomyces > Moesziomyces globuligerus. Next base: position 55,675 of record JARVLF010000002.1, read on the forward strand.
CATCTCTTGGCACAATCCGAAAGCCTTGGCACATTCCCCATCCGCCGCACTAAACCGACCTCCTCCCCTCCTTGCCACCTCTCAAAACTCCGCCCATCACATGCAAGACCTCTCACAACCCTGAACACGCCCCCCCTCCCCCTCCCCTTCCCTCTTCCCTTGGCCAAAAAAAGACAGGCTCACTCATATCCATCCATCCATACAAGTCTCACAATCTTCGCCCACCCTCGCGCCTACTCAGCCAAGCCCAGTTCGCCAGACCCTTGGCTCCACTCATCCTGCGCTCGGCTCTGCGCTTGGCTTCCATCTTGGCACCACCTCCAGCCAACCCCCAATGTTCCCGCCTGCGTTGCTCGAAATTCCACTAGATTGCCAAGAGAGTGTGCGTGCTTTTCAGAGACCATCGACAAGAACAAAAAAAAAGAGAATGTGGGCCGCAAACTAGACATGTCCCCGTTTGCGGCCGTTGGCGGGTCGGGACCCGGGTATATGGGGCCGGTGCTGTTGCATCAACGCATCGATGCAAACGACGCCGACCACGCCGTAAAGGCGGCCGCGTTGTCGTCTCTGAGGTAGAGGAACTCGGTATCCGTGCGTGCCGTCCACGCCTTCTGGTCGCGCAGGATCATGGCCTGTTGCGCGCCAAAGTTGCGGCCGTCGCGATCAAAGCTGGAGCGGTGCTGGTGCTCGAGTCCGTCGCTGAGCACGTCGAGGTCGCCCATCATGGCCATGAGCGAAGCAATGGTGCGCTGGTTGGCCGCCTCGCGCACGCGGCGCTGGTTCGAGCGATGCACCACCACCGACCTCCGCTTCGACTGGTTCGGCCCGTTGAGCGCCTGGACCACCGTATCGATGATGCGCCGCGTCTCGGTGATCACCCGCAGCGCCTGCGCATAGTTCTTGCGCGAGATGAGCAGAAGCGAGCGCGTCATCATCTCGGACACTAGCACCTCGAGCCGACGTCGCGTCACGCTCGGCTCGGCGACAATTGCAGCCAAGCCGGCCGGGCCCGTGGTGAGCGGATCGGGCGAGTGCGTGTCGATCTCGAGCGTCAGGATGCCCGGATTCGCCAAGCGCGACGTCGAAACGCCCGTAGCCGGATCCTTGAAGCTGACGTCGGCCTCAAACACGCCCACCTCCTCGACCATCTGCTCGAGGAAGCCCTCGGCTCCATCCGAATCGGCTAGGCTGAGATCCTGGATGCCCATGCGCTGCATAAAGTCGTCCGTCGCAGAGCCCTGCTCGATCGGACCGAGCCCCATGCTCTTGCTCTCGCGCCGCTGCTCCAGCAGCATCGGCAGCAGGCTCGCCGCATCCAGCTCCAGCTCCACCAGCAGATCCTTGGTCTCGCCAAACTTGAGCTCGCCAATGTCCACATCCACGTCCTTGCCGCTCGACGAGATGATGGCGCCGGGCAGACCCGCGATCTTGCGGATGCGGAAGCAGTTGTCGTGCGGCACCGCCAGGTGCACCTTGACCTCGGTCAGCGCCACGGACATGGTCGAGCCCAGGCAGCCGGCGAGACACTCGCGCAGCTGGTACCACTCGCGCACAAACGTGTACGAGCCGCGCGTGTGGTTCGAGATGAGCCACAGCGACGACGGATCGTGCGTCTTGCCGTAGCCGAAGCAGTGGATCGCCACATTGGCCGCCTCGGCGCGCGCCATGACCAGATCCATCTGGTTGCGCTTCGGCCCGTCCGACGTGTCGTTGACAAGCATCATGGTCGTCACCGAGTTCTTTGCCTTGCGTCCGAGCACGACGTCGAGGCCGACGTTGACGGCGGTCACCGAATCGATGCGCTCGCTCGAGCCGCCAAGCTGACTCAGATCGACGCGGAACACGTCCGCCTCCTCCGTCTCCCACGGCCGGCCGATGTTTTGCACGAATTCCTCGAGCAGCAGCCGGCTCGGCTCGCGGTGCGGATTGAGCAAGCCCGTGCGGCGCACCTCGCCCTCGATGCCCACCGTGAAGGCGACGAGCGAGATGCGGTCGTTGGGCCCGAGACTGTGGATGATAAAGTCAAGCGACGATCGGATGAGCCGCAGCTTGAGCGCTGCCGACGAGCTGATCGAGCCGCTGACGTGCTCCGGCAGTACCGAGGGGACCGAGATCATCAGCACCACATCCATCGGCGTGTGCGGCAGCATGCTCGGCGGAGGCAGCCGCGGGTCCAGCCCACCCGAGCTCGACCACTGTTGGTACAAGGGGATCGTGTCGCTCGACGCCGACACGCGTCGTGCGCCTGCAGTGCCGTTGCCATGATGGCTTTGATGGCTTGAAGAGACACTCGACAGTCGTCGGCTATTGCGAGATTGCGCGTTGTGCTGCGAGCCCGACTTGCCGCTCAGCACCGACGCTGAGCCGCTCGTCACTGGCGGAGCGCCGACGTTGCGATGCGGGCTCAATCCGGGCACGGATGCAGCCTCGCCGGAAGCGTTTGTCGACTTAGTGGGGGCGGCAGCCTCGGTGGGATGCTGTCCGGCGCCAGGACTCGTGTGCATGCCGTCGGCGTGCGGCGCATCCACCGCGGCTGCCTCTGCGCCTGCCACGGCGGGGGAGGCCTCTGCAGGTTCGATGAGCTCGTGCAGTCGAGATCGCCAGACCGCCATGGTGCCCGTTTCGCGGAAGCAGAGGACGAACTGATCCAGATTCTCGTCGTCCATGGTGATGCTCAGGCTGTGCTCGCCGGCGACTGAAGAGTCGAGCACGCGTCGGATGTGGCGGAGGTAGATGCGGCCCTTGAGTTTGAGTGCGGGCTTTCCGAGCTCGGCCTCGCTGGTGTTGGCGCCGTTGACATGCGGCTGCGAGATGAAGCGGCCGAGCCCCTTGCGCTTCTCCTCGGTGACGCAGAGGAGCGCCTCCTGGAAGAGGTAGACGTGGAACTCGCGCACGACCGAGTCCTGGCGGATGTTGAGCAGGTCGTGGAGCACGAGCGGGCCAAAGTGTTCGATTGAGTGGCCCTTCCAGTCGGCGACGCGCTGCTGCAGGTCGTCGAGGATGGCGCGCGTTGGGTCCAGCATGGGCAGACCAGCTGGCGTGGCGCCGTAGGAGAATCCCTGGTCGTTGGGCGACTCGACGCGAGCCATGACGTTCTGCTTATCGCCGTGCTCGGTGAAGCCGACGCGTGCTTCAGGCATTGGGCTGCGGCTACGGTCGTCGGCAGCGGAATGGCCGTCTGGACCCGAGGCGGCCCAGCCAGTGCCGCTGCGCTTGAGGTCATCCGAGCAGTCGTCATCATCGTCTTCGCGCACGCTGGTGCTGAGATGATCTTCGGCAAACTCGTCCGAGATGGTGTCAAGCGCATGATCGCGCGTGTCGGTGGGCGAGCGGCGGCTGGGCACCTCGATGGAGAGGACGGAGACGACGTTGAGCTTGGCCGACTGCTTGCCGTTGGGCTTGCAGTAGATGGTGGGGAATTCGGGTCTGGCGCGCACGGTAGGGAGCGTTTGCGTGGTAGAGGAGGAAGACGAGAAGGAAGCAGACGAGCTCATGACGTGGCGAGACTTGTGGGAGGAGGGCGAGTCGATCGGATCATCGTGGTGAGCGTGCGAGGGCTCGGCGGCGTCTGCAAAGTGGACCTGGGAGGCGTGAGAGGGGGCGGCGGCAGCGAGGCCGTTGATGCCGGCGAGCTTGTGCGACTTGGAGGTGTTGCCCTCGCCGAGAGCGATGGGTTTGCGGCAGACGCCGCACATGCCGGGAGGACTGACGCTGTGCCTGGAGGTGGAGCTGGTTGCGCGAAGACGGCCGGCTGGGGCGCTAGCAGCAAGGAGGGCCTCTGGCGGGCCGTAAATGGCGGTGAAGCAGGCGTTGTGGAGCGCGTGACCGCAGGTGGGGACGACGTGGGGCTTCTCGCCGGCGAGACGGTGGGAGAGGGGCTCGAGGCAGACGGGGCAGTCTACTTCGGCCATCTCTGTGAAGGTGGTAGCGGCGCCTGCGATCGAGTTGGAGATGTCTGTGGAGAAGGTGCGCGAGTAGGTGGAGTGGGCCTCGCTGGCCTCGGAGATGGACTTGGACCTGGACATGGAGGGGCCGCGGAGAGTGGATTGGGACTGTTGCGAGCGGTGATGGAGCGAGTCGACCGAGGCGGCGACGTTGTGAACGTGGTGTGCCGAGGGCGTTCGACGCTCGGTGCGCTCGTTGCGGCTGACGACCTGAATCTGGGGAACGCCTGCGCCCATCATGCGTTCGAGCTTGGACTGCCTGAGAGCGTCTGTGGAGGACATGCCGGAAGCGCTGCGTTTGGCATGGAGAGCGGCATGAGCGGCGTGCGGGGATGGCGCGTGGTTTGCGGAAAGCGAGCGGGTGGAAGCCGCTTGCTGCGAATGCGAGTAGAGACCGAGCTCGGCGGCGAGCCTCTGGTCGTTCTGGCGACGCAAGAGCTGGGAGTCGGCTGTGTTGGCATCTCTTGCGGCTGAAGAGAGCTTCTTGACCCTGAGCGAGCCAACGTCAAAGAGACCCATGGCGGCGGATCAAGAATAAAGGGGGATCGTGTCAGAGACGGAGTTGAGGGGAGGACAGGAAGGGAGCAAGTGGTGCGGGTTTTGATGTTTGCCGACCGAGGCGAGAAGTGGTGGTGGAGGCGGCGCGGGAGAGCGTAAGTCGTGAATGCCGGAAGAAATGTGTGTGGCACGAGTGTGTTGGAGATCCAAGCGGGCTTGGAAGGAGGCTAGGCCGGAGCGAGGTTCGCGTGCTGCGCGGTCGGTGCTCGCCTGGGGGGTTGCCGGAGTGCGACGATCGGGATGCGGTGGTCGAGGCACTAATGCGGTTGTTTCTGCAGAGGTGATGCGCAGTCGCCCGGTGGTTCGGTTTGCGCCGAACAAGCTTGACAGGAGGGAGCGAGAAGATGAGGTGAATGCGTGCCTTGATGAGATTTGCTGCGAGTGGCGACGATAGGATGAGGGGTGGGAAAAGTTTATCGGTCGCCGATGCGGGATGGTTTGGTAGCCGGTGGAAGAGTGAGTCGGGGATGATGGAGGGATGAAGCGAGGCCGGCGAGCAGTCGAGGTCGAGAGACGACAACGACGACGACGAGGCTCGGCGGGAAAACGAGGCGAGTCGAGGGCTCAAAGGGTGTGGGGGCGCAGCCGCTCGACGTTGAGCGTGGCGAGATCAGGAGACTCGCAGGCTGAGCATACTGCCCTGTGAGTTACAGTACAGTACTGGTCGGGTGCGTTGCGGTGCGGTGCGTGTGCATGCAATGCAGTCTTCCAGATTCGAGCGGCATGAGAGCTGCGGGCGCCGTCCCAGTGCCGACAATCTGAAACTCGACTCGAGAGTTGGTCTCGCTTGAGCCGATGAGCCAAATCCACCGACGCACGGCTGCTCCGAGAAAGAGAGAGAGAAAAAAAGTGACGGGGCCGGAGTGAGGCGCCGGTGTGTAAATGCAGGTGAGCTGCAATGGAGCGCACGCCCAGACGACCAGCCGGGTTTTATTTTTTTTTTCTTTTCATGTTCTGGTTCGTGTTCTCTTTCCTCTTCTTTAAGTTCTGGTTGACTTAGGCTCTGCGCGGGGGCTGCAGACGCGGCACCTGCATGGTGAATGCATGATTGATTGGGCGGCGAACAATGTGGTCATGGGAACGCAACCGCCGCTCTCTGCACTGCACTGCTCGCTGCGTTCCGGTGGGATTGTTGGTGCCAGCGTGAATGCACCTCGCCTTGTTCCTGCCTATAGCGTGCGCAAGCCGAGACGGAAGAGCCGATGTTGCCATGCTCAAGCATCGACGTTGCGTCGGGCCAGCCGTTATCGTGGCGTGCGCATTGGGTTTGGAAGGGGGACGGTGGGGCAGCGCGTTGGGAGTGGCCAAGCACGTAGCGAGCCCGGTTTCCGACCCAAGGCGCATCGTCCAGCAGCGGAAAAGCGCGCCTCCGTCGCGTTGTCGGCCTGCTTCCGATGCACCTCGCTCTCTGTTGGCGCCACTAGGCATGGTAGTTGCGCCAGTTGCGAGCTCCCGTTGCTTGAAGCTCGAGACGCAAGCCAGCGTGCGCCGCTTCTTTCGAGGCGTGGCAGTTGGCGCCAGGACGGGCTAGTCGGTCGTCGCATGGAAGCTGCGTTGTTCAGCCGGCAGAATGTGAGCGGCGGACTTTGGAGCGGCTGATCAAAATCTTGCATCAGGGCGCGGGCTCACCCATCCCGAGCTGGGAGCCCGACCAAAGCTTTGGCTCCCAGCCGCCAACCATTGGTCGGAGGCGCGACAAAATTCGGACAAAGTGGCAACGCCATGCGCTTCCAGATCCGACGACACGCTGCGCCCTGCCATGGGCGATTGGCGTGCAGTTGGACTGGACTGTATGCATCTGACGCCGCGTTTCGTGTGCGGGCTTTTCCCCGTCGGTTGGATCGTCCAGGACGAGATGTGGCTGATCCGAGCTCAGCAGCGAGCGTCGATAGGGCACCCCGTACAATCGGTAGAGCTGCGCATCGTCGTGAGCCGATGCGGGCGAGAGGCGCATGCTGCTTCTAGCGAACGAGCGAGCGAGCCTTGGGCTTAGCGCTCGCGAGCGCATCACATGCCGAGGCGGCAAGCGAGCTTCGCCTCGTTGAACCGAGCCGAATCCGCACATGAGCAGCCTCAGCCTCGCCTTGCCAGGGTTTGTGGGCGAGGTCGGCGGAAATTTGAGATGCAACGAATTCGTGCTGGGAAAGCATCGTCGCCCGATCGGGCCATCGATTCGGCGCCCACACCGACGGGTGAGAGGCTGGTAGGGTCGAGAGTCGGTGCGTACAAAGAGCAGCTGGGGTGTACCGGCACGGTGGAAGCGCTGTCGGCTAGGCCCAGTGCTGCACGCGCGTCACTGGTTGGAGTAGCGTAGAGTTGAGAAACATGCAAGGGGCCGACGTCTTACCGCCTCTACTGTGGAACACGAGCTCTCGCTTACCGCTTTTGGTCGCCGAACAAGCCTGGTCCTGCGCGCTGCTGCGTGACATGGTTGGCGCCCCTCGCGCAGCTACACACCACCGGAAGGCGCGCCATCTTCCGGTGTACGGAGCACCCTTTCGCACGAGAGGGCGTACCACATTGCAGAAGTCATTGGCTTGCCAGCCCGTGCCCTTGCGTCGCCGAAGCATCTTGAGCAGACGATGGCCCTGACGACATCACGCCCGATGCAAGATGCAAGGAACAACGTATCGGCTGATCCGTCCTCTCGCGCTTCAATCTCCAGACTTGCATGCCAGTACGTGATGCGGCACGACTGCGAGCACGACGGTGATGACGCGGTCAGCGTGTATAGCCGGACAAGCTGCGAGGATCTCGATCGACACGGGCTGGCTCGGACGCGCCATGTCCTACGAGCTGCCAAACGCCGAGATCGAGGCGCACGCTGGTGCGGCACGCTGGTGCGGGTGTACGCGCTGCGCGAAGACGGACGCGCTGTACTGTACGCGTTGCGGTTGTGATCTCTGGCCAGGAGACGCGCCCAAGCACACGGACGCAGCCCGGCGTTTGAGGCCGAGGCGGGCGCAGAGAGGGGCTGGAACGGCAGCCGCGCGTGTTGGTCTTTGCGCATGCCGAGCCTCTGGAAACTCCGGTGTTGCACTTTACACGCCACGCGTGCGAACCGCGCGCCTCGCCTCGGACGCGTTGGCCAGCGCTCCAGAGTTGCCAAATCGAATTCCACTCGGCCTTAGCTCCGTCCGAGGATTCGCCAGTCGCGTCTGAGTGCATTCCGCGCGCTGCGAGCACTGGAAAGCGCGACGTGGAGTTGGTGTAAATGAGCGCGGCTTGGCCCTCTAAAACGCGAAGCATCGACGGCTCAGTCAACAAACGCAGCGGCGCAGCAGCGCAGCAGCGCAGCAGCGCAGCGCATCCCAAAGAGCAACACACCACGCACCTACAAGGCACCACACGACGAAAATTTGCCTTTGCGCAGCGCAGTCGACCCAAACGCCTCGTCCAACATATATTGCTCCAACGCGTTGAGCCTACTTGCTTCTCCTTCTTCCTCCATCGTCGCCCTCTCCTCTCCTCGACATCTCCCCTCTAATCCCTTTCTCTTCCACCATACCCCCTTCCTCGAGCATCCCAGCTCACCTTCTGTGCACGCGGAGCTACCCACGCGCGTCGCTCTCGCCATCACCACAAGACATCACGCGTTCGTGATCACCCGGCCCCCCAACCCACACATCCCCGCAAATCTTTCTGCGGTCACGACGCAACGATGATCTACGTATACAAGCGAGGTTAGTTGCTTCCCGCCTCTAGCTTGATCCTTTCGCTACCAGCTTGCTGATCTTTTTCGCGCTTCCTGCTTCGCTTTCGCACAGACGGTCGCAAGGAGGTGGTCAAGTTCGACAAGGTCACCGCCCGCATCTCCAAGCTCTGCTACGGCCTCGACCAGAACTATGTCGACCCCATCGAGATCACCCGCAAGGTCATCGACGGCATCTACGAGGGCGTCACCACCGTCGAGCTCGACAACCTCGCCGCAGAGACCGCCGCCTACAAGACCACCACCCATCCAGACTACGCCGTCCTCGCAGCCCGCATCGCCATCAGCAACCTCCACAAGGAGACAAAGAAGAACTTCAGCCAGGTCGTCCAGGACCTCTACGAGTACATCAACCCCAAGAACGGCAAGCACAGCCCCATGATCTCGGACGCCACCTACAAGGTCGTCATGGAGCACAAGGACCAGCTCGACTCGGCCATCATCTTTGAGCGCGACTTCCACTACAACTTCTTCGGCTTCAAGACCCTCGAGCGCTCCTACCTCCTCCGCATCAACGGCAAGGTCGCAGAGCGCCCCCAGCACATGCTCATGCGCGTCGCCGTCGGCATCCACGGCAACGACATTGAGAGCGCCATCGAGACCTACAACCTCATGTCACAAAAGTACTTCACCCACGCCTCGCCCACCCTCTTCAACGCAGGCACCCCGCACCCCCAGCTCTCGTCCTGCTTCCTCGTCACCATGAAGGACGACTCGATCGACGGCATCTACGACACGCTCAAGACCTGCGCCATGATCTCCAAGACCGCAGGCGGCATCGGCCTCAACATCCACTGCATCCGCGGCACCGGCTCCTACATCGCAGGCACCAACGGCGTCAGCAACGGCATCGTCCCCATGCTCCGCGTCTTCAACAACACCGCACGCTACGTCGACCAGGGCGGCAACAAGCGCCCCGGCGCCTTTGCCATCTACATTGAGCCCTGGCACTCGGACGTCTTCGAGTTCCTCGACCTCCGCAAGAACCACGGCAAGGAGGAGGTCCGCGCCCGCGAGCTCTTCTACGCCCTCTGGGTCCCCGACCTCTTCATGAAGCGCGTCGAGCAGAACGGCGAGTGGTCGCTCATGTGCCCCAACGAGTGCCCCGGCCTCGCAGACTGCTACGGCGACGAGTTTGAGCGCCTCTACGAGCGCTACGAGGCCGAGGGCCGCTCCAAGCGCACCGTCAAGGCGCAGAAGCTCTGGTACGCCATCCTCGAGTCGCAGACCGAGACCGGCAACCCCTTCATCCTCTACAAGGACGCCGCCAACCGCAAGAGCAACCAGAAGAACCTCGGCACCATCAAGTGCTCCAACCTCTGCACCGAGATCATCGAGTACAGCGCTCCCGACGAGGTCGCCGTCTGCAACCTCGCCTCGATCGCCCTCCCCACCTTTATCGACCCCGTCTCCAAGGTCTACGACTTTAAGAGGCTGCACGAGGTCGCCAAGGCCATCTGCAAGAACCTCAACAAGATCATCGACATCAACTACTACCCCGTCGAGGAGGCGCGCCGTTCCAACATGCGCCACCGCCCCATCGGCATCGGTGTCCAGGGTCTTGCGGACGCGTTCATGATCATGGGCTTTGCCTTTGAGTCGCCCGAGGCGCGCAAGCTCAACGTGCAGATCTTTGAGACCATCTACCACGCCGCGCTCGAGCGCTCGTGCGAGCTCGCACAGCAGGACGGCACCTACGAGACGTACGCCGGCTCGCCCGCCTCGCAGGGCGAGCTCCAGTACGACATGTGGGGCGTCACTCCCTCGGACCTCTGGGACTGGGCCGAGCTCAAGGAGAAGATCGCCAAGCACGGCCTGAGGAACTCGCTGCTGCTGGCGCCCATGCCGACGGCGTCGACGAGCCAGATCCTTGGCTTCAACGAGTGCTTTGAGCCGTACACGTCCAACATCTACTCGCGCCGCGTGCTCGCCGGCGAGTTCCAGGTGGTCAACCCCTGGCTGCTCAGGGAGCTCGTCGAGCAGGGTCTGTGGAACGACACGATGAAGAACCGCATCATCGCCCACGGCGGCTCGATCCAGAACGTGCCCGGCATTCCGGACAGGATCAAGAAGCTCTACAAGACCGTCTGGGAGATCAGCCAGAAGGCCATCATCGACATGGCTGCGGACCGCGGTGCCTTCATCTGCCAGTCGCAGTCGCTCAACATCCACCTCTCGGCGCCGACGTTTGGTCAGCTCACCTCGATGCACTTTTACGGATGGAAGAAGGGGCTCAAGACCGGAACCTACTACCTCCGCACCAAGCCGGCCTCCAACGCCATCCAGTTCACCCTCTCGGTCGCCGAGGTCAACGAGGCCAAGGCCGCCGCCAAGCGCACGGGCGGTACGGTCAAGAAGGTCGACGACGCGCCCGTCGCTGCCATCGAGCCCGTCGCGGCGGCGGCGGCTGTCAAGGTGGCTGCACCCAGTGTCGACGAGCTCACCTCGGGTGTCGGTAAGCTCGGCGTCGACGGCACGGTGACCAAGGACGGTCCTGGCATCAGGACGGCCGAAGAGGTCAAGGCCATCCAGGACGCCACCGCCGCCGCCGCCGTCGAGAAGCAGAAGACCCAGGAGCTCGAGTCTGCCGCCGACGGTAACATCGACCCGGGCTTCGCCGCCGCCCTCGAGAGGCAGAAGCAACGCCAGCTCGAGGCTGATCAGCTTCAGTGCAGCCTTCAAAATCGCGATGCGTGCCTTATGTGCTCTGGTTGATCGCGATACGATATCAAATGTTCCCCGTTTGCTCTCCGTTCGTCTCTTGTACTTTTACCTTCATCCCCATGTAACTAGCCTCACACGTGCCTATTCCCCATCTGCTCTTTTCGCCTTTCCACAGTGGCCGAGATTGGATTTCAGTGATCAGCGAGACTTTCGCGTGCCAAGAACTTTGCTGCCAGAGGCCTCGCGGTCCTGGCTTGGAGTGTTGGGTATTTTGCGGATGTCCTTGAAATCGTCGCCACCCATCGTATATCGTAAGCCAGATCAATGATGGTCACCTCGGTTTCTGGACGGAGTGAGTCGACGAAATCGAGGTACCAAGGACGCATGAACTCAAAGTTGACGGTGAATCCTTTGGCCTTGGTCTTGAGCCTCCAAAATATCCTAGGAGATCGCGGCCTTGACTTGAGCACCCAGACCATCGTGAGCACGGCTTATCTGATGTGGTTCGGTTGATCTTGTTCTACACCTGCACGGAGAGTCGCCCATTTTCTCTTGTACTTTTAACACCCATCCTTCCTCGCCGGCTTTCCACTCGATTCACTTTGTAGCTTCTCCGCGTTTCCGCGCCACGGGTTCTCAGATTCGATGTCCGGTTGTTCTTTCCTAGCAGTCAAGGTTTGTGCGTATGACGGAGAGCAAAGTATCCCATCTGCATGCCGCGGGTCTACAACGAAGTGCCATTGTGCTGGTGTGGAACCGGAAGCTGTTGTGGAAATGAGTCGGTGGTGTCTGTGCGGTGGGGACGACTGCCAGCGTACTTTCCGCAGATGTCCAGAAGCCGCACGAAGACGCGGAGGTGAGGCTCAACCTCAAGAGCGAGCAGGTCAAAGTCGGAACCCGATCCGCATCAAAGACCTGAACAGCACGGTCCAACCCCAATCCCCCGCTCCAGGCTCGATCGAACCCGCCCGCTTCCGCTTCAATCTGCAGAATCGAATCCCTCGCAGACCTCTTGCTCGGTCCAAGACCAAGCCCGAAACGAATGCGTGCGCTTCTTTCGATCGAACCTCCTCTCCCCGCCCGCAAGTCTCCATCACCTCCGCCAACTTGCTCACTTGCCCTCGAATCAATCCTCTGCCTTTTGAAGCCTCATCCGTCTTCCGACCTTTTGTCACGCGGAACTCCGGCCGACTGCACACAGTCTCATGCATGTGCATCACGAAATGTAGACGCATCGTGACACAGATTCAGTAGACACGATGATTGATGATCAGATTGCGGAACTAAGACTGAGAAGACATTAAGTATCAAAGAAGAAAGCTAACGTGCCCACAGCGAGGCCCAGAGCGCGTATGCCCAGGCATTGACGTCGAGGCTCGGAAGCGAGTTAGGCCAGTCCGGGATGACGAACGCAGCAGCACTGCCAGCATGTCCGGCGGCCGACTTGAGTGCGGCCACGGCCGAGGCGCGCGTCCATCCGTCCGGACTAGCGCCGAACCTGCCACCGGCCACAGCGAAGGAGGTGAACTTCTGCCTGATCGCATCTCCGGCGAAGCTGGCGGCGGCGACGAGCGCAGCGGGGCCAACGGTGGGATCGCGATTGTCATCGCCCGGGTCCTCGACATCGCCCGTCGAGGGGGCAAAGTAGAAGCCCGCGACGAGCACCATGTACGAGAGGATGCAGATGGTGCCGCGGTAGTAGTTGGAGCGACTCTCGATGTAGGTGTATGTGAGCAGGAAGACGCTGAAGATGATGGCGATCACGTCCCAGCGCGGGAAGATCAAGGTGAAGCTGCGGTGGATAAGATTGTCGTCCGCCACGCCGGCGTTGTAGTAGGCCGAGAAGACCACCATGGCGGGGATCTGGATGAGACACACCTGGAGCGCGTAGGCCGAGCCGATCTCCATGCTGAGCGCAATGTTGCCATTGATGGCAAACGACATGGCGTTCATGAACTCGGTCGTGTTGGGCACGAGCGCAAACAGCGTGATGCCCAGGAACTTTTCGTCGATCCCCGAGCCGTCGAGCACCACATCCACCACGTCGACCAGGATCTCGGCGATGATCGCGTACAGCACCGTGCACGAGAGCAGCACCGTCAGCGAGGTGCCGCGCGACCACGAAGGCGCGTCGTGCCCGCCGTGGCCCTCGGCCTCGTCCTCCTCGTGCATCGAGACGTGCTTCTGCGCTGCGCCGCCGCCGCCGAGCGGATGACGCAGATGCCCGCGCTCGCCGCCGGACGCCTGCTCGTGCTGCTGCTGCTGCTGCTGCTGGATCACGTTGTGGAACGCGGAGGCCGTCAGCGCCACTGCACGGTCGTACACCTCCTGGCTGAAGTGTTCCGGCAGATGCAGCGAGCGTGGACCGTCCTGCGTCGCCTCGGTGCCCTGCCGGCTGTGCCCGCCAGGTGCGCCCTTGACCGTGCCAGACGACGAAGCGCCACCGCCGCTCACGGCCGACGATTGGCCCGCGGTGCGATCGCCAGGCGCAGCACCCGAGTGCGATGTCGGCAGCAGCTGCTGCATGACCGCGGCGGGCACGAGGCGCTTGTAGATCGACGCGCGCTGGGCCGAGGGCAGGTGCGCGAGCGTGGCCTGGTTCGAGATCATGTGCGTGCCGTGCTGCACGGGCTGCGGGTTCTGCCAGATCTGCGACGCGTGCGTGCGCAGCGAGAACCACAATCCAACACCGTACGAGAGCACGAGGATGACGGTGCACGTGTACATGAGTCCGCGCACGTTCTGCTGGAAGAAGGGATCGGTGGCCGGCGGCACATGCTCGTAGAAGCAGCGTCGGCAGCTCCACGTATCGCCAGGCACGTTGCCCGTGGGGCATCCCTCGCAGGTGAGCTGGAAGGTGCCGTAGATCTGGTAGAACAACGTCGGCGTCAGAATGCCAATGATGGCCATGATGAGCATGGTGCTGGTCACGCCCGCCGAGCGCGCATTGAAGCGCTGCTCCTTGCGGCGCGTCGCGCCCGAGCACATCGAGAGACCGGGCATGAGCAGCACACCCGCCAGGATCGAGCCGATGAGCGAGCCCTCGACGAGCCGCGCCTTCTGCTGCGTGAGCGCAATGGCGTACAGGATGATCTCGATGATGGAGCCGAACGTCGCGTTGATGACGGCGCCCATGCCGATGCTACTCTGCGCGCTGATACTCGCCACAGCCATGCCGATGAAGTAGGAGAGCGGGATGACGCTGCCGAGCGCGAGCATGAAGATGACGCCCTGGCCCGAGATGAAGGCGAGGAAGCCGTGCTTGATGCCGTGGTGCTCGATGTAGCGCTCGATGACGAAAAAGTCGAGGATGGTGAAGAAGACGAGCGGGAGCGTGTTGACAAAGAGGATGTTGACACCGCCGACCGTGTACTTGTAGTACTGGCCGCCGACGGCGCGGTAGGTGCAGAGCAGGATCTTGCTGCGGCGCTGCAGCGTCACTTTGCCCGCATTGATCGACTTGGGCCTGGGCGCGGGCTCGCCTGGTTTGAGCGGGAGGAAGAGCTTCTTGGCGGCTCCAGCGATCTCGTTGCCGTCTTCGTCGTGCATCTTCTCGATGCCGGCGGCGGAGCGGAAGTGGAGCGCGAGCGGGCGCGTGGCGAGGTTCTTGAGCAGCACCCAGGTGAGCTTTGCCATGGGGATAGGGAAGACCATGCCCCAGCACGCCAGACAGACGAGGCCCATGAGCGGGAAGAGCAAAATCGCATAAAAGATGCCAAATGCAGTCCGGCCGCCGAGGCGCTGGGCAGCGCCGACTTCGTGGCCCTCCTCGTCGTGCACGTAGCCATAGACGTTCTGCTCTGCATCGATGCGCTCGAGCTCGCTGAGCGGCTGGGCGCGGTCGGCATCGAGCATGGTGCCGTAGTCGCTCGCCTTGGCCTTACCCCGGAGCGAGGTGGTCTCGTCCTGCTCCTGCTGCGAAGTGCGGCTGGACTCGCCGTGCTCCGACGCGCGCGGCGTGGAGCGATGTGCCTCGGAGCCGCTCGACGATCCGGCGTCTGCGGCGGCGCGAGTGGGCTCATCGCCACGCAGCGTCTCGTGCTGGCTGCTGGCCATCTTGTCTCTAGGCGTAGACAGCACGGACTCGGGGCGCGAGTTGAACGGCACCACGTGCGAGTGGTCGTGGGGGAAGCGGGCGGCGACGGGGGTGAAGGAGTTCTCGATCCACTGCGACTCGGCGGCGGCGTCGGCGAGGTCGGTGAGCGGCGCCACGCGGTCGCCGCTGTCCGGGCTGACCTCGACTTCGACGTACTTGCCAAAGGGCCAGAAGAGGTATCCTCCGAGCTCCCAGACGACGCGCGCATACCTGGATCCACCGAGCGGGATGACGTTGATGAGGACGGACGAGACGTAGCAGATGAGCGAGAGCCAGGAGCCAAACAGGACCGTCCAGAGGATGTTGCCCGGAAGCAGGTGGCGTTCTGCGGCAGCGCTGGGGATCGAGTGCAGGGCGATCTCGGCGTTGCGGGTGACGGAGCGCGACTTTTTGTAGAGAGCAGGCTTCCAGATGGGCAGACCGAAGGGGTGCTCGATGTTGATGGCGTCCTGACGGTCCTTGAGCGTGTACTCGACATCCTGGTCGTCGTCGACGTCGGGGTCTTCGTCCTCGTCGTCATCGCCGCCACTGGGGCCGAAGCCATCAGCGGTCTGGTCGGCCTCGTCAAGAGCATCAGCGTCGTCATGATCATCGAGGTCGTCTCGTCTGCGTCGGTCGGCGAGGCTGGCGATGGTGTCGCGCTCCTCGTCCTGGTCGAAGTCGCCGTCGTCTTCGGCATGGACGCTGCCGGCCAAGCTGGAGCCGGCATCGGTGGAAGCACGCATGCTGCCGGCGGAGGCGCCGAGGCCCGAGAAGAAGTCCTGATTGACACCGGGCTGAGGCGCGTAGGAGCTCCTAGGTCCGACGGTGCTCTGCTGGCCGTGGCTGAAGCTGCTGAAACGGTTCTGGCCGCTGTTCTGGGTAGAGCTGGAGCGGCGAATGTGACCGTGCGGGGATGGATAGGCGGTGCTGGAAACGAGGCGGGTGCCGGCGCCTCCTGGACTGGCGACGGCAGGCTGGGACGTGGGCGAGAGAGCGCCTTGCTGCTGCTGCTGGAGGTTGGGGAAGGCGGGAGGGGGCAGCGCGATGGTGGTGGGCCGACTGGAGCGGTCGGAGGGTCGAGGCGAGGGCGAGCTGGGTCGCTGGCCGAGGAGAGCCGAGCCCGGCTTGACACTGGGCGAGAGTAGCGGGGCGTTGGGCTGGCCCTGAGCGGAGCCATAGGCGACGGACTGCCTGGAGCGCTCCTTTTCGGCCTTCTTGCGCATGGCCTTCTCGCGTTGGCGCGCCTTCATTCGACGGCGGACGAGTTCCTCGCCGCGATCGTGGGGCTCGACCTCGTCATCTTCGTCGTCCAAGGGGCCGAAGCGCCCATCCTCGTTGGCATCGAGATAGTCATCGTCGGCGCGGTAGGCGCGGCTCTGTCTGCGTGCCTTGCTCGAGTCGCGGTTGGTGGCGGAGGCGCGGCGGGCCTTCTGGGAGCTAGCGGTGGTGATGCCACTGGCGGTTCGAGCGGCGGACGAGGGCTCTACGAGCAGACCGGGACGACCGATGGAGGTGCCTTGGCGGATGGCAGAGTCGCCGCTGCGGCCACGACTGGTGGATCTGCGCCACTGGTCGGCATCGTCTTCGGCGCCAGAGCTGTACTCGGAGGCCGACATGGCGGAGACGGTCTCGAGATCGGACGTGGCGTACGAGACGGAGCGCTGGTTGTGAGAGCCCTGCCTGGCCAGCGAGGGACGCGTCTGGGGAGTGCGCAGCGACTGGGCGTAAATTAGAAGGCGGGTCAGTACGGCGCAACAGTGTCTCATGAGGGGAGATGGGGGAAAGGATCTTACGCTGACCTGTCCGCGACCGATGGTGGCGTTGTTATGAGGATCGTCATAGGATGCGGCGAGCCTGTCGCTGTTTGAGGAAAACGACGATGCGGAAGGCTGGTGTCGCTGAGCGGGCGTGGTCGGATCGTGAGCTGGGATGGGTGGGCGGAGGGTGGTGTTGGGACGGAGCGTTGAGCCTGTTGTCTTTGCGGCGGAGGGTGGATTGGAAGAGGGCGGCTGCATCTGGCTCTGCGTCGGTGTGGTGCTGAGCGAAGCGGCGCTGGCGTCGTCGACGCGCGACTGCGGCGTCTCGTTGCGCGGACTGCTCATGACGGCGTAGCAAGGTCACGCGATCAGATCGAGGGGAGGAGCGGATGAGCCGACGCCATGAATGCCCCGCTGTCAAGACGGAAGATAGGAGACGGATGGTGGGAGTGGAGTAGGCCTCGAGATTGAGAGCGGTCGGGTGGAGTGTGTGCGTGTGCACGCTGCAGCTCGCCCTGGCGAGCTCGAGCTGGGTGTTGTTCTCCAGCCGCGCAGCCAGCCTTGAGGGGCGAGGCGAGAGTCGGATGCGCGATTAAATTGCGGTAAAAAGGGGCGGGCGCGGCACCTGCACTACGTGACTGTCCGCTCAGCTGATGGGAAAAAAGAAGCGCCGAATTCCACGCAGCTAGGGGTCGGCTGCATCCGAAAGGGCGACAACACGCGCAGGCCGCACCGAGTTGTTTGAGCAATCTACACCTCTGCCTCTCTGCTACCGAACCAAAGAACGGCACGCTGCCTGCATCCCGCAACAGCACCGAAAATCACTCCCTTCCCAGCGCTTCTGACCTCCACCTGAAGCAGGAGCCAAGGAAAGCAAGCTTCAATGACGACTTCGGAAGCGGCCGAAGCTTTCCTTCCATGTTGCTAGAAAGGCGGATGTGTGATTCCTTGGCGCAATCACCAATGCACGAGCCCTCTTCCCAAACCTGCCATTTTCGGCGCGCTCTGGCTCGCCCTCTGTTCCATTTTTGAGCCGGATTTCGGTGCCTCCTTTTGTGGCCTTTTCTTTGCCAACTTTGCCCGCAAAACGACCAACTGGACCCTGACGGCCAAGAGAGCCGGCCCGGCGCAAAATTTCCATCTGACCGCCACTCCATCGTCGCATCTTCTTCCCACCACGCTCAACTCACCTCCCTACGATGGTCAAGCACTCGAACAAGCTCAAACGTAAGCCAAAACAACTCCACAACAACTCCACTGAATCTTAGAGCCTCTGCAACTGAGGACTTGCAGCTGACACGCTTCCCTTGCAGGTGCGGACCGTCGAGCGCCCGATCCGGGTCTCCAGGTCGACTTTGAGCCTACTGGCACCGCTCAATCCTCCACCTCGGAGCCCTTCAAACCCTTCCAGCACGCTCAAGCACAGCCCACCAAGAAGCGTACATCAAGCGCACCAAAGACGGGCAAGGCTGCCCGCTCCAAGAAACTCAAGGCCATCGAACGCGCCGATAAGACCAACCAAAAGTTCACCACAAACAAGGCCAAGGCCGAGAAGAAGAAGCTCATGAAGAGCTAGTCAACGAATCACATCACACACATAATACCCCCGCAGCATCACACGAGCACGACTGGAAATCATCGCTCAACAAATTGCGTGCATTCGCGTGCATTCGCGTGCCATCACGTCCTATCCCGTCGGCGCTCGGCGATGAATGCCTCGATGCGCGCCTTGAGCTCGGTCTCCGGCACGACGTCTTCGATCTTGAGCGGCGAGCGGTTGAACGGATCCGTAGCATCGCTCAGCAGATGCGCCTTGATCGTCGACCTGTCCACCACCGTCTTGGAGCGCGGCAGCAGCACCGGATCCTTCATCACGGTCGCCATGAGCGGGTCGAGGAACTCGTCCGGCACCTCGCCCAGATCCTCCTCGTCGTCCTGCTCCATCTGTCGCTTCTCCTCCACCTGCGCGATCATGCCCGCCCACGCCTCGAGCTCCGGCGGACTCTTGAGCATGTATCGCTCCGCAATCGTGCCCGCCTTTTCGAACACCGACTTCGAGTAGCTCCGTCCGTCGCGCGCGATCGCCGCTACAAACTCGCCCTTGCCGCACAGATTCAGGTAGACCGACATGATCATGCGCAGCAGGTTGCGCGGCTCGAAGCTCACCTTCTTGGGCTGCTTCACCTTGAGGTTCTGGCACTTGGGCCCCGCCATCAGGTCGAGGTTGTAGTCCAGCATCGCCGCCAGTCGGTCCACCACCTCGGGCGTCATGAACGCCTCGGCCGTCTCGGCGGCAAAGTCGATCAGCAGCCGCAGGAACTCGGTGCCCAGCTGCAGATCCGACTTGATCGTCTGCTCCAGCTGCCGGATGTGGCCCTCGCGCTCCTGCTGCTCCCGCGAAGGCGCGCTGCTCGCTCCGGCATCGTCCGACTCGGACTGCTTGGTGTGCAGCTCCTGCAGCTTGTCCAGCGCGTCGTCCAGCAGATACGTCACGTCGTTCATGAGTCGGTTGATGAACACCACAAAGTCCGACTCGCTCGCCCGCGCCTGCCGCTGGATCTGCTGCTTGTGCTGCGGATTGCTCCAGATCGCCTTGAAGATCTGCGACAGGTGGTAGCGCATGTTGAACTTGTCGTAGAACTGCGTGTGGCTGCCCGTGTTCTCGGCCTCGATCCAGAAACTCATCAGCGCCGGCACCAGATGCTGCAGCGCGAGCCCGTGGATGTTGAGCGTGTCCGCCAGCACTCCCTGCCTATGCCTCCCCCAGGGAATCACATTGTAGAACAGGATCTCGGCGAGCTTGGCCTTGAGGAAGGGGTTCTTGATGTACCATCCGGAGCTGAGGAAGGTGGTGCAGAACGTCACCAGGTCGTTCTTGGCCGTCTCGGGGAGCGGCGCGCTGATGCGCGAGATGAAGAGCATCACGTCGCACACGTCCTCAAACATGTGTTCCGGCAGCATGCGGAAGCGCGTCGGCACCTCCTGGGGCAGCGGCAGCGCCGCCTGCGGATGCGGATGCTTGGCGTTGGGCTCGGCGACGCGGATGAGCCACGTCATGACGAAGCAGTTGAACGTGATGATGCGCTGGAGGAACTCGGGCGCCGCGAGCTGCGCCTGGGCCGCAAAGATCTCGCCGTGCAGCCGCTCCACCTCGGCCTTTGCGCGCTTGAGGAACGTCTCGTACTGCGCCGCCTGCGGCAGCGCCGCCCACATCGGCCGGTCCGCTTCGGTCTCGGCGACGCGCTTCTTGAAGCGCTCCATCTCCTTTTCCTTCTCGTCGATGCGGCGCACCGCCTTGCCCAGACCGAGGTTGTTGAGGCGCACCGCGAGGTAGAACACCTCGGTGATAAAGTTGGCCGCCGTCGCCGGCTGCTGCGCCTGCTGCGACCACTCGTTGGCCTCGGCCTCGGTGGCATTGATGCGCGTGAGGTCGGCGAGATCAAAGCGCGTCTGCGTGCGCAGGTACTCGAGGTCGATGCGGTCGATCTTGGTGAGTCCAGCATCCATGAAGGGCTCTGCGAAGCGAAGCAGCATCTCGTAGAGATTCACCATGTAGCCATCGGTAGCAACAAGATCCTGGCGCACCTGCATGGCGCCTCGTTTGGCATTGAGCGCGCACGCGTGGCCCCAGTAGGCAAGGACCCTCTCGCGCGACTGCGGGCTGGCACGGACGAGCGCATTGAAGATGCGGAAGTTGAGCGAGTGCACGATCTCCATGGTGCTCTGGATGCTGCGAAAGTTGGAGTCGGTCTCCTGCTGGCTCTGCGTGGCGGCGTTGGCAAAGTAGTGCTGCGTGAGGCTCGGATAGGCGTCCGGGAACGACGACAGGCGCAGCATGGGGCCGAAGAGCGAGTCGAGCTCGAGGCGCGCGCCCGTCGTTTGCGCCGGATCAAAGTTGGCAAGGTGCGTGAGCATGTTGGCGATGGGTTTGATCTCGACCGCCTCGACGATCGCATTGACGTACGGCCTCCACTCGAGGCCGAGGATGGTCAGACCCTCGGAGGGCTTGGCGTTGGGGGCAAGTGGGTTGGCGCCCTGTGGTGCCCCCGGGATTCGACCGGCAAGCAGCTGAGCGATGACCGACTGAACGTCCTGATTCGCCATCGCCTGGTTGAGCGCTGCGGAGTTGACGCCACCGCCTTGAGCTGCTGCAGCCGATGCTTGCGACCCAGTGGCGGACGTAGAAGCGGCGGCGGGCGCAGCATCGGCACCTCGATCTCCGTCGCGGATCCTTCGTGTGAGCTCTGTAAAGACGGGGCCGAGAATGTCGTCGAGGCCTTCGCCGTTGCCGAACCGTACGGCAAGTTCGTTGAGGAAGACAGGCAGGTCGTCGCCATCGATCGTCTCGAAGCTTGTGGTGAGATCGGTGGTGAAGTGGGCCGAAGAAGCGGCGTCGGAGCTCGAGAAGCCAAAGGTCGACATGGACGATGAGACGCGCGTGATGCTATCGACGAGGACGAGGGGCGAGAGGGGGATGCCGTTTGGCTTGGCGGAATTAGGGAACATGTCTGGGGTCTGGAGCACGAGACCGGCGTACGAGACGAGCAATCCTCGCATCTCTTCGAGCACGGCGAGAGCCCTGGGCTGATCGGCAGGCGGCAGCGATTTGCGCACGCGGGACTCCTCTGCTCTGGCCTTCTTCCAGCATGCCACGAGATAGTCCCAGGAGGTCTGGCCCTTGGGCAGGCTTGCGAGGACGGTGATGTGCTGCGTGTCGTCGCTCATCACGTCCGCGCTCGGGTCGAGCGAGAGGCGCGCTATGAGGATCTGGTCTGCGATCGATGCCGATAGCTGCGGCGGAGCGCCAGCCGGCGATTCGGCGGCGAGTTCCTGCGCGAGCTCCTTGAGATAGGTCGTTTCCCAGCCGCTTGCTTCGGCCTGCTGTGCATCGAGCGTCACATTGAAGATGGCCGAGACAGCCGCATGCTGCCACTGCTCGAACGAGGTGGGCATGGCGACGGCGAGGAGATCGGAGAGCTAGGCTTGCCACTGCCCAGAGCGGAGGGAGTTGTGCTGCAGCGCTGGGCTAACAGATGCAGATCACAGTGCAGGACGTGGAGCTGAAGGCACAGCGTAGAGGTGCAGACGTGGTGATGGTCGAGAAGAGTGTTGCAGTGGCAGCTTCGAGGTCAGAGCGTCGCAAGCGCTTCAGTGTCGCACGGACGCCATGCTGAGCCTGCGATTCCTCGCTCTAACATGATTTTACATGAAAATGTGGAGGTCTTGTGCCAGACTTGCTTCCGCACACCTTCTTCTCATTCCACCCACACCAACCCCTCGAAGCAACCAACCTCACGGCCCAGTATGCCTGCACAGTCGAGCGCATCCACCTCTGCACCACCGTCTGCCGCGCAAGCTGAGGCACTTGACTCAGGGAGCGACTCGGACGACGGCGACTTTGTACCAGACGCTTCCGGTCCGCAATCACCTAGACAGCGCACAGCGCCCGCGCGGCGTCGCCGGTCCCGCAGCGCCCAGGGCTCCGACGCTGGCTCATCAGGCGAAGACTCCGATGGGGAGGCAGCTGCTGCTCCTGCCGAAGCGATCGATGACGACGAGCTGGAGGCGCTCAAGCGTGAGCGGAGCGAGCTCGTCGCAGCCGCCGGTGGAGAGGATCGACTCGGCAAACGTCGAAGGCTCGCTCAGCACGATGCTGCAGCCCAGGATGCATCCAGATCGACAGGGGGCGCAACGGAGGGGATCAAGTCCCAGGCCGATGCCGAGTGGGAAGCCATGAAAGCGTCCGAATCCGCACCTCACACCGCTTCGGATGGCTTAATACCACCACCAGCAGCGGCAGGAGCGGCAGGGGACGACATGGTCGCGGTGCCTACGACATTCAAGTTCGCCGGAGAGGTGCAGACGTCCACGCGGCTGCTTCCACGCTCTCATCCTGATGCTGTGGCCTACCTTGATCAGTCGAAAGCGACGGTGCCAGCCGCTGTGAGTGCGCCAGCGCCACGTGCGGGCCCGGGTCCACGGCGCAAGAAGGGCTCTTCGCTCGCCTCGCTCTCGGCCGCCGCAACGGCCAAACCCACCAAGATCAACACTCTCGAAAAGAGCAAGATGGATTGGGACCGCTTCAAGCACAACCCGGAAACGCTCTCGCAGCACGAGCGCGACCAGCTCGACGCCCAGACCGCAGGCGGCTCGCGCGGCCTCGGCGACATGAAGGGCTACCTCGACCGTCGCGATTTCCTCGACCGTGTGCATGACCGCACTTCCAAACCTTAGTCATATCCGCCATGGATCCCAATGCCACATCAGGTCTCAAGTCGGGCGCTCCGAAAGTCTGTCGTGTACGATGCTTGCAGGTAGAGAGAAGGAAGCTAAAAAGTTACCTCTTGCATCCACCCGAACGTACGTCTGGATGGCATCGACTCCGGAATCCAAACAAACGCACAAACACGAGGCATGGTGACGCACATGGGGACTGAGCATGACGAACATCATGACTACGAAGAACATGTACAAAAAGACAAGGTGCAAAAAACAAAAGAGAGTGTCCATCAAGTGCCTCGACTGCGGTGCAGGGGGCGTGGGGTAAAAGAAGATCGAAAGAGTGTCCGTGAGTGCAATCACTCGGGGTGCCAGGTGGGTTTCTTGCGGTCGCCAACGTCACGCAGATCCTTTCCTTCTGCCGCCAGCTCCTCGCGTAGCAGCGCCGAGGCACGCGATCCGCCGCCGCCGCCTTCGTTGGGGCTCTCGCCTTCGGCGCCGGACGACTCGCCGCCCATGACGGGCGCAAACTCGGGGTTGCGCAGCGCATTGCGGAATGCATCTGCCATGCGCGATGCCTCGTCCGACGTAAACGGCTGCTCCTCCGAGTAGCGACTCGAGCGTGACTGGCTCGCCATCATCGCTGCACCTGCTGCACCTGCACCTGCACCCACGCCCGCCGCGCCGGCGAGGCCGCGGTCGTCGACCTCGAGCATGTGCGACGTCTCGCCGGCGTCTTGCGTGCTTCGCCCGGCCAACGAGCCCGCAGCGGCCGCCATCATGGGCGACGAGCTGCGATGGCTGCCGTCACCACCCTGACGCTGTCGACGTCTGCGCAGCGCCGCCATGATAAAGTAGGCGGCGGCCATGGCGGCGACAATGGCGAGGAAGCCGAGCACCGAGATGAGCACGATGGCGTAGGTGGGGAGCGCGAGGCCGTTCGAGTTGCCCGAGCCAGAGCTGCCGCCGAGGCGGCCGCCGTTGGCTTGGGCGGTGGCGGTGACGGTGACAGAGGAGCCGTTGGGGAGCGTGGCGGTGGTGGTACCCTGGAGCGTCTCGGTGCCGCTGAGGCCGGAAGCGCGTAGCGACGATTCGAGCGCGGCGCTGAGGCTCGACTGGACCGCCGAGGCTTGAGCTGCTGTGCCAGTCGGCGTGGCGGAGGAAGCACTTTGCGCTGAGGCGGATGCGGCGCTGGCGGCGCTTGCAGCACTGGCGGACGATGCGGAAGCGGCGGAGGCTGCGCTGGAGGAGGAGCGCGCCTGGGCTATGGAGAAGGGGAGGGTGGTCTGAACGGCGGTGAAGGTGGCGAGGCGCGAGGTGGTGCCGGAAAGAGGCGATCCGGAGGCGAGGACGACAAAGTAGAAGGGCCACGAGATGTTTTGGTTGGGCTGGATGTTGTTGGCGGCGGGACGGTTTGCCCACCAGCTGTCGTTGGGCTGGAACGAGAGGCGACCTGCGCCGTTGTCCTGGGATGTCCAGGATGTGACGAGGCGGTCGGTGTCTTGCTGGAAGAGGTAGACGTCTACAAAGCCGCGTTGCGCAAAGAGCGGAAAGTTTGCGTTCCAGATGAATCTGCTCCACGAGTTCTGGTCGATGGTGGTGCCTGCGGTGGGATAGCAGCTGAGGTCCTCGTTTCCGACGTAGCAGGTCTCCTCGGCGGCGGTCTGGCGTCGTTGCTGGGCGGACTGTGCTCTTTGCATGCGTGGACGGTCGAGTCTGCGGCTGGGCGGTTGGGCGAGAAGGTCGCGTCTGATTTGGATGACCTCGTCCAAGTCGCGTGCCCAGAAGGGGCCGAGGATCGTCTCGCCGTCTGCTACGCCTCTTTTGTGATGCTCGACGCGTTGGCTGAAGTCGTCAGCGCGGACGAGGAGGTGCTCGGGCTCTTCAAAGGTGCGACGCGTTGGTGGGGTGGTCGGTTGTGGTGCTGGTGCGGGTGCGGGCGATGGTTTTGGCGACCGCTTTTGGGGGACATGATCGTCATTGCGCTGCAGCGCTGCTCTGCTGCTTTCACCAACGAGATGCATGGCAGAGTGCGGGGATGTTTGGGGTGAAGAGGAAAGCTTTTGGGGATTGGGGGTCAAGAGGCGAAGGCAAGAGCACTGGGCTGAAAGAGCGGCTCGGACAGGGGGTGGCGATGATAAGAAAGCGAAACGGATGCGAGATTAGACGGGACGCGGAGTTGAAGCGACGATGGGTGGTTGATCAGGGGGTCGATAGCATGGAGTAGGCGCGCAGTAGGCTGGTGCGGATAGCGATGCGCGTGGTGGCTGCTGGATGGGATGAGTCTGGGGCGTGGTTGAGAGCGCGACGAGTGCGGATATAGCGACCAGACGAGGAGGAGGTGGTGTTGCGCTGGTTGCGGACTGCTGCAGCGGGTATCGAAAGGGGGCGGAACGATGAGGAGGGGGAAGGTGGATGGTGAAGCGCAGGCAAGAATGCGATGGGAGTGGTACGGCTGATGGATCTACGCGGGCCAAGAGTGCGAGCGAGAGGGGGGCGAGGCGAGGGGAGAGGGAGAGGGAGAGGGAGAGGGAGAGGGAGAGGGAGGAACGGGCCAGGCTTGGAGGGAGTGGATGCGCAGGCGGGGAGCAGCAGCAGCAGCAGCAGCAGTCAAATGAAGCTTGCCGGGATCGAGCTGGATTGCGAGGCAGCAAGCCCAAAGCTGCACCGAGTTGGATCATTTGGCAGCATTGCAGCCAAAATTAATGGGACTCGCGCGTCTCGAGAGCGGGCGCCGCTCCAAAACTGCACAATTTGAATGCAGCGTGGTGCAGCCGTGCATGCAACCCAATTCCCAAAGGAGCCAAGAACAAACCCAAGCCTCGCCTTGCCTCGCCTTGCCTCGCCTGCGCCCGCGCTGCCAAACTCAGAGCCCGGGAGAGCTACAGTACGTTTGCAGTACAGTACGGCCTAGGATCGGCAGCAACTGAGGCCGCCTCAGCCTAACTCTGTAGGATCGGAACAACAGAAAAAGGAAATGCGTTCTTTGGCGTTGGGACCACGCCTGCGGTTGCATGAATGCGTGGCCACGCCGCCGCTGTGCCGAGCGGCTGCATCTTCTCCATCGCACTTTCTAGCGTATATTTGTTACAATGCTCGACGTCGCCATTTGGCTCTTCTTTCCCAGTCTGCCACTGCTGCAACCTAGACTGGACCAGCCATGCTGGGATGTCGGCTTGGAGCTCGGTTCGCGCCCAGGAGGCGAAAAGGGGCAGGCGGCGCGAGATCCAAAAACAGCGCCGCCTGCCGTGCCACATTTGCCTCATGCCACTAGCTGTGCCGTGTCGCGCTGCTTTTTTTCTTTTTTTTTTTTCTTTCTTTTCTTTTCTTTTTCTTTTCCTCCTCGAGGAGGGGCGGCCATCGACCGATGAGAACGGCATGCACCTCGAGCTGTGCTTTCGCCTGCCGCGCGTTCCGATCTGCGGGCCCCACCTCGCCCTTTTTTTTTGCCGCGTTCGCACTCGTGTGTGTGTTTTTTTCTCCCACTCGCATTGCTTCTGTCCGCCATCTCTCCCGCTCCGTCGGCTCCCGCGATGTAAGGCATCACTGTATTGGCACAGAGCCCAGCGCCACTGTTCCTGATCAGTGTCGACGTCTCGCTCGGCTGCGAGAGACTTGGTCCTCGCCAGATCGTCGAGCTATCAAACTATCGGCACGTCCGATCGTCAATAGCTGCTTCGGTAGATCCCACCTTCACAAGTGCAAGCGCGGCGGCGACCCGACGGACGTGCTCCCAAGTCGGCACTATCCACACCTGCAGCGGGCTACTCGGCGGCTAAGTTGAACCGCACGCCGCCCCGTCAGCCGAACCAGACATGTCGATCATCATCCATCTCGTCCATTGTTGTCGTTGAATTCTAATTTTAATTCGACTCCAACCCAAGCTTGTGGCCGAGGTGTGGGCGGCTCAGTAAGGCTGGCCCGGAAGGTTCACGTCGTCTCGAACCATGCTTCACATGAAGATCACCATGCTAGATTGCCTGGCTTGCATGCGTGCTAGCCTCCCCCGTTCCGCCGCCATGTGAAGCTGCTGTGCGCATCTGTCGCCTTGGAACTCCGCCGGCCTCCGCCGCGTTTTTCACCGTCACGCTGCAGCCACGCCTGCAGGCTTCATGCATCTTCTCCTCTCTTGCATCACATATTTTCCGCTTTCCACGCCAACTCGAAAGGTCGCCGCGAGGCTGCGACGGGGAGCAGTCCGAGAGCTAGCTCCGCGACCCTTCTGTGCATCACGCGGCGTGAGTCGTCGGCTGAGATCCGCCGCCTCCCTCCCCCTCCCCCTCGCCGCGCTGCCGATCGAGATCCGCACCTTATCCGAGCAGTCCCAGCCGATACCGACGGCCCTGCCATGCGATGCTCCCGCCCTCGCCGCGCTCAAACGCATCCGGGTCGATCTCCAACCCCTCGGCCAGCCGGCTTAACACCAGGCTCGATCCCAGCAGACTCAAGCCGCCGTACCGCCGCTGCACCTCGGTCGTACCGGCCACGTCGCCGGCCACGTCGGACGTCTCGTCTGCGCGACGCCCTCGCCGCCGCCGTGTAGGCTCGGGAGACGGGTGGTAGACGTAGCCGTTGCTCGCGTCCACCACGAGCTTATCTGGCTCGAACCTGTGTTCGAGCGTGCCGGCCCAGCGCAGCATACCCTCGTCGCTGAGCTCCCGGAAGACGATCGGCGTATCCTGGCAACGCACCAAGTTCAGCTCCGGTCCGCACGGAGAAATCCACTCGTACCCCTCCGAGTCCCCCAGCCGACACGCTTCCGCGTAGAGGTCCCCTTCCGCTTGTCCTTGCATCGCGTCGCCGTTGTACGGTGCTACATCGCTCCAGTCCCGTGGAAGAGACGAATCGGGTGGCGAATGAAGTACGTCGTGCCGCGAGATCTTTCCTGCTCCTGAGTATCCTGGACATGCAGTGCACGACGCCGGATTCGGCCGGATGCGCTTGAAGAAGAAGTCCAAGAACTCGGCGTTCTTGAAGCAGCTCGTCAGATTCTTTGGCACCGTGTCGTGCAGGAAGAGCTGACCATGCACATCGACCACGTATCGGTACACGCGAAACCCTGAAGCCGGAGTAGACGAAGCCTTGTTGAGAGCGGATGAAGAGGCTCCGAAGTGTCTGCACTGCCGCTGGCCTGCCGAAGCCCGAGGAGCTAGACCTCCGCTGTGAGAGGCGATTCGAGCTGCAGCTGATCTCAGCGAAGGGACATGCTGAGCACCGAGCATGACCTACTTGTGCATCCGAACCTAGAGGGGTGATGAATACCTGACAGAGGCTACATCAGCATGAGCTGGGTGTGGTAGTTGTCGTCCTCGAGTGACGGCGGCCAGTGCGAGCGCCATCTGACAGTATCGGACAGGTGGAGGTGGGGTTTTAGAAATGAAGTGTTAGAGCTACATATTTAAAAGCGTCTGTTAGGCCTTGAGCCACACGAATCGGATCCGAAAACGCACGAGATTTTTGAGTGTGCAGCGAGAAGAACCACCACCTTCTCATAGCGTTCTCTCCACCACTACAACCTCTCTCCGCATCTATCCCTGCGCATCGTCCATTCACCTGGCGCACAGTCCTCGTCATCACCCGTCTCAGGTCGCATCTGTCTCATCTCGTTTCGTCATGCCGTTGCACGCGGACCTGTGTACGATCCTGCAGAACGCCTCGCGCGCGCGGCTGCGCTCCATCCCGCTCGCCTCGACCAAGGATAACCTCTCGATCCTCTCGATCCTCCTGCAGCACGGCTTCATCCACAACGTCGTACGCGGTACGCAGTCTGGTCCTTCGCCCGCATCGTACACCGCCGCGAGCCCCGCAGCGCGCAGGCTGTGGGTCGACCTCAAGTTCCGCCCGGACGACCGCCCCGTGCTCGAAAAGATGAACGTCATCTCCAAACCGTCGCGCAAACTCACCATGGACAAGGACGAGCTGCTGAGGCTCGCAACGGGCAGGAGGGCCAAGTTCGTCAAACCCCTCGATATGGGCGAGATCGGAATCGTCGATTGCGGGAAGCACGGTTGGTGGGAGGTCAGGGACGCTATCCGACGCGGCTACGGCGGCGAAGTCGTCGCTCGAGTCTCCTAGCCTCGCCTCACACCCGAAGGATTCATCTGCGGATTACGAAGCGCTGCGGTGCAGTACTTGCCTTGCCGACAATGCCCCACGTAGGCGGACATCATGCCAACCTGCTGCCGTTCTTCCCTTTCTTCCTACCACCTCCGACACATTTGTATTTGTACCTGCTACACCACACTGCATCATTGCCCCACATCGTGCTGCGCTCGTGTGACCTTGCTGTTGGATCCATGTCTCGGTGATGAGCCACCCGACGAGATTGAAGGCGTCAAGGTGTGTCGAGAAGGTCACGTGTGGCCAGTTTCTTCGAATCTAACAAATTCGCATTCGAGCGACCCTGACACAGACCACCGCCTTCGCACTCCACACGTCACGCCTTCTTGCACACCAACACCGTCTTCTCCCACGTTCGAGCTCGGGTTAGGTGTCGTCGTCTGCAGCCACTTCGGAAGCTTCGGACTTTGCAGGGCGTCATGTTCGGACTCGGATCTGCGTTCTACCTGATCTTGTTCATCACCAATGCGCTAGCCGTGCTCTCGGAAGACCGCTTCCTGGCAAGAGGTAAGTCCGCCTGCACCGCGATTCAGATCCTTCCGTCGATGTCTTTTGACTGACTCTTGTGGCTCGATTGTACAGTGGGGTGGTCATCACACTCGCTAGCGAGCGGGTCGTTTGATCAGGGCTTCTCCCAACCAGGTCCCTATGCGCAAAACGACGTAACCATCAAGGCGAGACTCATCAACCTCATCTCCGCCGTCCGAACACTCATGCGCAGTAAGCACCCCATCCATCTCCCCCATAGAGACACGCCTCTGCTGTGCAAGACAACTGCTGACACAATCTGCCTTGGTCCGACAGTTCCGCTCGTGGCCATCAACATCGTCGTCGTCATCTACCTCATCATTCTCGGCTAAGCCATGCAATCTCCAAATTCCAGCTTTCAGAATGGCACACACAGCCACGCCTGACACACTGCACGCACTCAGCGCATCGAGGAAGCGCAATCACCACCAGGTTCGAGCTCAAAATTGGACGCTTGAGGTTCGCTGACATTGCAGAAAGAGAGATGCATTCGGAACGAGCTACAAGGGGGCGCATGCGGTGTGATTCGGAACGATTTGCTGCGCTTCAAGGAGCAAGGACTTTTCTGATGCCCTCCTTCTGAGCGGCAGTAAGCGATTCCGGCAACTGGACGGACCACTCCACGACCAGGTCACCTTTCCTCTTGCCACCCGTCTTGCTGATGGGCATGCCTTCGTTGGCCAATCTGGTCGTCTTGCCCGGGGTGATCGACGACTTGCCCGGGCCTGGGTTGGGAAGGGGCACTGTGATCGTCCTGCCGTCGAGCGTTTCGATCTGCCTCCTCGAAGCCGGCGTTCCTGGTTTCGGAGGGTCCAGTGCATCGACGAGGTTGAGCGGTATTGTGACGTGAAGATCGTCGCCATCGCGCTTGAAGTGCGCATGCGGCTTCTCGTCCACAATGAACACCACATCCTGGAACGAGCCTGGCGCCACCTCGTGGCCCGCCCCGCCAAAGCGGATCTT
Organism: Moesziomyces globuligerus; assembly: GCA_030849465.1. Taxonomy (NCBI): domain Eukaryota; kingdom Fungi; phylum Basidiomycota; class Ustilaginomycetes; order Ustilaginales; family Ustilaginaceae; genus Moesziomyces; species Moesziomyces globuligerus. The sequence goes on from JARVLF010000002.1 coordinate 86,218, forward strand.
GGTGCCCTTCTTCCAGCCGGGCTTCACCTCGACTGTGAGGATCTTGTCCTCCGAGCCGCCCGAGGCGAGCTTGCGTCCGACCTTGAGCCGCTTCGTCGTGCCCGTGTACAGGTCCTGCAGAGACAGCGGCAGCTGCTTCTCCACGTCACTCGGCTTTTCCGCGGGAGCACCGCCACCGCCACCAGGAGCGGCACCGCCAAAGTTGAATCCGCCGGGCATACCACCGCCCGCCTTAGGTCGGGCTCCTCCACCCAACATGTCCTCCATCCCTCCCATACCGCCCATGCCGCCCATACCACCCATACCGCCCATGTTGCCCATGCCGCCCATCCCGCCGAAGGGGTTTGACCCGCCAAAGATGCTTGCAAAGATGTCATTCGGGTCACTGGGCGAGAAGCCGCCCATACCACCCATCCCCGGTCCGCCCGAGGTGAAGGTGAACGTCCTTCCGCCGCCGCCGCCTCCGCCGGGGAAGCCGCCGAAGCCAGCGCCACCAGGGAAGCCACCGAAGCCCGCCCCGCCATCTGCGCCCGGTGGGGGAGCGCCGCCACCGGCCTTGAGGCCCTCTTCGCCAAACTGATCGTAGATGGCGCGTTTGTTCGAGTCCGAGAGCACCTCGAACGCCTCGCCGACCTCCTTGAACTTCTTGTTGGCGGTCTCGACGTTGTCCTTGTTGCGGTCCGGGTGCCACTTGAGCGCTGCCTTCTTGTAGGCCTTTTTGAGCGTATCGTCGTCAGCGTCCTTGCCGACGCCGAGGATCTTGTAGTAGTCTTTCCCCATGGTGGAGGTGTGCCGTGGCCTCTTGTGAGGTCGTGTTCCGTCTTCGCTGATACCGGGAATGGTTGCGGACCGAAGCCAGATTGCTGTGCAGTGAAGCCTGCTCCAGCTAAGGTAATGCTGTGGGTGCTAAGAGTGAAGGATGCGAGCGAGACAAAAAGACAGAAAGTATCGCTGGCTGCTTCGAAGTGAAGATGAATGTGTCGGTGTGAAGAGTGTTATAGCGTGATGAGGAGTATGATAGGCCGTGTAGAAGGAAGCTGAGTATCGGATCGGCCGTGCGTCATGCTACAGCCAAGTGCGGGATGCGGACGCCTCCACACTTCGATTCTCCTGCATCTCTCAGCTTCCGCCTTCCTCTGGCAGCCTCGAGAATATTCGGCTTGCTTCGGCCTGCTTCCGACTAAACCTTCGGCTCGGGCGCGGACCCACTCAAAGTTTTTTAAACTGTGTTACACCGACATATGAAACACTTTGTACCCCAGGCCAACGCTATCACAAGTTCATGCATCCTGGCGGCTGTCAAACAAGTCGAAACATGCCGATGGGCACAACGCCCTAGCTACGACAGGCTTGAGTCTAATTGTTCGGTGTTGCACTCTACGAATGCGACGATCTGTCTTGCGGATAAATCACAACTCAAACGGTCTAGCCGGAAGAGTTGACGGCGGACACATTGCCTGGCGGAGTGACGGTAGCCGTCGCATCCGCCGGCACCTGCGTGCGCCAGTTGTGGATCGACGATGCCTTGGGATCCATCATCATCGCCATCGGGTTCGGCGTCATGGGCGCTGCGATCGGCGGCGATCCCATCATGGGCATCGGCATCGACATGGGCATCCCTGGCGGCGCCATGCCTCCTGCACCTCCGATCTGCGACCCGGGTGACATGGCAGCGGCTGCACCCATGCCCAGTGGCATCCCCATCGCCATCGACGTCGACATGCTCATGCCCATCGGAAGCCCCGAAGATGCAGCGGGCATCCCATCCCACTGCGGCATACTCATCATCCCCGGACCGCTCGAGGGCAGTCCCACGATCGAGTGGCGCGCATCGGGCATCCCCATACCGCCCATCATGCCCATGCTCGGCATCGCGCTCATCCGGTTGAGCATCATCGACGAGCGCACATCCATCCCGGACGGCGAGGCGAAGCCCGATCCTGACGGAGACGGCTCGCCCGTACGCTGCTGCTGCCCCTTCTCCATCTGTAACTGCCGGATGAGCGCCGCCTGCTCCGCGATGATGGCCGCCTGCGGATGCACGTAGCCCAGAGGCTTGTCGTCCTCGCTGTCGTCGTCATCGCTCGCGTCCTCCTCCTCATCGTCGGCCTTCCCGTTCGTCTTGGCCTCGTCGTCGCCACCCGGCCCGTCGACATCGTCGGTGTTGACCTGACGTGCCAGCTTAGCCGCCCTTCGCTGCGCCTTTTCTGCCTGGCGTGCCTCCTTCTTCTCCCGCTTCTCGTTCTCGAGCGCCAAGCGCATAGCGGCGAGCACCGCATTGCCTCCAGGATGTCGCTGTCCAAGCGGGAGATCCTCGTCCGAATCTTCTTCCGCACCGTTTGCTTGTCCCTTCGGGCTGGCAGCCGCCAGCCCGCTGCCAGTGCGAAGCGACGAGGCTGACGATGTCTGCGCTGCAGCATTTCCAAGACGCGATGGGCTGTTTGGCGTAGAGGAAAAGTCAAGGTCGAGCTTGCCGCCACCCAACAACATTGACTGTCGGATTCGCTTCTCTTTCAGCGCAGCCAGCGGCAGCTCTTCGTCTGACGAATCCGCGTGGCCCGATCCACTCGGCTGCAGCGACAGCCCCGCGGCAAATGAGACAGGTCGCGATGCCACGTTCTTCTTGACCTGCGAGAGAGGCACATCGTCGTCGTCGCTGTCCTCGGGCTCAGCATCCGAAGCAATGAGCCACTCCTGGGTAGCCTTCTCCTCGCCCGCCAGAAGGGCCGGGGTCCTCCGCCCCTCTTCCTGTGCGCCGTCAGCACCGCCGATGTCGAGTGCGAGGACAGGCGGCTCGACGGGAGTGGGACTGCGTTCAGGGATCTCCGCAGATTCGCCGCGCTCTTCAGACTTAGCGTCCTGCTTCGAAGGTGTAATGGAGGCTGCCTCGGCATTCGAGGCCGTCAGACTGACGCTGCTACCCATCGCCGAGAGATTTGACACGTCCAGCATCGAGCGCGACTTTTTCTTGCTCTTCTTGGTCAGCGTGAAGAGCGAGCGCTCCTTTTTGGCCTTGGCTTGAGCTTCGACCTGCTGCTGGGCTGCAGCTTCCGCCTCTGCCCTTGCTCTGGCCATCTCAGCCTCGTGCGCCTCTTCTTCCTGTCTCTTGGCCATTTCGCGAGCCCAGACCTGGTCGGCGCCGAATACAGCCTCCATGCGCTCGCGTGTGTCATTGTAGCCGATGGGCTTGTCCCGGAAGCTTCGCGCCATGCTCGGCGCGATCGAAGCTCCATCGTCGAGAACCGACTTGGCCCCGGCTGTCGTGCCGTTGGGCTGCAGCGAGCCCGTTCTGTCTTCACCATCGACCTGTAGCATCGCGGTCTCGCCGTCCTCGAGCTGAACCTGACCGTAGAAGCGTGCCTTGGACTTGCGCTCGGTGTTGCGTTCTGTTGCGATATCGAGCAAGCTCTTGCCGTACAGTTTACCCGCCGGTTTGCTGTCATCGACCCAGCGCTTGTCGTCATCGCTGGCCCAGAGATCGGACTCGGTATCGGTTTCGGTCTCGTCCTCTTCGCTGGTGGTGCTGCTAAGATCCAAGTCTTCATCGGGACTCAGCTCGCCCACGCCAAGTTCCTGGAACGACTTGCCCTCCGCGAGTGCCTGCTCACGCTTCGCGCGCCGCACTCGCCTCGCGGCCTTCCTCTTGCGCTTCGCCTTGACAAGTCGCTTGGCCGCGCGCTTGGCAGAGCGGCTCTGCTTCTTGATGTCGGCGAGCGGTTTGTCATCGTCATCCGAGTCTTCCGCCTTGTCAGGCTGAAAGATGTCATCAACGCGCGTACCAGCTTCCCAACCCCAGCCCTCACGCTCGTCATCGTGCTGAACCAAGTGGTTGCGGAAGAGCGCCGTGGTGGGTGCAGCAGCACGACGACCAATACCGCGGGGAGCCGCCGCGGGCACCTGGACTGTCCTGCCGACTTCGACGGCCTTGAGGCGGACGGCGATCTGCTCCTGCTTCTTGGCGCTAATCTTGGCGGCGAACATGGGCTGAGGGCCGTTGGCACTTTGTACGACAAGACTGCGCATCGGAGGCAGGCCACCGCGACTATCGTGCAGAACAAAGCCATCAGGGACGTGGATGCTGTGACGTTTCTCCGCCGAGAGAGGTTGGATGGATACAGCGAGAGGATCGGTCAGACGAAGCTTGGGCGCGAACTCGGTGCCTTGCAATGGCTGTGGCATCAAGATAGTCTTTGGCATGCAAGCGGCCAGACCGCGCGGTCTGAGAGGCCCGCGACGAGGCGGGCTGATGTAGTCGTCATCGACGTCGTTCGCGTTGTCTTCCTGATCGATGGCGAGGTCCACTGCCATCTTGGCGGCGGGCTCGGCCGCATACAGATCGGAAAGGTTTCCTGCAGCCTCGATCTGTTCGACGGGATCCACGGCGCGCGAGAGGTCCTCGGCGTCCGATTCGGCGTCGCCCTCGTCGCCATCTCGGCGTGCTGCACTCTTCTGCTTCATCGGCTTGCCCTTCGCGTCCATCATCATGCTGAGGCGGAACCACTTCTTGCGCGGCTTACCCCAATTCGCGGATGAGAGGTCGGGCGCCTCGGTGCCGCCCAGCTGGATCTCGAAGTTCTCGCCGCCGGTCTTGCCGAGATCCTGGGCGAGAGCTGTGAAGTCATACGAGATGGGCCTTGCGCGTGGCTTTGGCAGCTGACCGAACTCGTCCTGATCGAGCTGCTCGTCCTGAGCGAGCTCCTCGGCGAGAAGGTCGCGGTTGATGCCTAGATGTGAAGGGAAGGTGGAGTTGCGTGCGACGGCCTGTAGCTGTCGGGTGGTGAGACTGTTGAAATCGATTGCGGGAGGAGCGCCACTACCTGCGCCAACGTCGAGCATGTTAGCGTCGGAAACAGGACCGAATGACGGGCTTGCAGCTTGCAGCGCGGCGGCGAAGGGACTGGGGCCAAGGCCGAGGTCGTGCTCGGCGAAGAGATCCTGCGACCAACTTCGGCTGGGAACTCTGGCATGCGACAATGGTGACGAGATGATGGGTGTGGATCCGTTCCTGGGCAGAAGGGAAGAAGACTCGGGCTGATCCGGGTTCGCAGGGGCTGATGCTCCTTGTGCTTCTGCACTGAAGAAGGGACCGCCGAGGAAAGAGTTACGCCTAGAGTGGCTTCTGGAGTAAGAGCCAATGCCGACCATGTCAGCATCCGCAGCGACACCTTCTGGCCCGGTTGGCTGCGATGGCAGTGCTTGAGTTGTCTGTGGTATCGGGATAGCCTGGCTGGAAAGGGGACCGACGTGCTCAACGTTGGCTTGACTGTGCGAGGCTGGTTGTTCACCTGCCTCGCCTGTGCTACGCGGGTGGATGGAGCCCAGCACCGAGTCGTCGTGAATGCCTTCGACCTGAGCTATCGGCTCAGTTGCGCCAAGGAAGGCCGAGGAAGCCGTCGAGTCGGCTCGAGACAGCGGGCGCGGACGATCTATGACGGACATAGAAGAACGACGTCCAAAGTCGGCGCTCTGCTGAGTCGCGCTGTCGGCAGCGTCTGTGTCCGGTCGAGGTTGGTCATCGCTGAGGACTAGGGAGGCCTCACGGAGGGACGCGCGCTTGTTCGTGTCAGAGGAAGCAATGATGTGCTCTACGACTTGGTCCTTAGTGGCAGTCGGACCAGGGCCGTTCCACTCGGAAGGCGGGAGGTTCTCCTGACGTTCGCGATAGAGCTTGATCTTGGCGAGCAATTCCAATTTGGCATCGGCTGATCCAGGCTGCTTGGAGTGACTCGCAGTCCCGGTGCCGATATCTGAGCTGGCTCGCGTTGCTTCTGCGGGGGGATTAGGCGGGAAGCGGATTGCATCTAAAGACTTGCGGGTTGCAATGGGCTGAGGAGCACTGTCGTCGAAAGACGGACGTGTCGCGATGTCGCCTGCAAGGCTCTGTGCGCGGGAGCGCTGACCGGCAGCCGCACGGTCTCGTTCCTCTTTGCTGAGGAACTTGTCGACGCCCCATTCGCTGAGGACGTCGGCATCGGAGAGTGCGTCGTCGTCACCTGCAGCAGCAAAAACGCTCGTGGGGCGCGAGCCGGCCTTGGAGGTGCGACCGAGGACGGAGGCGGCAGCATTGGAGAAGATACTGTCGTTTCGACTGTGGGGTCTTTCGGTGCCCGCAAGAGCAGAGACGTTGCTGCCTGCACAGCTGCGCGCGCGCCTTTCGGTAGGGAGGGCGACTCCAAGGAAGTCGACGCTGGGCCGGCGGCCGTCGTCACTAGGCTCGAGAAGACGGGAGAGGCCGGTGGCTGCGCTCCAGGTGCGAACATGACGCTTGACGGCCAGGCTGGCACCTTCTCTGTAGGGAGCAAAGATGGCGCTCTGGCTGGCGAGAGACGGCTCCGGGGGTGGTGGCGGACGGAGCGCATCATCGGCGCGCGAAGGATGGTAGATGTGCCAGAACTGAGCCTTTTCGAGGATGCGCTCGTTGTCTGCCTCGATGAGCGCAGCGGCGAGTTGGAGACGCGCATTCACACGTTTGGTGATTTTTGGCTGAGCGGTCTGGGTAGCTTCGGCGGCATCTTTGTTGGGCTCCGGCTGCGTGGGAGTGGCAGCTTCTGCAGCGTTGGCATCGATAGGATGGGAAGCCGACGCGCGCGACGGTGAGCGCACCGCTTGGGCAGCAGACTGGTAAAGCTCTTCTGCCGCGCGATCGAAGCCCATATGCTCCTGCTGCGCGCGCTCGAAGGCGGGAAACGCTATGGAACCCATGCTCGAACCGCGAGACGCCGCCACGTCGGATGGACCGATTCGGAGATGTGGGGATGGCGCAGCGAAAAGCGGCTCTGGGTTGGTCTTGATATTGCGAGTCGGGGATCAGAGTGCGCCCATGGCCGAGATCTGGTTGACAATTCGAGCAAGAGAGGGCGTTGCCAGCAGCTTTGGTGTGAGTGAACTTGGCGTCGTCAGCCTCCAGAGGACGGTTGCGAGAGGTGTTGGTGTCCGTCGGTCAGGGCGGCATGCAAGTCCAAGACTCTGTGTGTGTGTGAGCGTGGTTTTGGCGCATAGGCACACCTCACGCTGCAGACCCCTGTCGCTGTTGCTGTTGCTGTTGCGCCCAGCTGCCTGCGACCTTGCTGGCCGATTTTTGGGACGAGTTGCATGCGTGATTTCTCGGAATTGGAGCCGCCAGCTGGGAAGCCCGATCGGCGCTCTGGCTACCGTTCACGCGGCGGCTCCAAGCGAAGAATGCGCCGCGCTTGGAACTCCGCGCGCACGGCGAGCACGATGAGCGAGGCTCGGAGCCAAAAATCGGCGTGTTGGACTCAGAGATCGCCTCGCGCCCTCTGGTGTTGGACGTGGCAGCGGGCCGTCAAGCCCGTCTGGCTTGCATCGCTGAGCGCCTATTTCAGGCATCCAGCCGTCTGCATGGCAAGCCAGCCAAGCAGCAGTCTCGGCGTCTTTCAGGCATCACCACTGTCGACTTTGCGAGAGGACTTCAGCGATTCGAACGGCTTCGATCGAAGCACGTCCGCGATACAACGACGGCAACCGCCGCTTGCTATGCTGTGATTCGCCTCACCATTCCTCAACTATGCTCAGCGCCGGCCTGTGGCGCACCCGCACAGCCTTGCATGTTCCGATGTCGTTTGCGGAGTCGCGCAGACGCGGCTGTTGTATTTAGCCCCCGCCCGCGATCTTACACGCTAGAATCTCGGAATTCGGTCAACCTCCACTTCGTCAGGGTCCAGGAGTCTGTCTGCAGCGCCGAGCAGCCCGTCATGGTGTTCTTCTGAGCCAACAGCAGCACCCAGCTATACCGATTCGAGCGCTGCAACATCACGAGCCATCTTAATCTGCCCAGATTCATCCAAGAGCAAGTATGAGACGGAGGCGCACACCCAGTGCCGATCTCTCGGGGGACGACACCCAACCGGGCACCTCGGCGGCTTCGTCATCAAGGCCAGGTCTGCCGCAGCACTTTGCAGACGTCTATGTCTATATAGACAACAGTGCCACGAGGTTGCGAGCTAATGAAAGCCCATACGAAGCCAAGGATCATGGATTCTCGCCCCTTCGAAGAAGCTCGCGCCCGCACAGGCAGAGGTTCGCGCAGCTCGACGGCGCCTTCGAAGAAGATGACCAAGACCAGCAATGTGCTCGCGGGAAAGCGGCCAGCAAATCTCAGTCTCAGGCCGAGACGTCCCCTTCCCCTCGGAAGCGCAAGAGAAAGCGGAGAACTCGCGATGATCCTAACTCGGAAGCTGGCAGCATCTACGCCCACCTCAAAGGCTTGCCAGATCTGTTCGCCGAGCGCAACGACATCATGTTCTGCGGCATCAATCCAGGCGTCAAATCGTCTGCTTCCGGCCATCACTTTGCGCACCGCTCAAACCACTTTTACCCGTCTTTGCATCTGTCCGGCATCACCGAGCAGAGGATGTTGCCCGAACAGGATGTCGAGTTCCCCACACTGCGCCCCTATTCGCTCGGCCTCACCAATCTCGCAGGCAGGCCGACCGCGGAAGGCAACGAGCTGCTTCCGAGAGAGATCATCGCGGGAGTTCCGACGCTGCTCGAAAAGGTGCAGAGGTGGAGACCAAGGACGGTGTGTTTTGTCGGCAAGGGGATCTCGGAAGCTTTTGTCAAAGGACTCAAGCAAGCCTCGGCGATACCTGCGAAGACACGCTCGGGGATCAAGATCGAAGCGGAGGAAAGGGGACCTGATCTCTTCGACATACAGATTCCCGATCCGGTCCTTTGCGCAGGTGTCAGTGGCAACAGCAAGGAGGGAAGACCCAACTCGGCTTTTAGGAGCGCCAAGGCGAAGAGGCCGCTCTACACCAAGGAGAGTGCCAAGGACGACACGGGGTATGGACTCCTGCCCATCTGCGTATCGCATGCGAAGCGCAGCAATCGCACTCCCCACCTCGACGAGGTGACACTCTTCTTTGTGACGCCATCCAGCTCTGCACGCGTCACCACTCACTTCCTCGACGACAAAGCACGCATCCTCTCCAGCCTCCGCATTCTCGTTGGCCACCTTCAGTCCACTTCGGCGCTCGATGCCAGCAGACATCAAGGGGTCAAGGAGGAGCCAGGGCAGCTGTGCGCAGATGTGGTGATGAAGCGGGTGGAGTTGCAAGTGGTGGATGTGGCTCGCTTCGGACTGAGATTGGGCAACATCAAGACGGAAGAGGAGCCCTCTTCCTTTTCGTGAACAGAAATGCCAGGCAGATCAACCGCGTGAATCTGCAGCGCCAATCGATATTGCGAGACGTGCTCCTGGCAGGAGAGCTTGCATGCATGCCGAGCTGTCACTCGTGCATCCTCGCAGCTAACTGACGCCGGTTCGTGAAGAGTTGCCGGTTGGCATGCAGTCGCCAAGCCCAGCGTCTGTTCAGATTAGGAGCAGATCCAACTAAAAAAGGAAGAAAAAGAAAGATAAAAGGATGAAAGAAAGGGCCCTGGTCGGGCGTGAAGCTTTCTTCGCAAGGGCACGCCGGGTGATGAGTGCCTTATCGATATGGGCTGAGCTGGTCACATCGATTCGCGCCCGCTCCCACGCTCTCATGGTGTGTCTGTGACGCTCAGCCTGTTGCGGGTCGTCGGATGTGGCTCAGTCACGCACGCATGTCGCCATTTCAATCGAAAGTATCACGTTGCCACATGGTGACTTGGATCACTTGATTTGCACGGCTGGCATTCGATAAGGCAGTCGTTCCGTTTCATATGTGTATCATACTGGACCTGCGTTTGCAAGCAGACAAAGGTAAAGCCCATCGTGAGTACACTGTGATCCCACGCGTCGGCGCTCGGTGTCGGTCGAGAGTTGTGTGGGTCTAGCGGCATCGAGGGATGAGTGGCTATCGATATCGTAAGGCGTGCAATGGGACGGGCCGTGGTGACATCTGCAGATCCCATCTCCGAGATCTCTTCGGAATCACAAAATCACTTAGTGAGAGCTGGTTGCTTACGACAGCTGTTGGCGAAACGGGATCTGCAAAGTGAGGCTGAGCAATGGCTCGCTTGCAAACAGCGACGAGGACCCTGCGGCTCGGCAGGAAATTTTGTCTCGACGTCTTTCTTTTGGTTCAGGGAAACTATGCTTCGGTGCTTTCCTCCTGGTCCGAGCCGAAACCCCCGATATTCTCCGATGATCAGCCTACAGCAGCAGGAGCATGACGAAGCGAGAGCGGCACTGGCGGTCGACTGCGGTGTTTCCTTCGGATGCTGGGAAACAACCCCTGTTGGGACGCGGAAGTTAATTCGCCGAACGGCACTCAGATCCAAGGAAAACGCCGCGCAGGCGGGCCACTTGCTGCATAAAGGAGCCGACCATGCTGCAGCATTGCTGAAAGCCTGGTCGGAATGAAGCTGTTGAGATCCGAAGACGATGCCATTCGATTGCAGGCGTTGGAGCTCAAGCTGATGCTCAAACTTAGGTGGCGTTCACCAGTGGCGACCGAGCCTCGGTGGATGGCGAGCATGGATGCGCACACATACAAGACTCAAAATTGTAAGCGAGCTCGGCTCAGCCAGCGTGCCAAAGCCGTACCACCAGACCAGGAGATGAGCGAGACCGAGAAGAAGGCTCAAGCCGAGCTTGGTGAGCCACAGTCGGGCAGATCCACATCGTGAGTCATGTGGGTCTCAGCGAGTGGTGCACAAAGGGATGGCAATTTGAGCTGTGAGCCCTGCGCGCCATCACGAGCTTGACGGCCACGCCAGGGTTCAACCGAGAATTTGGCCGCGGTGGTCGGCAGCTGAGGACCGACGCGCTCTTGGCCGAGCTGGCGATAGGCTCAAGCTAACTTAGTCGCACCGACGTGCTTGCCGTAGGTTAACGAGCAAAGCAGAGCTCAGCACAGTCTGCTCAGCACAGCACATCACGGCTCAGCTCAGCGCTTTTCTTCGGACTGCCGCATTCATGCCAGGCTGTGTTCCTCGATTCGGAAAATTTTGGATTTTCTCGCGAATTTTCGGGTTGGGAATTGGGAATTGGGAATTGGGAATTGGCAGGGCGAACTTTATTTATCCTGGCAGCGGAAGCGGATGCTTTGCTAGCTTGCATGCGTTATCCTGCAGGATCTGCCGAATCACGACCAAGACGACGTGAGCCGTGCGTGCCACGGACCCACGCGCTGATGCGCTGATGCGCTGCTGCGCTGCTGCGCCGCTCTCCCACGCTTACAGTAGCACTAGCAGAGCTTCTGCAGCTGCAGCAGCATCATCTGGCGGCGGCGGCGGCTGCCACATGCAGGGTAGAAGCAGCCGAAATTTATTCTCCACCGATAACGTTGCAGCCAAGATTCGCACTCTGCTGCGATTTGGCGATTTGCTCTTGGCTCTTCTGCTTTTGCTTTCTGTTTCTGTTTCTGCTTGCCGCCCCTCCACGGGACCGCACGGTATCCTATCGCCATCGCCGAGCCACACGACCCTCGTCGGCCATCATCCGTCTTCCTTCTGCCTCGCCCGTTCCGCTCGTCCCACCACCTCAGCCATCCTTCTCCTTGCCACACACACACTCGGACGCTCCGGTGTCTTTTGCTTTGCTACCTCCACCTCTGCCCACTGCGGCGCCACCAACTCCATCTTCGCCTCACCTGAACCGGATTCGGAAAAAGCCGACCCTGGCACCATTGGCCATCGCAGCCACACCTCCGACAAAGCTCAGTCCAACAAATCGTTCCGCACTCGCACCCAAGGCGGGCGTCTCTGCCCTAGCCGCACTCAGCCCACTGCAACACCATGTTCAGCTCCATCGTCCACCACCCCTGCGAGATCTCGCTCCACCTCGTCTCGCAGGACATCTTTGTCCATCCTCCACCTCCGGGCACAGACATCCCCGGCGATGACAAGACGCTTCGCGGTCTCGTCGAGATCAAGTGCCCCAGCGAACGTCACATTCAGGGCGTACGAGTCGTCCTTCAGGGCGTTCAGACGCTCGCCATCCCAGAGGGCGCATCCGCGTCCGCATCCTCCATTCGCTGGGAGGAGAAGGTCATCATGGAGAAGACCGTCGAGATCATGAACGACGGAACACCCGGTGCCATCAACGTGCGTCCTTCCCGCGCAAAGGGCAAGGAGAAGGAAAAGCACCCGAGCTGCAATGTATCCGATGGCCTCCATCTCGACAAGGGCATCCACGGCTTCGAATTCGCCTTCATCATTCCCGCTTCCACCGCTCCCTTTGAGCGCAGCAAGCACGGCCGCGTACGCTACATCCTCACAGCCACCGCGCTCGGTGCCGGCCGTGCACGCAACAACATCTCCACCTGGAAGGAGATCTTCATCATCCTCCACGTCAACTCCGACGGTGGTCCCGCCCCCCTGGACATCCAGTACCACGACGTCCACGAGGCGCTCGGTCCTCTTTCCGTCTCCCTGACCTCGGCGTCTCTCACCGTCGGGGGCACTGCAAACCTCAACCTCTATCATCCCGATCCTCCCGCAGGTCTCAACGTTCACGTCGTTCGCGTCTTCCTCGAGCAGACCTTTGAGCTCTACAGCGAGGTCCGCAAAGGCTGGCTCAAACTGCCAGTCGAGAAGCTCCGTCTGTGGGAGAAGGGCTTCATGCCCTACAAGTCCAAGCAGCACACCGATGCCGTCGGTCCCGAAGACTCGATCTGGATCGGTGACATGGAGAATGGCCGCGCTGGTCGCCCTGGTCGCGGCGCTGGACCGGGACCCGCTAACCTGTCACCCTTTGGACTCCCCCTCAACGGATCGGCATCAGCACCGGTTACGCCGATGGAGCCCGCAACACCCATGCACCACGAGAACGGCTACAGGATCAAGTCGGTCGTCCGCCTGCCGGACGACAACATTCTTCGTCCCAGCACCGTCCGAGGCTCCCGCGCCGAAATCCGCGTCAGCCACGAGATGGGCGCCGAGATCTTCTTCTCGCGCAAGGACGTCCTCGACACGCGCGAAGACAGCGACAGCTTCGGCAAGCCCAAGGTGCAGGTCTTCTCGATGCGCAGGTCCACCACCATCCCCTCGTGCTGCTGCACCTTTGACACCATCCACCTGCCGCCCTACTCGCTCGAGTCGCCGTCCAACTCTCGGCCATCGTCGCCGACCCCACCATCGTCGCTGCGCAACTCGCATCCAGAGCTGGAGCACTGGAAGCGCACCACCACGCTCAACCACATGCTTCCCGGATCGCGCGGCAGCTCGGCGTTCAACTCGGCGGCCAACTCGCGCGCTGGCTCGCGTGCAGGATCGCGCGATAGCTCGCCCACCCGCCACGGCTTTGCGGCGCACTTTGGCTCCGGACGAAAGAGCCGCAATTCGAGTCCGACCCGCAACAACCGAGGCAGGTCCGGCAATGGACTCAGCAGCATCGGTCTGCATGCGCTCACGCCCGCCTCAGCAGGCCACATCGACCAGAACGGCAGCAACCGTAACCACGGCTACTCGACGCCGAGATCGCTGCCGGACAACGTGCCTTGGGCGGTGAGCTATCTGCCGGATCGCACGGGCACCTCGCACGACACGTGCAACTGCGGCCGCACCACCGAGGAGCTCACCGAAGCCGAGCAGCGACTGCTCGAAGGTGTGCCGACTGCGCCCGGTGCCTGGGTAGAGAATACCGATGCCAATATCCCTCCGCCGCCGTGGGCACCTCCTTCGCGCGCCAGCAGCCCTGTTTCGGGATGGCACTACGGCCCTGGGTCGGCCCGCGAGGGCTTCCGCCCCAGGGGCAAGCTCGCCGAGCTCGAGACGCCCTTTGGCAGTCCGTCAGCATAGCCACTGCATCACATCACCACTCATCGTACGTCCTAGCTCAGGTCTCAGTCGTTCTCGTTTTCCATCCCGCAATCTGTCACGTGCCTTTCGAATGATCAGGTGTACTTGTACCGGCTCCGTATCTACAGCCTGAGAGGTTTTGCGTTTAGCCCGAGACGTCGGTGGTGATGGTTTTGAGGATCTGGTATTCGGCCATGCCGTGGATGGAGCCTTCCTTGCCGTAGCCGCTCTCCTTGATGCCGCCGAAGGGGGATTCGCAGGCGCTGAGCATGCCGGTGTTGATGCCGATCATGCCGGTTTCGATGGCGGCCGACATGCGAGCAGCGATGCGCAGATCGTTGGTGTAGAGGTAGGCGCCCAGACCGACGTCCGAGTCGTTTGCGAGTTGCACGGCTTCGGTTTCGGTGGAGAACTTGCGGATCGCAGCGACGGGACCGAAGGTTTCCTCGACACAGATCTGCATATCGTCCTTGAGACCGGTGAGGATCGTTGGCGGGTAGAAGTAGCCACCCGACGTAGGGAGCGAGTCGGGTGGCGAAGGACCGTAGTAGAGTTGGGCGCCTTTGGAAAGAGCGTCCTGAACGTGACTACGGCATTTTTCCACGGCACGGTCCGTGATCAAAGGACCGAGAAGAACATCGGGATCTTCACCATCGCCTTGCTTGTATGTCTTGAGTTTGGCGGCGAGACGGGAGAGGAATTCGTCGTGGATGCCGTCTTGAACCAGGATGCGGTTGGCAGCTACGCAGGTCTGGCCCGAGGTACGCAACTTGGCGACGAGCACGCCGGCGATGGCCTTGTCCAGATCAGCATCGTTCATCACGATGACGGGCGAGTTGCCACCGAGCTCCATACTCAGCTTCTTGAGCGTACCGGCGCTCTGAGCCGCGATGAGCTTGCCCACACGCGTCGAGCCAGTGAGCGAGACCTTGCGAACGTGCTTGTGCTCGCAGATCGCCTTGCCGACCTCGGCGACATTGTCGAGGGTGGTAACCACATTGACGCATCCATCCGGATAGCCTGCGCGCTTGACGAGCTCGGCAAAAGCCAGCGTGCTCAGGGGCGTTTCTCCCGCCGGCTTGACTACGCACGTGCACCCGGCGGCAAGCGCCGGACCGATCTTGCGCGTCGCCATGGCGAGCGGCAAGTTCCAAGGCAACAGACACGCCACCACGCCGATCGGCTGACGGATCGTATGCACGCGCATCGCCGGGTTGGCCGCCGCGATCGTCTCGCCCTGCGCGCCCGTCTCGGCCATGTTGGCGAACCAGGCGAGGAACGAGGCGGCGTACTTGACCTCGGCTTCCGCCTCGGCACGCGTCTTGCCGTTCTCGCGCACGATCAGCGTCGCCAAGTCATCGATGTGAGCCAACGTGAGATCGTTGAGCTTGCGCAGCAGATCGGAGCGCTGGCGGGCCGTGGTCGTCTTGAACTTCTCGAACGTCTCGAGCGAGGACGCGACCGCATCGTTGACGTCCTGTGCGTTGCACTCGGGGATGGAGGCGATGGTCACGCTCCGGTCGCCTGGGTAGACCACATCGAAGCGCTTGCCCGAGTGAGAGTCGACGCGCTTGGAGCCGATCACACACTGCGTGATGAACAGCGATGGGTCCTTCAGCCGAGACGCCTCAGAATTGTGTCCGTTGGTCGAAGCCGACATGGTTCAGTTGTGGAATAGGCGCGTGCGAAAAGAGCTCCAGGAATGGTTTCGTGGCGCTCTAGATGGTGGTGTACAATTGAGGAGAGGCGGTGGCGGCTGATCCATATGTATGGATGGTCGGCGGCGGGTCTTGGTCCGCGCGGTGGGGGCCAAGGAGTGGTTGACCCGTGCATGGTGGGGGCGTCGGCGACCCATCGACGTCACAGCCCACGTACGCAAGAGGTTGACGAGCCAGTGCGGGGTAAATCCGCCACCCTTTGTGCGCAATTACGGCCCAAACTCCACCATGCTACCAAAATCCGCTTTTCGATCTAACCCTATCGGGACTTTAATCGGCGATGGGGCAACTCGGAAGCGAGCCGGTCGAAACATGAATCGTCGCATTTCGCGCGCTCTGTGAGCCAACACTGGCCACTACTCATCATCACCTTGCCCACCTGATCGCCACCACACCTCCGGACATTCGCAGCCATGTCGCTCGCACGCACGATCAACTACATCCGCAAGGAGGGCATCAAGAAGTTCTGGCGCGACCTCAACTACATCGGCGACGCCAAGTCGGGTCGTCTCGTCGGAATTGACAGGTAAGCCGCCCCCTCCTCCCCCATGCTTTCTTCCCTTGGTCCTTATACTCATCTTCTCTCCTTGAACG
Organism: Moesziomyces globuligerus; assembly: GCA_030849465.1. Taxonomy (NCBI): domain Eukaryota; kingdom Fungi; phylum Basidiomycota; class Ustilaginomycetes; order Ustilaginales; family Ustilaginaceae; genus Moesziomyces; species Moesziomyces globuligerus. The sequence goes on from JARVLF010000002.1 coordinate 102,216, forward strand.
CGTTAGGAATGGCAACAAGTTCTACGAGAACCACGACGAGTTCCCGTTGAGGCACCGCTGGGTCGACTATGCGGCGGACAACGAGTTCAACGCATCGCAGGTCGACCCGCTCTGGCACTCGTGGCTCCACCACATCCGCCAGAACCCGCCGCACGAAGACGCAGGCATCCAGAAGATGACCCAGACCTGGATGACCGTAAGTTTTCCCCCTACTTTCATCATCACTGGCTTTTTGAACGACAGAGCAAGATGGACTGACATCGGATATTGGAAACTCTTCTAGCCTCCTCGCGAAAACATCACAGGCACACGCGGCGGCTTCAAGACCTACAACACCACCAAGCCCAAGATCGTAAGCATCCATCGTCCCACCTGTCCAAATCGCAAATCGCTGCAGGCAACACGGAACTGACGCTGTACTTGCTCTTGATTCGAAACAGTCGGCATGGGAGCCCAAGGTCGCCCAGCGCGGTTGAACCACAGCTAGCCTCTCATACACAGCACTTGATCGTCAATGCTTCAGCCCTTGCATCCAGCCAAAACCACGTTCGACGCCTGACTTATCACTGCATTTCATATTCACACGCTGGAGAAGAATGCGGCACAAATACATCGCGATTACGTTCGGACGGGTCTGGTATCTACTTTCGAACGATCACATGCGGGCGAGCGCACGCAGCAGGTCGGTCGGATCGCTCTCGTCGGGCTCGACGAGCGTGCTCGCGCTCACGTCGGCGACGCTCTGATCCGCCGCACTCTTGGTCTCGGTCGGATCGGCGTTGACCGATCTTGACTCGCGGACGCCGCTGAGCAGAGCCTCGAGCCGCTCGCTGCTCCCGTGCCCGTCGCTGTCCTTGGTCGCCTTGCGACGGCCACGCTTGGAACTCGACGCCGACGTGCCTGCCAACGCGCTCGTGCTCGACGTGCGGTCGCGCAGGGCCTGCGCCGCATGCGCAGACACCGTCCGCACATACCGGCTCGCCAGCGACTCGAGCTGCGCAAACTGATGCGACTGTGACCGCAACAGATCCACCTATCAAACACAAAGCCAAACAGAGTCAGCTTCCTGGACAACGAGATGCGACAGCGTAGAGGCATGCGGACAAGCAACTTACACTAAACTCGACATCGTTCCATCGTGGGTCATGCTCGGTTCCCTTGAGCTCTTTTTCGTTGTCAGCTGGCGCCTGTGCCGCTTTCGACGCCCGCCCCTTGGCCTTTGCTTTGGCCTTGGGTGCCGCGTCGGCCGCGTCGGTGGCCTCGAGTCTCGCGAGCCAGTCGATCGCCGCTTCCGCATCGCGCAGCTGCTGGACGCCGGCGTCGTCGAGGTCGTGGCGGTCCCAGGCGATCACGTCTCCGGTCTCGGCGGCGGTCTCGTCGTGCAGCAGTGCCTCCAGCCGGCTCGTCTCCGCCTCGTAGTCCTCGAGCCGCGTCAGTTCCTTGCTCCACGCCAGCGACTCGGCACGCATCGCCTCGACTACCGCCGTCAGCTGCGCGGCCGCCTTTCGATTCGACTCGTTCCGTGGATGCGTCTGCATCTGCTTGCCATCCTTCTGCGAGACATGATTGCACCCACATGCAGCCCGTCAGTCTTCATTCTCTCCTGTTTTGTCGAGCGCAAAGCGGTGCCAAAACTTACCTCGTCCGTGAGACCCATCCAGCTGATGCCGAAGACTCCGTCATTGAGATCAGTCAAGAGCTGCTGAAGCACAGCGTCGAGGTCTCCACCACGGGACCGGATCAGTTTGAGCTCTGCCTCTGTGAACGTGGGCAACTCGTCCGGCTCCTTCGCTTTGCCCTTTGCCTTCTTGACCGCATCGCGCGAGCGCACGGGCAGCTCGGCGTTACCCCTGGCAATCTCGAGCGATCGTTTCAAGATCCAGCCGACGAGGTGCTTCATTCGCACCACGGGCGGGAGCTGGTCGGAGCAGTGGCGGAAAAGCTCGTGGTCTGGCACGTCCTCGTGCGGATAGGCGGCGGTGCCGTCGCGCAGCGACGAGACGCGCCGTTGGCCTTTGAGGTTGAGGCTGCTGCGGCGCGACTGTTCGGCGGCTTCGCGTCCCGTGGGTCGGCGCGGCTGCTTCTCGAGACCGGCGCGGAAGGCCTGATTTCGCCTGATGATCGGAGTCTCTCCACCCGCGGCGTCGGGCAGCGGTTCAAAGACGGTGCGGCTCGAGGAAGGTACAGTTGCGCCGTTGCGGGCGAGCTGGGCCCGGACGGCTGCGCTGCCGGCGCCTGCGGAGGAGGATGAGGAGGGCGGGCCGTTGCGTCGTGCGGGCTCGCGGCTGAAGATGAAATCGTCGTCGGATTCCTCACCAAGTGCTGCTCGAATAGACAGGGCGGAGCAAACCAGATCAGCGATGCGACTCGAAATGTACGGGAGGAGGGATGTATGTGTGGACTCACTTTGGCGGAGTTTGCGCTTCGCTTTCGCAGGCTCATCACGCCTACTGGAGGCCTGTTTGATCTTGCGCGCAGCAGCATCTACGTCTTCTCTGCTTCGTTTGGACGACGCCGGTTTGACGGGTTGGAACGCGCCCATGCTGATGTCCATGCGGCGGGTCTCATCTGCGGCGAAGGAACTGTCGAGGACATCTTCGAATCTGCGTTCTTTTCTGTCTGTCCTCTTGCTGGAAGCGTTGCGTGCAGCGACTGTCGGAATGACACCCGACGAAGCGGCGGAGGAACGTGTGGAGGAGGCGGCTGAGGAGGCGGAAGTTTTGCGTTTGGACGAGCTCGGAGCAGCCGAATCCACGGCTGGCGAGGCCGATGCGCTGAGCCGTGTTGATCTACGTGCTGTGGCAGGCATGCTGGTTTAGGGAAGCACGAAGGAGGTGACGGTAGAGTGGACGCAAGCGGCGCGTAGCATCTGGGTTGAAAGGATCGGTCGCTAGAGGCTTTTGCTGGGATTTGTGACTGCGTGCCGGCTTGCCCGTGGATGAAAGCGAAGTGTCGGCAAGAGCAAAAGGTGAAGCTCCGACGTAAAAGCTGGGCTGCAGGCGTCTTAGGTCGGTGGTCCAAGATAGGGATGAACAGCACCCGACGTGCTCCGTGCCGGGATGTGCGCGAGGATGAGACTGGACTGGCAGGAGCGCAGCCAAGATGTGTACGAGACGGATGTGCCGATGAGGATGTGGCTGGCGGATGGAGTGGGTAGGCCGATAGGCGCAGATGGAGGTCGGGAAGGCTTAGCGGATGGGCGAACAGGCAATCCCGTCGCGTGATTAGCTGGGGCAAACGGGCCCGACGAGGCACGTCGACGTGCAAAAGCGTGTTTTGGTTGCGTGCACCCTGCCTTGGACACCCCAGACAGACGCGTCTCGCCACGGAAATGAAGCCGGATCCAGAAATGTCAGATTGCAAGAGACGACATTCAGTGAACAAAAATTAGCCATTATTCTGATCGCAAGCCCGGTCGCAGCCGCCGACCGCAACGGGCCGATTCAAGGCAACACGGCAAGCTCGCCTTGACAGTCGCTCTCGAGGTTTGCATCAAGCTGACCCATATGTCACAGCCTCGCTGAGGGAGAGAGCTTCTCGTGTGTCCGTAGCGCACCGTACCGCACCGCCGTCACTCGCCTGCTACCCAGAGCATGTTATGAAGAGCTTGACAGGTGGAGGAGGCCTTACGGCGAGCGATTGCATGAGAGCTTCATGCATGGCTGCAGATCTACGGTCTTCCTCGCCAAGCTCGCTTGCTCTTAGCCGGCGTGGTCATGTACAGTACCGACGAGATTCACCTTTTACGTGCCCGCTGTTGTGCATGAGCGCTATGTCGGGGGAGGTGGGACCTTCGCTTCCTAGGCCAGACGTGCTGTGGCCCGGGACGGTTCCCGGCTTTCCTGACAATATGGTACCTATAAATACCGTACAGCGGGTGTCTCACTACTGCGCAGAGCTGCGCAGGTCGGCGCCCATGGGGAAGAGGAGCAGGCTCCGGGCAGGCCGTACGAAAGCTGCTGCTCTGTGCTGTCGCTGCTGCTGCTGCTACATTCAAACCCCACGGCGAGCCGGGAAATGGCTGTGTCCAGCTTGAGGCGAGTTTGAAAATCATAAATGCGCCCTTGGCACCGCAAAGCCAGTGAGCAGAGCCAGTGAGCGCGAGAGAGGAGGCGGAAGGAGTGGAGAGCCAAGTGGAATCTAAACTCGCGATCCTGGCCAGGCGCGTTGGTGCATTGGCCCCTGATCCGCCCAAATCGTGAGTGCGAGTCGCTGGCCGCGTGGGCGCACTAGTTTTGCCTCGGCGTCAGCCTCAAAGCCTGCTACTGTAGCCGGCCCCGTCTGTGCCTCGCAACGGCCGACAACGTCCTGCATGGGCGTGTGTGCATCCTCCTTCCTGCAACACTCCATTCGTCCTCGCGACGCATAGCACCGTCCTCGTCAGCGCAAAGGTGTCGCTCTCGAGCCCACCTCCTCAGAACCTCTTTCATTCAGTGTCGCAGCCCTAGAGCAGGCGGTCTGGTTCCGACTTCTCTCTCACCGGCTATCCTCTTGCGATCCGCGCTCCACCGATCTCCACGCAGGTCCAACCCACTCCAGCAGCCCAACATCGGCTCCGGCGCATCGCACCCATCGCGCAACTCGTATCCCCTCGCGTCGCGGAAACAGGTCGCTCTGCCACTGGGTCGCTCCCATCATCGCACGCCCGCTGCAACCTTTGCCTCAGGTGTCGTCCAGGTGCGCCGTCGATCGCCATCACGCGCTCATGGCCCTGACTTGTGCTTGCATGTGATCGGCAGCAACGCATGCGAACACCAAAGCGGTCCAGCAACACTCCGCCATGACCGAGTTCGACCCTCCCGTCGCACAAGCCGGCATGGCCAACGGCAAGCCGCACGCCAACGGTTCCGCACGCCTCGACTCCTCGCCTCTCTCCAAGCATACAGCGCTGCACGATGTCGCCGGTCCTGATCCTTTGCTAGCCGAGCTTTCCAGTCCAGTATCGCCCTTGAACTTGTTGAAGGCTGCCTCCTCGACCCATGCAGCCAGCAAGGGCAAGCAGCCTGCCATGGACTCGGCCACCTCGTACCACGACTCGGACTACCACAAGACAGCATCTGCACTCACCCCCATCGACGAGACTTCAACTGATGCGGCATTCTCGTATGCATACCACGACCCGTATCGATCGTCAGCGAACGGCTATGCACACACACCATCCAGCTACGACAACCGCGAACACGTCCGCATCGACTCTCCCGACATGGACGAGGCGCCCTATTCTCCCAGCACCTACCCACCCACCAGCGAAGAGGATGGCGAGGCAAAGCGCGTGCAGCAGAACCTCGAGCGATGGGCCGCCGAGGAGCGACAGCGACGCAAAGCACAGCGCACTTCCAAGATCCTCGCCACCCGAACTTCCACATCGGGCGCTGGCGGACTAGCCTCGCGGCTCTCTATCCTGCGCAACTCACAGCCCAACGGCAACAACCTCGGTTCGGGCCCTTCCTCCGAGCGCCTCGCCGACGGCCCGGGCGCCAGTCCGAGCATGCCCTACAACCCACGCCTCGGAGGCTCGCCTCGTGATGCGGCAGCTCGACGAGGATCCGGCTCCTCTTCGGCTGCAGCTGCGCAAGGTCTGCATCGATCCGCCAGCTCGTCGTCGTTCGACAGCTCCCAGTCGCTCGGCTCACTGACATCGGACGACCATCGACCGAATCGAAGGCTGCCACCGATCGGCTCCCGCGTATCCTCGGCGACACACGCAAGGAATACGAGCTCGGGCAGCGGCAGCTCGTTGAAGGGCCTCGGTCACGCTGGCAATGGCAGCGCACGTGATCCATTCCGCGATCCTTCGGAGGGGGGCGCGGCGGAAGTGGCATCTACGACTCTTCAAAAGCGCACGTCGCTCAAGCCCATGCCTACGGCGTCGCGACCCATCGTCACAGTCGGTCGCGCCTCGAGCATCCAACGACGAGCGCTCGAGTCCGGATACAACGCCAAGGGCAAGGGCAAGGGACGCTCCATGCCCACCATTGTTGCCACGGATACCGAGGCAGAAGCTGAGGCCGAGGCGTCGGTGGACCAGACGCATGACGAGAATCCGTTTGCCTCGAGCGAGGATCGCCAGCGCACGAGAACCGAGTCCTCGACGACCATGATTCACGAAGGAGGTCTGGACGACGAGGTGGCACTCGAGATGGCAGGCACGAGCGCGAGGGATGTAGAGCTGGCCAGCGGCGATATCGGCGAGAGCAATCTGCAGGATGGGCCAAGACCACAGCCAGGCAGGACATCGACCAGCAGCTCCAAGTTCCGCGAACTGGGCATCACCGAGGGAGACGATTGGATCGACACGCTTGGAAGGAGCATGGGCAGGAGAGGCAACGGCCAGATGCGCATCGCGCCGCACGCCGATGAGGGCGCAGACGAGCCGCGCAGGCGGTGGTGGACAGAGTTGCTGTGCGGATGCAGCCGCGATGAAGACGATGATGAACAGGTAAGTGGGCGCATAAGCGAGCTACTGTAGACGGCCGGGCATTCGACGTTGACCTTATCTCATTTGCGCACCGATTTCCAACAGGCTGGACGAACGAATCCCATGGAATAGAAGCGACACGTACTGTTCAAACACAAGCTCCGATTGCAATGCAAGAGCGATGCACACAGCAGGCGCCAAACTGGCCGAATGTGGGACTGTGACAAGAGGGAAGACGGCTGCTTTGCGACTTGACCAGGACCAGTGGCTTGACTGTATCGCGCACCGAGACCGCGCCGTGACGGCGCCGAGTGGGCGAGGAGCCGTACAGCAGCGAAGGCGCGTCTTGTGACTGTGGCTGACGGCAGTGGCTGCACGGACGGAAGCGCAGAGCGTGGCGCTTGCTTCGGATCTTCCGCTGCAACGCGGATCGGCGCAGCAAGCTCAGGAACAGCACAATGCGCCCTTTCAGACCTGCAAAGCGCACTGCCAGGCACGATCCACTCTGAGCACTGCTCGAGATGGTTGTGTCTATCCCATCCACTCCCTCGTCCGCTAACACCACTGACACCAACAACCTCGCAGATACCAACAATGACGACGACATCGAAGCCGAGAAAACCCTCCTCAGTTCGCTTCCGCAACACCCGGGCACCGCCAAAGATCGTCGAGGTCTCAGACAGCGATGACGAGGCTTCCTCGGAGCCAGAGTCACGCACGCTCGACGCTTCTCCGAAGCCCATGGAGATGGACGTCGACGAGGAGACAGGCTCCGACAGCTCCGACAGCTCCGACAGCTCCAACAGCTCCGACAGCTCGGATGACTCGGTCATCGAGATCGAGCAGGAGCTCAGCCAGCTCGCCGACGAGGCCACCGTCTCTGCCGGCCGCGTATCCGACCAGGACAATGAGGAGGTCGTCGAGGCCTCCCAGTCTAATGATGAGGTCGAGGAGGTCGAGGAGGTCGAGGAGGTCGAAGAGGCCCACAGGCCTGTTGAGGATGTCGACGCTGCTATGCCAGACATCGAGCCGACCGACTCCGAAGATGACAGCAGCGACGAGGCGCAGCAAACCGACGACGAGGAGGAGGACAGTGAGTCCGACGCTCAGGCGGACGACGAGGAGAACGAGTCCGTTCAGGCGGACGGCGAAGAAGACGCAGGTGATGACGAGCCTGCCAACGATCGATCAGACGACGATGCTGCCCTCTCGCGTGTCGCAAGCCAGGCGGTGGCGGCTGCGGCACTCGGGTCGGACGAATACGGTCATCGGGCGCGCAAGTCGCAGGCTCTCTCGTCGTCGCGAGCAAACGGCGCACCTCGTGCTTCGCGCCATTCGGCGCTCGTCGCTACTCTCGCATGGCTGCTCAACCCCATCAAGCGCCTCGCGGTCCGCGACAAGCAGTTCTCCGACTTCGTGCACCCGAGGTTTCGGCAAACGAACACCGTGCCCAAACGAACCAACAAGTCGTTCCTAGCTCGCCGTGCGCAACGTTTCGTGACCTTGGTAAGTCTGCCTCCCTACACCTCACCATCACCCAGACCTCGGCTAACCGAAGCCTCTCCACGACAGTATGATCAATACAGGAAGATAGCTCGCCTGGACGTCGACGATGACCTTCTGCATGCTTTCGAGCAATTCCTATCCGACCTCATGGACTGTTTCGACCATCCGAAGGAGGCGATCGGGTGGAACCCCTTTGCCGCCCTTGCGGATTTTGTCGAGGCAGGTGCGGCCATCCGCACGCCCGAGGCGATCCGCAGCTGCAGTCGTTTGACGCTCGGCGCCGACTGGTCACGATTCGCAGACACCGACAAAGCCCGCTTGGGCTCCGAGCTGCTTCCTCGCCTGTACCATCTGCATCTCTGGCGCATGGCTGAGGTCAACGAACTGCTGGTTCGATGGTCGGACAAGTTCCGGCGCAACTCGACCTGCGATATCTGCAACACCGACCCGTGGGAGATCTTCCTCCTGACGATACCCTTGGCCCTCCTCAAACATGGTACTCGGTACATCGACCAGGAGGCTGCGAGCGACACTTCGTCCGGCTCGGATGACGACGACAACGACGACGACGACGACGAAGATCGAGACGAGCACGAGCGGAACAACTCTTGCGATTCCGACGACGATGGCTTCGACTCGAGGCTGGACCCCATGCTCACCTTCGTCTCGGAGCCATGCCGAGACTCGGAGGAGCCCGCGCGTGCGACGACCTCAGGCCTGGCTCTTCGCCAAACGCTTCTCGGCAACTATGGGCCCAACGCTCACATCCTCCGCATGGTCTCGATGGAGGAGTTCGGCACAGGCGAGTTCAAGAAGGCGCCGTTCAAGGTGTGCCCGCGCTGCGGGTTCAGATTTGACGGCGCGACGCCCAGTCCCTCGTCGCTCTTCATCCGCGATCTCCAGCGCGCAGTCGACGTGGCCCGCGAGCAGATCGGGCGTCTGCAAGAGTGCATCGACGTACCGTGACCACCGCACGCACCTTAGCGCTCGCGAATTCATGTTCCGCACCATCGCAAAGACTGAAGCCATCGATGTTGGGTACGCGTGGTATTTCGAACGACGGGGAGTTGTGAGACCCAGGGTGATGCTACACGGGAGAGGATGCGGAGGCAGCCGGCTAGCGGCCGAGGAAGGGATCTTGCGAGTAATCTTGGTACAAGGGCCTTGCGAGCGAGTTGACCGTCACCTTCTTGTCCATCTCGATATCCTCGATGAGTGCGTCTGCGGGGTCGCATGGCGATGGCGGCGAAGGTCAAGGGAAGGAAAGGCGGTCAGTATCTGTCGCACACAGGAGCTATGCGCGAGACTGATGAATGCCACTTACCCATCGAATCGTAGTTGTATTCGGGACGCACGTATCCGAGTACGACGACGCGGATCTCGAGGCCGTAAAAGTCGGAAGCGAATTCGTGCAAGATGTGGACCTCCTGTAGTGGCGAAAGGACGTGGTCAGCACATGGACCGATGCGGGCAAAGAGTCTTGTGGATGTGCGCTGGTAGGTGTACTTACGGCAGTCTTGTGTGTGTTCTTGTAGAAGGGGTTCCAGCCTACGCTCATGACCATGGGGAAGACCTGCGAGTCCTCGGGACGCAGATGTACGCGCTTGGTCTTCCTGGTGCGGGCGAGGCTACTGGAAGACGACGAGGAAGATGCGGTGGCACCGTGGAACGAGCCAGTGGACGCGGAGGCGGAGGCACCGTTGCTGAGCTCGGAGCGGCTGACTTCGGCTTCCTTGTCGGCTCGGGTGTCTGTTGGTGCGGTGTTATTGGCAGCGTCGAGGACCGAGGCGGGACTAGGCTGTCCGCGGCTGTTCTGGCGAGGGCGTGCAAGTCCGCTGTCGAGGAAGCCTTCGCCCATGTCGCCAATGGGACTAGCGCCGAGCACGACCTCGTTGTCTTCGTCGTCGTCGATGCCGGAAGCTGCTGCCTGAGGGCCGGACGAAGAAGATGCATCGACGTCCTCGGAGTCGGTGAGCGAAGGGTCGTCAGGGTCCTGCGGGAGTACGCGGGCGAATCCAAAGTAGACACCAGTGCGGTGGAGGGAGGAGCCGGGACCGACGACCTTGGAGGGCAAGTTAGCTGGACAGAAGCGAAAGGGGAGAGCGAGTCAGCATACGAGAGGGGATGCGAGGATGTGCGGGCGCGACTGGGAGGTAGCTTACCTGTTGGGCATCCGAGATCCTTCGAGCCGCGGCCGAAGCCCTTTTCGACCTGACCGCGAAGATAGATGGGGTAGGGACGCTCAGGAGCATGCGGGCCGCATACTTCTGGACGACGGCTAGGCGTAGTAGGCGCTTTAGGCGCTTGTGATGAGGTGGAGTCGGACATGCTGGCTGCGACTGAAGACGATCGATGCGCAGGCCAAGTGTGTAGGGGTGTGCGAGGTTTTGATGTGAGGACGGCCAGCGAGAGGGCGCGTGATCAGGTGCAAGGTATCGGTTGTGGTGGAAGCGATGAGCTCGAGTCGAGTGATGCCGGAATGCAAGCAACGCGTGGAAGCCGAGCCGGAACGGTGCGAGGTGTCTGGGCGAGGTCGAGCGAAGTGCGCAGCAGCGTACAGCACAGGAGAGTTGGTGGTAGGTCGGACCGAGCCAAGGGTAGAAGCCGATCTGCCGAGAGATAGGCGCACGAGGAGTGAGGGGCGGCTGCGGCCCGAGGCGGTGCGCGAGAGGGAGGTTCGGAAGCGTCTATGCGGACAAGCCGGTGATGGAAGTGCAGATAGAAGAGGTGAAGGTGAAGAGGTGAGGTGAGGTCAGGTTGCGATCGGCGGGGTGAGGTGCAAAGAGATCCAAGGAGTCGGAAGTCCGAGCCGATTTTGTGCTGCGTAATGGCTGGGAGGCAGTGATTGAAGCGTTTGGAGCGTAGCGAGCGCTCTGGAAGCTGCCAGACAGGGTCGAGTCGAGTGAGTTGAACTGAGTTGGGCGGGCGGGGTGGGATGCGTGGGCGCGTTCCATGCCTGCGGCCCTGCCTCGGCCCGCACTCAGAGTGCTCATGGGTCGTGCGGCGTGGCCTGTGTGCGGCGTGTCAAAGCGCCCTCTGGCACGGGAATTTTAGCGAGGAGCCTCGGTCCACGTCGGCAGAGCGCAGCACTGCTGCTTAGCACTGGCTCAGCCCCTCAGCACCGCTCAGCACCGAGTGGAAATTACCGTGGCCGCGGCGGATCGCCCGTTGGCTTTTGCTGCGAGCTGCCCCCGATGCAATGCTCTCCACCGACGCTTCCCTTCCGAGCAGGCGCTGCTGCAGTTCGGATGCGCCGACGTCGAGGCTGTGCGGCGTGGAAGCTTGGGATGTCGAGCCCATTCGGATGTCCGCCGCCACGATGCGCCCATCACCAGCCGGCGCAGGCGCGCTCGCTGGAGTCGCCGCGTCACACGCAACAGCCGCAAGGCACCCTCGGTCCCTCCGACTAATGAAACCTCTCAGTCAAGCATCAGGGCTGCGCACCCTCGGCATCGAACCAGCGGTCGCGTTGTCCTGTGATTCGGAGCGCACGAGGCCAAAGAGGGACTCGCTTCGGCCGTGAGTCGCTGCGGCCCATTCATGGCAGAGGATCGCCGCTGCGACGCGTCTCACGGGGCCGGCGTCTCAGCACGCGCGCCCTGCGGCGTCTTTGCGTTGCCTGACCTCGTCCCTTCTGAAAAGTACCGTTGCCCGCTGTCGGAACTTGTTCCTCCTACTCGACTCTGACCGCCGTTCACATTCTGGGACTTCAGACTTGCCATCGACTGGGGGGTGCATTGTTGCGCTCGGTCAGCCGCCTGCCAGCCGATCATATGAGAAATTTTGCGCCTCCTCCATGGTCTCCGCGATCGGCTGCGGCTCGCACAGCCTTCTCGACCCACGTCTGCATCCTCGTGCAGAGCCGAGCTGGCCAACCTTGTCCACGCTGCATCGGCCCCGCTGCTGCACTCACACTCGTGCACGCGACCCCGATCTTCCGTCGAACAGCCTCCCTCCAATGACAGCTCGCACGCGTCCAGCCGAGCCTTCCCGGCCTCCCCCAGGGCTCCACCTGCTGGCCTGCTCGCCTACTGGCCTCGCGCTTGCGGCTCCGAACATGCAAGCGCTCCTCAAGCGAGACACCTGCGACAGCAGCGCCCCGTCCTCGAGGTCTCGACCCCTTCCCACGCGCTTTCCGACGATGCTCGCTTCCTTCTCCATCGCCTCGACGTCGCTCCAGAACTGTCGGGCTCAGGACGTCAACAGCTAGCTTAGCTTGCAGCGCGAAAGGATCGGCAGCTGAGTTTGAGCGGAGTTGCGCTTGCTTCCAGCCGACTGAATCCTTGGCACTGCAGCCATTTCCGCCCTCCACTCTCTCTTCGCTCGGATGATCCCGCAGCATCAGAAGCGCCACCAGTCCACTCTGACTGTCTCTGCTCTCGTTACCATAAGACGTCGCCCAGCTCAGTGCGCTTGCTCTGTCGAAGGTCCGAGTATGTGCAAAGTCACGGGCCGAGGTATAGCAGCGAGCCAGGCCAAGTGTCCGTATTTCCGACACAGGCAACTCGAGATCAAGAGCGGAAATAGGTATCGGGGTCACCTCCGGTGAATCGATCGGGTCGATCTGTATCACGTGCTTCAGGCGACTTTATTGGTGAATGTCCGTGCTTTGCGAGGCTGCAGGAAGAAAGCTTCCAGTGACTCACACGCACTCTGACGCTTGGTGCTGCCGTGCTGCTGTGCTGCCGTGCTGCCGCTGCCTTGATCCAGGTCCCAGCAGGCCAAGGGTCTAGAGTCGCTCGCATCGACATTCGACGCTCCACCTCTGGTCTCACCGTCATCAAACCTGGCTCCGCACCCTCACCACACCCCTCATCATCCCTCTCCGCACGCCTTTACCAGAATGAAGTATCTCAGCACAAGAGGTGGCACGGAGCGTCTGACCTTCGAGCAGGCCGTGCTCACCGGTCTCGCTCCCAACGGTGGCCTCTTCATCCCCGCCGAGGTACCCCAGCTGCCCGCCAATTGGCAGACCGAGTGGGCCAACCTCTCCTTCTCCGAGCTCTCCCACCGTGTGCTCTCCCTCTACATCCCTGAGGACCCAGCAGAGGGCGGCATCCCGTCCGCCGACCTGCAGCGCGTCATCAACAAGTCGTACGCCACCTTCCGACACGAGAACACCACACCGCTCGTGCGCCTCGATGACAAGGACTGGTGCCTCGAGCTCTGGCACGGCCCTACCTTTGCCTTTAAGGATGTTGCTCTCCAGCTGCTCGGCAACCTCTTCGAGTACTTCCTCCAGCGCAGAAACAAGGACAAGCCCGATGAGCAGCGCGAAAAGCTCACCATCGTCGGCGCCACCAGCGGTGACACCGGCAGTGCTGCCATCCAGGGCGTCAGGTCCAAGGAGGACATCTCCATCTTCATCCTCTTCCCACACGGCCGCGTCAGCCCCATCCAGGAGGCGCAGATGACCACCGTGCTCGACGAAAACGTGCACAACGTCTCGGTACAGGGCACGTTCGACGACTGCCAGGACGTCGTCAAGGCGCTCTTCTCCGACGCTCAGTTCAACGCCCAGCACCGTCTCGGCGCCGTCAACTCGATCAACTGGGCCCGCATCCTCGCCCAGATCGTTTACTACTTCTCCGCCTACTTCAGCTTCCGCAAGCAGCTCGGCCTCAAAGACTCCGAGCCTACCCCTGCCGACCTCGAGTTCGTCGTCCCCACCGGCAACTTCGGCGATATTCTTGCTGGCTACTACGCCAAGCGCATGGGCCTCCCCGTATCGCGACTCGTCGTAGCCACCAACGAGAACGACATCCTTCAGCGATTCTGGGCCACCGGTCGCTACGAAAAGTCGGACGCTTCCGCTTCCGCTTCTACTTCCGCCTCCACAGCCGCTTCTGCACAGACTGAGCCTGCGCAGGGCTCGTCCGATGGCGCACAGCAGGGAGGTGTGCGCGCCACCCTCTCGCCTGCCATGGACATTCTCGTCTCGTCCAACTTCGAGCGTCTGTTGTGGTACATCGCATACGAATCGCAGGCCGACGCGCACGCCAACGCCTCGCAGCTCGACAAGGAGGAGGCGGCCGGCCGCCAGCTTGCGGCTTGGATGCAGTCGTTGAAGACCGAGGGTAGGCTCGTCGTCGATGACAAGCAGCTCGCCATTGCTCGCCGCGACTTTGCCGCCGAGCGCGTCTCGGACGGCGAGATCCGCGACACCGTGCTCGAGTTCTTCACCAAGAAGCCCACACAGGCGTACGCCGCCGGCTCGTACCTCGTCGATCCACACACCGCCGTCGGCTTCAAGGCCGCCGCCAACGTGGTGGAGAAGGAAGGCAAGAAGCCCCATCAGATCGTGCTGTCCACCGCGCATCCCGCCAAGTTCGCCGAGGCCGTCACGTCCAGTTTGGAGTCGGCGGGCGCCGAGTTCGACTTTGAGCGCGACGTGCTCCCCAAGGAGATGGTCGGTCTCCTTCAGAAGGAGAGGAGGGTCATCGGCGTCAAGCCCGAGGGTGCGCCAGGTGTCGACGGCCTAATCACTGCCGTCAAGCACGTGATCGAAGCCGAGGCGGATGTCGTCAAGGCCCGCTCGTCGCCCAACACCGCCAGCGTATGATTTCTCTCGCCGTCACCTGTCCCACATTGAACCAGATAGATGCCCGTCCGCTCCTCCTTGCCTTTCTCGTGCAACTCTGAGAGCTGTCACCGGCTGAAAGTGTAAACGAGCAGGTCACAAAAGAATGCGAATGGCTATCAAAGGGTGCGTTGGGGAACGGACGGGCAGGCGATGATGATTACGTCATGCTGATCAAGTCCCTGCTGCGGGGACGCTGTTTTTCTTCTGGCCATTTTTTTGCTTTCTTCTCGCCCGGCCTTGAGAAGCCTGACGTGTAAAAAGCTCGTCTTTGACCTCCTCACTTTCTTCCCACCACACCATCTCCAGCCGTAGGCGACCTTCTGTACATGGAATTGTACGATTGCCAACTCTCTGGATACGACTTCTCTGCTATTGCGCCATCGTCTGCTCGCCATTCTTTGCTCGTGCATCGCCCTCGACCCCCAACGGTTCAACTCCATCCTGCCGCTCCTCCGACCAGTCTCGTTGAATCTTCTGAAGTATCGTCTCGTCCGTCTCGTTCCATTCCCTTCCCTCTCCCCGCCTCCCTTTCCTCCCCCTTTCTGCCTTGCTTCTGCCTCGGCGAAGCTCTGGCTCTTTCGAAGCCCCATAACCTGGCCTCTCTGCACCTCCCTCGGGCGGCGCAGATTGCAGGCCGATAGGTTGTTGATTTGATTCATTGGGGTCAAAAAGTAAGCCTAGACCGAATTCAACGGAGCAATATTAATGGTCGTGTGTCGACTTGGTCAAACAGCCCATAGGTCGATGCACACTACCCAATTGCTGCACATCGCTCCCAACGCCCCGCTCTTCTTCACAGCGGTTGCATCCTACCATAAGCCCAGTGGGTATGTTCAGCACCATCAGCGTGCATTTCAACAGGGTCAATTCAAAGCTTGATGCGCCTTTGTCCTCGTCAATTACGGCATTCGCATGTGACGCGCACTTCAGACGGAAAGGGCAGTGTTGACTCTACGGGCGCGAGACAAAGGAAGGAAGCAAGGAAGGAGGAAGAAAGGAAAGAGGCAGGAAGTGAAAGTGCAATGTACGTCGCATCAAAAGAGTGATGCTGGCAATGAAGGCCAACGTCTGTCGGATCGCAAGCGAGAACGTGATTATTGGGCATGCCTGGATCGGAGGCTCAACTGGCGCCGTTCATGGTCATGGTAGCACCGCCAGCGGTGCCGACGACACCGAAGCCCTTTTCGGCCGTCATGCCCTTCTTCGCCACCGCTTCGGCCGCTTCCACCTCTCCACCCTGGCTGATGGCGTTCAGATCGGCAGCTCTAGCCTCTTGGGCGGCGCGGAAGTCTGCCCCAGTCTGCGTGCGGCCAGCATTGCCAGCGAGGCTTCGGAAGGACGAAGTGCCGCCTGCGCCGTACCTGCTGGCGAGGGTTTCGAGCGTGGCTGGATTCGCTACCCTTGCAGTGGTGCCGAATTCCCCGAGCATGGCGGGCCTGCCGGCGCCGAGGGCGTTTGTACCGTAGCGGGTGCCGTACAGAGCTCCTTCACGTTCGGCCGTCAATGAGGTGCGTTCAAGACCGCCCAGACCACCGACTCGAGAAGCGTAGCTGCCGCCCTGTGCCAATTCACCCGCACCACCCGCTGCCCGAGACGCGCCGCCCAAGCTGCCCAGCCCACCCGATCGAGCCACTCCAGCGGCGCCTGTCTCGAGCTCGGCCAGGGCAGGGCCCTTGGACAGGAGCGAAGCAGCTGCAGCCTCGGCTTCCACAATCTCTCCGGCAGCCATCGCCGGTCCAAGTCGTCGCTCGAGCCGGACTTCGGCGTTCTCCCGCATAGATCTCTTCTTGAGAACAGCGCCACTGTTGTCGTCGCCTCGAGAAGAGCCACCTGTCAGCGCGGAGACGTCGGTGCTATCAACACCACCTGTGCTACCAGAGCCACTGGCACCATCAGCGGCCGCATCAGTGTCGGTCGACGTTTGGTACTGTCCAGCCATTGCAGCGGTGGAGATTCCTGTGCCAGTGCTGGTGCCTGCACCTGCACCTGCACCTGCACCGGCACCTGCACCTGCACCGGCACCGGCGTCGACTCCGGTCGATGCACCAGCGCTGAAGCCGGTCGAAGCTGGGATTCCGGCCGCAGCCACACCGCCTCCACCCAGTGAACCGTATCCGCCGCCGCCCGTCTGTCCCCGTCGCTTTTCCTCGAGGTACTGGACGTAGAGATCGCCGCCGGGAATCATGGGACCACGCGTGTCCGCATTGGGCGTCACGAGCGGCACCGGCTTGTTCTTCTGCTTGCTTCCGATATAGATATTGGCCAGCAGCGTTCCGACCATCATTGTCGTACCACCGATCGCAAGTGCACTCCCGAGGCCTCTCTTGTCAACAGAACGCGACTCGAGCTTGCCGTCGACGTTGGTGTCGGATCCGACGGTGGCGTCTCGCTTCTTGAGCACGCTGCCTCCACCGCCGCCGGTTGAGTCCTCGTAGCCCGCGGCAGCATTGAGTGCAGCGCTGGTCCCCGTTGCAGCGGGCTGCGATCCCGAGTTGGCACCAGCGGAACCGTCGAAAGTGCCAGCGTACGGAGAAGGGGAAGAGGAACCGTACGGAAGACCAGGAGAGGCAGCACCGCCGTCGGTCCCCATCTGCTGCGCTCCGGTGCCCGAGTACTGCGGGAAAGCGACTCCACCACCTGCAGAGGCGTATCCAGGGCCGGCTCCCATGCCCGAGCCAGTACCGGTGCCCATGCCCATGCCGGCCGCAGAAGTGGGGTCAACGCCGGGAGGAACTCCCTGGGCTGCCATTTGCGCCTCTTGAGCCTCTTGCGCTTCCTTCTCCTTCTTCTTCCTCTTGTTGCGTTCCTCGTCGCGGTTCTGCGGGAAGTTCGTCATGGACTGGGCATAGCCAAGCGCAAGTCCCACTGGCAGCAGAGCTGCGGTCCAGAGCCACTTGCCACGCTTCTCGATTCGAGTCCCGCTCTGGTCACCTCCGAAACGGCGACTAAGAGGCTCGTTGCGTCGGCGAAGGACTGGCTCGCCAGTCGAGGCGTCGCCAACAGCGGCGTCAGTCGACATGTCGCTGGTGGCACCACCCGCCATGCCCGTGGGATCGACCTCGCTTTGCTGGGCCAGCCCGGCTCCCTCCTGCATCTGGGTGTGGCCGAGTTGTGCGTTGTGCTGTTGCTCGGCCTGGAGAGCGGCAAGGTACTGGGTGTAGCCAGGCATCGCGTTGGTGGCAAGCTGCCCGGGCTTGCGACCGGGAACCCCGACCGCTCCATACGTCGGCGTGTCGTCGAGGTCCTTAAGGATTTCGCGGTCGCGCGGGTTCTCTTGTCGCCATCTCGCGTGAGTGACGCCGGTGTACAGAAGCGGGAGGGCGCTACCGACAGCAGCGCCTCCCGCGACCTTGGCGATCATTCCACCCGAGAAGAAAAATCGCTTCTTCAATCGCGGTGAGGATGTGGCCCTTGGCACGCTGGCTTGGGGAAAGCGCTCATCGATCCAGGCCCTCTTGCGCAGCACTGGTCCAGATGCTTCGCTGGAAGCTCCGCTTGTAGCACCTCCCCCGTAAAGGCCTGCATCGAGCCCCGCATTTTGACCAGAGGCGGTTCCGTACACGGGCTGACGTTGCGCGTAGGCGGTCTGAGCCAAGTCGTCGCCGGAGGAGGCCCAACGAATGGTGTTGTACGGTGAGGATTGGCCGGCCGCCCCGTTGGTGGCTGCAGTACTGCCGATAAGGCCGGACAGATCTGCACCGGGTCTGACTGCAGCAGCTGCCAAGGTGTCCTGAGGCTTGAGGATGTTGGGGTCGTAAGGATCGAAGGGAGGCTTCTCCGTGTACTTGTCGCCATCTCCCTTGATCGTCGAGAACATGCCCGGCGCGATAGCGGCCCCGAGAGAAGCGCCCACAAGCGACGAGACGATGAAGCGCTTCGAGGGTGCTTCGTCGTTCATGGTGGAAGACAGCTGGCCTTCAGAGACTCGACGCTTGACCATGCGGGGGGTGTCATGATCATGACCATGATCAGGGCTCGTCCCGTCCGAGGTGAGGGCCTGTTCTCCGTTGGGTTTTGGCTGAGCCCTTGCACTACAGTCCGATTTGTCTGGATCGCAGGGCAAGGGCATGAGCGTGAGCTGGTGGCCATCCCAGAGCGCCGCAGAGTCCAGCAACGTGGGTGGCGACGGGGCAGGGGAGAACTGGTTCGTAGCTAGCGCCGTCGTCTTGATCGCGAACATGAGGTTGAAGACGTTCAGCACCGCTGCAGCAAGACCGATCGCACCGCTGATCCTCTATTTGCCGGAATGCGTGGAAAGATCAATGCCATGTAGACGGAAGTCAGCAATCAAGAGCAGAAAGAGTGGGGCGCGCAAAGGAAACTTACCGTGATGGCGGGGAACTTGGTGGGCTTCGAGCCGTGCTTGGCAACGTGGATGGAATCCTCGATCTCGACCTGGTGCTTCTTCAGCTTGTCTTGTTCGCGCAGCTTCTTCTCCATCTCGGCGATCTTGCTGCGCAGTCCAGTCTCGGCGTCGACGGCATGTCCAGCGTTTGGAACTCTCAGCGCCTCTCCAACCCTTTCGAAGGATGCCATCTCACGCTTCCTGTTTCTTCCAGATGCGTGACGATAATTTTGCGACCCATGGTGCGAAGAATGGTACGACTCGGCTTCGTCTTCTTGATGTTGAGCGTGCTTCTGCTCCGAGCGTGTGCTCGCGCGGCTGCCTCCGGTGTGTCTGTGCTTGGCAGGAGCATTCGTGATGGACTCTGGCGCTGCCTGTGCCGTGAATGCCAGACAGGCCAGGCAGAGCAAGAGAACCAGTGGAAAACGCATGGTGAGTCCGATCACCGCCAGATACGGATCGGAGAGGCCTGCCTCGTGATGATCGTGCCGACCCTTTTCTGCCCAAAGATGTTGTGTATTCGAAGTAGAAGCTCGTCGATGATGGTGGTCGACACGAGACAAGAGGAAACGGCAAACGGTGCGGACCATTTGCCCACCTTCCGATTGCGTGAGTCTCCTATTAAGTCGCTGGTGCAGCAGAGAGGCGCGCCAGGGACCCACCCAGCCAGGCACAGGTGATGGATATGGGAGACATGGCTCAGATGCACGGTTGAACTCGCTTTGAATGCGAGATGAAACCTGATGCCGTCTCATGGGATGCAAGCGAAAATTCCTCTCAGAGGCACATCAATAAAGTGTGCCAGGCATGCTTATTCAGAACAAGTGCGACGGCGGACAAAGATCTAATATCGACCCCTCGGAGTCGGCGCCGAAGCATAACAACCCAATCCGACTCATCATCGCCGCTTCGATCCACGTTCCTAGGATGTGGGGTCGTGGTGACCCTTGCTCGGACGAGGCCAAAGCGCGGTATGATTCCCAAGCTTGTCATAGAAAGGTCATACAATGGACCGAGCTGAGCTCAGATGGAAAGAAGAGGGCATGTGATGCCTTGGCGCAAGGGAGAGGTCTCGAGAGAGGCGGGACGAGATGCAAGCATTCCCTCAACCCGCCAACTTCATTTCAGCCGCTGGCGCGTCGCTGTCCGTGCGCAAGTTTCGCGATTTCCCTCTTCGATCCAGTATCATATGCACACCTTCAAGTCTTCACGGCTCCAACCCACCAAACCTCATATGCCTGGAGAGCGCTTGTTCCAGCTTTGATCGCCCTTTCCGATCGTGCCAGAGCCTATGGCGAGCTAGCAAGATAGGCACCCCCCACGCAGGTGCAAGTGTGCCAAAACAAAGCGGCGCCCGGGCCATGTCGGTGCTGTTACCACACACACAGCGCGAGGCTCTCGAGGATTCAGGGTCTGTCCCACACCTGCTGCGCGTCTGGCGGGTGGCACTTGCTGGAATGGTTGCTGCCGCTGACCCCTAGGCTCAAAGAGCTGCGAAGTCACAGAGTGTAAGCGACAAAGGGGAGGGGCATTACATATGATGGGGTCGATCCTGTCGACCCTTTCTCGGAGTCCCTTCTGGAAACACTTTGCTTCTTCCCTCCATCCGCCCGAGCTCTTACCACTCCTCTTCCTTCCCCGCCTTCCTTTCCCTTCCTTTTCTTTTTCTTCGTCTCCTTCCCCTTGCATCTCCACGCTTTGGATTCTTGCTTTCGCTAGCGTGTCTACGATGGTGCACGTGTTTAGGCTGGCGCTGGTCGCCATGCTCTTCGTTGTCGATCTCGGCGTCGAACAAGCTTCAGCGGGAAAGGTACTGCAACCGCGTCATACGGCTCATCAAGGGCTCCGCAAGGCTGTAGTGGGCAAGCGAGCCGTCTCGGGACTAAGCTCCTCGGCTCTTGACTGCCCTGATGGCCAGGGAAACATGCAGCCGAACCTGGAGCAAGTAGCCAAATCGCTGGCTGATACTTCGGAGAAGCATGGTGGTAGG
This sequence comes from Moesziomyces globuligerus, assembly GCA_030849465.1. Classification (NCBI taxonomy): domain Eukaryota; kingdom Fungi; phylum Basidiomycota; class Ustilaginomycetes; order Ustilaginales; family Ustilaginaceae; genus Moesziomyces; species Moesziomyces globuligerus. Next base: position 123,058 of record JARVLF010000002.1, read on the forward strand.
GAGGAGAGCTACAACGCTGTGCTCCCCAACACCAATGGCAAGACGGATGTGAACGTGCACGCCGAATCAAAGGTGGGGCAGCACAGCTTTCATCGTTCCTGGTCGTGGTCTACCCACTCGTCTTCCCATTCGTCGTCCTCTTTTTCCTCCTCCACTCGGACCACGACCTCTTCCAAGCTGTCTCCTGACGTAAACGCTGACGATTCTGTGGGCGGAGACGACGCTAAGGACAGCAATGATGATCGAAAGCATCAAGACAAAAGCGAGGCTCAACCGGCAACACAAATGGAACTTCGATCCTCATCCGACAAGACTCCGCACAAACATGCTGTCGAGGGCAAAGAGACGGTCGTCCACACGTCGCAAAGCCACCACACATCTGACACGACCAAGTCTTCCTCTACATCGACTGACAATGGCGATGGTAAGGTCAAGAACAAGCACACCGAGACCAAGACGCACAAGTCGTCTAGCTCGTCGTCGTACAGTCTCTTCACCAACGTGTTTCACTACGTGGTCAGTGGAGATGCACAGCATGCGGGAAGTTCGGCACCTTTTGCTAACGGCCGCGTCGAGTGGAAGAAGTCGCCCATAGATGCGGCTGCGCTGGCGATCGAAGCCAGGATCGGAAGTCCGATTGCACGTCCCGCCAACGCCAACGTGTGCAACCGCCGATTCCCGTACAAAGGCCAGAAGTTCACTGCGATTGACCGGGACCAGCGATTCGACAACCCCTGGCCGAAGGAGTCACTTGACGAAGTTTCGAGGGCGGCGCTTGACCTGCACAACGGCGAGCGTGCTCGGTACGGCCTTGCTCCTCTGCAGTGGAACGCGGAGCTCGCCAACATGGCCGCGTGCTGGGCGGACCTCAAGTCGTACGGCCACTCGGAGGACCACTTCTGCGCGTCGGGCGAGAACATCGCCATGGGTGCTGGTGACCCCTGCTATGGTGATCCGCTGACCGGTATGAAGAATGCAGTCAACTCTTTCCTTGACGAGGACCGCAACTGGGCCAGGAACCCGCATCTCAGCGACGACGACGGCCACTGGACGCAGATCGTCTGGAAGGACACGCGCTTTGTGGGATGCGCAGTCTCTCAGCGCAAGGGTCTCGGCTACGGCGGCGATGCTGAAACCATGTACGTGGTATGCGAGTACTACCCTGCCGGCAACATCATGGGTCAGTTCGAGCACCAGGTGCCTCGAGTGAGGCCGATGCCCAAGTTGCGCTCCCAGTGCTCGGCCAACGAGGTGCACACTTAGATGCTTTGGTGCTTGGCCGGACCCCACCCTGGCCTAACCACTCCGCTTCAACTCCTCCGCTTCGTTTCTTCCTTCGACTTTTCCCGTTTCTCTTTCGTACTTCGTGTCGATCTTCTTTGTTCTTCTCCACCCACACTCGTTTCCCGACGTGCACGTTGTATGTGCACCAGCATACCCGCGCCCTGTGCCTTGCGTTTCGCCGTTTAGCTACTTGTTACGGTTCTTCTCTTCTCGCATGCGTCTGGCACGAATGCAATGCATTCCTCGAAGACCCCTTGGCTACGCCGTGCGCTCGTGTGAAGTTGTGAAGGGAGCCCTTCCTGGAAGACACAAAGCGAAATGAGACGAGAGACATGAGTGGATAGTGGATTATATATGCAATAAAGCTGCCGTCATTCAACAAGTTCCATCCCGGCTAGCTCAGTCGGTAGAGCGTCAGACTCTTATTCAAGGGTTTCCGAGTGTTACTTGGTATCTGAATGTCGTGGGTTCGAGCCCCACGTTGGGAGATTTCTTTTGCCATTTTTTTCGTCCCATATATTTTTTTTTCCAAATTTATTGATTTTGGTGCTCATGCTGGACATTTCGGAGGTAAATTTACGTTTTCGTAGAAAAAAGCGTGCGCTCTCGAACCTGAGCCGAGTTCGCGGCTGAAAATCGCGAGGCAACCTCCACAGAGCGACGCGCCTTGCATGGCGTGGTCAAAAGTTGGACCCTGACTTGATGGCCAGCAAACATCATGTCCAAAGCAACGCCTGCTCCTCTACTACACCTCTCCACCGCCTGCGCCCTCTACATACCACTCCTGACACGCCAGCCGTCCGTCTTCACCGAGTGACGGACGCGGAGAGAAAAAGTGGCCTGCGCAGCTTCTCCGTCGCCTCTATTCCAAGCTGGTCAACTCTGGTGACAGTACCGGCAGATCACGGGCTTTGCCTCTGATGCAACGCCGCGGCGGGCAGCAACTATCGCCTCAACTTGCGTGACGATCACACTCTCTCTAGCAAGATAGCCACGAGGCTTTAGCGACATCGTCAACGCTGCTGATTGGCGTCATGCGCGCTTCTCCGCTCTCCAGAGGGATTCGTGGCATCTATCCACTGATTCGGAGTCTAGCGCCACAGGCCATCTCGCCGCCGTTTGCGCTCTCGTCGCTCCGCGGGCTGCGCCTCGCCATCGATGCGACTCTCCTCGTTCAGCGCCTGCACTTTGCAGACGATCCGCATCCGTCTCGCCATGTTGTCGGCTTTTACCGCCTCGTCACGTCTCTGCACCAGCACGGCGTCGTGCCTATGATGGTGTTCGACCATCCGCACAAGAGGCTCGCACTCAAGGACCGCGAGCAGCTCAAGCGCAAGCACAAGCGTGAACTCGACCGCATTCGCAGCAAGCTCGAACAAGAGCGTCACGGGCGTCTCCAGGAGCTTCAGACACATCTCGATGCGATCGCTTCGCTCGGCGACTCAGAACGCCGCCAGGTCGGAGAGCTCCTCGACCAGTGGCGTGCACAGAGCTCGCCAGCCAAGAAGCCGGAACGCGACGGCTCAGAATCATTCGTGTCTTTGCCGAAGCCCGAGCTGCCATCAGACCCATCGCCCTTGCAGACGGTCGCATACAGCATGCACACGAACTGGCTGCAGCTCGAGGAGAGCTTACGAACGGGCGCCAGCAGCCAGTCCAAAGGGCAGAAACAGCTGGCTGAAGCGGAGAAGCAGGTGTATCAGACCATCACCACTCAGCTCATATCGGGCAAGGCTCCGCGGCCTCTACCATCGTCCTTGGGCGACTTGCCCGATGTTCCGACCGCCGCCACCGATGTTCCGCCCTCGCACCCGCTCTCGTCGCTGAACGCGATGCATCATTCGCTCAGCAAGACGTACGACCGCGCCACCTCACCCCTGTCGGCGTCCATCTACCAGGACTGTGCGATGTTGTGCTCGCTCATGCAGACGCCTGTCTTCTGGACGGGTGACGGCACGCGCACGGGCGGTGGCAGAATCCACGAAGCCGAGGCGTACGCGGCTTCGCTCGTCCGAGCCGGCTTCGCCGACCTGGTCGCGAGCGAAGACAGCGACGTACTCCTGTACGAGGCGCCGCTTCTGCGCGGCCTTATGGGCGGCGTACGCAGTCCCGGCGTGCTGGGCCGGAAGCTCGAAGTCATCTGCGGCACACGTGCCAGGCGTGGCCTCTTCCCTCGAGCAGAGGTTGACAAGCTCGTCACAACACAGATGCTTGGCGAGGCGAGTAAGGAGGACGAGGGAGAGCGCGAGGAGCTGGCATACGATAGGTTGACCCGAGCTCTGATGCTCGACTTTGCCCTGCTGTGCGGCACCGACTTCAACAGGACTGTGCCTGGCATTGGGCCCAAGACAGCTCTACGACTGTTGAAGGAGTATGGCTCGATCGGGGCGATCCTGCGCAGGGGCGGTAGCAAGTTCCGTCCTCCGGACGAGCTGAGCTTGCGCGACTACGAAGTTGAGCTGCGCCAAGCACGCAGCGTATTCCTACAGCCACCCAAGGTGCGTGCGGCCGCGCGCACTGTGCTGGGCACGCCAGCGTTCGAGGCTGCGGCGCAGATCGCCGAAAATCCATCGGGTGATGTCGACCGCCTCCTTTCTGGAGGCGAGGCTGCTAGCAAACGCATCGACGATGTGTCCGCCGAGGTCCAGGCAGAGGCTGCAGGTGACGGCGAGCCGGTGTTCTGCTCTGCGGAGACCAGTGCGTCGGCAGCCTCCACCGTGGCAGCGGAAGGTGGCGACTCGATCGGCGAGGCGGCACCGGCGAGCACAGTCGACACGAGTGCGAGGTACGACAGACAGGCAGTGCATGACTTCCTCCGCTCTCGTGGCGTGTTCCGATCTTCGCTCCCGGGTTCTCGGCCCACTGACCTGGACGACGCAGACACGCCTATGCGCGAGCAGGAATGGCGCGACCTTTTGGACCTTGAGCTCGGCCTCACGACGTCCGGCTCTTCGGTCCATCTCACCGAGCTTGACAGTGGCGCGGATGTCGAGGCGGACCTGGCGCTCGCAACGCTCGGCGCAGATTTCTTTGGCGAACGCAACGCTGTCGCTTGCTGGAACCCGGATATGGAGCGAAACGTCCGCGCTGAAACTACAGCTCATCCCCGGCACCTCGCCACCTAGTAAAGTCACTCCATCTACACTGTACCTCTAGCATGTTTCCACACCTCATGACCAAAAGATACATCATTCAGAGCTCTGCTCGGGGATCAGCAGAAGGAAGTGTCCAGATGTCAAAAGTGGCAAAAAGTGATTTCTGATTTCTGCCGGGTTCGAACCGGCGACCTCCTCCGTAAGGACTCAACCATTCCGATAGAAGGGAGCTGTTAAGGAGACGCGCTAACCAACTGCGCCAAGAAACCTGTTATGAGCTCGCAGATCAAATGCGTATATCAAGACTTATGCTTTGTGCTCTCCACAGCCAATCGGATTGTATTTTTCTTCTGAATTTTGCAAATATTCTTCGAACGTTCCATGCTATGGCTGGCTGTAGGTCGTAGTTCAAGGCATGATCGTGAAGCCCGCTGCTCTGGGCTCTTGTGCTATCACCTGTCATCATGCCCCAAGCGAAGGGGACCGGGCATGGAAGCCGAGGTCAAGAGGTCAAAAGATGTCGAGGTTGAGTTGAGGTTGCGGAGGCAAGAAAAAAAAGAAAAGGAGAGCGGCGAAGGCAGAAGGGAAAAAGGTCGAAAAAGAACGGTAGACATCTCCCAATACGGGGCTCGAACCCGTGACATTCAGATCACATACAGATCATACGAGTGCATTCTCGTAGACTTTCACGTATAAAAGTCTGACGCTCTACCGACTGAGCTAATCGGGATGGAGTTGTCTCGTCTAGCCAAGCGGGCACGTCAGAGGCATTATATACCAGAGGACTGTATCAAGAATTTCCGTGGTCATCAGAAGACTGGGTTGTGGATGGTCCTTGCCTATGAGCACGGTCCGCAGCTGCGAAGACGAGCGCAAGGAGGCAGTGCGGCGAAGAATGCGTTTGGCTCACTGGATAGCGAGACGATGGGTTTGCTGAAGGGGGGCGGAGGCGGTAGGATTTGGGGGACTGAACGATGAGGGGAACAAAGGCGAAGAACCGTGCTGGCTTGTGTGGAGCTTGCGAAGGTTCAAACGTATCGGGTGCCGACTGAGGAGTCGTCGACAGACTCAATGACACGACAGTAGAAACACCAGGCAGTAAGGTCAACTGAGCGAGGAACTTTCGCGTTCCAGAGTAAAGGAGCATGGACGAGGTGCGAGATGCTCAGGAAGCAAAGGGCGGACATTAGACGCTTCGATGAGACTCGAGACCTTGTGATCGTCCATCGAAAGGGGTGACTGGCGGTCTTCACTGGAGGCTGACGTATGCAATGGCGGTTCGAGATCACACAGAGATCTATTCAGCTGGAGCTGACGAAGGGGCAGTCGAGGAGCACAGGTAGCCAGGAACGAGGTTGCGATGACGTAGGGTGTAGGTAAGGGGCAGCATGAAAGAGACGAGTGGAAACAGGATGAGGGGAGCGATCTAAGCCTTCTGCTGGTGCTTGAGCTGGAGATTCCTGTGGAGCTCGGTCTTTACGTCGACGACGCGATCGAGGAGCTTGTTGATGACCTGCTCGCGGTTGGCGTCGAAGGCCTTGTTGAGCTCGTCGAGCCTTTCCTCGGTCTCCTTGTCGACCGTGGTCTGGGAGGAGGAGGTGGAGCCCTCGTGCTGTGGCGGATTGCGGATGCGGCGAGGTGGAAAGAAGGGAAGTAAGTACGTGGCTTGGTAGCGAGAGATGGCGGGGTCGGCGTGGCGGCCCAACTCACTTGCTTCTGGAAGTCGGAGAACTCCTTCTCCTTGTCTGCCTTGAGCTGCTCGATCTCCTTGGAAGCTTCGTTGCGCGCGTCCTTGAGCTTCTGAGTTCGGTCTGGATGATTCGAGACGAAGAGAGATGCCGAGCAAAGCGATGGGAACAGAAAAATGTCAAGGACAAGGAGCTGGAGCAGTAGAGATATGGCCGGCAGTGGAGAGGAATCAACGTACACGTGCGGGCCTTTTGAACGATCTTGGAGGCCTCCTTCTCGGCCTCAAGGAGGGTCTGAATACCCTGAGATTGTTGGGCAGCCTGGTATGCAGGACAGGCGAAATGCAATGGGTGAAAGCGACGGAGAGGTGTGAGATGATACTTTCGATCGACGGCGAGGTTGGAGATGTGACGGGCGCATGGGCTGGATACGTACCATGATGCAGGGAAAAAGCGTATTCAGATTCCGGTGTATGTGGCTGGAAGAGGATGAGGAGTGTGGGTGATGGCGAAGATGCTAGGGCGAGGCCGGGATGAGGGTGGAGGCGATGAGCCGCGAATGCAACGGCCAGGGGCGTTTGCGGGTGCTGAGCTGCACCTGCGCTTGGCGCGTGCGACCGTGCACATGCGCGCCCGATTTTGCGATTTCGAAAATATTCTCCCGATCGATCCCACCCTTCAGTCTGAACCTCGACGAGTTGAGCGGGTCGTGGCGTGGCGCTGCAACAGTCGTGTGAGCATGAGTTTGATTGTGAGCATAGCAACCTCGAATGAATCGGTGCACGGCGAGATGAATGTTTGCCGCCGAGACCGGATGAGTGGACCCACCACGCACCATGATGGGCCGAGCGGGAGCGGCCTGATTGAAGCCAGTCATCGTCACACGAAGGCCTTTGGCTCTCTGTGTTGGCCACAGACCACCGCGACCGATCGAGCGAATGAATAAATGAAAGTCAGACACGAAAAGTGCGGTGAGCAATTGCAGCAATAAATTCCAAAATCTCGCTCGGCAGCCCGACTCACTCGACGGGTTGCGACTGACTGAGTCTGCAGCAGCTCTTGGCTCGAGCCGCTCAGAGGCCAACACCGGATTCCGCCCTCTTGTTGACCGCAACGCTCCATCGTTCTTCCACCTCCATCCCTACATCCTCGTCGCCTCTTGCCACACGCAGCTCTGCTCGAGAGCATACCGCGCATTCTTGCGCCCCTCTCCAAGCTGTCGGCCTGCACGCTCCGGCGCCCTGTCCATCTCCAACTCTCGTTCGGCTCTCGGCGCACGCGCGTGACACTACCCACCCTCCGACGCTCGGCCACTCGGAGCGTTCAACTGGCGCCGCACACTCCAGCTCTCGCTCCAGCTCTTCAAAGTTCCCGCATACCACTCATCCCGTATGGCTCGTGATCATTATCAGTCGATCGCTACCCAACCCAACCCTTAGCCTGCCAAGGCTACTCTTACGACCCTCGTTGATTGGCCGGCTGCAGCTACTTCTAGCAACGATCCGGCGAATAGCCTCCAGTCCCAGCACCTGCACCCCACTCAGCACAGCGCAATTCAGCAAACATAAGTAGCAGCCATGGCGGCGCCGGCCAACACAGATGCGCTCGGCCTGCTCAGCGCTGCGCTCCACTCATCTGACAAGCAGCAGGAGGCCGGCCATCTCTCCGAGCTCTACAACCTCCTCAAGGCTCAACCGGGCAACATCCCCATCCTCCTGCCCTCACTCATCTCGCTCCTCCCAAAGGCCGGCTCATCTCTCCGAACATGGATCGCACAAGTCATGGACCTCGCTTTCTGTCGCCCAGCACTCTCTCAAGATACCAAGGCCACCCTCGCATCCCATGTCCCCGACGCCATCCTCCTCCTCATCAAGGACCGCGACCCGCGTCTCACCAAGATCGCTGCTCAGTGCTTCGCCAGCATGTATCCCGTCCTCTTCCGCCTCGTCGCAAACGACCGCGCAAAGTCCTCGCTCTGGCAAACCGTGCACAACATCAAGTCCCAAGTCATTCACCTCTTCGACAACGGCAGCATAGGTACAAAGCTCGCCGTCATCAAGTGCTATCAGCGAATCGTCCACGTCCAGTCCCGCGGCTCCACCGACCCACGAGCACAGCTCAAAAACGACACCAGCCTCAACATTGTCCCTTCCTCCCATCCTCTGCTCAACGCAGCTGCTCTCGAGGAGGAGGCCAACCGTCTCTTTGCACAGGTCGTCACTCTGATCTTCACCAGCGACGTCGTCGACCTCATCATGGCCTCCGTCAACTCGCTCACCGTCCTCGCAAAATCGCGCCCGCAACTTGGCTCCGTCATCCTCCGCGCCATGGCCACCTGGACTCCCGCCAGCCTCACCAGCCTCTCCCATACACAGGTCCGCAACGTCGAAAAGACCGTGCGCATCTTCTACCTCCACTTTCGCAACCGCCTCGCCGGTCCCGAAGCCAGCTCGCTTCAAAAGGCGCTCGAGACCCAGCAACGTCGCATGGAGGAAGCCGCCAAGGCCTACCAAGCCGAGAAGGAGGCAGAAGCACGGCGCAAGCGCGAGCGCATCGACGAGGAACTCGAGGCGCCAAAGAAGATCAAGCTCGAACATCCGAACCAGCAAGGCGGTCCATCGTCTCCTGCCGCTCCCGAGGCCGACCGCGCCGCTGGAGAGGCCTTCCGCAACGCTTCTGCACGCACCACAGGTGGCATCGAACGCAATCCGCTCGCAGCCTTTGACGTCAAGACGCTCCCCATCGCACTCGTCATCGATCTCATCATCGCCAACTTGCAGGCTCTCTCCGAGCACGATCTGCACGCCGCCATCACCAACATGCGTGCCAACCTTCCGCCAGACGCAGATGCAGCCGCATTCGCACCTTCAGATCCCGCGACCGCACAACCGCAACGCGCTCCTGGCCCCGCTCCGGGACCACCGCCGCGGCTTCCACCATCTGTCGACCCGAGCCGACTCAACGGCGATGCTGACGGCTCACACGTAGAGCTCGAGCAGGGTCAGGACGACGGCGAGGACATCGTCCAGGACCCATTACAAATGGACATGGCCGAGGAGGATCTCGACCTGCTAGAAGCTTCGAGTCGAGATCGGGCTCGAGCCGACCCGCACGACGAAGAAGAAGAGGACGAGGAACTGTCGATGGCAGTAATCGAGAACTTTGCACTCGCACCGCCCGAGTACCTCTCGCTCACTGAGTCCGACGCGCTCATCAAAGATACCATCGCCAAGATTTGCGAAGTCGGCTCATCGACAACCTCAGCCCTCGCGGCCTCGTCGCCGCCGACTGCCGGCACTCAGGCTTTGTGGTCGTCGCTGGTCGTTCGCTTGGCGACTCGAGGCTTTGCCGAGCCGGCCGGTGCGGCATCCGACGAGACCGAATCCGAGACCAAGGTCGTCGGTGGCGTGGCGCCCACGCGCACCCTCTCTGCGCAGGCCGACATCGTGCGTGCCTTGATGCTCGAGTTCGTCAAGGCCGACGTTGGACGCCGCACGCGCTTTGCCGTCAATTGGATGGCCGAAGAGTGGTTCTGCGACCGCGTCCGGCGCAAGCAGAGCGCCGCCTCGGATGCGCCCAGCAGCAATCAGTATCCGATCTGGCTCGAGAAGCTTGTGCGCGCCTGGATTCCGACGATCGACGCCAAGGACCGCACGCTCGCCAAATTCCTCGCCGATCTGCCCGAGATCCCACCGGCCGTGCTCGACCTTGTCGCCGAACTCAGCAAGGACAAGCTCAAGATGATCGCCGGCATGTCGACGCTCCAGGACATCTGCATCTCGCGCCCGGCGCTGCGCGACCTCGCGGCGGACAAGCTGCTCCAACTTACGCGAACGAGCGAGCGAAGCACGCGAGCCAAGGCGATCATCGCGATCAAGCAGTGCGCGGTCACCAACAGCACGCTCGAGGCCACCATCCTTGCCTTTGCACGCAGCAACCTCGACATCCTCATCGACACCCCACAGCCGCCCGAACCGGCCGCGGAAAGCAAGGCCGACGCGGACAAGGCGAACGGCGACGAGCACGGTGCTGGACAGGCAAACGGGACGGTCAAGACCGAGGAGGCGGAAGACGCGCTGGGCTCCACGGAGGAAGCGGAGGAAGCGGAGGAAGCGGTGGTGGAGGAGTCCAAGTATCCCACGGACGAGGAGGACGTGCTGCGCTTCGTGGAGCTGCCGTTCTCGCTGTGCACCAAGATCCCCGAGATGCTCGACGAGATCTTTGCTGCGTATCCGCGCTCGCCCAAGTTTGTGCAGGCGGCGATCGAGACGCACATTGTCAACCTCATCCGCGCGCTGGGTCCGAACCATCCGCGTCTGCTCACGCTGTTGGGCAACTTCCCCGCGGGAGCCGACTCTCTGGCGCTGGGCATCGTCAAGACGCTTACGGAGAAGACGCGGGCGCCTGCGCTGGTGGCGGTGGTCAAGGAGCTGGTGGATACGCGCGACGTCGATCCGCGCTTCCTCGTGCCCATCATCGCGGACCTGGACAAGGCCGAGATCATGAAGCGTCTGCCCAAGGTGGTGACCATCCTGGCGTCAAGGGCGCCCGAGGATCGGGCGTTGATCAAGTCGGTGTTCCAGAGCATCGTGCAGATGCCGCCGCAAGGATTCGGGTCGGTTTCGAGCAACCTGCCACGGGTGAGGCAGACCGAATTGCTGACTCCGGTCGAGTTGATGGGATTGCTGCATCACGCGGAGAGGGAGATCGGGCTCAAGAATACGGTGGCGGCGATTCAGATTTGCTTTGGCATGACGGATGTCTACAGGTCCGAGGTGTTGGCGGCGGTGCTGAATCAGATCTCGGAGGACCAGAATCTGCCGATGCTGTTCATGCGTACGGTGATCATGGCCGTGTCGACGTACAAGTCGCTCTCTGGGTATGTGGCTAGGAACCTGCTCTCGCGATTGATCACCAAGAAGATCTGGCAGAATCCTCCGCTCTGGGACGGATTCATTCTGTGTGCCAAGCAGACGGCGCCTAGCTCGTTCGGTGCGCTGATTCAGCTGCCCAAGGATCAGCTCAGGGAGGTGGTTAGTAGACAGCCCGATCTCAGGACGGGCCTCGTCGAGTATCTGACGGCCAAGGCCGGCGGGAATCGAGCCAGGCTGGCCACCTTCATGGACCTGCTTGGTCCCGATCCGAGCGAGGCGAATAGCGCACCCAAGCCAGCTGATGCACAGCCCGATACCGCCTCCGCTTGAGAAGGGGTGCGTCCGAATAGCAATCTTGATTTATCCTTCGTCGTCCATTTGCATCGAGTCGTGTTCGTCCTGGCTGTGTGGATTGAAGATGAGCCCTTCCGTCGCTCGATGTACCATCGATACGAGCGTTGAAATGCTGGACGATGCACTCATCAAGACCGAGAGAGTCGATGCAATCGAAGCGATCGATACAGGCAACGCAGGCGACGCGACCGACGCGGAGTAGCCTATGCGATTGATCACTGGGCGGGCAGTCACGGACCACATGGTCATCATCACCTCCTTCCACCAATTCATCCTCACCCATCAGGAACCCAAGGTCCTCCACGTCGCCTACCTTACCGACAAGTTCTACACAAGAGATGGCTGAAGAGAGGAAGAACAAGCGAGGAAGGCGAACGTCATACGACTTCGCACTCACCAGAACCAAGCATTTCACCCAGAACCAAGAATTTCACCCAGAACCAAGCATTTCACCAGAACCAAGCATTTCACAAACTAGAGACAAGACTTTCAATGAAACAGAGACATAGATTCCGTACCGAGGTATACGAGCAGACAGGAATGTATGCGATGGGAGGAAGAATCAGGGGTTGTAAGGCCTGAAGGCAGCGGGGGCAGGCAAGAAGCCCTCGGTGGGAGCGGTGAGGTACGAGGCGAGGCTTCCATCCGCCGTGTTGTAGGGGGCGGTGTTGCCCCACCAGCCTTCGCTGGCAAAGTCGCTCTGCTTGCCCGGGGGGTAGATGAGGCAGAAGAAGATGATGACGGCGGCGATGGCGGTACCCGTGTCGAGCGCAGCACCGAGCACGTAGTTGTACCTCGTCCACCAGCCGGTGCGGTACTTCTTGACGAGGTAGTTGAAGACAAAGCCGCACATGGCCCAGGCGGTGAAGTTGATACCCGTCGCCGGAGGCATAAGACCCGTACCGGTAAAGATGACGGGCGAGTTGACCTTGCGCATGAACGAGCGCGGGAACTTCTTGGTGAGCGCCCACACGATGACGGGGAAGATGGCGCCGACCAGGAACATCCACAACAGCTTGCCGTACTGCTTGCCGGGCGAGAAGACCGCAGCAGGGCCAATGAGACCCCAGATCTGCGAAGCGGTACCGAAGACGATGAGGTAGTTGCAGGTGAAGTTGTCGGCGGCCTCGGGCGTGCAGACATTGTCGATGTTGGAGAAGACCCAGCTCTGCACACCGAGCACGACGAACGACGAGACGACGATGGCGGTAACCTGGGCCACGAACATGTCCTTGGGGGGCACCTTCATGTAGTGACCGAGCTTCATGTCGGCGGTGAACGAGAGACCCTGGTAGACCGCCATGTAGCAGAAGACCTTGAACATCATCATGCCCGTCGCCGAACCGGGGTGCATGTAACCGATGATGAACTCCGAAATAACGTTGAGGCCGACCTCGACGTTGGAGATGGCGTAGACCACACCGACGGGGAGCATGAAGAAGGCGCCGATGATGAGCGAGATGATAAAGGCCCACACGGGGAAGTCGGTCTGGTAGCCGGCGGTGCAGCCGACACCCATGCCGAAGCAGATGAGGAAGAGGATGCAGTACCAGAGCTTGGGCACCTCGGGGTACTTCTGCATGAGGCGGGCGTGAACGTCGCGCTCGTCGTTGATCGAGGTGGTGAACTGGCGGTAGATCTGCTTGCCGTGGAAGAGCGCCACGTGGACGATGATGGCGGTGATCGAGGCGAACGAGAGGGCAAACGAGATGGCGTAGGTGACCGAGAAGTACTGCTCCGAGTAGGCGTTGTATCCGGCGACGTCAAAGTGGAGGTGGTTGGGCGAGGTGACCTTGGCGGTCTTGTACTTCTTGCCAAAGCGGTCGTAGACGCCCGAGGTGGAGAAGGGAAGGTAGGCAAAGTTCCAGACGTTCTTGTAGTAGAGCGCGGGGCCGATGATGCAGTAGCAGACGATGAAGCCGCCGAGAACGTTGGCCTGCGCCCACCAAGGGGTGTAGATGGGGTTGCCGTTGTACGAGTACTGGTTCCAGTCAAAGGTGAGGGGAATGAGACCGAGGCCCTGCTGGGTGCCGAGAATCTGGTTGAGCGGCACGTTGTCCGGAGCGATGAGGCAGAACCAGTTGCCGACCGACATGAGCGCAAAGAGGTAGCCGGGGAGGAAGTACCAGGCAAAGGCACCGGCGCAGGCGATCATGAAGAACTTGTACCTCGACATGTGGTTGCTGCCAGTGTCGACCTGTCGGTGAAGGGCGGTGAAGAGCGCCGTGTTACCGAGGTTGGCGGGCCAGATCATGGCGGCAGGCCAGACGAGCCAGCGACGGAAGAAGCCGGCCATGGAGAAGCCGATGAGCTGCGAGCTGAGCGTGAGGAGGATAATGTAGCCGAAGCCCCAGTCGAAGCCGTAGGTGATGCGCTGGACAGCGGAGACGTTTGATGCATAAGCTCGCTGGTAAGTCACATTGCTCATAACAGTGATGATGGTGTGTTCCTTGACGTTGAAGGGACCGGGGTTGAGGGTAAAGCTGCCGAGGGGGGTCTTGAAGACCTTGGAGGGAAGGACCTTGGCCATAAAGACACCCATAGGGTATGCGAGCAGCTGTGCGACGAACGAAGTGATGGTAACGGTGGGGTATCGGTAGCTGAGAAGCTGGTTGACACCTGGGATGACGATGGTGAAGAGCATGCCAAGCACCCAGGTGCGGAAAGTCATGACGGGCATGGTAGGGTCGTCGACGTTGGAGACAGCGGCGCGGACCTCGGGGTAAGGAGAATCCTCCTCGAGCTCCTCCTCGATCTGAGCCTCGGCCTTGTAGTCGCCCTGCTCGATGACGCGCTCGATGGCGTCGATCTTCTCGGTCTCCATGTTGGGGTCGTTGAGGCGGTGGTCGATGAAGTCGGTGCGGAGGTGCTTCTCGACGTTGTTGAGCTCGGTGATGCCGGGCGTGTCGAGATCCTCCTTGGAAGACCCCTTCTGCTCGGACGAGCCATGGCTCGAAGTCCTAGCGATGTCGATCTCGTTGACCATCTTGCAAGGTCACTGCCCGGAAGACGCTCACGGGGCGGGGAGAGGGACGAAGGATATGATGAGGAGATGGATGAGGGGAAGCGGGTGGGTTCATTCGGCGCGAGCGTGTGGGTTATATGGGATGCGCCCAAGAGATAGGCGTTGGTGCTCGCGAAGAGTCGAGTGGCCACGGAGGAGGACGAGCCGACGAGGTGCGGGAAGGATGCAGAAACAAGGCTGATCTGCTGCAAGGTGGCGAGTGGTGCGCTCGGGTGAGACGAGGAGCGCGGGGCAAGGCAGCCGAGGTTCCTGAGCTGACCCAGTGGCGAAGGAGCGAATGCAAGGCGAGGGTGCAGCGTTGACAGCGAGAGTGGGCTTTGGTGGGGAGCGAATCAGAATGCAGCCGGGCAACACCGGCTATCTCTTTGTGCGCCCAACCACGAACGAGAGAACGAGAGCGAGATTAGCCAGGCTGATTTGATAGCAGCATGGCGGCGTCGCAGCGAGGCAAGCAAGCAGAGTGCGGGGGCAGCGAGTGCAACGAAAGCTAGGCGAACGAGACGACGCGAGAGGGCGAGTGGCTGAGGGCTGAACGAGGTCGAGATTCGGACATGGTCGAGCCGAAGCATGACACGTCCAGATTGGCCAAATTAGCAGAGGAGTCTGAATCCGCGCTGGCCCAACGTAGTGCAGTGGCAGAGGGCGAGACGTCTTCGCAGTGTCAGACGACCCCTCGCGACTAGCTTCGTTGATCGTCCAAGGAGGGACGAGATATGATAAACCGGCTAAGCGAGAAACCGCACCTGGACCATGGGCTGTCGAATTGTTGTCAGGCTTCGGTCGAGCCGACGGGACGCGACGCAACTCGGTCACTCCGCCCCCGCCTGCCGCGGCCCGCACGCCGGCACATGCGGTACGTGCTGCCCAGAGAAGAGGCGGCACTAGAGCAGCCTCGGCCCTCGACGCGCTCATTGGTGCCCGCAGTTTGCATCTGCAGCTCCATGCAGCTCGCTCAAAACCGAAGGGCACATCCTGACTGTCGGATCATTCCTACACTGAAGCGGCGGTTGGGCAGCCAGCATGCAAGTGCGCTCCAGTGCCCGGAGCGGCGTGGTCCGGCGAGCTTCTCATCCGCCCCCTCCTTTGAATGTCCCCACCAACGGCTTGCTCTGATTCGCTGCTCGCCATCTCGCCAAAGTTCAAAGGGTGCAGGGTGTGAACCGCACGCTGGTTCGGACGTGCACCGACCCAATCACAACCACACGACGTTGCCCTGTCAGACCTCGAGCACACAGAATGATTGACAAGGCTTGCAGCGCGCCGCCGGCGGCGGCACGGGTGGCGGCAGCAAAACAATGACATTGCTTGACCGCTCGCGCACTTCTGCATCGCATTGAACCTGCGCTCAGATGATAACGAACACCGTGCTGTTCGCACTTGACGGCCGTTGCGGACCGCCCGGAGCGGCGCTGAAGAAAAGCGGCAGTAGCGGCAGGAACCGCCCCATTGCGGAAGGTCGAGGTGCGACAGTGCATCTGCGGCATACGCTTTTATCGCCAACAGTGGCGGTGTCGAGGAGCAACGAGCCAGCCGAGCTCGTTTGGACTCGAACCAGGCGGGGGGCTGCATGGTGTTGCCGTGGGTGCCGCGAGTGCACTGGGCGGCAAGAGAGCATGAATTCCTGCACGCGACCGGAACAAGCTCGTCCGAGCTCCGCCCTCGCCTCATCAACTCGACCCACCTTTGCGCCCTTTGGCCGCGTCCATCGGCCAAGGCGTGCCTTGCACTATCAGCAACCAAGCACGCTCGTGCTTCAGCTTATCGCGGTTGCAATCTCGCAGCGAAGCGAGACCGAGGCACGGATGGGGATGCCTCAAGTGCCTGAGGCGGACCGGTGGCGATCAGCGATGCGATGCGGACAGAGGTCAGGTGATGACCCGCCTGGATTGCCTGCCGAACATCCATTCTGGCCCGATGGCCACTGCCCTATCCTCGTCGATTTCGCCGTCCGGAGCAATTTCTCTTGTCAATGGTCCAAGTCACTACCGAAGGCTGAAGAAACGAGGATTCGGGCGCGGAAATTTCACCCTGTGTCTCTCGGCGAAAACAAATT
Organism: Moesziomyces globuligerus; assembly: GCA_030849465.1. Lineage (NCBI taxonomy): Eukaryota > Fungi > Basidiomycota > Ustilaginomycetes > Ustilaginales > Ustilaginaceae > Moesziomyces > Moesziomyces globuligerus. The sequence continues at coordinate 139,431 of JARVLF010000002.1, forward strand.
CAACTGGTACAGTGGCTGGGCCACGGCTGGCTCCTCACAAGTGCTGCTTCGTGGAAGTCGGAGGTGCCGGCGGGAGAATTGTGCGCGGATTCAATTTGGAACGCCGACTGAAATGGGAGCCAACGGCACGGCCTCGCTTTCTTCCGAAGACCTGGAGAGTCGGCGGGACTGGCTGCGAGCTCGGCTGCAGCTTTGCCACTCACACTGTCGGGCACTCTCTTCTTCGGCCTCTCGAGCCGGAAATCGGAGGTGTACCGATACCGGCACTGATTGTGGCAACATCTGAAGATGCCATTGCAAGTGCGATGTGAGGGGGAAACTGTACGGCTGCAGGTGTACCCACATTAGGCTGCAAAAGCGGTGCGGAGGGGGGATGGCCGAACCGCCTCTCATGTGAGGCGTGTGTACCTGCGGCTGACGGATTTTCCACAACCGAAGGCTTGCAGCCCCTTCTTCTCTGTCTCGCTCGCCACCCTGCCGCCGTGTGCTGCGGCCCTGCCAGGCACCTCGCGAATGTCAGGCTCCGCATGGCTCGCTCTGGATTCGTCGCGACGCCACACCCACGCGCGCGTGCGTGGGTCCCCAGTGCATGTGATCGCCTCAGAGAGGCTAGATAGCGCTTCACGCTACCCGTCGCTCTTGCTCATTGGCTCACCACAGTCACTGTGCCCACGAGTGTCAATCATTCACTCATCGCCGCAAGCCAGGAGCGCTCCGCTCGCTTGTGGTAGTGAAACCGCCTGTGCTTGGCGCTCTGAAGCCGCGTCGAATAGAACAGCCTCGACGACGGCCTCTCCCTTCGGCGTCGTCGTGCCTGCAGCCGTACATGCGTGCAGCCCCACCGCTGAGCGCTACCTCAATGCCGTCCCTTGTGCACAGGCGATCCTACAGCCAAGTGCATCTGGATCGGAGCGGAACTCACCACTTGCCCGATGTGTGTCGATCTTACCGTACGCACACACTAGCATGTTCATATCGAATCACATTCATTGCATCGGCACCGACCTTCGAGCCGCATTACATCTCCGCGCCAGGCGCTGCGTCTCGCTGCGTGTTCTTGAGCGAGTGGGCGAGCGAAATCGTGCTTCTCGGCAAGCCAGCCTTGGGCGGCACCTGGGCCGGCTCGTTTCCCTTGGTCAGCATATACTTTGGCGTCTCTCTCTTCCTCCTTGTGTGCTGATGCGTCGCATGGTTCTGCGGAGCCAGCAGAACCTTTTCAAACAGAGCGCCGAGCTGTTGGAACTTGCTCGCCTGCGTCAGCAGCGACACGTATCCATCGGGTCGGATGACGACGAGTGTCCCGCGGTCCACGCTGAGCCCGTACTTGGTGTAAGCCTCACCATGGCCCTGGTGGTAGGACTCGTCGTCGACAAAGACCTTGTGGTAGTCCTGCGAGACGTTGTACCTGCCGTCGTCTGCAGGCCGGTGGTGGCGCGTCGTCTTGGGGCGGAGCGCCGGGTGGAAATCGGTGAGCTCACACTCGCCGCGCGGCGTAGCGGCGACGGTGAGCACTTCGATCACCGAGTCGACGTCCTGATCACCGGGGGTAAAGCGAGGTACGAGATCGTGCGAGAGGTAGTCGCCGAGTTGCTGCATCTCGCGCGCGCAGTTGGGCTCGCGGATGTTGCCGCAAAAGTAGACGAGGCGCCATCGACCGTCGGAAACGATCCAGTCGGCTAGCTCGTAGGGCAAAGCTGTAGCATGACATACCACCTGGGCCGTGTTGAAGCGCTTTCCTACTTCGATCCGCGTTTCGCCCGCCGACGCTCTCGAGAGTTCGGGCTCGCTCTCAATCCCCTCGGCAGGCGGCGCTACAGCAGCATGCGCGACGACCGTACCGCCTTCGACCGTTGTCTTGCTGGCGCTGTCTGGCTTGATGGTCAGCAAGGAGCGCTGGTAGTCTACCGAGAGTCCGGATGCGAATCGATTGCCCTTGAGGAAAGCCTGCTGAAACTCGGTCATGGAAATGCCCGCTGCGTCCGCCTCGTCCTTGGCCGGCTTGCCGCTGAAGAGCCTGCTGAACCTGTGATCGAACGTGATGAGATCCTGGGCGATCTGCTTCCTCTCCATCTCGTACGTTGCCAGGATACTGCGTGGTGAGACGCCCTTGACCGCCGCTGCCACCTTCCAGGTCAGATTGTAGGTGTCCTGCATCGACGTGTTCATGCCCTGGCCTGCTTTGGGCGAGTGGGTGTGGCAGGCATCTCCGGCGATGAAGACGCGGTCGTGCAGCGAGAAGCGGTCGGCGGTCCGTTGGCCAATCACGTAGGCGGTCCACCAGTCCAGATCGCCCTCGCCGATCTCGAGCGTGTAGGGCGCGATGATGGCCTGCGCCGTAGCCAGGATCATCTCGGGCGTGATGTTGTATCGATCAACGTCCTTGTGAAGCTGCGAGACCTGGATGTAGAAGCGCACAAGCCCATCTTCCCTCGGGATGATCATCATGCTGCCCGAGTCTGCCGAATGGATGGCGCACCGATTGCGGACGTCCGGAAAGTCGGTGATCGGGACCGCATCTAGCACGCCCCAGATGAACGAGGTCTGATCGCCCTCCATCTTGCTGCCCATCTGACGCCTCGTCCAGGAGTGTGCACCGTCGCAGCCGATCACATACTTGGCATGGATACGTTCGCGGCAGCCTGGCTCCACCTTCTCGGCTCCCGTTGGGTTGGACGGTGCATCGTCTGGCGCGAGAGACGAGCGAAAGAGGCCGTTGGGGATGCTCTTGCCCATCTGCGTCGGTGTAGCTTCCTCTTCCGTCAACTTCCGCACCTCCACCGTCACCGGATATGCATTCGGGTCATCGACGAGCTCCTCGTCGACGCTCAGCGATTCGGGCAACACGGCACGTTCGACGGCGAGCTTCCCGTGCGACTCGGCAGCGATGTTGTCGAGGAAAGCCTTTTCGATGCGGCCTTGGTGGAGGACGCACTGCTGCCAGCGCGAAATGCCCGGGATGGTATCGGGCACTGCGCCCGTGCGCTGCAGCTGGCCGTCCGGGCCTGGATTCCAGAAGCGCATCTCGATCATGCGGTTGCTCTGCCGCCAAATGTCCTCGGCGAGGCCAAAGCTGTGCAGGATCTCGAGCGTGCGGCACTGCAGCCCGTCGGCCTGACCGGTAAAGATCTTGTCGTTGCGCTTGTCGATGATCCGCACTGAAGCACCCAGCCCCTGCACGGCCAGCCAGTTGGCCGCCATCAGACCTGCAGGCCCTGCGCCGATGATGAGCACATCGCAGTGCGATTCTTTGACCTGCGCATCGGTGCCGTTCTGGACTTCTACCGCTGGATTTTGCGTCATGCTGAGGATGTGCGAGGCGTGGTCAGCAACACTTGGGATCGGTCCCGCTGGCTGCTTTTTGTAGCCATGTGTGAGCCATGTCTCGGCAGTGCTGGAAGCTGGCTGTCTGTGCGCGGTCGCTGCCGTTGGACCCTGGCCGTGCGGGGTAAAAGCAGCCGCCGAACAACGCTCCAAACTCCGTATCTCCGGCCTGCAAAGCCCAAGTTTTGCTTCAGAGTGTTGGATCTTCAATTCCAACAATCACAAGCTTGTCAAGGCGGTCGGCCCGGATCTCGGATCTTGACCGTGCGGTGGCGCGGAACGAGGCGTGAGTGCAACGGACCCTGCAGAGGCGGAGAGCGTGAGGGCAAGCCTCGGGCATGCTCGGTCCACCTGTGCATACCATCATCCCGCAACTAGCGTTGCCCTCTCCGTTTTACCTCAATCGCCTGTGCTAGTGCTCTTATCTCCATCCAGCTCACGCAGCTGCACACAGGCGCAGCACGATGCCGACACCAGCACGGAAAGAGCGACGGTCCGAAGACGAGGACCTGGAAGCCGAGTCGCTCATCCTCCATCGTCTCTCGACCGATGCCTCGGGCGAGGCACACATCCAGACCGCAGGCTCTCCCGCTGCACCGCGCGTCACCGATGCCTACGATGATCTCGACGAAGACTACGACGTCAAGCGCAAGCGTCTCGACGCACTGCCGGCTCGCGGTGTGCTCGAGGACTCCAACTCGTCGACGCGCATCGACAAGACCGGTCGACCCGCGTGGTTCCGCGGCGTTCTAGAGGGCGATGTCCCCGGTCTGGGTGGTCGAGGAGCCGGCATGTCTGCGACCATGGCGCAGCGCAACCGCAAGCAGCGCGCACGCTTGATGCGGCTCGGTCTCCTCCTCGGCGGCGGCCTGCTCGTCGTCGGCGCCTTCGCCTTCGCGCTCGGGCCCAAGCTCGGCGTCTCGTCGCGCATCTACGACTACATGGGTGACAAGTGGTATGGAGACAGCGGAGTCATTCCCTTTGAGTTCAACAAGCCCGTCGGCTTTCCTGGCTTCTACACCACTGGTGCACCGCCGGACTTTGCCGAGCACATGACGCGCACCGCGCCGGCGCCTACACAGACCATCGGTGCTTCGCCCATCCAGACGTTCGTCCCCGGCTTCCAAGATGCGACCTTCAAGCCCTTCGAGCATATGGGCCCGCTGACCCCATATCTCTCGTCGTCAGGATGGGGCGTGGACGATGCCAAGTTTGCCGGCACACCGACCGAGGGCGGCAAGACGTGCGAGCTCGTCCAGGCGCACATGCTGCACCGCCACGGCGCGAGGTATCCGACTGCGGGAGGCCCACCGGATGTGCTGCGCGACTTCTTGCGCGAGAACGCACACCGCCGCTATTCGGGCAGCTTGGCGTTCCTCAACGACTACACCTGGGGCGTGGGCGAAGAACTGCTCACGCCCGTCGGGCGTGGCCAGCTGTACGATTCGGGGGTCAAAGCTGCGCTGCTGTACGGCAAGCTCGTCGCCGAAGACCTGGCCGAGAAGGATGCGCAGGGCAAGAACAAGACGCTCTTTGCACGGGCGGGGAGCCAGCAGCGGATCGTCGACTCGGGGCTCGCCTGGCTCAACGGCTTCTTTGGCGCCAACTGGACTGTGTCGACGAGTTTCGAGATCCAGATCGAGGAGCCGGGCTACAACACCACCACGGCGCCCGAATTCGCGTGTCCGACGTGGCACCACGCCGGCAACGCGCCCGGAGGCGCGATGATGGATCGGTGGGCAGCGAGCTATCTGCAGGATGCGATGCTGCGTTTGGGTCGGGACTTTGGCGGCGCGGGTTTGAATTCGACGCTGCTGATGGGGATGCAGCAGATGTGTTCCTACGACACGGTCGCGTTTGGCGCCAGCGACTTCTGCGCGCTCTTCACGCGGCAGGAGTGGCTCGACTACGAATACGCCTGGGATCTCAAGTTTATGAATACCAACGGCGCCACTTCGCCGCTCGGCAAGGCGTACGGTTTGGGCTGGGTCAACGAGTTGGTGGCGAGGTTGGAGCAACGACCGTGGGACGCTGGTGTGCAGACCTCTGAAAACGCTACGCTCAACCTGGACCCGACGACGTTTCCGATCGATAGACGCTTCTACGTCGACTTTACGCACGACTCGACCATCACTTCCGTCCTCGCTGCGCTGGCGCTACCGAACTTCAACGAGGCGCTCAAGGTGCCCGATCAGGGTCACCCGCTCGATGCCCAGCGCAACTTCAGGACTAGCAAGGTCGTCCCCTTTGCCGCTCGCCTGGTGCTCGAGGTGTGGAGGTGCAATGGTCAGCTCAGCGCGCGCATGAAGCTCAACGACGCCGTAGTCCCCTTGAGCCAGTACAAGCAGTGCACGGATCGCAAGGATGGCATGTGCCCGCTCGCCAGCTTCCTCACCGCGCTGCGCGAGCGAAACCTCCAGTCCGAATGGCTCAAATGCTCAGCCTAGACCCCTCCAACCCCTCCCCTTGCTTTGACCTCGCATCTCCATTCTATCGAGCCCAGACCGTTTGTGCGACTGCGATACCATGCGCACGAGTAACTTGCATTCGAATTAGCTCGACGACACCAAATGTGTGGCGAGGTCCCTTTAGCCGTCGTGGTTGGGCGGGACGATGGCGCGCATGCGTTCGCTGAGTCTTCTCTCTCTGTCCTTGCCGTCCTGCATGTTTTTCCTGCGCTGCTCCTCGCGCTGGGGATCGATCATGCCGCGACTCACGCCGACCTTGAAGAGGAAGGTGCGCAGCGCCTCTGCGATCTCCTGAGGCAGGGGTTCCTTGGAGAGCAGATCGACCGCTAGCGCATAAAACTCGCCGCTGTGCTCGGTGAACACGGGCTGCGCAGCGTCCTGGAACGTACAGATGCCCGTAAAGATCTCGGCGACAACAGGCGACCAGGCGGCAATGTTCCTCGCCTGCGTCTCTGGATCCAACGGCAAAAACGACCCCACGATCTCGTAGCCCAGGGGCACCAGCTTGTCGCGGATGCTCGCTTGGAGCTCGACGTGCTCGGCGCGCGCATCGGCGTGCATGCGCGCCAGGATGTGCACCAGCGTCGCCGCCGACGACGACTCCTGCTTGAGCAGGTTCGGAAGCTGCTTCATAAAGCCCACCTTCCACAGCGCCACGCGCAGCTCCTTGTCCGCATTGAACCGCTTGGAGAAGTCGTACGACTCCTCGAGCGCGCCCGCCAGCCGCAAAAGCTGCGCAGCTGGCATCGTCCGATACACCTCCTCGTTCTGCAGCAGCTCGTGCGTCGTCTCGATCAGCAGCAGCTGCAGCACGCACTTGACAATGATCTGCTTAAACGCTCGTCGTCGCTCCGACCCCGACATCGTCGCTGGCGCCGCCTGCACCTGCGGCGCCTGCGGGGCAGCCTCGATTGCATCGCCTGCGGCCGCTTGGACGTCCTTGCCTCCATCAGCGCCGCCAGCCTCAGCATCGGCGCTAGTCTGTGTGGTGCTGGGACCAGGCGAGAGCGGGTTGGGCTGCTGGAAGCCGTTGACTCCTCCTGCGGACGCAGGCGACTCGGCGGCGCCATCGGCGCGCAGCACGGGATCGAAGAGCTGGTGCGCCGTCGTCGTGCGGAAGAGCTGGAGGAACGTGTCGACCACGAGTGCCCAGCGCTCGAGGCTGAGCTTGCGCACGTTCTTCTCCAGGAGCTGCTGGAGGCAGCTGGTGCCAATCCTCGCCAGCGTATCGTTCTCCTGGCAGATACACGCACACAGCAGATCCAGCAGGCCCGGAAGCAGACGCTCGAGGATCTCAAAGTAGAACGTCCACAGATCGACGAGGTTGCGCAGCGCCTGGATGAGCGTGGTGCTGAGCCAGACGCTCATGTCCTCGTGCGACGAGAAGCGCGTCACGTCGTGGCGCGAGCGCAGCACGGCAAAGATGGGGAAGAGGATCTCCTGGCACACCGTGTCCCAAAAGTCGGGTCGGAACGACCGGCCGTACTGCTTGAGGATGGAAAAGAGGCTGTCGAGCGCCACGCGGCGCACCTCGAGATCGTCGCCCGTCATGATGATGTCGTGGAAGGCAAACAGCACGGGGAACCAGAAGCGCACCATGGGATCGTCCGACATGGGCGTGCTCGCCGCCGGGCCCGGATCGCCGCCCTCTTCGATGGGACACTCCTTGGCATTCAGCATCGACGCCACCAGCCCGCGCAGCAGCTCCGTAGCCTGCAGACTGATCTTCTGCTTGTTGGCCTTGGCGAAGTGTGTGGCGCAAATGCACAGGTCGGCAAACGAGCCGTTGACGATGATCGCGCCCAGATGCTTGGCGTTGAGCTGGCGCACCAGGTCAAACGCATACGCCGACACGCGCTCCGACGGCGCCACGGACGCAGCGCCAAACACGCCGAACATGGTGCGCCAGCCCGAGCGCACGTTGTCGGCACGCGACTGGATCATCTGCTCGAGACACTGCAGAACCATCTCCTTGGCCTCGAGGTTGCGGTTGCGCTGCATGGTGATCTCGAAGGGCTTGAGGAAGTCCTTCTGGAACTTGAAGTGCGGCAGCTCCTCCTTCTCGAGGAAGCGCATCGCCAGCTGGCGCAGCGAGTCCAACCCGAAGGCCGACACGTGCACGTTCGGGTGGCAGCACACCATGTTGAAGTGCTCGCCCAGAATCGCCCAGATATTAGACCACTCCATGCGGATGCGGCCCATGTTATAATACGAGATCTCGACCAACTTTTGCAGCGAGAACAGCCGCGGGTTCTCGGTGAGCCCGGACGACTGGATCTCCTCCCACGAAACGTCCGACAGCGCTTGCACAAAGTCGACGATCGCCGTACCCGACAGCGAGGCGCTCGAGGAGAAAACCATGTCGGCTGCCACGGTCACTTCTGACGATGCGCCCGCCTGGACCACCTCGCTGTTTGGCAGCGAAGGCTGCCTTGGTCTGCCGTTGCTGGCGCCCGCCGCGCCTGCCGCATTTGCGCCACCCCTGCGACCGAGTTCCGGAAGCTGCCTGCCGTCGAGACCGCCGCTGATGAGCTGGAAGCGCTCGAGCTGGCTGACGCAGGTGAGCACTTCCCTCCAGCTGCCCTTGAGGTAGTTGCCCTCGCTGTGCGCCACGCCGAGCAGCGTCTTGATGGCCTCGACGTTCTTGCTCTTCATCTCGCCCAGGTTGTTGAGGAAGGTGAACTTGGCTAGCGTAGTGACAAACGCGTTGCGCTCGAGCTCGAGCCCGAAGAGCGAGACGATCTTGATCGCGTCGCGGAAGCCCTCGAGGCACCTTTCGACAACTTCGGCGTCGTCCGACTCCTGCAGGGGTCCCGAGATGCCGGCGAGGAAGGGCATCCAGGCAACCTCGAACATGGGCTTGACGTGCTCGAAGTGTGAAGCCGAAAAGAACTGTTCGGCGGCGGCGCGCTGTTGCGGGCCGATGCGACGCTGCGCACGCACCATGGTGCGGAAGAGCGCCTCGGTCTTGTTCGCCATGCCCTCGGACTGAAGCACGTACGCCTCGCGCTGCAGATCGCGACCCACAGTGGCGATGGCGTTGGCCAGACCCGACGCAGGCGTGACGGGCGCCGGAGCGGCCACCTCGTCCTTCATCTTGATCTCGTTGTTCTGGATTTCATCGTACACCGAGCGCAGATACTCCTCCGGGAGGCTCTTGCCGTCGTCGATACCCGAGTTGTTCTTGAAGAAGTCCTGAAGCGTCATGCGGTGCTTGACCTGCGGATTGTGCGCGTCTGTATTGAGCATGATGACCGAGTACGCGAAGACGTAGGCGGTGTCTGCGTTGGCAAACGCATTCGGATTGCCGTGTACGAAGCGCTCGGCGAATTTGAGCATGTAGCGATCGATCTTCTGCGATTCTCCCGGTAGTCGGAAGGCCTGGAGGAAGCGCCTGAGCGCATCGGTGAAGCCAAGGCCTTCGAAGTTCATCATGTCGACGAAAGCGTGCATGATGGCGTTGCTCTCCGGGGTGCCTTCTCCCAGAAACTCTCCGATCTGCGCCTTGCTGAGGCCGTCGGCATAGAGCAGGAAACGCGCGATGTCAGCAGGCTCGCGCGAGCGGATGAAGCCGTTCTTGACCAGGTCGTCGATGCCTCGCTTGGGCTTGAAGTTGAACTTGCGGATGCCCTCGAGCAGGATCGTCTTGCGCTGCTTGGCGTTCTCGAAACGACTGGGATCGTCTTGCGGCTCGGGCGTCTGGCCGCGGCTGATCTCGGAGCCGGTGCCGGCGGTGAGACCGGATGTCGACGCCTGCGCGCCGATGGCTGGGCTGGGATGACCGTTGCTCTCCATGAGGTTCTCGCTGTCCACGGTGATGGTCTCGTTGCCGATACGGATGTCTTCGCTCGGGCGCGGAGAGCCAGTTGCATCGCCAGGATGACCTTGAAGGTCTTGGCTGGCCGCTTCCGAAGTGACCGAGGCGCGGCTGGACCACACAACAAGGGAGCGCAGCACCGAGCAGAGACAGTCAAGGCTCTGTCGCTTGAGCCTCGCTTCCACCGATTGATTGGAACCGGATGAGGATAGAGCCGAGTCGTGTGAACCGACCTCGCCGGCGGCAGCGGTGCTCAAGGTGGGCGGGATGGCCGGGCCTGAACCCGATGGCTTGGGCAATGCTGATCCGGAGGCCGAAGATGACGAAGAGGCGTCCTTGCCGTCAGCGTTCGCCGAGACGTGCGTCTGGGAGATCTTGGAGACGACGTTCATCAGACGCTCGTAGATGTTGTCCAGGGCAGTGCGGTCGCAGTCGTAGTTGAGGTAGATCTCGACGAGAGCCTGCGGGTCCTGGCAGAGACGGATGAAGACGCCGAGAAGGATGGACTTTTGCTTGGCTGTCGAGGTGCGCATCTCGAGGATGGGGAGGAAGATTTCGTTGAGGAGCACCTCGATCTCCTTCTTTAGCTTGGTGCGCATGCCATCGAGGACGAGCCAGAAGATCTCGCAGCTGATCTCGAAGACCTGGTTGACGCTGCTGACGGCGTTACGGCTCAGACTGAGGCAGAGGTACTGCTTGACGGCCTGTACGAACTGGGTCTGCTCGCCGGTGGTGGTGCTGTGGATAATGACGGAAGGGTCGGTGAAGATGGCCATATGCGACTGGATGATGGTGAGGATGAGGTGAAGCGAGAGCAGCTTGGAGCGCATGGCGTGCGACTTGAGGTCGCGCTCGCTTTCGGCGCCGAGGGGCTTCATGGTGAGCTTGCAGAGCGCGCGAAGGACGAGGAAGGCGTCCTTGACAAAGAGCTCGGCGGTGCTCATGTTGGCGAGACTGCCTGCGTTGTCGCGTTCAGATGCACCCTCGAAGGATTTGCGGTTCTCGAAGGTCTTGAGAGTGATCTTTTCGTCTTCGGGCTGAGCGCTGGAGGGCTCCGCCGCCACATCCTTTGTGCGTGCTTCGTCGTCGCCTCCGTTGATGCGTGGTTGCGTGACATCTGCGGAGCTGTTGGAGGCCGAAAGGACAGCCGAGCCCGATGGAGCGCCTCGAGGGACGCGAGCAAAGACGTGATGTACCATCTGGGTAAGACTTCCCTGAGCGATAGCCTGGTTGGCGGGAGACTTGCTCATGAGGAAGATGTTGTAGACGGTGCGGACGGCCTTGAGCAGGCTGGACTGGTGCACGTGGACGACGGTGGACAAGACCGAGGCGAGGAGTGCCTTGATGATCTGGAGACCGACCTTGTCGTCGAGACTCTCGTGGTAGCAGTCACAGACGGTCTCGGTGACGAGGTCGGCGAGGGTCTGAGGCGGCTGACCGGCGGCGATGGTGGCGCTGACGACCTGTGCAGGATCGTCCTCTGCGAAGAAGGCATAGCTGACAAGTTTGCTGATGCAGTCGAGACTGGTGATGGTGAGGTTATTGCTGCGCGTCCTGCATGCGAGACGGAGAGGCTCGAAGACGACACGAGGATCCAAGACGGGCTGCTCGTGGTGTGCTGAGAGCGCGGAGGCGGCAGATGCGGTGTGGGCAGACGCCGCCTTGACCATGTCAAGGGCGAGCTGTGCGGCCTCCTTGAGCTCCTTGTCCTTCTTTGCCTCTCTGGAGCTGGCGATGGTCTCGAGCGCGGAGATTACAAAGACAGCGCTACCCTTGTTGAGACTCTTGAGACTGGAGCGGGAGTGCACGTTGGTGGCTGCGGTTGCCGTGGTGGAGACAGAGGAGGAGCGCCGCGACTTGGCCAGGCTGGCTCGGGAGCTGGCCCCATCCGGTCGAGACTGGTGGGCTTCGGTATCTGTGCGTGCTGTGGCTGACGAAGATGCGGTTGGGGCTGCGGATTCTGAGCTGACAACGGATTGGCGAGCGTCTTCACGAGGTGGAGGATCTTTTGTGGGTGGTGCTGGAGCTTTTGCTGTAGTGCTGGAGTCGGACTCGGCTCGGGCGTCTGCGCTTGAAACCTCCGCGGCACCAGAGTCGATGGGATGGGATCGGGGCACGACTGGCTTTGAGTCCGCATCCGCATGCGATGATTCGACGGCCTGTACCGGCTGCTCGACTGTCGTCTGTGATGCATCCGAGATGGTGATGTCGGGAGCCTCGACCGGTGCAGTGGGTGCTGTCGATGCTGTCGATGCTGTCGATGCTTCCACTTCGGGCGCATCGGCCGGCGAAATCTGCTCAGCAGCGGCAAGGGGCGGGTCCGTGTCGTCTGAGCTCGTTGGTGCGGCAACCTGGTCGAGGTTCGCCGCATCGGCGTTCATATCTGGGTCTGGAAAGGCTCGCTCGGACGTGGCGGCATCTTGAACATGGGTCGAGGCTGGGGGGTGTACGAGACTTGTGCCTGCGGAAGGCAGATTGGGCTTGGAGGAAGCCGAGGCGGCCTCTCCGTCGTGTTCCGCCATGGCGATCGGGATGCGTCGGGATGGACGACCGTTTGGGACGATGAGATGGTGTCGAGGAGAGGTAGATGCGTGTGGTCTGCGCGCACCGACAGTTGGAGTTGCGGCTTTCTTGGGGGCGGGCGTGCCGTGGAAGATTCGCAGCTGACCGCGGCGTATCGGGAGCGATGCGCCGCCGCTTTGAACACGCGCCAAGCCCCAACCACGCCCGCCGCAGAGGCCACTCACGACTCGGACTCGCTGCACCCTGCTGGCTTGCATGCGGTTGGAGCCACAAACGTGCCTCGCAGCCTCACACAGCCTCGCACGCGCACGAGCCCAAGCAGCATATTCCGCGCGGGAGAGCCAAAATCAAAGCCTGATCCGCATGTCGGTCTAACAGATTCAATCGGTCCGAATTCCGTCCTACGCTACTCCTTCTGAGGCCCACCCTGCTGAGGCACGGCTGGTGTGCAGCTGGAAGAGAGCGCTGCACCGAGGTTCGCACAGGACCGAATCTAGCGACAGAAAGGGTATAGCTTGCAAGTACCCAAAAGAGGACTCGGAAAGGGGGGGAAAAGGCGGAGATGTACAGGTGAGAGTAGGGAGGGGATCATGCCTCGCCGAGGATGGCCTCGTTGAGCTCGACGAGCGGTGCGAGTTCTCGGGGCTCTACAAGCTGGAACTCGGTGATGAAGAGGAGGAAGTGGCGGTAGGAGGTGTTGAGATGAGCCTCGATGCTGAGTGCGCAGACCTGGGCGAAGTGGTGGTTGTAGATGTGCGCGTAGACGCGGAAGAGGCGACGGAGGATGGACTTGACGACGGCGGCAAAGTTCTTGGGGAAGGGGACGCCGACCTTGCTGGGGAAGAGCAGCTCGTCGTCGAGCTGCGACTGGACCCAGTTCATGAGGCAGTCGACGTACTCGGGAGCCGACATCTTGGTGGGGCGTCGGTAGAGCGCCGAGTTGGCGTCCTGCCAGTGGTACTCAAAGCGGGGGCCGGCGCACATGACCGGACACTCGGAGGGCGTGCAGAACTCGGTGATGGTGCCGTAGAGCATGTTGACGTGGTTGAAAAAGTCGACCGTGTTGACGGCGAGCCACTCGTTGAGATCCTCGCCCTCGGGGAGCACCACTGCGAGGCGGAGGTTGCCGCTGCCGAGCGTAGCCTCGGCATAGCGCTTGAGCTGGTATTGTTTTGTGCCCTCGGGGATGTTGCGCTTGGGCTTGAAGGTGCGCGTCTTGGACAGGCCAAAGAAGGACGACATGGTGAAGCGACCGGGTTGGATCGGGCGATGATGACGGGGGTGTGTCTCGGCGACGGTGGCCAGGCTGTCGAGTGCGAGCGGAGGTGCGCCTCTGGGTCGTTTGTGGACGAGAAGGGGCGAGGGTGCGATGGAGATGGCAATGATGATGTTACTGCTCTGGAGGCTGCAAGCGGTGGTTGGTCAGGGGCGTGTGAGAGGCGAGCTGTGAGTCGCGCGTCGATGCAGTCGCAGGCTGCTGAGCTGTGTGTTTGGAGAACAACACCCAACACACTCCACCTTTGGGGCGTGATTTGTTGCGATTTCCACTTGGTTGCGCTCAGCAGGCTCGGCGCGTGCCAAGTCCCTGCATGGCCAACGCACCCCTGTTTCGCAATAAAAACAAGGCCCATTCGTAACCGAGGAAGGGTCTAACACATGGATAAAAGGAGCTAAAAGTCCCGATGAGGCGCCGATGGCAGCAGCACTCGTTGGCGGCAGGAGTGCATCAGAGATGGCGCATCAGAGATGGCGCCGTTCAACCATCCGAAGGGAGCAAGCGAGCTGGAGCTGCACAAGTTGACAGCGCAATCAACGGGCGTGCTTGCTCTTCTCCCTTTCTCCCACTGCCTTGGCACTTGGCCCACAAAGTTATGCGCACCCAAACTTCTTTTTTTTCGTTCAAGACGGCGCCGAGATGCAGCTTGCCGTTCATGCCGAACACCGCCCAGCCTGTCAAGCCGCTATTCGACTCCGCTCGCTCCGACTCACCGCTTTCCATCTCACCTCTCTGCCCTCTTTTCTGCGCCGACCTGCACATGGTACCGTTTGCTGCTTGCCTGCTCGCGTGGAAGCCACGGCACGCTGACCCCCCACTTCCGATGTGAAACATGGAAAAAGGGTAATGAGGCGCGCTCCTCGACATGATCTTCCTGCGCATGCCCTCGAAGGATAGTCCAGCCTCGAGCTCTTCCATCGCTGAGCCTGGCCCCAGTCCACATCCCACAAACAAAGGACTCCACTGTATGCCAGCCAAGCCAGCCGCCGGGCCGAGATCGACACGACGTCCGTCGGTTTGCGCATCCTCTGTGGTCACGCGTGCGATTTCATTTCAACCTTCTTCTCGCTCCGATCGGCAGTGACATTGTCGCTTCCTCGCATGTCCCCATCGCTGGGTGGCGCATCCCTCGAGGGCTTGCGAGCATCCTAAAGGTGCATCCGTTGAGTCTTGCGCGCTGCAGCTGCCAGCTACAATCAACTTTGCGGAAAAAAAATGAGACACGCAGGCCCATTCGAGCAGTCACAAGAAAGCGCTCATATAAGATAGCCAAAAGCACTCAGCCCCTTCATCGCTCCCTTCTTTCTTCTCCTCCTAGTCAACCAAAGTCTCTCCGACCCTGATTTACACAGCCCCTTCCTCAACACTCATAGCACTCTCGCACACCCTTTCTTCTCTTACCCAGTATCCCCCACACTCCGCTAGGCTCCTCGGACAGCTATGGTCAACACCCCGGCTCTTTCCCGCCCTTTCTCCCCCTCTGCTCACGCATTCGTGTCTCCCACGGTGCAGCAGCCTTGAATCCCACTGGATCCCGGTTGACCATCTTTCAAGCAATCAGCCAGGTCGATTCCAACGTCTACCTTCGCTTGCTCCCCTCTTGAATCCCTTCAACACCTGCACTGACAAGATGAACGCTGGCCCCACTTCCGAGATTGCCGTCCTACCTCTCCACGGGCAGAGCGGCCATGCTGTGGAAGGCGACGCCAAGATCGATCTCAAGGCGAGCTCTACCTCGAGCAAGGTCAGCATTGATGGACAGAGCTCTCGTCTCTGTGATCCAGAGGCTTCGTCCCTGGTCGAAGCGCCTCGGTCCCGCTTCGTGCGCGCTACATATGCGCTTGCCAAGTCGCCCCTTGGTCGCGTCCTGGGTACGCGAGTGTCTCTCGACCACACCAAGAAGACTGCTGCCCTTGCCAAGGAAGAGGCTGTGCTCACCACACTTGCCCACTGGTCTGCTCGCCCTCTCTCCCAGTCCTTCGCCGAGCTCGACAGCACTCATCAGGGTATTGACGCCAAATCCGCCGCCAAGAAGCTCAAGCTCGACGGTCCCAACCAGGTGGCAAGCTCCAAGAAGGAGCCGTGGTGGAAGCTCCTCATCAACAACATCGTCAACCCTTTCAACGCCATCCTCACCATCCTCGCCGTCGTTGCCATCTCGACCGACGACCACTCCACGTTTGCGATCCTCATGCTCATGGTCGCGCTCAGCGTCACTCTCCGCTTCATCCAGGAGTACAAGTCCGCCAACAAGGTAGATGCCCTCAAGGCGCTCATTGACAACACCTGCGTTGTGCTCGGCAGAGACTCGTCCACTTCGGCTCCTGTCAAGCTCGACCGCTCCCTGCTTGTCGCTGGCGATGTCGTCCGTGTGTCTACAGGCTCCGTAGTCCCGGCGGACTGCATCGTCATCTCGTCCGAGATGCTTACCGTCTCCCAGAGCTCCCTCACTGGTGAAGGCCTGCCCGTGGAGAAGTATGCCCTCGACACGACTGCCATTGGCACGATGATTATGGCGACGGACAAGCCCGAAGGCTCATCTGCTACTATGGACCGCTCGAACCTTCTCTTTATGGGCACGCACGTCGTGTCTGGACACGCGGATGCGCTCGTGGTCGCCACGGGTGACCGCACCTACGTCGGCACGGTCGCGTGTGTCTCGGACGAGTCCAAGGTGCAGAACGACTTTCAGCGCGGCATCTCGCGGATCTCGATGCTCCTGCTCGCCTTCATGTTCGTCATGGCCCCTACGGTGCTGCTCATCGACGGATTCGTGACCCACGACTGGAAAAATGCCGCGCTCTTCTGCCTCTCGGTCGCAGTCGGCCTCGTTCCAGAGATGCTGCCCATGGTCACTACTGCTAACCTCGCGCGCGGCGCTATGCTCGTCGCCAAGAAAAAGGCCATCGTCAAGAAGCTCGACGCGGTTCAGCTGCTCGGCGCCTTCGACGTGCTGTGCAGCGATAAGACGGGCACCCTCACCGAGGATCATGTCACTGTCTCATCGACCTGCGGGCCTGATGGCCAAGCGTTGGACACGCCGCTTCACCTTGCGTATCTCAATGCCAGGCTGCAGACATCGGACTTCACCAACAACATCGACATTGCCATTCTGTCCTGCTTCGACGAAAACACCCTTGCTGCTGCTCGACCGGCCATCGCTGATGGCGGCACTGCCAGCCCAACGGCCGTACTTAGCGAAGACGCCGGGTCGCTCAAGGAGCAACTACTGAGGGACAAGGTCAAGGTCGCCGACATTCCCTTTGATTTCTACCGCCGCATCGTCTCGGTCGTTTACCGCGACGAGAATGGCGATCAAGAAAAACTACGCCTCGTATGCAAGGGTGCTGCCGAAGAAGTCATTCGACGATGCACCCACGTCCGAGCTGCCACTACTCCGGGAACTGCTACCAGCTCCGAAGTCAAGCCGATCGATATCGAAGCCTGCTCTGCTCGCGTCGATGCGATTGCCAAGCGGGGCGAGAGAGTGATCGCGGTCGCTTCTCGACGCCTCGCTCGCACGCTGCTGGTCAACGGAGTCGCCACGCCGGATCTCGAGGCCGAGATGGTGCTCGAAGGGTTCGTCTCGATCCTCGATCCGCCGAAGCCGGATGCCAAGAAGGCGATCGCCGAGCTACGTGAGCTCGGGGTGCAGACCAAGGTGCTTACGGGCGATGCTCTGCCCACCGCGCGAAGGGTGTGCGAGATCCTCGATCTGATCCCCGAGACTGTCGGTGCGAGTGAGCTGTGCATCACGGGTGTGGAGCTGTCTCGGCTCGGACCTGTTGCATTCGCCCGTGCAGTGGAGGAGAAGCGGGTCTTTGCCAAGCTCACGCCGATCCAGAAGCTCGAGGTGGTGCGTGCGCTGCGTGTTCAGGGCCACCAGGTCGCTTTCCTCGGCGACGGTGTCAACGACGGCCCCGCGCTGCGAGGGTCCAGCTGCGGGATCTCGGTCAACACGGGCTGCGATATCGCCAAAGACGCAGCCGACGTCATCCTCACCCAGAAGAACCTCGACGTGATCCGAGACGCCGTCGTCGTCGGCAGGATCTCGTTTGTCAACACGCTCAAGTACATCAAGATGGCCGCCTCGTCCAACTTTGGCAACGTCTTTTCCGTCACCGTGGCGGCGTCATGGTTGCCCTTCCTGCCCATGAGTCCTACGCAGCTGCTGACGCAGAACCTGCTCTACGATATCTCCCAAGCCTCGATCCCCTGGGACAATGTCGATGAGGAGATGATTCGAAGACCGGTGAATTGGTCGACCAAGAGCATGCTTCGCTTCATGGTCTGTATCGGTCCGCTCTCGTCGCCCTTCGACATCCTCACCTTCGTGGTCAACTGGTTCTTCTTTGCACTGCGCAACCCGAACGATACACAGCATGTGGCAAAGTTCCAGACCCACTGGTTCCTCGAGGGCTGCCTCACCCAGGTCGCCATCGTGCACGTGCTGCGCACGGCGAAGTTCCCTTTCTTCCAGAGCAGAGCCAGCTGGCTCGTGTGCCTCACGACAGCAGCGATCGCCGTCGTCTCGATGGTGAGCCCCTACCTGCCGTTCCTCCGCCACGCTCTCCAGATGACCACACCCGATCCCAGGTTCTACGCCTTCCTCTTTCCCTTCCTCATCGCCTACGTCTTCATCGTCCAGGGCGCAAAGCTCGCCTACCTCCGCTTCAACCGCACCTGGCTTTAGTCAGACACCAAGCTCAGTCACGTCGCAGCCAATGGATTTCCTTGTCTGCTTTCGTGTTCTCGTCAACGCTACCGCCCTCCATCTCAACCCCCTGCGTCTGTCTTCCTTTGCGACTCTTAGATCCGCCTCCCTCCGCGCCTTTTGTCCTGCATTCCCTCTTTTCCTTCACCACTTTCTGAATTCCGGTCCTTCATCCGCTCCGAAACCCTTTCTTCCTAAAAAAATAGCAAAAAAAAAAACCCCCTCAAAAGATCGAGTATGCATGTGGAATGGGCAAGATCTTGTGAGATCAATCTACCCGATGTACAACAATCGGCATCGTCCACTTCGACCCTGAATCTGCCCGATGCGCACTTTCACCGCCTTCTCACGCTTGCTTGCTTCACTTCGAACGGCAATGACGGTAGGAACGAATGCAGATTACTAGTGACGGGAAAAAGACGGTACAAGGCGAAGGTTCTATGCGGTGCGCAAACAAAGGAGGAGGTGAGTTGCTAACTCTGATTCTACTTCTTGTTGGAGCGGGCGGTGGGATTCCACTTTTCGAACTTGATAAACTCGCGGAAGTGGCAGAAGATGGACATGAAGCTGACGATGCTGTAGTAGAAGGGGGCGAGGAAGCCGAAGGCGATGATGCCGAGCGGGTGGGTGAAGTTGGAGCGGTTCTTGAGCGTGATGCAGATGGTGACAAAGAGACAGATGAGGTTGACGCCGAGCGCCCACATGGAGACGGCGAAGCCGCCAAAGTTGGTGAACCAGGCGCGGATGCCCTCGTGCGGGAAGCTGAGGATGAGCGAAGAGACGAGGATGAAGAGCAGCTGCGTGTTGATGTAGAAGTACGCTTCGCGGTAGACGAGGAGTTGGAAGAGACCGATGCGCGAACGCCATCCATTGTCGTCGGAATACGCGCCTCGACGTACTGCGGGCAGCGCATGGCGGAAGGCGACCTGCGTCCAACCCTGCGCCCATCGCATGCGCTGCTTGGTCAATGCAGGCGCAGTTTCGGGAGCAAGCTCGTAGGAAAGAACCTTGAGGTCGTACTCGATCCGTGCGCCCGAGATGATGGCTCGCATGGACGAGTCGATGTCCTCGGTCAGCATGTGCTTCTGCATACCCAGCGTTTTGAGCAGCGATGCGTTCCAGTGACCGTTGGATCCACCGAAGAATCCGTATCCCTGCACCTCGGCACGTCCGCTGTGCATCACGCCGTAGATCATGTCGAACTCGGCGGCCACGAGGCGCGTGAGCCAGGTCTCGTCGTAGTTGTACACGCAGCAACGGCCCTGGATGATATCGATACCGCCCTGGAGGAAGCGTCGGGCGACCCAGCGGAGTGCATTCGGATCCGGGTAGTGGTCGGTATCGTAGAGCGTGATGAGGTCGCACTTGTAGTCGAGCGAGAGGTAGTGGTTGATGTTGTCGGCCTTGGATGTCGAGTCGGGCACCTTGATGACGCGCAACCTGGCGTGCGTCTTTTCCAGCTCGCGCAGCTCGGTCTCGACGGGCTCGATCGGCTTGGGCGTGTTGTAGACCAGGTTGATCATGAGCTTGTCGGCGGGGTAGTTGATCTCGCGGAGCGCGTAGCGGAGCTGGCGCATGATGATGTCCTTTTCGTTGGGCAGATAGGCAACGAGCACAACGTCGATGTGAGGCCACGGCTTGCCATTGTCGGTCTCGCCCCAGCCCTCCTTGGCCGCCTTGCGGAAGGCGCGACGCGCCTTGACCGAGGGTCGCACCGACTGCAACGCCTCGGTCGCGACGGAGAGGGCAGTAAAGGTCTGCAGGAGGAGGTAGATGTAGAAGAGGATCTCCTGCAGGATGGGTGGGATGACAATGTAGAAGAAGAAGCTGATCACCGAGTAGCTGGCCAGCAGGATCACAGGCGTCCAGCCGTAGACGAATGCGGAGAGGCTACCCAGGCCGCCCATGGCACCTTGCGCGCCCATGTCGGTCAATGCACTCGAGTCGAGTGGGTTTCAGTTGGGTGTTGTGTGGGTATGATCCTTGGGATGGTGTTCGAGTAGGTGTGCTCCAGATGATCACAAACACAAGGTTGTGGCAGACGTTGCGGACAAGATGGAAGATGCCCAAGCAGTCTCAAGATGAGTATGCAGGAGTCGTCTGGCCTCTGGCTGCGGGATGCAATGCAGTCATCTGCCGAGCTCAGAAAGCGTCAAAGTGGAGTCTGCAGCTCTGTCAAGTCGAGGAGAGGCTGGCGAACGTAAAAAGCTCCAACACAGAAAAGGGTACATCAAGGCTATGCAGGGCACAGGCCTCACAGTGCCGCAAGCGGGTCAACGCGAGGGCGACAATCTCTATCCGCTACAGAAAAGCTCGACGTCGGCTCGTCGGCGACTTGGGCGAACGCAGCCGACACGGCAGGAAACTGTGTTGCAAACGGTTTGCAAAGAGCGCCGACACGCGAAAGCGGTGCGGCTGCGCGTGGAAAAGCTAGGTGCGGTCAAGCGCAAGCCATGTGTTTCGGCGCTGCTGGGGCTGTTCAGATGCATTGCCAAGCTCTCTCGGACAGCACAAGGCGTAGTCGACTCGGACAGGGGACCGCTGCGAGATGAGCGAACAAGATGCGCTGCGCACAGCCGCGCGGAAAAAGGGGTGCCGTGGCAGTGACGCCTGTACGCCAGAGCGAGACAACAAACACGTATGTTACAGATGGGCTTCTGTCTCAAGCCCCAAGCAAGGGCAGATCTCAATCACAACGCCCAGCCTGTGCGGGAGCGAGATGCGGAAGGTGGCTTCACCCTGTCTCGCCAAATCCTTCTTCTCGCAAGGCCACGGTGCGGCAAAGCTCATGCCGATACCCAGAACCGAAGCTCTGGGTATAGGACTGACGCACACGCGTACGCCTTGTCCACCGCTTCGACAAACGCCGCCAATCCGACGCAGGCTGCCTTGTGGCAGTACAGCGCATTCAGCATAATTGCTCGAGCGCGTCAGACTGGTAAGCCCACGCGCTCGAAATAATCGTACGCACTGCATCATAATTTCATACATAAAAAACCATAAAACCAAAAATAGAGAAGTGCAGTGCGACAGCCGAGACACCAAACAGCATCGCGAACCGACCGAAGCCTGCCGAGCCCCTGCCCCCCTGCTCGACCTCGACCTCGGTTTTGCGAAGCAGTCGAGATCAGATTGCAGCACGACGCCGGCTATTCACTCGCCAATGCAGCCTGTCCTGATGGGCTGACTGATTCGCACTTCACCATGCGACCAAGGCGGCGCAAAAAACGCCCCGCTGCAGCATGAGAGCGTGTCAGGGCCTAAAAAGTCTTCTCGGTATGAACCGCCTGCAAATGCTGCTCTTGCACAGCTTGTGAGTCTCACCCTGGAAACTATCTGTGCTCGGCTCTCACACATGGCCGCATCCGCGCGTTCCCGCCCTTCGCATGTAGCAGAAAGCTTCTCGTGTTCAGCGTGTGACTGTATTCGCCTGCACATTCACTGCCGTCATTGCACGGGTCGCCCTGTCAACCGCGCGGCCGCTACGCGGCATAGTTCAGCCTGCTTAGAGGCATCGCCTTCCAACAACCCAACACGCCCTCGATTGCATCTGGCCCCTCCGCCGGCGCCTCTTCTGATCTCGCAGTTGCTGCATCCGATAGCTTTGTGGTGCTCGAGACTCGACCGGCTATTCAGCGTCGCACAGGCAAACTCATACCGCCGTCCTTTCCCTCCGCAAGGTGTCAAGCGTTGCATCGGCAAGTGCTTTCTGGCCGTTCGAGACATCAAACTCTGTCGCTCAGCCGTTGTCCGCAACGTGCCTCCACCCAGCCCTCCTCCTTCCTCCGCGCTTCTTCCAGGCACTCCACACTCGGTCACTTGATCGCTCCAGACGCAACCATTCCCTTCTTTTGTCTTGCAACTTGCTCCTTTTCAACCAACCTTCACTCCGACTTTGCAACACACGCATCCCGGCCACATCCTAGCTACCGCAACATCTTTGTGTTCACACCATACCTCGGGAAGAACACAAGTAGCATCGGCCAGTAGAGGCGACGACGGTCGGGCCCCGTCTTATCAGTGCAACATGGTGGTCTTGCCGAGAACTACACCAGCCATGCTGCTTGCTTCGGCGCTCGTCTTGGCAGCATCGACATTGCCTTTCGTCCAGGCAGCATGCGAGTGCGGATACAGGGATCCTCTCACAGACGCGCTGTGGACAGATCGAGCCATCAGCTACTTCAACGAAACTGGACTGAACGATGTCGTAACCAACCCCGCCGTCTCCCCGCGCATGTACGGAGGTGCCACAGCCGGAGAGACGGGAGACGGACAGCAAGCATGGTCGCTCGTGGGCGATCTCGTCAACAAGTGGGAGAACAGCTTCGACGCTACCTACCGCAGCGCCGTCAGCTACAACAATTCCTTCCTCGACGACAACTCGCTCGCCCTTCAGGTCTCTCCTGCTGACTTGACGCACCGCATCGTCAACGGCTCCCAGGTCGTCACTCGCAGGCGCGACATCCTCTACGGCTCCTTCCGAGCCCAGATCGAACCCGCAGTCTCCTTGGGTCGCGGCGCCGCTTTCAAGTTCAGCGCTGCGTACAACGATTCCGAGACCGTCAGCATCGGCGTCTTCACCTCGGACGAGCCCGCCAACTCGACTCTCCAGTGGTCCTACTCCACCTATGGCACAGGCGATGATCCGGTCAAGCTCAACATCTCGTCGCTGGGAACGCGGGACTATCTCGAACACCGCTTCGACTGGCAGCCCGAGCTGCTCCAGTGGCGCAACGCCGCTCTCAACGAGAGCGCCAACTTCTACTCGGTGCAGAAGGGCGTCAATGCGACCCGCATTCCCATCACTCCCATGCCCATCAGTTTCCAGGCGTGGTCCAACGGCGAACATTCTCAGTCGCAGGGACCACCGCTCCGTCAGCCCCTGCTGACCCACGTCCGCTACGCCCGCTTCTTCTTCAACTCGAGTCTCGAGGTGCGTCAGTCGCAGTTCGATGCCCAGTGCTCCGCCGCTGCATCCAATGCCGATGCCATCTGCAGCACCGACGACATGACGCTCCGCGACAGCACCACGTTTGACCTCGCTGCACTCAACAAGATCAAGATGGCCAAGAAGCCCTTCCATGCCCCCTTGTACGCGATCATCGTCATCTCGATCGCTGCAGGTGTCTTCATTATGACCATTGCGCACGGCCTCGTCGTCCGTTCCATCAAGGCTAAAGACAAGAAGCGTGCTGCCGCCATTGCAGCTCAGGAGAAGGATCGCGATGCGGCGAGCTCCGTGACTGCCACCTCGTCCGAGGATCGTTCCTTCGGCTTCGTGCCCCCTCCTGCGATCTCGTCGCTGGCCTCGCACGGATCGCTCAGCGACACCCCGCCGCTCACTCCTTTGGATGCCGAGGGTACGGATGACAAATCTCATCTCTTCGGCCTCTCGCCCGCAGGCACCCCAGGTTCCATGACCCCAGCACGTGGGGCCGCAACCCTCGCCACTCAACCCGTGCAGCTGTGGACCTCGCCTGACCTGGTGTACGGCTCCGACTCGGACTCGGACACCTTGACCGATGACGACGACGACGATGCCCGCTCGTACAACAGTGTCATGGAGCTCGAGTCGGCTCCCAAGGCGCTCCTGCCTCGTTTCGGCTCCGTCACCAGTCTCAAGGCACCCGGCCCGCTCAGCGGAAACGCTTCGCCCGCTTTTGGAAGCGGTGTCGACACGCCCAGGTGGATTGAGGACATGAAGCGTGCACAGGCCCTTCCCTACGTTGCTCCAGGATTTGCTGCCGATCCTCGATCCTCGGTGTACTCGCAAAGCTCGTCCGGACACAAGGAGGCCTCGAGTTCAGGCGCCAGCCACGATGGTAACTACGACGAGGTAGAGCTTGTCGACCAGAACCAGCCGCACGGCTACACGCGCAGATCGTCATACGCTGGCTACCCGCCTGTCGCTTCAAGCGTTGGCCACTCGAGCTACATGACGCACGAACAACTGCTTCCTGACCAGCGTCCTCGCGCCGGCTCGTTCTCGTCGGAGCGCAGCGCCACCGCACGCTCGTCCATGTACCACTTCCAGCATGAGGGCACCTCGAGGGCTGGGTCAATCCACGAGGTATACGGTTCCGAAGCGCACGAGGCCTTCCAGCGTCCGCAGATCATCCAGTGGCAGCAGCGAGACCTCAACGCCGCCGACGGCGAGGTGGGTGCGCTGGCAAAGCCCGAGCTCGGCGACGCTGTCGGTCGCAAGGCCCGAGATGGCCAGGGCGCCGGTGTCAAGCCGCCCGAGACACTGGTGCAGAGCATGATGCGTCGTCTGAACGAGTTGCTGTTCATCAAGGGTACCACGCAGCTCACCTCGACGGGCGCACGCAGGATCGACTATCTGGACGGCATGCGAGGCTTTGCCTGTTTCCTCGTCTCGTTCCACCACTTTATGCTGATCTACTACTTTGGCATCACAACGCCCAACGCGCCGCACCACTACCCGCGCTTCGAGTTCTGGTTCCGCTCGCTGATCGGCCCCATCGTGGTCAACCAGGGTCTCAAACTCGGTATCTTCTTCATGCTCCCTTCGCGTACGATGACGAACCGCTACCTGCTCAAGGGTGGTCTGCAGAGCATGGCAGATGCGACAGTGCGCCGTATCCCTCGTCTGTTGCTGCCCGTGGCCGGCGCGGTGCTGGCCAACTACTTCCTGATGGATGTGGGCGCGTTCAAGTGGGTGCCCCGTCTGGCATCGAGGACGTGGTCGACGTGGTCGTACTGGCAGAACTTTGACAACGTGATGGTCTTCCTCGATGCGTTCATCTCGCTCTGGTGGACGGGCCCTCCCGTGCAGCCGGCGCTCGTGACGGGCTACGCTACGGGTGTGCTGTGGACGATCCCGGTGATCGTGCAGGGTACTTGGACGTGCATGATCTGCGCGCTCATTGCGCACGAGATCAAGAACGCCTACAAGCGCTTCTCGTTCTACGCGCTTTGCATCGGGCTCAGCTGGTACGCCAACACCTGGGACCTCTTCTTCATGGCCGGTCTCGTCGTGGCGGATCTCGACAGCAAGCTCAACTACCAGGCCAAGGCCAAGAAGGGCGTCCCGCTCGTGCCGGGCTGCGTGCGCCGCGCTCTGCGCCTCCCCGAGGGACTCGACAAGCTGCGCGTGCACGGCCAGGTGTTTGCGTGGGTCCTCTTCCTTGCAGCCTGGACCCAGCAGTACCTCTCGCAGATTCCCACCTCGCCTGGACTCGGCTTTGACAACCGCGAGTACGAGCTGCACCCGGACTGGACCACCGAGCAGCCGCATGCGTGGCTCGAGAACGCGAGCATCAGCTACACCGACCCGCGTGTGGCGTCGTGGGTGCTCTCCTTCTCGTTCTTCCTGCTCACCGACCTCTCTGACCTGTTGCGTGCCTTCTTCCGCCTGCGCGTATGGTCGTACATCGGACGCCACGCCTTCGCCGTCTTCCTCATGCACGGTGTGGTCTGGTGGACCTGGTCGGCCTGGCTCTGCCTCACCATGCTCGCCGCGGGCGCGCCGTACTGGGCGACGATCCTCGTCGTCTTCGTCACGTCGTATGCGCTCCTCATGCTCGTGGCAGAGTGCTTCACCGCCACCTTCGACTACTGGGGCGGCCTCATTTCCAAGGCGGTCTGGCGCGCCACTTCCGGTGGCCTTGGTAGGAAGGTCTAGAGTTCTTCCCGTTCCGCTTTCGTCACCGCATTCTTTGTGTTCGTTTTCTTCGCTCTAAAGCTTCGTGTCTCTTGCTGCATGTAATTCACGCTCTCTTTCGCAATCGTTGAACAATCCTTCCAGACCGAGACTAGAGTAACATCGTGGTGGCAGCTTGCAAAGTCGAGAGCTCGTTGAGCGTGACGGGCTCTTGGAACGGGACCGAACACGAAAATCTGTAAAGATGTTAGAGTTGATTCCCATTAGAGAGTTCTGTGTGAGATCATTGAGTCACACAACTTACGACCAAATCGCCGACGAACGTGGAGGGCTTCGTGGCCGCTGGAAGACGCACACGCCAGACCCTCGACTAGTGGCACAGACCCTCGCACATCTCCTCTGCTTCTCGATCCACTCATCCTCGACTCCACCCTCGATACGAGCTTTGCAGTCACACCGAGGCATCGCCTACAACGAGTCAGAGGTGGCGATGTGTTAAAAGTGCGCAGAGCCCTGCTCGTCCCTGCTATCCGGCCCAACCTCACGTACCCAACATGCAGCTTTCAAATCGCCGCCTGGCACACCGCAGCCGGGCGTTGCTCGTGCTGCTGGTGGCCGGCTGCGTCCTCTCAGTGCTGAGCACTGCTCAGGCTGAGCAGGTCTCATTCTCGACCGCACCAGATTCCAAAAACGCTGCGCAGAGTACAAGCGACAGCGCCAACCTGACGCCGCTGGAGGCGTACGAAGAAGCACTCCGCCTTCTGCGCGCCACGATCAAGACCAAGCCGCTGCGTACCAAACACAGCAAGGTCACTCCGCAAAGCACCGGCAGTGAAACAGGAGCGAGCACGTCGGGGATTGCGGGATTGGCTGATACCGCGACAACACTCACCACCGCGCTGCGACGATGGATTCGGGACGTCTTCCAAGCGGCTACCGAGTCGGTGTCCGATACAAGCTCGACGCAGGCTCAACACCGGCTCAGAGGCGCTGGTTCGACCAGAAACGATGGCGCCCATCGATGGCAGGGTCCTCCCGTCGGTCCATCGCAGTACGAATCGCCATGGCCTAGTGCACAGCCACTCACGCTCTGGCCGGACTGGGAGAGGCTTCCTGAAGGCTCTACGCCTGTCAATCCAGCAGAAAGCGTGTGGGAGACCATCATGTTTGGACCCTTCCATGCCGGTTCCCACGTGTCCTCGGACTTGAACCTGTCGCCGACAGACCCGCTGCACGATGACGAGCTCGAGGCCGCAAGTCCCGAACTCAGCCAGGCGATCGCGCTGCTCACTCAAGCTGGTTGGGGTCGTACGCAGGTCGATTGGCGGTACGAGGCTTATTCTCCTGCTGCGCGGGACGATGTAGGCTTGCTTCGATTCGCCGCAAACTCAGCAGCGAATTCATCCGCACACGCTGCTCGAGGCGACTTGCCGCCTGCGCTTGCCGATGCCCTCTGGGTGCTCGCGGAACATTCGCTCTGGGGTACGCATGGCAGTCAGCCACACCTCGCGCGTGCGCGTGCGTGCTACCAACGTCTAGTCGACTGGGGTCACGATAGCAGCGGTACGTTGGCGGCGGGCAACGCGAGCGCGTACGCGCGTCTGGCGTTCCTCGAAGGGAGCGGCTGGGAGTCGACGGTGCGCGGCGACTGGAAGCCACTTTCAGACCACCTTGGCACCTGGTCGACCTTCACCGCATCGCCGTCCGTCGAGGATGTGCGCGCGGCGTGGAAGCGTCGACGCGAGCTTTTCGCCGAGCTCAAGAAGGACGACGGACATCGACAGGCCAAGGCCGTGCTCCACTACACACTCGCTGCCAATGCGGGTCATGCTCCCTCCCAGATGGCGCTCGGCTTCCGCTACAAGGCCGGCATCGGCGTCGCTCCGTCGTGCTGGAACGCGCTTGATCTCTACGAAAAGGCGGCTCTCGATGCCTACACGCGCTTCCAGCAGGGCCCGCCCGGCGGTCTTACGCTGCCATACACCAAGCTGCGTGTGTCGGATCTCGACGGCGGCGCATATGGGCCAGGAGCGTCGGTGGCCTCGACGGGCTACGCCGCGATGAAGCCGGCGGTGCAGGCTGCGCTGAACCGGCAGCCGGGCTCGGCACGCGATCCGTCGGCGCTCGAAGACCTGCTCGAGTACCACGTATATCTAGCCGAACACGGCGACGTCAAGAGCATGCTCACTATCGCGCAGGTGTACTACCATGGCAGCATCTACTCGTCGGGTGATGCGGCAGGGGCCGTGCGTCGCGACTACCGGCGCGCTCTTCAGTGGCTGCTGCGCGTAGCGCGAGAGGTTTGGCCACGCAATGCGGGCGAGGTCGGCCGTGGCGGCGCGACAGGCTACGAAGCAAAGCCAGGAGCCAAGGGCGAAGACGTGCAGCTCAAGGTGGATGATAGCATGCTCGGGCATGCTGGCTCGGCGGCGGGCATGATTGGCAAGATGTACCTGCGCGGGGAAGGGGTCAAGCAGGACTTTGGGCGCGCGTGGGTGTGGTTCTCGCGCGGCCAGAGCACGGGCGATGCCGAGTCGTACAATGGACTTGGTGTCATGCTGCGCGACGGGCTAGGCACGGCCGTCGACATGGCCAGCGCCGTATCGTACTTTGAAGCCGCCGCCAAGGTGCGCCACAGCGGCGCCAACGTCAACCTCGCCAAAGTCCACATGGACATGGGCGATCTCGACAGCGCGGTCAAGTGCCTCACGCTGGCCGTGTTCGGCGAGAGCAGGTTCGAGGCCGTGTATCTGCTGGCCAAGGTGAACGCCAAGTTTGCGCGCGAGGCGCAGTCGAACGAACAGTGCCGAGCGGCGCTGGCCGGGTACAAGGAGACGGCGGAGCGTGGTGACTGGTCCACGCGCATTTCGCACAAGGCCGAGCACGCGTGGAGGCGCGGCGAGCGGCAGAAGGCGCTGCTCGGCTGGGCGCTGGCGGGAGAGATGGGCTACGAGTCGGCGCAGAACAACGTGGCGTATCTGCTGGACCGGGCGCACTCACGGACGCGCATGCTCGAGCTGCATCCGACCGGAGAGGAGCGCGCCAACTTTACCGACCGACTCGCCCTGGTGCACTGGACGCGCTCCGCAGCCCAGGCCAACGTCGACGCAATGGTCAAGATGGGAGACTACTACTTCCACGGCATCGGCACGGGCAACCCGGGCCAGCCCGCGTACGAGAAGGCGGCGGCATGCTACTCTGCCGCGGCCGATCGGGGCGTCTCGGCGCTGGCCTACTGGAACCTGGGCTGGCTGTACGAGAACGGCATCGGCGTTGCACGACAGGACTTCCACCTGGCCAAGCGGTACTACGACATGGCGGTGGAGACCAACGAGGAGGCGTACTTGCCCGTGGCGCTGAGTCTGGTTAAGCTGCACATTCGCGCGCTGTGGGCGGCCGCGTTCCGGTCCGAGTCGAGCCAGAGCGCGATCTCGTTGCTCTCATCGTACACATCCTCGGACCGCTCGAACGCAGCGTACACCGAGGCAGACGAGCACGCGGCGGCCAAGCAGAAGCAGGCCGAGGACAAGCGCCGACTTGCGGAAGAGCAGGGCGGCGGATATGGCGATCCCAACGAACCCGAGACTTGGGCGGCGAGGGACGACGAGACGGACGAGGACCTCGACGATATGATCGAGTCTGGCCTGCTCATCCTCGCGTTCGGTGTGCTCGCGTATCTTGTTTACGTGAGGCAGAACGTGCAGCTCCAGCTGCAGCGCGAACGTCACCAGCAGGGAGACGGCCAGCACCAGCAGCCACACAACGAGGACCAGGCTGGACAGCCGCAGGACGGAGCGCACCAGCCGAACCCTTGGGCTCCGCTCGGTGGAGAGCCCAACGCCGCCGCGAACTTGATAGCGGGTCTTTAGGGGCACCCATGCAATGTCAACCTTACGGGCGTCGCCTCACCATCGTAAGCTAAGCTACCGTCCCGGCAGCGACGTGCAATTTGTGACAGCATGTGTTGAGGTGGCCTAACATGAATCGATTTTTCTTCGCCGGTCCGTGTGTGGAGGATGAGACGTGACTGCCGTCTGCTGCCTTGTCCTTCTAACTGGACCCTGGAAGGAATTTTCCAGGTCGAGTTGAAATTTCTTCTCAGCGGCTGCTGTACGCCCAAGGCTCGGGATTCGGACAAGGAGCCGGCTGTGGGCGCTGAGGCGTGGAAGGCTTCGCGCAAAAATTTCGCGGCGCCACTGCCCGCACCTCAACACGGCTCCTTTCCCCCAAGAGCATCCTTACATCTCCCCCCTCCCCTCCCCTACATCACCGCGATCGCCAACCCTTCCCGCTTCGGCTGATCGAGAATCATGGTGACTGCATCGGCCTCGCAGCCGGGAAAGTCCAAGAAGCTCTCGCGAGAGCAGCAGCGTCGCAAGGCCGACAAGAAGGCCGACAAGGTCCGCAAGGTGCAGCTCGATGCGAGCGGCAGCCGCGCCAGCGCCAAGCAGAAGACGCTCAAGCAGATCAACAAGAACGTCGAGAAGGTCACCACACGCTTCAGATACGCATCCTTCAATCAGCGCCTCCAGGACGTCCACCTTGCTCCGGCGGCGATCAGTGCCAGCACCAGCTACCGACCCTATGCCGGCCTCGATGCCCCCCTCGCTTCCTCCTCTTCCTCCACAGCGCGGTCAGCGCAGCCAGACGATGTCGATGACGAGCTGTTCGATATCGACGACGAGGATGCGTCATCGTCGTTACATGCACGCACGTCGTTCTCGCATGCTCTCCAGGCGTGGACGGATCTCAACCTGTCCAATGCATTCATCGACCTCTACCGCCAGCTCAACAATACCACACAGTCGCTGCCCCAGCTCATTCATCACCGTACCAGCATCGCAGGTATCCTGGCCGAAACGCTGACCAAGCAAAGCCAGTGGCTGGCCTGGGACGCCGCTCTCGACCTCCTCCCAAGACTCGCCAAAGACCTCGGCTCGGAATTCTTGCCCATCTATCCGGCCATGCTCAAGAGCGCAGTCCACGTCACTACCACTACGAAAGACACCACCAACGGAGACGAGAGAGCCGCCGCCAACCTCGTCGAGCGTGCCTTCCAGTCGTCTGCGTGGATCCTCAAGGCCGTCAGTCCATTTATCGTCAGCAAGGAGAAAGGCTCCCAGCTGCAAGATGATGTGCTTGACACAGCTGCGGACGATCAGGATTTCGTCATGATCGACGAGGACGTCGAGGAGGAGGAGGTCGATGAGAGGACGCAACGCCTTATTGAAACGTGGACCGTCATCCGCCCGTATCTCGGCTGGAAGCGCATCGATATCAAGGAAGCCAACAATGCTTCAGCTTCCGATGATGAGGACGACAGCGACGACGAGGAAGACGAGGCTCAAGAGGCTGAGCCGGATGCTGTGGCAGCTGCAGTCGATTCAGGCTCCAAAGATGCCCCGGCTTTCGTCAACACCAACATTCAGCGAATCTCGCCCTTCACGCGGCGTTTCGCCTCTGAGGCATTCGCCCATCTGCTCCGTAAGACGCGCGGGCAACAGCTGCAGAACATCACCTCGCTCATCGTGTCGGACCTGGAGACTATGCTTGCCGACGAGGACCGTCATATCCACTTCCGCAGACAGCCGTCCAAGCGACCTTCTGTGCGCTTCTCGAGGGGTATCGCCGGCATCTGGGTCGAGGGATGCAAGTCTCTCGACCGCCGCCTTCACTCCAAGTGCACCTCTCTCCTCAGCGTGCTCCTTCGTCCGTCCCGCAGCGCTCCGAACACTTTGGCCGCAAAGTACCGACACCTGACCCGTCTCATCCTCGGCCGCCTCACCATCACCGCGCTCGTTCACCATTGCAACGCCGTACACTTTGCACCGGTGCTCGAGTTCCTCTCGGGTCTCGTCGAGACCAGCCACGCGCGCATGCATGAGCAGAAGAGCGGCGCACAGCACATCGCGCACCTCACAGAGTCCGTCGAGTGGCTCGCATGCGCCATCGGTGTTCGCAAGGGTTCGCGCGTCGCTGATACGGCCAAGCCGGCACTCTTTGCTCTGCTGCTCCAGCTGTCAGGTTCTTTCCTTCACGAGACGGTCCAGTCGCCGCAGGGCGCAGTGCTTCAGACCTCCATGGTCTCGCTGCTCGCCTTGGCGCTTCCCATCGGCAGGCTCCAAGACCTGCTCGGTCCCGGCATCAAGATCGTGGATGCGGTAGCGCCCGTGCCCTCAGTCGCAAAGGCCAAGGAGGGTCTCGAGCAGCGTCAGGTTCTCTGGCCCGAGTTCAGTGCGCTGATCGAAGGTCTTGCACAGCCTGCACTCCAGTGGAGCGGGTTCAAGCAATTCGCCCTTCCCTCCGTCCTCACCTCGACCGCCGAGACGCTGGCATCCGCGTCGGCATCAGCGAGCAGCAAGGATCAGGCTTTCACCCTACTCGAGAGACTCGAAAAGCTCGGCCAGCTTGACGAGCTCCGAACGGCACATCCCACGCCCCCGCTCGTTCGCTGGTCCAAGCACGTCTCCGCCGCCATCGAGGAGCGTCTCGAAACGCTCGTCTCGCACTTCTGCACCCAAAAGAAGTCCAAGGCGGCCAAGTCAGGCGCACTGACCGACCAAACTGCGCTCGAGCCGCTCGTGCCGGCACTGCGTCTGTCGACGGTTCCGAGGACTGCATCCCCCGCTGGCTTCGGCAGCAAGATTGCTCAGCTACTCGTGGACGGTCTCTTCTCAGACCGGTATTTTGCATCGCACGAGCAGGTGCGCGCGAGCTACGACACGCACATCATCAACCCCGCGCTGCTCGTCGGGCTGGCCTTCGAGAGTCTGGCGATTCTTCAGGCGCGCAGCGCCGCCAAGGACTTCGAAGCGACCGCCAAGCTCATCAAGGACGGAATGTCGGTCGAGCGCCTGGTGCGCTCTGCCTCGTGGCATCGCGGTGCTATGCATGGCCTCAGCAAGTACCTCGCCTCATGTCCTGCATCCACCCGACCCACACTTCCCACTTTCGCAGATGTGCAGGAACCCCTGTCCGAGGCGATCATGTCCGCAGATCCCGTCATCCGTCTCTCGGCGCTCGAGATTCTCGCCCTCATCGAGGCACAGCAGCTTAGCGGCTCCACAAGCTTCGTTGACAAGCTCGTCGAGGTCGAGCGCACGCCTCTCTCGGTTGCTTCCATTCGCGACCGCAACGTGCGCCTGCGAAGCGTAGGTCGCGACCTCGGACGCACCGCTGCGGCCTACAAGACTGCGGACGTGGCCCGCTTCGCGGAGCGTGACGCGTTCGTCACCCGCTACGTGCTCGCCAACCTCAAGGTCAACTTGCGCCCCGTCTGGGGTGAAGCCATCAAGACGCTGACTGACATCGTCGGCTCGGGACAGCGTGGCGCCGAGGACGAGCTCTTCCGCATCGCCATCGCGGAACTCGAGGCTGGTCGTCAGCTCGATACGGCTGAGCTCCGATCCGTGCCCGAGTTGTGGACGCAGCGCAGCGGCCAGGCTGACGAGGATGCAGAGTCGGTGAATGCCGATGAGGTCGAGCCCGACCGCGTGCTTCGTGACGAGAGCGACGTGGCTGGTGTTGATGATGACAAGCAGTTCCAGGACGGCATCCTGCTCGAAAGACGCAAGGCTGTCAGGAGCTGTATCGATCATGCGCGTATTGGCGCGGGTCGAAGCGGCAGCGGCAAAGCAGGCGCTGGCTCGGCGGCTCTCACGACGACGCTGCAGGCGTGTGTGGAAGCGCAGCGACCAGACGCTCGCCTCGACCTGGTCAACTACCGACATCAGATCCTCAAGCTCTTCTGCGAGGTGGCACTCATCGTCGAGCGCAACAACGCCCGCTTCGTGCACATCTTTTTCCGCGATGCCGGCCCGCGCAACCAGGCGGGCGTGCTGCTCTCGCCGCTCGACGACGAAGGCGAAGATGAGGACGGCGAGGACGATGAAGCGGCCACGACGAAGAAGGTCGAAGATCCAGCAGCCATGAACTTGGGCAAGAAGGACCGTCAGGCGCAGCTTACGGCGTATCTCGAAGTGCTCGGCAAGCTCAAGAATCCCAAGGCGCTGTCGCGCTCGACGGAGCTGCACACGTACCTGCTCAGCCTATGTGCAACTGCCGAGGTCTCGGTGCAGAAGCTTGCGCTTGAGGCAATCCTCTCTTGGAAGGACGAGGCGGTGCTGCCGTACGCGTCCAAGCTCAAGGACCTGCTCGAGACGGCCAACTTCAGGGACACGCTCACCACCTTCACGCTCTCGTCCGAGTCGATTGTGGTGCAGCCCTACCACAGGCCGGTCCTGATGCCGCTCGTCATCAGGCTTCTCTTCGGCTCGCTGTTGTCCAGGCGCGGAAACCGCACCAGCGGTGCCGGTCAGAGGGCCCGACGTGGCGCTGTTCTCGGTGCGCTTGCCGATGTCGGCGCCGAGGAGCTCGTCACATTGGTCGATCTGATGCTCGCGCCGTTCGGTGACCAGGCGACGCAGCTCATCGCAGAAGATGAGAAGTTTGCGTTTGTGCAGCAGCCGCCGGTCACCTCGACACGCCGCCAGGTCGGATACCTGACACTGCTTGGTGAGGTCGTCAAGCAGATCGGCGCCAACCTTCTGCCCTACTGGGACCGCCTCATTGCGGTCTCTCTCAATCTCACCTACCACGCACACCAGACTGTCGTCAAGGCTCACGTCGAGAGCATCGAGGGAACAGCTACGAACGAAGCCAAGCCTCTTACTGCCCGCACCTCGCGCGCACGTCTGGTGCGCCAGGCGGGATACAAGCGTCTGTGCGACTTCTTCAGCAAGGCACAGGCAGCCGCGGCGTTCCACTGGGACCGCTACCTACCGGCGATCTTCGCCGAGCTTATCTCGCCCAGGCTCGAGGCGCTCCGCATCGAGTCGAGCCAGAGCCCGTCGGCGCTGCTCGAGCTCTTCCACGTCTGGTCGAGCCAGACGGAGACGATTCCGCTGCTGGGCACGTACGACTCGAACGTGCTGCCTGGTGTGTTTGCGATCCTGGCTGCTCCCAACGTCAAGCCGTCGGCGATCGGAAACGTGCTGGACATTGCAGAGCGTGTCCTTGCGGCCGCATCGGCCGAATCCGATGTCATGAAGGTCGATTCTGATGACCGCATTCCGCTGGTGGACCTGCTGGTGAGGCCACATGCGTCAGTGTTCCTCAACAGCGTCTCGCCATTGATCGAGCAGGCCTCATCGGCCATAGGCCCCGCAGCGGCGGCCATGGGCCGAGACGATCTGCTCCGCCGTCAGATCTCGCTGCTCGCTGCTCTATCGCCCTTCGTTACCGAAGCGGCCGACGCGAGCCACCTAGTCAAGCTGCTCAGCCCGATGATGCGCAAATCGAACTTCCTCGTGCCCGAGCGCACCAAGACGGAGCTGCTGGCGATCTTTGAGCGTCTGCTCTCACTCATTCCCGAACTCCAAGATAGGCAGTCGGAGCTCTTCCGCAGCACTTTCGCCATGCTCAGCGGGCTGTTCTCGCTACTGCGCTTCGCCGAATCGCGCAAGACGCTCAGTGCCGCCTTCAACCGATGCGCCGAGGTCGACCCGGAGCTGAGCCGTGTAGCCCAGTGGTGCACGCAGCTGAACGCGCTCAGCAAGAGAAGGGTAGAGGAGCGCGACTTCGATCAGCTCTTTGCGGCTTTCGATGCCATCAACGCCGCCGAGGTGACCGTCACCGCCAAGGAGTGGCAGCCGCTCGTGCACAACTTCCTCTTCCTCATCCTAGACCCAGAGGAGCTCTCGATCCGAAGCAACGCTAACGCCTCGCTCGTCAAGTTCCTCAGCCAGGCGGCGGCCGAATGCGATCAGGGCGCCGACGAGGATGCTGAGCTCATGCAGATCTTCCTCCAGGCTGTCTGGCCGGGCCTCAAGAAGGCTGTGCGCAACCGCAGCGAGCTCGTGCGCAGGGACGTGCTCGCTGTAATCTCGTCCGCAGCAGAGCATCTGCCTCGCTGCGATGCCATGGCCGAACTCTCGGGGCTGCTGGGCGGCGGTGATGCCGAGGTCAACTTCTTCAACAACATCCACCACATTCAACTCCACCGCCGCACCCGTGCCGTCAAGCGGCTGCCGGAGCAGGCGGCCAAAGGCGGAATGAAGAGCCGCACCATCAGCGACATCCTCGCGCCCGTATTGGGCCACTTCCTCATGCCTAGCTCGGTCGAGCTCAACGACCACAACCTGGTGACCGATGTCATCACCAGTCTCGGTCTCCTTGCCGGACAGATGAACTGGGGCCCGTACAATGCGCTGCTCTGGCAGTATCTCCGGCTTGCGAACAAGAAGGGCGCGGCGGAGCGTGTCATGGTGCGTGCGGCCATGGCCATCTTGGACAATTTCCACTTCGGCATGGAGGAGGAGACGATCCTCGAGGCCGAAGATGAAGACCAAGGTGATGTTGAAGATGCAGAGGCAGAGGAGGCAGAGGAAGCAGAGGAAGTCGTCGCCGCAGAGAAGCGAGAGGGTAAGGAGGCGGAGCGAGTCAAGATCCTCGATGCGGTCACGACGCGATTGCTGCCGCGACTTATGGCGTACCTCGAGCAGAAGGACGAGACGGAGGACTCGACAAGGCTGCCTATCGCTGTAGGCGTGGTGCGCGTCGCCCAGTGCCTGCCTGTCAAGCAGCGCCAGGCGCAGATCTCGAAGTTGCTCAAGACGCTCTCGAACGTGTTCCGGTCCAAGGCGCAGGATACGCGCGATCTGGCACGCGAGACGGCGTGCAAGGTCATGTCGACGCTGGGTGCCAAATTCCTGCCCGAGTTCCTGCGCGAGATGCGCCGGTCGTTGATGCGCGGCCCGCAGAAGGCGGTGATGGCATTCACGGTGCACTCGGTGCTGACGCATCTGATGACGAGCAAGGACGAGCCGCTCACCTCGCTCGACCAGGGTGCAAAGGAGATCATCGAGATCGCGGTCGAGGACATCTTTGGTGCCACCGCCGACGACCGCGAGTCCATCGGAAACAAGACCACCTACCGCGAGGTGAAGCACAGCAAGAGCATGGATACCTTTGAGCAGGTTGCACGCATCGTCACCCCTAACCGAATGGCCGAGGTGCTGCAGCCTCTGCGCGACATCCTGCAGCAGACCGAGATCCCCAAGGTGGTGCGCCAGGTCGAAGAGTGTTTGCGCCGTATCTCGAGCGGTATCCCCGCCAACCCGCAGTTCAACTCGAACCGCTTCCTATCGCTGTGTGCGACACTGATCAAGCGCGATGCGGTCTTCCTGCAGGCGCGCAAACCCGAGGCGCGCGCAGCATCGCGACACAAGTCGGCGAGGCTGTACAATTATGCCGTCTTCCTCAAGCGCAAGGATGTGGAGGAGGGGATGACGGGCGGCAAGGACCATTATTCGCGCAACGCGCACAAGTTCGTCGCCTTCGGCCTCGAGATGCTCGTCACCTCTCTGCGCCGAGAGCGCTTCGACTTCCAGGACGACGAGGTACTGGCCAAGCTCAATGGCATGGTCAACATCGTGGGCGAAGCAGCTTACGCGAACGAGTCGTCGGTACTCGAGCTGTCGCTGCGCGCCATCGCGCAGATCGTCAAGGTGCCCGTCTCGCGTGTCGACAAGGCGCTGCCCGTGTTCATCAAGCAGATCTTTGGCATTATCCACCAGTACGGCTCGCCGCAGTCGCAGGTCGTTCAAACCGCCTTCCGCACGCTCACCGCCATCCTGCGCGAGTGCAAGACCGCCTCTCTTTCGGAGACGCACCTCAGCGGCCTCCTCAAGCTGATCGCGCCGGATCTCGAAGAGCCAGCGGTGCAGAATACACTGTTCGGCCTGCTACGTGCGATCGTCAGCCGCCGTCTTGTGGTGGCCGAGGTGTACGATACCATGGACAAAGTGGCCGAGATGATGGTGACCAACCAGAGCGACTCGGTGCGCGATCTGTGCCGTTCGACGTACCTCCAGTTCCTGCTCGACTATCCGCAGGGCAAGCAGAGGCTGCGCAACCAGATCGGCTTCCTGGCCAAGAACCTCGCCTACCAGCACGAGAGCGGTCGGCTGTCGGTGCTCGAGATCACCGCGGCCATCCTCAGCAAGTTTGGCGACGAGCTGCTGCAGGAGTATGCCGAGATGCTCTTTGTCGCGCTAGCCATGGTCGTGGCCAACGACACCAGCACCAAGTGCCGCGAGAAGGCCGCGGGTCTCATCGCCGTGCTGGTACGCACCATGACCGAGGCGCAGCAAGACAAGAGCGCGCTCATGGTTTACGCGTGGGCGCGCCAGGAGACCAAGCCCGAGCTTGCGCGCGTCGGCGTGCAGATCTACGGCCTGCTGCTCGAGGCTCTCCCCGACCGTGGCGGCGAGTGGGCGCCCAAGGCCCTCGAGGTGGTGACCAAGGTGCTCGTCGAGTGCGCCGACGACCTCGAGGCGATCGAAACCAGCGACGACGTGTTTGAGAGCGTGGATCTCGACTGGCAGCTGCCGTACCACTCGCTGCAGACGCTCAGCCGCGTCTCGGCGCTGCTGGGTGCGTCGGGCGACAAGGCCAGCGCGAGTGCCAACGACGCGGTGAGGCGGCTGCTGCTGTTCCCGCACAAGTGGGTGCGCATCTCGGCGTCGCGCCTGCTCGGCGGGCTGTACGCGCAGCGCGAGCCTGCGCCGCCCAGCATGGTGGCCATCGCGCAGGAGCCCGTGGTGAGCCTGCCGGCGTTGGTGGATGCGGCCAAAAAGTCGTGTCTGCAGCTGCGCTCGGACAAGTTGGACGACACGCTGGCGCTGCAGGTGGTCAAGAACCTCGTCTTCATCGGCCGCTCGTTTGCTCTCTTTCCCGTCGACCGTCTTGAGCTCCCGCAAGAGCCGGCACAGTCCGAGGAAGTGGAAGCCGAGGAAGATGTTGCCAAAGCAGATGCTGACGAGGCCGAGGGAAGTGCTGAAGAGGGCGAGGGTGAGGAGTCGGAAGATGACGAGGCCGTAGTGGAAGGTGCCAAGCGACGCGAGGCTGCGATGGATGCGCCGAGTGCGATTGCGGCCGATCCGCTGCGCTGGTTGGTCTCGCGACTGTCGTTCCAG
The DNA here is from genome assembly GCA_030849465.1 of Moesziomyces globuligerus. Classification (NCBI taxonomy): domain Eukaryota; kingdom Fungi; phylum Basidiomycota; class Ustilaginomycetes; order Ustilaginales; family Ustilaginaceae; genus Moesziomyces; species Moesziomyces globuligerus. The sequence continues at coordinate 178,151 of JARVLF010000002.1, forward strand.
GCTCGCCTGTCGCTTGCGCAGTCCAAGACGGAGACGTGGACCATTGCGCCCGCGTCGATCCTGCGCTTCTTTGCGGCGCTTTCGGCCTCGCTACCCGCGTCGCTGCTTCCGCACATCCTGTCGTTGCTGCTCTCGCCCATCATCCGATTGGTCGAATCGCCCGCAACAACCTCGGGCAGTGGAGACGAGCTCAAGGCGCTGGCGATCGAGGTGCAGACCCACCTCCAGTCGCTGGTCGAGATCGCCACGTTCAACCGAACCTACTCGACGCTCAAGCGCAAGCAGCAGGCCAAGCGCGAAGAGAGAAAGACGCAGAGGCTCATGCGAGGCATCAACGATCCCCAGCTCCAGGCGAGGAGGAACGAGGCAAGGAACAAGAAGAACCACGCCGCCAGAAAGAGGAGAAACCAGACCAATCTCGACAAGAGAGAGGCCGGTGGTAGCGGCAAGACCAAGCGCGCCAGAAGGGCCTAGTTGGCCTGAAAAGGTCATCACTCAATGTACTTGTGTTTTCCATCAACGGACCGTCGGACAAATGTGCTCTCTAGTGTGACTGGGGAGATGTTGAATTGCAACCGAAACATGGGACTAGGGAGCGGTCCAGACAAAGGTGGAAAGGCCCTGCTGGACGGGGAAGGTGGTTCTGCGGCCGTCGGAGGAGATGACGACGTTTTTGGTGTCCTTGCAGGTGTTGGCGATGACGAGGCCGACACGACGGGTGGGCTGGGTGTTGTTGTTGGCCGTTGTCGCATTCTGGAGCGTCTGACCCTGAAGGGGCGCGGCATAGGTATGCCAGTTGAGACACTGCCAGTCGTTGCGGTTGAGCGAGTACTGCGTGCCCTGTTTCGAGTCGACACGGTAGGCCTGACCACCGCCTACGTTGGAGAGATCCGTCGAGGCCGAGGCGAAGTGCGAGGTGAGGTAGATCTGCTCGTTGTAGTCGACATACGGATTCGCCGGGTTCTGCTGGGACGATAGCGTGAGCGAGCCAGTGCACGACGTGCAGTAAGCGCTCTTGAGGTGGGGGCCATAGCCCTTGTCCAGCGCGAGGTTCCACTGGACAATGGAGCGCGCATTCTGAGCGCCGACGGGCCAGTAGACATTGTTGAGCCAACCCTGCATTCCGGCCCAACGATTCGAAGGGTTGCCGGTGCCAGTACACTCGGACATGTGGATGTCCTTACGAACGCCATTGCGGAGCGCGCCTTCGAACTGAGCGATCTCTTCGGGCGTACCACGGTAGCAGTGGAATGCTACCGCGTCGACCGCCGATGCATTGCCATTGACAATGTCCGCGGCGGTTTGCCAGCCCGCGTAGTTGTCATCGTGACCCCAGACTTGGATGCTACCGAGGCCGCGGCGCGCGAGCTGGGTGCGCAGCGCTTCCGCGAGCTGCACCTGCTGCGACGCATTCATGCCCATCGAGGGATACGACGCGATGTGCGACGGCTCGTTCTGCAACGTCATCGCCCACGGCTTGACGCCAGCCTCGCTCCACGCCGCTGCCGCCTCGGCGTAATACTGCGCCAACACAGGGACGAAGCCGTCGCGCAGCTTGCCGCCGTTCATCGTGTTGTTCGACTTCATGAATGCAGGCGGACTCCAGGGCGTGAGGATTACCTTGAGACCCGGGTTGCGCTGCATCGCATCTGCCAGCACGGGCAGTGTGTACATGGCCGACTGCGTACCGTCAACGTTGAAGCCCGAGAGCAGCGAATCAGCGTTGTTGACCTCGCTGGCCGCGGCGGCAAAGTCGGGCGGCTGGGCGACGTACGAGTACTCCTGCATGACCGAGAAGTCGGAGGCACCAAGAGTGGCTCGCGTGATGCCGACGCCTGTGGCGTTGTTGAACATGAAGTCCATCACACGCGAGTAGAGCTGCGGCTCGCGCTGCTTGAGACGCCCGAGCAGGCAGGCGGAGCTGTCGGTCATTGCGCCACCAAAGCCGTCGATCGCCTGGTAGCGCTGCGCAGTGTTGATGACAATGTCCACGCCTTGGCTGTCGGCACGATAGCTGCCCAGCTGGGTGGTCGAGGCGGTCCAGTTGAAGTTTGTGCCGTTGGACGGAGCCGTATACCAGAATCCGTTGGCAAGGAGCGACGCGCGGTCGCCCGAGATGGTCGCAGGCACATAGTCGGTCGAGGGATTTGGGTCTTCCTTCTCCTTGCCGAGCGTCAGACCTAGTGCGACTCCCAAGATGATTGCGAGCAGCACAACGGCCAGTACTGCAATGATGAGGATCTTGCGAGTACGCGACTGGGAACTCCACCACGCGGCGGCGCGTCTCTTGCGCCCACCGCGTTGATTTGTGTCTGATGAGGATGTTGGCAGCATCGGTGTGGCCTGTCCGCTGGAAAGTGGCTTGTCTGCATAGAAGTCGGAATCTGGGCGCGCGTTGCCGCCTCCTAACAAAGGCATGTTTACGTTCTGCAATGGCGTGCGCAAATAAGGTTGGTTATGGTGATGGCGGTGGTTGAGTGGCAAGGATGCTGGCAAGCTTCCAAGGACGAGGCGGCGGTTCTAATACTAGAAAGAAGTGGATGGAATCGAACGTGTGGGTGTACTGATGCGCAATGAAGCGCGGCTTCCGGACACTGCATGAACCCTTGCTTGTTGAGCGCTTTGGCCCAGTCAGCACCGTGTTGCTTGCCGAAAAAAAAAAGGTCCGCCCCAGCCGAGGTTTACCACCATCACGTTGAAGCTCTTGGCTCCACCTCCATACGGCCCTTGCTCCACCTCAGCCGCTCGTTCAGATGTGATAAGACGAAACTCGCTGATCTTGGCGTCCGACGGACATCACGCGGTTCCGTCAGACCATCCTGACAGACTCGCTCCGATCCGTTCGCCAAGCTCGCAAGCCCGCATGGTCCATCGTAAAGCGACCGCCTCATGCTGGGGCCTACCGGATTCCCCGCCAGGTTCAGACGGCGAGCACGCATACGACACGTTGGGTGGTGACCAATCGCTCGGGCCGAATCTTAGACCTCGACCAATGGGTGGATGCAAGCTCCTATCTCTCAGTGAATGCAATTTGCAATCGGAAACCCGTTTGTGTCATCGGGACACCTTGGCATACCCGGGGGCTCACGGGCCAAAACGATTCGAGTGCGTGTAGCCGCCGACCGTCGGAAGTTGCGCCACACACAGCGCCAAGCGGAAGTGCGGAGCTACAAAGCTATAGATGTGCAGCAGACGACGCCGGGTCAGAATACAACGACTCTGAACGTAGTAGCTGGCATCGATCTGGGCGGATCGATCGATTCGTTGACCTCGAAGGTCAGGCGTCGAGGGTGACCGCCTCGGCAATCGACTCGCCTCAGAGCACAAGGCTCAAGGCCTAACACCAGCCTCGGAGTTCGATGCCGTGGCTATAGAGTGTGCCGCAATGACCCTGACTTCGTTGGGCAAAGGCAGTCTGGATGAGCCTTGTGATTAGAGACGCAGGGGAAAGCAAGAAGGACTGTCGGAGTCGCGGCGCTCTTCGAAGCGAGCTCGCCTGGCATCCGACGGTTTATGCAGGTTTTTTCTTTTTTTATTGTTTCTTCCTAAAAGTCTATTTGTTGGCGATCTTCGCGTGTGCCAGATCCGGCAGCCGGGCGCGGCTTTGGGCGCGTGACAGCTGGCACCCAGAAATGCCTTCTACGCCGTCGTCGATCTTGCGTCGCTTTAAGCCTCTTGCAGCAGTGGCGTCATAGTTTTTCGCCTTCCCTGTCAATTGGCCAGCCGCCGCACACAGGCCTTCAATGCTTGCTTCTCTTCCCATTAGGCTGTCTCGTGTAAGGCCATGGCCACGCACCCTCCATGTGTTTGCTTGTTTCACCCAAAGAAAGGGTCGGTGGGGACGGCAGCAGATCTCCGAGACATTGGCTCCCGCACGGCCGCAAGGACACTCACGCGCAAGCATGTGGATGGCAAGCCGACACCGAATGGCCCGACGCCTCAAAGTGAAATCATGTTGCAAACAGGTGCCAAATAAAGAAACCAGGCCGGCAACGCCCTGATTGATACTGGGTCGCACACAGCTGCCTCCAACGAGGTCTGGGAGACAACCCCCTCGAAACCGTGCGCAACATTTTGCTGCTCTCAAGACCCTGACGCTGTGCAATGCTCTCTGTTACGTTCATGAGCTCGTTGCCGGCTGTGCACACTCGAATTTGAGAAGTCTCATTGCACGCACCACTGACGCCTGCTCGGGCGTGAGGATCTCGAACAAGCCGACACAGGCACGCGCCTGCACTTTGTTGTTCCAAAGCAAGTCCGTTTAGCCGCCCGCGTCAACTCCACCTGCAGAAACGGTGCTACCGGCACCTGCGACTCGAACCACTTGTGCTCTTCGTGATCCGTCTCCACGTTCGGATTCCCACCACCATCAACATTGACATCTCAGCGATACGATGGCGTCCAAATACTCGCTGTCCGCCGAGCTGCCCGCGACGCGCAAGTCGCTCCGGCGCAGCATCCACAACAACTCCAACCAGCACACCAACCGCCAATTGGCGAGCGAGCCGACGCCTTCGATCAGCCAGGCCGGCGTCGAGAAGATCTCGGTCGCGCCGCACAACGCCTGGGCTCAACCCGCAGCGCCTGCTCCCGCCGCTGGTAATGCCGATGCCACCGTCAGGCGCGATCTCTCCCTGCGTCGCGGTGGCAGCAAGGGCAGGGGTCGCGGCGCCGCGGCTGGCGAGGAGACGGCGCTCAAGTCCGAGTTCGACTCGTCCGACGCGACCTTCGACGAGCGCGGATACGTTGTGCTCAAGGGCAACGATCGCTTCGGCCTCACCTCGTCCGCCTTCTCCACGGACAAGACTCACGATGAAGGCCGCAAGCGTTCCGGCCGGTTCGCGTACCTCGAGGGTCTGCGTGGCCTGCTCGGCCTCCAGGTCCTCGTATGGACGTTCTTCCGCATCTTTGCGCCTGCCATCGTGACAGACCGCGACATCGACGGCTTCTACCCTGCCGCGTTTGTCGCTGCCGCTCCCACATGGCAGACGGTTCTTCGCAAGGCTCTCTCTCCCCTTTTCTTTGACGGCGAGCTGCAGGCGGCCATGTTCGTCATCCTTTCGGGACGTGCGTCGCTGCAGACGTTTGTGGAGCGCCGCGTAGCCACCAGCCTGTCGGGCACGGCGTTCAAACGTCCTTTCCGCTTCCTCATCCCCATGGCCGTCACGCTCGCGCTTGTGTCGCTCGTCATTGGCGTCAACGGCTTCCGCTACGCTGGCGAGGTGTCGAGCGCACTCCAGAACCAGCTCGCCCAGCCTCCCGTCCAGTGGGAATCGGCGCTCGAGTACTTCAACTCGCTCCTCTTCTTCTTCTCGTCGCCCTTCTACTTCAAGACGGCGCGCGCGACGAGCTTCATCCCGCCGTCGGGCACGCTGTGGATCATCCCCGTGCTCTTCCAGCAGACCTACGTGCTGATCATCCTCGCCTTCGCGCTGCCGTACACCATCTTCCGCTACAAGAACCTCGGCATGATCCTGCTCATCCTCACCACCGCCTGGGTTGGTCGCTGGTCGTGGTACACGCTCACCGGTCTGCTGCTCGCCGAGTGGTCGACGGTCTACCTCCAGCTGCTGCCGGCCAAGGGGATCCCGATCAACCGCGAGGCATCGAGATTCATGCCGACCTGGATGCCCGGTGTCGCCTTTGCGCTGCTCGGAACCATGTTCAAGTACCTCTGGATCGCCGCATTGCCGGCAGACGCCAACAACGAGATTTCCGCTCACGTCGACGGCAACACGGGCAAGCTCAACTACGGCACCAACCCGGCGCAGGTCGCCTATCCGCGCTACGACAACTGGCTCCTGGCGACCGGTGTGCTCTACCTGATCGAGATCTCGCCAAGGGCTCAAAAGGTGCTCGGCAACGCCGTCTTGGTCTACCTCGGCAGGTGGGCCTTCTCCATCGCCCTCATCTCGGGCACCCTCATGCTCAGCCTCGGCAGCCTCGTCAGGCACCACCTCACCACCGCCACAGCGCAGGGCGGCCTCGGATGGACGAGCGACGCTGGCATCCTCGGCGTGCTCTTTGTCATCCTCTTCCCCGCCAGCTTGCTGCTCGCCGAGCTCTACTCGCGCATCGTCGACGACTCGGCCATCTGGTTCGCAACCTGGCTCTTCAAGTGGATCCGCATCTAGTCCTCGCATTCTGTTCCAGCCCTGTACATCGCTAGATTCTTGGTTAAATGCCTTCGTTCTTGCTCCGTCCGTGTCAGCAGGCGGACGAGCTGCGCCCGAGGAAGTGTATTCGCCCCACACAGGTCTTGTGTTAGCGCTGAAGCTGTTGCGTCAGCACTCTTCGCCGGCCGCATTGGCGAGATGTACAGAGACATAAAGTACGCTCTTTGCTTCCGGACTCGCACAATCCAAGTCGGGATCGATATGAATTCAGTAGTCACACCATTCGCTCCTGATCCCTCGTGTCACAATCCGGCAGCTCGAACAGATCATCTGTGGTGATGCACAGACTTGTGTTTCCGTTGCGCGGATGCAGCACGGTTGCATCCCGATCTCTGGATCGGACGAGAACAAACTCAATCGGGATGATGGCAACAAAGACTGGACCGCTGCAACGGCTATATGCTTGGGTCATCGTGATGGGGTGACACTCTGTTCTCCAGTCACATCGTAATGAAAAGTGGAAACTCGTGTATTCAAGGCAGAGTGACAAGCCGATTCATCTGCGTATAAAAACAGCAAGGCAGTCGAAAGGCAGTTCGACTGCCTATCGACTGCCTTGAGAATTGATAGGCACTTGCACTGGCCTGTGTACAAAGAATCTCACTTTCACAATGTGAGTCCCGCTTAGCTTGTTCACGGCAAGGCCAGAATGAACCTAGCCGTCAAGTGGCGGCGGAGAAAGTAGCGGATTGGCTTTCATGAGGAAGCGAGATCCTTCTACCTTGCGCCTCAGGCACGGCTTGTTTGCCCGCTCTAGCACAGGTCCAATCAGTCAACACGCATGGCGCAAGTGGTATGTCACAGTGAGAGTTCGAGGAGAGAGCTATTGTCCAGCGCGACGAGCAGGAAGGAGCGTGTGGAGAGGATGAGGTTGATTGGGAAAAGATGTGTGGACAGGCAATGAGAGGCAAGAGTTGGATGACCCGAGAAAGCGCGGCAAGTGGCAGGAGGAAACCTCGGAGTGAGAAGACGAAAGCGCTGATCCGCGCGCTCCTGCAAGGAGAGGTGGACAGACATGAGCCAGATTAAGTACAAAATGCAAGACGGGCAGCGACGAGTGGAACAAACAATCGGAAGCAAGAGAACGACAAGACGAGCTGGTGAGGATACAATGCAAGGAAGACTGGGCCAGTCTCACGCGGCAGCAACCGGCGAGACGGGCGAAAAGATGTTCTCCTTGGCCTCCTCGTCGTTCTTGCCGTTGTTTGCGTTGACCGCCGAGAGCGTGGTGACGAGCGTGGAGCGGAGCTGGTTCTGGGCATCGGCCTTGGCGGCCTCGCGTGCGGCTTCGTCGCGAAGAAGTCGTCGCAGGATCTTTCCCGAAGGCGACTTGGGAATGGTGGCCACCCACTCGATGCCGCCGCGGATCTTCTTGTGTGCGGCGACGAGCTTCTCCATGTGGGCGCGCACGCGCTTCTCGAGCTCCATGCACTCGTCGGGCTTGTTGAGCAGGTCTAGGTTGCGCGGGACAATGCAGGCGCGCGGAACCTCGGTCATCTGAGCGGGGCACCAGGTGCCAAAGACAGCCACGTCGGCCACCTCGGGGTGACTCGTGATGACGGCCTCAAGCTCGGCGGGCGAGACCTGGAAGCCCTTAAACTTGATCAGGTCCTTGATGCGGTCCACGATAAAGATCTCGGTGTTACGCATCACAGCGACATCGCCCGTCTTGAACCAGCCATCGTCGGTGAAAGCATCGCGTGTGGCTTCCTCGTTGTCCAGGTAGCCCTTCATGATGGTGGGGCCACGCAGCCAGACCTCGCCGGGCACGCCCTCACGGCCCTGCTCCTGACCAACATCGTGACCCTCCTCCGAAACCAGGCGGACCTCGACACCGGGAGCGATACGGCCGGCAGCGCCCTTTGAGTTGGGCAGCTCCTTGGGACCGGAGCAGATGACCGAGGGGAGCGACTCGGTGAGGCCGTAGCCGTTGAGCACGGCCATCCCTGGGTAGCGCCTCTCGAGCAGCTCGAAGAGCTCTGCCGAGAGCGGCGCGGCTCCGCACTGGACGCACTTGAGGCTCGACATGTTGTACTTTTCCGGCACGGGGCTCTTGGCGAGCTGGAGAAGAACGGGTGGAACGACCAACGAGGCGGTGGCGCGGTGCTCCTGAATCTTCTCGCAGAAGAGATCCAAGCTGAACTTGGGGAGAATGACGATCTTCATGCCGAGGTAGAAGGGGTGGTGCATGAGCTTGATGAGACCGAAGATGTGGTAGAAGGGCAAGAAGCCGACCTGGACGTCCTTTTGGCCAAAGTAGTCGTCGTGAGTGGCGATAAGAGCCATGACGCTGTGGATGACGTTGGAGTGTGTGATCTCGACGCCCTTGGCAGAGCCCGAGGTGCCAGACGAGAACATGATGAAGGCCGTCTCCTTGGCTGGGTCCTCAACGCGGTACGACTCGAGCTCGTTGTCGGTGAGCTGGGCGCGGAGGTCGGGCTCGCCGTGCGCGCCAAGCACGAGATCATCGGCGTCGTCGAACATGTAGAGGCCGTCGGTGGCTGCAGAAGAGGTAGCGGAGACGGTGAGGCGGCCCATGGCGGCCTTTGCCTGCTCCCATGCGGCGCGAGCATTGTCCTGGCACGAAGGGTGAGCAAGAACGACATCAACGGATGCCTGCTGAAGCGACTTGGCGAGCTCGCCAACGGTCAGGGCAGGGTTGACCGGAGCGGTGACGAGACCGGCCACCTCGGCGGCGAAGACGAAGATGGGGTACATGGTGTGGTTGGGCGAGATGACACCAACGCGCTGACGGGGCTGCAGGCCGAGCTTGTGTCTCAGCGTCCAAGCCAGGCGTCGCGCTTCGCGCACGACCTGACCATGTCTGCCATGCGACAACGATCATCCGAAAAAGCCCGTCACGGCGGTATAGATAGGGTGACGCCAGGATGAAGTGGACGACGTATTGCCGATCGAGGACACATCGGGGTCAAGATCGAAAATATCGCGTCGATCCGATGGAGGAAAAAGAGGGTCCAGTTGAATCCGCACCGAAAATGGAGAAGGAGAGGGGGAGAAGAGGAAGCATAGATTGAAGTCAGCGTGCAGCTCGATGCATTGCGAAACCAGCGCGCGATCTTCGTTTCAGGGTACACGGCGGCTATGATGGCCATTCGGCACAGCGATGGCCATCTCGCGTGGCCTTGGCGATGCGAATGGCGTGTGAATCTGCTTGGGCGTGCAACAGCGTCCCACGAGCCCTCCTATCACAATTTGGCCGACCGTGAGACGGGCCAACGAGGTGTTGTAGATCTCGAGCCCGTCCATGATGCTGCCGGGGAAGCCACGCCAGGGACAGTGTGATAGGAGCACGCTGCTGCCGTTCCGACGTCACTCGCGCCAACAAATTGCTAGCGGAGGTCGAAAGCACGCGTACTAGAGCTCGAGGGCGCCACAAGGGCCGAATGGAGGCAGAGAGGGCCTGAAGCGCTCGACGATCCTCTGCGATCCTCGCTTCTCGAGTGCTGAGCAGCGTCGCCGGAGCTCCGTCATGAATCGCCCTGAAAATTAAAAAATAATTTCGTGGCAGGATTCATGCGGCCGTCTGCCAGGACGAGCGGGCGCTCAGTGAGGCCGAAAATTGGACTGGCAGATCGGCTCGACTTTTTTTTCGTCAAGCAGACGCGTTCCGTGGGAGCGATGATGACCTGCGGTGCAGTGCATGTGAGTCAGGCAGCGATCCTCGAGGGTGGGATCGACACACGGTCTCACCGATCGAAGAATCATCCTTCTGACCGGCACGACTGGGCATGCGCCTTTGTCTGCAGCAACTACCCCATCCGAGCCACGCTTTGCCCTCGCGCAGCCGCGGTGAAGCACTGCCGGCAGCGATTCGCCTCCGAGCTTCGCCATAAGAGGCTTTGGCGGCGTATTGGCTGGCTGAATACGGATGAGGGAGCACCAAACATTGGGCCGCCGTGTTCGACGTGCGGAGCGGAGAGCATGTGTTTGCGGCGTGCAGACCGCGGTTAAGGCTGCAGGACCTGCCAACTGCCGCTCGCTCTCAATACTTTAGTGGCTTGGAACGCGAGCGTTCCACATGCCAAAGTGGAGAGCAGTCGAAAAAGTCGAAAATGCCGCGAAAAGAAATTCGCGAGCGCAGCCAAGCTGGATTTCGCCGTGCCGGTGCGCCGCGCTTCTCTCGGGCTTCAGCCGCCTACTCGGCAGGGCCAAAGTGAGGTAACCCTTCCCACGATCGGTAGAGACCGTCTGGTGGGAGTCGTGCTGCCGACTCGAGCCATGAGCCCCGGCAGAACAAAGCGTACCTTGCCATCTGCGGCTGCCGCCCTGCATCAAAACCAGTCTCGAGCTGCCCCTGCATAGTCGGCACCCGCTAGGTACCCTCTGGTAGAGAAGTGCCCAACAGCGTTCCGTCCTGAGCAGGAGACGAAGCGTCGAGCAACGCAAAGCTCCTTCTGCCCAGTCGGCCTTCCTCTGAGCCGCAGCGAGGCGAGCAGAAGCATGCGAGCATTGCAGAAGACAAATGCTCGACCAATCGCTCAGAGCGCAGGGCTGAAGAGTAGGGCCGCAGCTGAGGCTGAATCTGCGAAAATCCATGGGCACCCTCGTATGGTGGGAAATTCAAGCTCCGCCCGCATTCCTTCCTTTTCACCTTTGGCTGCGCTGAGCAGAGTAGTGTGGAGGATGCGGTTGAGCGGCACCCTCTGGCAAGACGACTCGATCCATGCCACCGGGGCACACGAGCGAGTCGTTTGGCCGTCATCAACCCTCGACTTTCAGAGTCCGAAACTGAAAGCCGTGGAGGAAGCGCAACCAATTGGGCGCCATCCCCACCGAGCCCACCGTGCTCCTCCGGCCCCTGCTTCTGCTTTTTGTGACCAAGTAGTAGCCACGACCGGAGATCCGGGCGTGTGATACATCGGCCTCCCGCACGCAAGCGAGCGTCGAGCCAAAGCATCCGGGCGTGCCATTGAGCATGCAGTTCTAGGGCTTCACAGCAACGAGCGGTATGGAGGCCCCTCGCTGACGATGTGAGCAGCTGAACGCAACTTCAGAGCGTCGTGCAGATATGGCCACGACAAAACAGGAACCGAACGAGCTACGAGAAAGAGACCGCCAAGCCACGCCGAGACAAAGATCGTCGAGCAGAAGTACTTACGTGTATTCCTTTCCATCTTGGCGAACGAATTGCACCTTGTCGGCGAGAGACGATTCCGATTCGGAGCTGACGTAGTCGAAGATGTTCGAGTAGCTTGCCTTGGGCAGAGGCGGGTAGATCGAGGTGAGGATTTGAGGAGCCATGATTACGATGCAAGCTCTGTGTCGAGTTGCGCGAGAGCGTGCTTGAGTACGCCGGAGAAAAGCAGTGGAGATGAGGGTCTGCTCGAACCAGTGGTGAGTCTGATTGGCGGACTTGTGATGCGGTGAGCGCTAGGTAAGCGCGGGACAGACGATTGCAGATGTGGGCTGTGCAACAGGTCTGATCCGAGAGGTGCTGTCGCGATTGAATGCAACTGTTCGATCGGCACAGTCAGGATTTGACGAGACCGACTGATGCAGAGCAGATGAGCACGATGTTGCGCTCGAGATAAGCGTCCGTCGAGGAAGGGAGGACGGCTTCGTGATCAGCTGGGCGAAGATTGCCAGATATAAGCGATGAGATGAAGGGGGAGGAGGTGAGTTGTCTGCAGCTGCGGACGGAAAGGTGTATAGAGGATGAGTGAAGGGTGGGCTGGGCTCGAGGAGGGGAAGGGGGTGGTTGAATATATGGAATGCGTAGCGAGGAGCGGCGAAGGGCACACGAGACAGGCACAGCGGATACAGGTCGGCTAGGCTAGGACGGCGGGGGTGCGGCGGGAGGGGCGTGGACAAGGGCCGTAAATCAAGCCGATGGCAGGGGGCAGCGCAGAGCAGTGCCCTAAAAATTGCGGTAGGAACCAACGGCTTGGCATCTGCAAACCGCCGAAATCTGACGTCCGAGACCGGAAATCTGGGCCTTGCGTATCCGCCCGTGCAGGTTGTGCGCCTGGTCCCAAGGTAGCGATGCACCTGAAAGCGTTGCCGCACGGTGGTGCAACCCAGGTCGGATTGAACCAGCTCATCCGATAGGCCAGCCGTCGAGAGACGCACAGAGATATGGGCAGGCGACGCCGGTCATCCGCTCCAAACATCGGCAAAGCCAACCGGTAAACGCAGGCGTCATTTCAGCTGCGTTGCAAGCGCCGCTGGCCGAGCTAAACGTCGGATGGCTAGCCAAGCGATGAGACTGTGGGCGTGGGAGGGACAACGGTGCAACTGGAACGACGGCCGAAACACAAACATATTTTCAGAGCCACCACAAAATCCGTGGCCAACGCCTCTTGAACTCGATGACGCCTTCCGCCTTCAGCGAGAGGCAAGACATTGCAGATCGAGAGCGAGCCAGCCGGGGCTGATTGTGTCTTCCCTTTCCTGGTCAAGCGACCGCCTGGTTTTTTTCTTTTGGCAACAACGATTTCCGTGAGGGACAGGGTTTGCCGCGGCAGGGACCTGCTGATGGGCAGGGCATGGCGGTTGGATCGCTTGCATCTTAGCGAGGGCCATCCGCCTCTGCTCTGCACAGAGCCGTGTGGCTTTTCCGGGGATGCGAGGAGCTGCAGCCATTCTCTTCGGCTCGCTCCTCCTCCATCTGGCGGTGCAGCTCGAGTTCGAACAGAGACATTGGAAAAGTTGAAAGGAAAAAAATAATCAAAAAGTGCTATTCACGTCAGCCTGGCAGGGCAGGGATGCTGAAATTAGAGCCACAGCAGATCCGGAACGATCTGCCGCGAGACGTCAGCGTTTAGCGGGCTGCACATGTGAGCTGCAGCCTGCGCCGCGAACACCGCCCACCCGCCTTGCAGTGCTGCGCCCTGACCCTGACTCCGTGGAGTAGATCTGTTTGTATTGTGAAGCCAGCCCGCATCTTTCCTGGATCCGTCTGCATCGGTCGGCGCCCGTCGGCAGCTTGGCCGACTAGCCACCACAATATCACACCTCTAGAGCGACCGCAGTCAGCAGCCCTGACAGTCACTAGACGCTCTGGAGGTGCATCGCAAGCCATCCTGCATGGCGAAGGCAAAGCGTTCCAAGAGTCGTTGGATCGGCACTGCAGCGACCGACCGCCTCGCTAGCCCACCTCTTTCGTCACCTTCCACGCAGTCTTCTTACCCTCGCCTAATTTAAGCCCGATTTCAACGGCGAAATGCCAGGTTGCGCCGAAAGTCCGAAAATCGGTCAGACCGCGCTGTGTTGTACCTTTTGTTTTTGTCCCGTCTGTTAAGCTTGAATTCCGCTGCGGACGCCTCCTCGCTGTTCGGCTACCATCGCTAAACGAGTGTCGTCGGAGTCGAGCGTGGGCCACGCCGACCCTGCAGCCATAGGCGGCGGTGGCGGCGGCGGCCGATGCACTTGCCCCTTACCGCTTCGACAAGCTGCTTTCCATATTCGTCATTCTGTAACAAGGCGCTACCGTTGCTCCTTGCGGCGAGGTGAGGCGACGTCGAATCCTGTCGCATCGAGCGACGCGGTCCGTACTGCGTACGCTTCGCACTTGCGCAATGTACAGAACTACGTTCAGGGGCGCTGAGCATACTCTAGATCTTTTCGCGGCGTTCAGACTCGTGACGCTAAGCGGCTCTTTCTTCGCCATGCACGTACTGTAGCTGCAGAGCCGAGGGGCAGCGAACTGGGTGCACTCACCATTGCTGGTGGTCTACACTCCGCTTCAGCCACACTGGCTAGCAGTCGGCCTGAATATTCTTTCCAACAGACTCATGCTTCTTTTGGCCCCGTGGGTCAAGATCGGCGTTCGTTCAGTGCAGAAGTTTCGGTGGACCTGCGCACAGTGTGAGACAGAGTTCGGCTCGGGACAAACAATCCCGGCCTGGCCATAGTCTTCGTCTCAGGCTCCATGTGACCCAACAAACATTACTGTATGACTGAAAAGATCCTCGTAGCGACGGAGAGAACAGAGCCGTTCACGCTTTTCCGTCGGCATACCCATCGGAAATTCCCACTCACTTCGCCGTCTGAAACAAAGTGGGCGCATAGAAGCGTTTCGATGAAGGATCCGGTTCCGTGGCGGTCCTCAGCTTTGCTCAACGGATGACTCAACGGCGTGATCCGAATCAGCTGCAGAGCATGCGCACCACGAGGGCCGCTCAACAGGCGAGTAGTGGCTGAACACCTCGGCTTGAAAGCGATATGCGCTTGCGCCTGCGGAAGAGGCGGTCGGCCGATCGGCTAGGACGGAAGTAGGGCTTGGCAGGCAGCACAGAAACGATGGCGGCAGGATGAGCTCGGAACTTCGGTGCATGTCTGAGCGCGAAAGTCTGCGGGACCGGACATGCCCCCGTGCCGAGAGCACCTGGGGGTACTAGATCGGACGGATGCTTCAGCCATGGCGCCGCGCAACCCACGATCGGCTCAGCAGCCAAACAGAGCGGCTGCCGAGCCGAGGGCGGATAAGGGGAATGTTGAAAAGCTTTGCAGGTGGGCAGCCGAGTCGGAGATGGCAAATGGAATGGTGGACACCGCACTGTGAAGGAGGAGATGGGTTCACGCAGGTGACAGCTTTGCTGAGGGGTCAGCAGTCGAGCGGGCCTCGCCGATGCAGCAGCACAGCAAGTCTAAGCCTAAACTTTGATTTTGGTCGGGCGCTTGTCACTTTCTTGCCTCCAGAAACACTGACAGGGGAGGAGACACCTCAATGCGGATTGTTCTCCACGTCGTAAGTTCGAACGCCGCCTATTCAACTCCAAATCGTCGGCAGGCAATCGCGGAAGCTCAGTCGCTTTGCCTGCCGCGGATCGCTCGACCATCGTTCGGGAAAGAGTGGGCCGAAGATTGTAAGGCCTTATCTACTGGGCGTTCCGCGCTTGTCGACGAACATGTTTCATATGAGTGTTCTACTGTTTGAGCAAGCATTCGCGACTTTCGATGCGAGACAAAGTGAAGAGGTTGACCGTGAAGTCCGAAAGCGTGATCTGCGCGGAAGGCCAACAAATCTTCTCGACGGGATCCATCTGCGACAAGACTGCTTGCTGAGCCGGCCTCGGCGGCGTACTTGTGTGATCGTCGTGCGAAGCGAGGCAAGGCTGGCGCCACGCTGCCTGACCATGCGGCCACGCGCTTTCTTCGAGCCACGCCGCGCATGGTCAAGTTTCATGCACGCACAACCCCAACCCAGATTTGCCTGTGCGCATAACTTTTCATACCTTTTCCACTGTACGGTACAGCAAAATGAAGGAAAAGTCACAAGCCGTACGCGTCGACGTCACGGCGGAGTCCGGTCAGGCGGCGGGCGCATTTCCTCCCACAAACTGCTAAAGTTGAGTTTTAAAATTAAGGCACACAGTAGCACTGGCGCGCCATCCCAATGGAAAGAAAGAAGGCTGCAGCTGAGTATTGCGCCAAGATCAGGTGTGTTCGGCTTCAACGCCCGCTGTGGATCACACGGCCCTGCCATGTCTGGATCACCCTACGGAAGCCCGAAATGAAGATTGGCTTCATCAATGCAACGCAGCCGCCGGGCTGTATTGTTCGTCCAACACGGCCCTGGATTCCAATTTGTGGCTTCACAATGTACAGTATGTGCTACGGGAGAATCGAAAAGGCGAACGGCTTCGTCGTGCACATGCGCTTATGCACCTTGGGGGCGGTGGGCGGCAGAGCGTTGGCGTCAATTGCGAGGGGCGTGCGTGGGAGGGCGCCCATCAGCCGTGTCGGCATGAGCCTCATCGAAGATCTGCACTGCTGCGCGCTAAGTGTGACAGGCGAGGCGGTGTTCGAAAATCGCCCTGAGCTGCAGCCTCAAGGGGTCGATTCTGGAATATTTGCCCGCACCTTCCTGTGCCTTTGGCCCTTCCAACTTCGCGCGCAGTGCAGCCTCTCGAGCCGGAGCTACTGTATACATTTCTCAACGTACGTTCCCCATTCATCAGCGCGGGAGATCACCGACTTTACCCGTTGTCCAGACCGCTCGCCAGCATCTCCGCGAAACGGCCAAGTCCTTTTGTGCTCAGATGGATTGACATTGCCTCCCGGCAGAGGGATCGCTGCGCCATCGGTCGGACTTGAAACACCCCCTCTACACGCGAGCTCTAAATGTTTCACTCGTGGTGGCCAAACTTTTTTGAACTATTTGCATCGAGACCAAACATGTTCAATCTCCCGATCGAACTTGCCGCGACTTTCGTCATCGCCAGCCAAATTTGCTGCAACTTGCTTCTAATCTTGTCTAGGTCACACTCCTGCTGCACGCTGCTATGCCACTCTCCTCCGCACAGCCTTTGCATCAGGCTGCCAGGTCGTATGGTCAGCCGCATGGTTGCACCAACCTATGTCCGGCAATGTCATGTTGCCTCACCTCCGATGCCCGGCCGCCCTACCCTAATTTGAGCTCGCCGCACCGGTCAACCGGCTTGATCGTCGGCACCGCAACGGTGAGTTTTCGGCCTCCAGCGTGGTGATGGGCGTATGGGGCGATGCTGCAGAGCCAATGCATGACGAGCTGGACTCGGCAGTCCAAGGGCACCCCAGCCATCTCGGGGGCGCGTGCGTGCGTCGGCTCTGGCCTGCCACCAAACGCACTCCAGCACACAAACATGTTTGTGTGCGATACAATAACAAGTTGTCCCGTGAGACGCGGAAGCGCGACCCGCGTGCACCCTGGGGCGCGATCGGTCTGCAGCATGCCGTGTGCAGCAGATGGCTTGGCCAGACATGTTTCAGGCAAAAGTTTTTGCCGACATGAAAGATTCAGAAAAAGAGAAACATAAACCAAAGGGCAAACAGAAATGTCTTGCTGAAGCCCGATTAGCGGCGACACATTATGGTTTGCCGGCGTTGGGCGGATGGGATACTGGGTGCGCGCGTAGCGGTGCAAGTGCTCCAGCCGGATCAGCTGCCACTGCCGAGTCAAGATCCCGCATGGCATCTCCTCTTCCGGCTGCCGTCGATCTTCAGAAAAATCCGTGCGACTACGTGAACGAGCCAAGTCTCGAGCTCTGCCGGGCCGTACTCGCCTACAACAAAGGTCGCATCTCGGTCCCGCTCAACCGCACTGACTCGCGTGCCACAGTCGGTTCGATATCCATGGCTCAAGCTACCGTACTCAACCCCTTGCTGTAGCTTAGTCTCTGTACGCTGGACTGCGATCACTTGCACCCCTTGATCGGTCCCTTGCTTTGAACGCCGGCACCTCCCGGTGCCCTCTGGTGATGGCAGGCTGAAGGCTATTGAGGCTTGCACCAGCTACTTGCGATACTGTGCAATCGTTGGCTTTCATGTGACAAACGCAAGAAAGTCGCTGCTTTCGGTGCCAACTTACACACATTGCGCCAAGCTTCCCCGCCCTGCCCAACAGTCTGTAACACCGGAATGAAGCTGCTGATCCAGCGGGTTATCGGCAATGCTGAGCCTGGTTGAGTCTCCTCAGGCTGAAAGGCACCTCACCAAGAGGTTCTGGCCCATTGGTCGAGTATTGGCACGACGTTGCCCCGTCTCTCCTGGTTTTTGTCCGGCAATTGACTTTCAACATTCCCCACGCCCCCTGCTTCCCCAACAGTGTTCGTCTGCATCTGATGCCATTTTGTCCGTCGAGAAGAGCGGAGTGTGAGGAAGCGGCGGCAGCCAAAGCATCCTGTGCATTGCGGCGCTCCATTTGCAAATGCTGAGGGTGCTTTGTGATAGGGCTAGAATGTGCGTCAGACTACGATGAACTGGGGTGAACACCCAGCTGTGGCTGCAGACAACTTTTCTATTTTATTGAAAATAACTTTTCAATCTTGTCTTTCCGTCTGAGTTAGTGTACCGAAGTTGCTCCATCAGCCTGCAACCCTTTGGCGCACCCATCTGTGCCATACCGGCATCCGCCTTCGTCCATCTTCCGCGCGCAAAAAGCGCTCGTTGGTAGGCGGGTATCTTCATGGGCACAGACCCGTCATTGCGACCGTTGCTCTGCAAAGCCAGACTCACACTCAGTCTTGTGCATCTTCGCCGCCATTTCCAGCCGACATCGCGTCAACGGCCTCGGCAGCCACGAGTCTCGCCCCCCTCCCCCCCCCCCTCCCCCCCTTCTTCCCCTGGCAGTTTCCTCAAACCATGCATGTGTGAGCCCCATGAAACCACCCGTACGCAGCTCCTGCCCGTCACGCAGTTGTGACAAGGCAGTGACCGCCCCAACTGGAGTGTCTTTCGCCCCGAAACTGTGTCAACTATTTCCAGAAGGGTTTCGCATCATTCAGTCTCTTATACACTGCTGCCTCCACGCGTCACTGCGTAAAGCGACTGCACACCGTTTTCGACCAGCCTGCCAGCAATCACCTCCTCGCTGCCTTCATCCGAGCGCTTGGCCGCAGACCTCGCAGTCTCCAAGAGACCTCTACAACGGTAACTAAAGCAGCTGCCACGCACAGGACGATCGAGTTTCGCAGCTCCACCGGCGACTAAACGGCTTGAACAACACAAGCGGGTACACCACGAGGTTGTCTGGCATGAAAACGCCTGCACAGCACCCTGTCTGCTAATTCCAGCCTCGCTTCCTGCCCCTTGCCGCCGATGCACGCTTTTCCGTTGCAACCGCGCATCGCCATCCCGTACTGTGATCTCATCGTTCGACGAAAGCATAGCCACCCCCCACCACCCTCGTTCCTTTCCCTAAAAGGATACCGTCCTCGCGGCCTTGGTCGGCGCCTCCTCTCACGATCTCACCTCTCCGTTTCTTCTCGTCCTCGTGGACAGAAAACTTTTCTCGTGGTGTCAAGAACTCGTTCGGCTGCGCTCGTGATCTGCATACGCTTGGACCATCGCGCATGACGTCCAGCTCACCTGACAGCATCATCCCGGATTAGCACTGGCCCCGGTCTCCGTTCCGTTCATTGTCTGCAAGATTTCTGGCTCTGACTCTCGGGCGCTGCAGAACACCTGGAAACAATGTTGTTCGCACAACCCAAGCAGGCGACCGACACGGGTCACCGCAATGGAGCTTCATCCATCCATGCAAGGATTCCTGCAACGAATCGGCGAAGTGGAACAGACTTCCCCAGAGCATCTCAACTTCCTTCTTTACCACCACCACTCTCTTCCGCAGCCACCGACACCAAGCCGCACTCCACCGGCCCTTCACCATCACACAGCTCCCGCTACCAAAGTCTCCCGAGTGCACGAGAACGCTCATCACCGGAAGCAGCTGAGTCCTCATCTTCGACGGCTACTGCAGGCAGACAAGCCTCCGAGTACCAAGGATACGCCTCATTCTTTGACGGATACGCCTCGCAGGCGTCGCACAGCTCAAACGACAACCCTGAACCGGGCTTAGACGCCAGGGACTCCCCAGTCAAAGCTTCCACATTCAATCTGTTCAGTACCGACGAGGACGAGGATCTCAGAGACCTGCGCGCCCTCAGCTTCACCAACTCGATCAGAATGAATCTCGAAGCGCTTAGCCGTAGCAGTGCGGACCACTACGCGTACAATGCCGACGGCTACGAGGATCCCAACCTGCACTATGGCGCGAAGTCCGTCGAAGAGACACACGACGCAAGGTGGATTCAGAACTCGTACGCAGAGCTGATCTCCCAACTCTCTTTCGCCCAAGAAGGCGCTGACCACCGTTCTCGCGGACGAGACCGGGATGAGCGAGACTACCGAACTCTCAGTCGCGGCCATCTCAGCCATGAATACCGGGAGGCGGCCTCGACAAATTCTTCGAAGGACTCGCCGCAAACGGCGAGCCTCGCTTCTGGCAGGAGCTCGAGCGATGCTAACGAAGACGATCTCAAGACTCCGCCCGAGCCCAGCCTCGAAAGGTTCGAGTCCTCGATGGACAGCACTCGCTACGAGTCGGACCCAGCTTACCGCGGCCATGCTTCATCGCTGTATGCGCAGCCTGCCTCTGAGACCGCATTCCCTTCGATCGCGGCGGCCTCTAGACAGGCTGACAGTCACTCGGCCCTCAGTGCTCCTCAGCTTGGCTCTCCATTCCAGCCCTCGCAGCCGCAACCGAACCGCGCACTCCGACGCACTAATCTGCAGGAAGCATTCGCAAGCTATCAGATCGGCGATGAGTCCGAGGTCGAGCTACTGAATGATGCGGTTCAGGAACAGCGGCGTGCAGCCGGCAAAGGTAAGATGATGTCTAGGCAGCTGCCCGAGACGCGCAGCGCTACTGCGATGTCATCCCCAGCCGCCCCGGCCCAGGGCAGCCGCAGGCCGTCGGCCTTTACTGTGCTGGACGCCAGCAAGCCTTTCACTCGCCTCGGACCACAAGACATTGCCTTCAGCGCAACCAACCTGTAAGTTCAAGCGCAGTAGCCCGACTTCCCCAAGGAGTTTGACAAGATCGCGCGGTCTGGCCGCTGTCCATGCGGAAACATGGATTTTGCGCCTCGACGCGCGGCTCGAATTTCGCCTTTTCACTGCCACAGGAAGGATCCATGCGACTGACGCACTTTGCCTTTTCTGTGCCTTTTTTCGGATTTGCGAACACAGCCCGGAGCGCCCAGTGACGGCAGCCAACTGCGTCGAGATGATTGTGTCACACCATCCCGCGCTGTGCGACGCTCCACTCCGCGAGTTCGGCGAGGACGGTCAGCCGCTGCCCCCGACGAAGAAACAGGAGACGAGCGACGAGGAGCGCCAGGCCCGAAAGGAGGCGCTCCGTGTCAAGTTCTGCGCCAAGCAGCGACTCTCCCTCATCAAGGCTATGGTGGTCATGGAATCGCGCTCTGCCGCGTGGAGGCGCATCGGACCGCTCAACGCGGCCAACAGCAACATTGCCACGGCTCCGGATCACACCATCTCCACAGAGTCTTCCCCGAACGCTCAGAACGAGGTCGGCCGTCTGCCTCCGATGCCGAGCCCGTGGTCCATGGAGATCCGACACGAGCAGCTCGATGTGGCCCAGATCAAGGGCAAATCCAAGAAGTCGATCGAGCTTGCCTCGCTGCGTACAAACGCCCATTGCGTCAAGTGCGATGGCTCCGGTCTAGGTGCCTGCATTACGTGCAAATCGGAACAGGCTGACGAGTGCTTCTGGTGCTCCGGTACTGGCCGCGAAAAGACTCGCGCTCAGGCGTGGTGTCGCCGCTGCCAGGGCGCAGGTATCCTCAAGTGCAACACCTGCCATGGCTCGCTCAAGTCTGAATGCCGTACCTGCGAGGGCAAAGGCACAGGCGAGTATGGCTTCTTCGTCGACGTCACGGTCAAGCGGGTCGAAATGCCCGCCGTGCCTCTGGCCACCCTCTTCCCTCAGCTTGACGGCGCCTCTTCCTCGTTCCAGCCCAGCTACGACGAGGTGAGGACCGCCGCCACGCTTGCACTGTGGGACTCGATCACCAGGCTTACCGAGGCGAGGCACCACGTAACGGCGAGCAAGGGCGGCAAAGGCAAGAGCAAGGACCTGGTCCCTGTCATGGCGGCGTGCGTGTGGGAGAACTCGACCACGCACGTTGTTGCCGTCGACGTTCCTCTGGCCGCCAAGTTCAAGAAGGGTTCAAAGCCTGCCCTTCGAGCTGAAGGGCTGCACAGGAAGATCCCGACGCAGAGGAGATTCTTTACGGTTCCCAACGATGTCGATCTCCGCTCAATCGAGCTTTCGGAGGACGACGTGACGAAGATCGTTCACGACTCGATTGGCGACCATGGCACCGGCGGACGTGTCCATGCAGCTCACACCCCTCCTGCACCCTATGCCTCCTCGCGTCACGCTCTCGGCGGTCCGTCTGGCTCAACGACGCCATCGCCCGCGATGAGCTCAGTCGACATGGCCTCGTCGTCCGCTTCGCTCGCCACGCCGGAAGGGGGTGCGAGCGTGTCCGGCTTCTCTACCCCTTCGCGGGTCCCAAGTCCTCGCCCGGACATCTCGCCGGCAAAACCAGCCGCCAGAGAGTTCGTGCACCGTCCTAGCCCGCTTTCACAGCTGGCTGCCGCAACGCCTGCGGCTTCCGCAAACCCTGTCCAGACGAAGGCGGTCCGAACCGACGATGTTCGCGGCAATGGCTATCTCAGCTCGTCTCCTGAACAGCCGTCTCGGGATCCTTCGCCCAGCTCCAAGTCTCGAAGGCCGTCGGCTGGCCATGTGCTGTCCAAGAAGCTCAGCTCCAACATCCTGAACAAGCTCGGTGCCCACCGGGGCTCGGTCTGATTCCGGCCTTCCTCTCTCTCTCTTTCTCCTCTTTGTGTCGCTTCTTGGTATCCGGATGGACCCTTGTACATCCCTCGTCATATAGATAGTAGATCCCTGCAGTCGTTCTTTGTCCTCTTGCATCCCAGCACAACTCGTAAATTCATCCCTGTCTTCTGCACTATTGAAGCAAGCTCTTCACGCTGTAGAGACTGGACGTGCCCGTGTGACTCCTGGAGTGAATTTTTCGAGAAGCTCCTGATCACCTCTTTCGGCGTAACACGAAGCGCCACTTTTTTCATGAGGCCGATTCCCGAGAACTGTTCAGTGTAGAGTGGGGAAAAAGTTTCCTCTAGCCCGGCCAAGAGAGGGTCTGGCCGCTGCTGAGCCGTCAAGCTCTGTTGGTTGTGCTCATCTATCTGCAACCTCCATCACCAACACTACTTTCCCGAATAGTATCTCACGACATTTGATTGCGTTGGAAGGATTCATTGCACCGAGATGGAGCTTTTCGATGACGCCAGCGACTCGGCGGGCGGCAAGCCTGACATTCGCACCAAGCCCGAGGAGTCGCTGAACCACTTTACCATCAACAAAGACTTTGCCGAGCGCTACTTGCACAACAAGCAGCGTGCCGAGCTGCACCAGCTCGAGTCCAAGTACGGCAAGGATGGGCTCTCGGACGGCAGCGACGATGACAGCGACACCGACAGCGAGAGCGACGTGACCGAGGACGAGGACGGCGACCAGATCAACGCCAATGTCGACGCCGCTATCTTCCGCACGCTCCAGCGCATCCGAAACAAGGACGCAGCGCTGTATGACTCAAAGACCGACATCTTCGAGCAGGAGGCCAAGGCGGCAGAGCAGGCTGCCCGTCGGTCGGGCGCCGCAGTCGGTTCGCCCGCCAAGGTCTCAAGCACCACCAAGAAGAGCAAAAAGATGACGCTGCAGGACTACCAGCGCCAGCGTGTGCAGGAACTCATCGAGACGTCGGAGAACCCCGCTGAGGCACTCGCCGACGCAACATCGAGCGACCGTACCAACGGAATCCAGGACGATGATGATAGCGAGATGCCGTTTGCTCAGGAGCAGGAGGAACTCCGCAAACAGGTGTCGCAAGCATTCCACGCAGACGTCGACGATGCTGACGACCTGTTCGTCAAGCGCTCTGAGGCAGGGGGCAGTAAGGGCGCCAGCACGTACCGCGACGCAGTCATCGCCTCGCTGGGACCTGACGCCAGCGAGGACGTCATCCGCGAGGCGATCCGACGCAACCGCGAGACCGAGTCGTCCAACGCGGTTGCCTCTACCAGCACGGAACCAGAGGAGTCCAAGGCGAACGAAGACTTCCTGCTCAACTACATCCTCAACCGCGGCTGGATCGACAAGTCCGCCGAAGAGAGGCCCGTCAAGCCACGCCTCTCCAAGTCGCTGCTCAGGGCGAAATCCTCCGATGCGGCAGAGGAGGGCGCCGAGGATGCGGCGCAAGAAGGCGAGACTTCGGCAAACGCCTACGGACGTGACTGGGAAGCCGAGGCGGCGGAGCTCGAGTCTGAGGCATCTTTCGACTCGATGGCTGACGCGTTCGAGACGGCATACAACTTCCGCTTCGAGCAGGGTCCGGAATCGTTGACGATCCCGACGTATTCGCGTACACCGAAGGACTCGGCGCGACGCGAGGACAACACGCGCAAGCGCAAGCGTGAGGAGCGTGCGGCGCGCAAGGAGGATGAGAAGCGACAAAAGATGCAGGAGATGTCGCGGCTCAAGAACCTCAAGCGCCAGGAGATCGTGGACAAGCTCAAGAAGCTGCGCGAGGTAACCGGGTCGACCGTCGAGGACCTGCAGGGTCTGGATCTCGAGGGCGACTTTGACCCAGATGCGCACGACCAGGCGATGCAGAAGGCGTTCGGCGACAACTACTACGGCGACGAAGACGGCGACGAGAAGCCGAGCTGGGACGACGACATCGATATCGACGACATCATCGCCGAGCATGAGACCACCAATGCGCCTTCCAAGAAGAACAAGAAGGCGAAACAGACACATGACGCCGACGAGGACGACGAAGGACGCATTGAGATGGACGCCGACTTCATGGATGGCGACGCCCACGACGGGCAGGGCGCTGCCGGCTCCAAGGAGGCGGCGATCCGTGCGCGTCTGGCCGACAAGAAGCTGAGCAAGAAAGACCGCAAGAAGCTCAAAAAGAAGCTCAAGGCGGCGCTGTCCAAGTCCTCCTCCGCACCGGCAGACGGCTCAGACTCGGAAGCCGAGGGCGTCGATGAGGACACCATGGACGCTGACAAGGCGGCTGCATCCAATGTTCCGACTACCGCCGAGGACAAGAAGAAGGCGGCCAAGGATATGATCGACTCGTACTACAACCTGGACTACGAAGACATGATCGGCGACCTGCCCACGCGCTTCAAGTATACGCAGGTGGCCAAGGCCGACTTCGGCATGTCGGCCGTCGACATTCTGCTCGCCGATGACGAACAGCTCAACTCGGTCGTCGGCCTGAAGAACCTCCAGCCCTACCGTCGCGGCAAGAACCGCCCCGTCGATCTCGGAAAACGCCTTGGTCAGTTCCGAAAGGACGTATACGGCAACACCTCCAAGACCCCGGACGGCGCAGACAAGCCGCAGAAGAAGCGTCTGGGCAAGAAGGAGCGCAATCGCCTCAAGGCCGCGGAGCCGGGATCTTCCAAGGACGCTTGAGTCTCTGTCCCCTTTTTGAGCATCGCAATGCCCATTTTGCATTTCCAGCGTGGTTTCCCTAAGCGCGTGGGGTGCGGGTGAGTGTCCGAGTGTGTCTGAACCGTTACGCACGGAGCGAGACGGTGGCGGCGAGCGGATCGAGCACGTTGAGGACGCCGATCCAGCGTTGCGGATCTGGACGGGGCATCGGCCCCGCCGACTCGACATCGAAGCGGTCGAGGAAGAGCAAGCTGTTGGATAAAGACACGGAGCGGCAACACGTCAGCCATGGCATTCACCTCTTACTTGAACTGGTGCGCAGGATCGACTTACCAGAATGCCTTGATCTCTGCGACTGCCCAGTAGCGTCCCGGGCACTGCGGTGATAGGCACGAGGAGCAAGCGTCAGGGTATGCATGTGCAATGGGGGGTCAAGACTGTGATGGACACTTACCACGCGCGCGCCGAATCCGAAGGGGGTCCAGGTTCGCAGCGTCTCGCCGTCGATCTTGACGGTGCCCGGGCGGCGCTCCGGCTGGAAGCGCGTCTCGTCAAATGGCTCGAGCGTGCCGTTGTACTTGACACCCTTGCCCTTTTGTTGGGGCCACCACTGACGGAAGAAGCAATCAGAATCGTATCAGTCCCATACTCGAGTCTTACATCCGCAGACATGGCAAGCGGAACGCACCTGAGGATTGTGCTGGCTATCGTGTACGTTCCAGAAGAGGAGCTGCAGGACATCGCCCTTTTTGAGCTGCATGGGGACGACGGTGTTGTTGGGTCCAATCGTGCGGACGACGGCGTCCTCAAGGCAGAAGCGCGGCACGTTCTGTGCGCTGTACACTCGGAGGGTCTCGCTGACAATATTGTCCAGCAATGGCAAGTTCTCGCCCTTGAGCAGATCCGGATTCGACGCGACCTCCTTGAGCGTCTTTGGCGCGCCCGTCGAATTCAGGAACTGGGTGACCTCGGCCCGGATCTGGGCGATCTTCTCGGGCTGCTGAAGGAGTAGGCTGATGATCCAGGCGCCCGAGAGAGGCGACTGGGTAGAGCCGAGCCAGGCTGTGCGGACGCAGATGGCGGCGGCATCGCGGTGGGAGAGGCCATGCTTCTGTTCCATCTCGGCCATCTGTTCGCGCATCTGGAGGGAGCACTCGGACAGATGCTCATCGATCTGCTGAAGCACCGAGTTGAAGAAGCTGTCTCGCGCGTCGAGTGCCTCCTGGGGTGGGCAGCCGCGGGAGAAGGCGTTGAGCTGGGCATCCCAGACACAGAACGACTTGTACTGGCCCTCTGGGAACGACTTGGTAAAGAGTGCCTCGACGGTGGACTGGAAGAAGGCCTCGCGCAGCAGCTGGAAGAGATCCGACTTGGCGCCAGGCTCGATGCGCTCAAACTGCCTCTCGACGCTGTCGACAAAGCGTTGCTGCAGCGACAAGAGGCGGGAACCGGAGAAGAGATGCGACGAGTGCTTGACGTTGGTGGTGCCGCCCTCGCGAGCCAGCCAGTGGCCCGTCGATTCCGAGATGCCCCACATGGGTGCGGCAAAGATATGGAGCGGTCCAATGTCGAAGCGGTCGGGCTGGTCGATGACGTCCTTGAGAGCGAGCGGGTCGCCGACGTAGACGCCCATGCCACCGGTGGGCTCGACCATGCGATGGACGTTACCGTAGCGCTTGCGGCGCGCCAACCAGTTGTCGCGGACATTGCCCTGGTCAGGCACACCTGTTTCAGGCGATACGTCGACGAGGGGCGGCCTCTGCGCCGGGAGCTTGTCGGCGACACCGCGCGATCGCTGCCTCAAGAGCAGCACAAGGGCAAAGGCAGCAGCGACGGCGGCGAGCAAGACGGACATGCCGTCCGTACGCAGTTCGATCATGGCGATGTCGGAAGTGCCGCGAAGAGGAGGCTAGCGAGCGCGATGGTGATCTTGGAGAG
Organism: Moesziomyces globuligerus; assembly: GCA_030849465.1. Lineage (NCBI taxonomy): Eukaryota > Fungi > Basidiomycota > Ustilaginomycetes > Ustilaginales > Ustilaginaceae > Moesziomyces > Moesziomyces globuligerus. The sequence goes on from JARVLF010000002.1 coordinate 205,073, forward strand.
AGAAGGCAAGGAAGCGGAGCGAATGCAGGGTCGCGGAGTAGCTTTGATCGGAACGGCCCCGACCGAGGCGTGCAAGCATCGTTGTTGCTTTATATAATGGCTGCTGGATGCAGATCCAGAGTTGCGGACCTTCCAAAGGTAGATGCGAACCCTCGATAAGTCGCTGCAACTTCTGCAGCTTTAGCGCTTGTACGTATCAGTGCGTTTGCAGCCGGGCTCGTCGAACGGCGAACCGGTTCTCCTCTTCCGATGCACGGACGGAGCAGGGGAGCTGCATCCTTCCAGCCACCCAAGGTGGCGGGTCTTCTCGCCGAAAGCACCCTGAGCCAAGCGCTGGTCCAAGACGAGCTGCACGCGCTCATGCGGCAACGCGTCTAAGCGACTGCAGACCGCCTCGAGGCGCCGGGGCCCGGATTGTGCCTCTCGGTTATGCTAGCAGCCTCTGCATGTTCCGCACATGCCCACCCAATCGTTCGCGCTCTATTTCCCGCACTTGGGCGCTTCCCTTTGACCGTCCAACAGACCGACGTGGGAAAAAGCAAACGGTGTCCATCACAGCGGAGCTCCGAATCTTCGCGCGCTCACCCGCCATGGAAGCAGCAACAGCGCATGCACAGATTGCCAAGCGCATGGCCCAAACTTGCGGTTCAATAAATAAGGTCGGTTGCTCTTCAACTTGCTTCCCAATCTCAACCCAATCGTTCGACCGGAAAGAGGACAAAGGGCAGCGCACGCTTTCAGAGCTTGACTTATTGGTGAGCCGCGAACGTCGAGTCTTGAGCTGCCCACCTTCGCAGTGCTTGTTTGGTGAGACTCGATGGCAAGGACCTTGTACGGCGGCTCAATACAGCAGGCTTCAACAAAATGTCTATGCCCCGTACGGAAACGTAGCTGCCACGCTAAAGCCTACGGGCCTGGTCTCTGGATCCTTCTCACCCGTCTGCCGCTTGTGCTCTTCTTCGGCTGATGAGATCCTCAAGTCGAGCTGTGCCACAAGGACGTTTAGGAGTGCCCGTCCCGTCTTTCATGGGGCCGATGCTTCTATCATAGTCCGAGTTGCTTGGACGCCACAACCGTCGGATTCCGGTCCTCGGATTTCGGAACCAGACTGGCATCCGTGGTGGGTGTGGTCGTCTGGCCAAATTTCTTCCCGCTCTGAAAAAGTTGGACCCTTCCTTGGCTGCGCATACAGTAAGTGGATGTGGAGATCGGGCTCAAGCCGATCGTCATCCAGCGGGGCTCGTTGACTTCGTCTTTGCCGTCAGCCTTCATCTCTCCGTCCCTCTGCCATCTCTTCGCTGCGCCGCATCGTGTTCGCGACCATGGCAGCGAGTCGCACCATGCCAACCCTCAGGGTGCGAGCCTTGGCCGCTACACATTCCTCGCGGCTCTTGACTCCGACTTGCTCGTCCAGACACTTCGTCTCCTCGTCCGTACGTCTCCAGTCGAACTTCAAGTTCGACGAGGAAAACGCGCCACCTCCTCTCAGGAGCAAGGGATCCGGCATCCCCTCCTCTTCGGCCTCTGCACGCTCCGTCTCAAATTCCGACAGCGATCCTCGCAGAACGAGGACTGTTTTCGTCCGCCCCAAAGACGGGAATCACCTCGTCTCCGTCGTCCACACCCTCTCTTTGCTCTCCCAGCTCGCTTCCAAGTTTGGGCCAATCCAGTCTTTTCACTTTCCCCGCGATCCTGGATCCCAGCAGCTTTTTGGATATGGCAGCGTCACCTTCTGCCACAGGGAAAGCTTCCGCAAGGCGCTCGCCAACGACGGCATCCATTCAGTCATCCTTCCGCCCCTCCTTCCCTCCAGAGCGCCTCGCACCTATCTTTCCGACAAGGAACATGAGCTTCTCGTAGGCAAGGCGCCTCTCACCAGCTGCGACGCTCCCTCTGAGCTCGCGCCTGCGTCCCAAACACATCTCTCCTCCCGTTCGCTGCAGAACCCAGCCGCCTTGCGACCAGGCTGGACCGACGTTGCCCCTTTAATTGGCATGGAAGCAGCTTCGTCGCCGCGCTACTTTGTCGACGAATCCGACGCAACAGAGGAGACACCAGAAGACGCTATCATCGCCCACAATGCCCGCTTCTATCTCTCCACCTCCTCCGTGCCCGTCGAGATCAAAGTCGAGCAAAGAGTTTCGGCCATCGACAGCCGAGCCGATATACGGGCTGATCGACGACAGGCGTATCTAGGAAGACCTGTTCGCGACGCTCTACATCAATTCGGCGGCTTTAAAAACACCTTCCAGGACACATTCAAAAGAAACGATTCGGACGGAATCAGCGATCCTCAGCTCACTACTGACCGCAGGCCTGACCGCAGGCCTGACCGCAGGTCCGATTCGGCACATTTGCATCGCTCCGATCGCCGCGTGAGAGACCACCATGGCCCCTTGGGCCAGCCGTCCTCAAAATTCTCCTCCAGTTCCTTCTCCACCTCCGCCATCTCAAACAATGGCGAAGTCGCAAAGGCCAAGCGCAAGGCGGAATGGCAGCGCAACCGCCACTCGAACTTTGTCGACCAGCTCTTTCTCCGCATCACCGGAGGAAAAGGCGGCGACGGCTGCGTTTCTTTCCACCGCGAAAAGTTTGTCGAGTTCGGTCCGCCATCTGGCGGCAACGGTGGCTCTGGCGGCTCCATCTACATCCGAGCTGTGGATGGACCCACCACACTGGCGCGCGTCTCTCGTCGCTTTCGCGGAGCAGATGGTCCGCATGGGCAGGGCAGCTTCTTGCACGGCAAGAAGGTCGAGGACAAGATCATCGAGGTGCCTGTCGGCACCGTCGTCACCGCCACTCGCCGCCTCCGCATCCCTGAGGAAGAGGAGGCCGAGACTTACCACCAGGACTTGCTCAGGCGCGCCGCTAAGGCCAAATGGGATCCCACCGGCCTGGTTGCCAAGGAAGACGCAGTGCTCGCTGCCGAAGAGGAGGAACGCAAGCGTCTTGCTAGAATACAGCCACCGGTAGAATTTGACGAGGAGCCGGAACACTCTGGCTCGGATGAAGTCGGAAGGGCACCCACCGCGAAGAAGCCCGTCGAGGCCGAAGAGCAGATCGACGGAGAGGGTTTGCTTGATCCAGAGGCTGCACGCCAGCTACAGGCGCTGCGAGACCGCGTCTGGCGCCACTATCCGCGAGCGGAGGAGACCAACTATCGACGCAACGAGTTCCGAGCCGCAGAGATGCGCCTCGCACTCGATCGACGCCGTCGCCGCCGATACCAGGCGCAATCCCAGGCTGCCCTGGCGGCTGCATCTCACACTGTGGCATCCTCTTCCCTTGCGGGCGATCAGCCCTCCGCTGCCTCGGTCACCCCTTATGAGGACGAGCAGCCGCTCGAGCAGCCGTGGCGGATTGACCTCGACGAACCGACGCCCGCCGACTCGCCCGGAGTCCTCCTCGCCGCAGGAGGCCGAGGTGGACTGGGCAACCCTACCTTTCTCTCCTCGGCGAATCGTTCGCCAAAATTCGCAACCAGGGGAGAATGGGGAGAGGCGCTCGAGGTGATGCTCGAGCTAAAGAGGCCGTCCGACATCGGATTGGTCGGCCTGCCCAATGCGGGCAAGTCGACCATTCTCCGATCCATCTCGGCGTCCAAGGCTCAGGTCGGCCACTGGCGCTTCACCACGCTCTCTCCCAACCTGGGCGTGGTGCGTCTGGGACAGGACGGCAATGTCATTGGCGTCGACGCTTCCGAGGTGCAGGAGGGCTACGGACACGACCGTGCTTTCGATGACTCGTCTGAGGCGGACACTGCATCGGATGTCGAGGAGTTTCGTCTGGTGCTCTCGGACATCCCGGGTCTGATCGATGGTGCCGCCGACAACCGCGGGCTAGGCCATACTTTCCTGCGTCATATTGAGCGCTGCTCGATCCTCGCCTACGTGCTTGACCTTACCGAGCCCGAACCGGCCAAGGACCTCAAGGTGCTCCACAACGAGCTTGCTTCGTACCGCTCCGACCTCCCCGCCAAGGCACGCCTGGTGATCGTCAACAAGGCCGACCAGTTCACCGCGCCCGAAGAGATCGAAGCGGCCAAGACCAAGATCGAGCTCATCCGCCGCCAGACCGTCGAGATCTGGGAGGACCAGCAGGCGTTGAAGACGGGCTCGGCTGAGCCTGGCGCCGACCGCGCTCCCATGAAGGTGCTCACACTCTCGGCCAAGAAGAAGCAAGGCACCCAGGGTTTGGCCAAGACGCTGGTAGAGCTGCTCTTGGATGCTCGAAAGGAAGCGCAGCAGGCGGCCGAGCCTGCCGAGCGATGGTCGACTCCGTGATGCGATCCACTCAATTTCAGCCAGCACGTCATATACTACAACAGTAGATTCCAGAGTTGGGAATGCGAGATCTCGTAGGGACAGTGGTGGAATGGAGGGATCAGTAGGGGCCAAGGGGCGGGCGCTCGACCTTCTTATGTGAGGGAGCTGGCTCCGCGGCCGCGCTTGGGCGGTGACACACGGTTTCGGTGCGAGGAAGCGGCTTAGCACTTGATGCCGTTGGGCCTCTTTGTGGGGTCCCTGGGGATCCAGCCGTACTGGAGGCCCTTTTGGTAGCTCCACTCCTCGGCGGCCTTGGCCTCGGTCTTCCAGGTCCACATGAGCCAGCCGATGCCGGCTTCGTACGAGTCGACCTGGGCCTCCCACATGGTGCCGAGGAGCCGCTTGTAGTTGTCGCTGAAGGTGGCCGCGTCGCCACTCCTGCCTGCGCAAGAGTTGATCTTGCCCTTGCTGCCGGTGAAGGAGCCGTCGTACCTGGAACCGCGGCCGCGTCCGTTGAGACCCTGTGCGCAGTCGGTGAAGGCGGGCGTCCACTCGCCGAGCATCTGGTAGTGGATCTTGTTGGCGGCGGCGATCTTGGACTTGAGCGAGCAGTAGTATCCGGTGCGGTCCTTGCTCGAGAGGCGGAGCGAGTTGTCGTCAAAGATGGTGTAGATGTGCGAGTCGATCGAGACGGCCTCGTACTTGGGCGGGAGGAGCTTGTCGTTCCAGTAGGTGGACCAGGCAGGCGACATGAACTCGTCGCCCAGGACGACGAGGAGCGGCGATTCGGCAGCGTTGCGGCCGTTGGGGTAGCGGACGACCTCGTAGCCGCGCTTGTAGAAGTCGAGCACGATGTTCTGGTCGGTGACGGGCTCGTTGAGCAGCTCGATGGCGCTCACCGAGTTGGCGTACTTGGCCAGCGAGAATTCGCGCGACATGGTCTGGAGGACGTTGAGCGTGCGCTGCACGTTGGTGCCGTTGCCAGCCCAGGCATTGACACCCCTCCTGCCTCCGTGGTCGAAGCCGTTCTGGTTACCCGGTGCAGCGTGCAAGTCGACGAGCACCTTGATGTTGTACTTGGCAGCCCAGAGTGCGGCCTGCTTGAGGAGGTCCCACTGGTTGAGCTTGAGGAAAGGCTCTCCCGAGCTGACCTCGAAGGCCCAGTATCCGATGGGGATGCGGACGTGGTTGAGACCGGCGGCGGCGATCTGCCTGAAGTCGTCTTCGCTCACAAACGTGCTGAGGTGCTTCTGGAGGATCCTGACCGCATTGTCGCGCGACTGGAGCGAGCCAAAGGTCCACTCGTCGATGATGTTGGGGTTGCCTGTTTGACCGTAGATGCTGGGGGTGATGAAGTTCTCGACGACGAGCCAACCGCCGAGCGAGACACCGCGCATCTTGCGGTTGTTGTTCTGGTAGGGCCATCGGAGGGCGGGGAGAGCGCGCTTCTGGGTGGTGTCAGCGTTGTTGTTGATGGTGCGGCGGTGGCGCTTCATGGAAGGCAGGTTGGAGAGCGGCGTGGAAGAGAGGACGTCGGTGACCTTGTCCATGATCTGGGTGGTGATGAGCTTGGGCACGACATCCGAGGCACCGCGGGAGTTGGCGGTGGTGACGGGGATCTTGACCTTCTGGTCGTTGGCGTTGCCGCTTTCGTTGGTGATGGCACCCGCCATGGCGGAGCCCGCCAGCAGCGCGCCAGCAAAGAGAGAACCGAACTTCATCTGTAGAGTGCTGCACGCGAGTCGTTGCAAAAAGAATGTGTTGGAGCTACTGCTATCGCGAAAAGGGAATGCGGTGACCGGAACGAAACACGACAAAGGGAGGGAGAAACGAGCAAGGGGAGAGGATGGGGGAGGAAAGGGAGAGGGTGTGGCAAAGCAGAAGGAGGGCGTATATATTGATCAATCAAGACGGGACATCTTTGATGGCGGGGGAGGACGGGGCGAGGACAAATGGCATGGCTCAACCAACGATGCTAGTGTTTCGCCGAGCCGGCGTGGAGGCGGACCTTGCATGGATGTGCATAGGAGCGCTTGAGTCTCTGCACTGCGGGTAAGGGGGGGATGCGCACGAGGGCGGCAGGGAAGGACCAGCATTCCTGGCGAATGTGGCGTGTATGCGCGCCAGCTGTCGCGTCTCTCTACTGGTTGGCATGAATTACTGGCGCTGTCAAGCTACAGTCGGTGCAGTAGTGTTGGTGTCACTTTCAGGGGGCAGAGGAGGACGCGAACCGAGCGGCAGTTCGACGGCCAGCGGGCCGAGCGGGAAGGATCGACAGGTTGATCTTGTTTGCAGATCCGTGCAGCTCCTGGGGGGATCCGGGGCAAACGCGGTGGCAGAAGGCCGAGAGGAGCAAGTTGAGCAAGCAAAGGGACACATGTTTGTGCGTACGCTACCTGCGCCACACAACAAGGAACAAAAGGCACGATTCAACTCCGCCGCGGCCTCGCAGCACGAATTTGCACTCTGGCTCAGAGGCTCGCTCGAATTGCAGCTGACATGGTGCAGCGGCAAGGCGGTGATGTTGGACTAGGAGTGTGAGGAAGCGAGAGAGTTGGATCGGCACCGTCAGCGCCACCGTCTCGAGGCGAGCGAGGCGCGGGAAGGCTCGCGTCGAGGAACGCAGCGCAAGGAATGGAGCAGGTCATCGGAATGATAGAGCGCCGTGGCGTGCCGAGTGATTCCATCTTGGAGACCAGCGTCCTGTTCAGCCACAAGCATTGCCATCCATACATTGCAGTCCGTCTGTGCGATTTCGAATCCGCATAAGCAAGGCCAAGCAAGGCGACAGCGAGGTGTGACCCGACCATTCGTGATTGAGGAGCATGGCCGAGGAACGCGCCGGGCAAACCAACACATCAACACTCTCATCGACCGCTGCATCCCTGGCTCCGCCTGAATTTGTCGCCGACGACATGCCGCGAAGCCTGCGCGTTCCAACCTCCCTGCTTTTTTTTGGCTTTTTTTTGGGCTTTTGCAGATCCATCTCTCGTGCGAGAACTGGGCCCGATCCTGCCAGATGCATCCTCCTCACTCTGCGCGACGCGACTCAGCGGGGGGCCGTCACCTGCTCGGGGCGCTCGAAGCCCTCTCGGCACGCGACAGTCGCGAGGCCTCGACGCCTCGACGCTCTCTCTGCGGTGCTGGGCAAGGCCTCGCTGTCGGCGGCTGCAGCTCTCGGAATTCGCCAGGGCTCGCCGAGGTCGGCTTCCGAGTCGAGCCTCGACGCGCATCCCAACCCACACTCATACTACCCGTCACCGCTTCTTCTGGCTGCCAAAGTCTTTCTTTGACATCGTTGCTCTCGCCATCGCCGCTGCCCGTCATCGTTCCTTTTCGCGGCCCTTCGACACAGCATACATCTCGCTCCCTATCCACCCCACAGCCGCACCCTGGATCCTCGTCGCTTTGCCACGCGCCGCATTCCCGTCCACAGACAACGACACTCTCTTTTGCGGAATAAAGACAGCTGCTTTGACCGGATTTGCATTGCATTGCCACGTCGCTCGACTTGCATCGGCTTCCAAACACCTACCACGCTGCACTACAACAACCCATACACATGTCCAAATCCGACCTGCCAACGTGGGGGAGGGTGCTCGTCGCCGGCGGTATCGACTGGCCAACCCTCGGCCGCAAAGCCACCAAGAATGGACCTCCACTCAGTGTCAACCCGGACCAGTAAGCTTGCGCCTCTCGTTCTTCACCCTGCTTGCACCGGCTTCAGCCACAACTGACCCGACGCTCTCTCCTTTGCAAACATCGCAGCCCGGACTTGCAATCACCGCACATCCTGCGCTCCGTCTCCAATGTGCGCATGAAGCGCGTCTTCTCCTCCCACTCTTCCTGCCACGCCGTCCTTCTGTCCGTCGACGGCGACGTATACATCATTGGCCGCAACGAACACGGCCAGTGCGGCCTGCCCATCCGACCCATCCCAGCATCCCCCAAGCCGTCCGGTGTCGCCGTCTGGGACGCCTACATGCTCGACCCATCCACCGACTTTTCTCCCGCGCTCCCTTCCGGTCCCAAGGGCCACGTCGTCGCAGCCGCGTGCGGCAGGTCACACACGCTCCTCATCACCGCCGGTGGCTCCGTCTACTCGGCCGGCCTCAACACCTCGGGTCAGTGCGGCCACCCAGAGTCGCAGACCGTGCCCCTCTTCACCCGCATCGAGACGGGCGCCTTCGTCAAGGAGCGCGATCCCGTCGTAGCCGCCTCGTGCGGCCTCACCTTCTCCATGCTCCTCACCCAGTCCGGCAAGCTCTACACCATGGGCTCGTCCGAAAAGGGCCAGCTCGGCAACGGCCGAACCGGCGAGCACTTTACCTCGAACAACCGTCTTGCATTCAACACCTTCTCAGAGCCCTTCTTGGTCAAGCAGCTCTCGGATAAGCACATCACCCAGGTCGCGTGCGGACAGCAGCACACCATCGCGCTCGACGACCAGGGCTTCGTCTACGTCTGGGGCTTTGGCGGCTACGGTCGTCTCGGGCTCGGCTCGCAACAGGACCAGCTGACGCCCACGCTCGTGCCGCAGTTCGCGCGCGAGAACGTCGTGATGCGCGCAAGGTCGATCTTTGCCGGCCCCACCAACTCGGCGGTGGTGGACGGCCAGAGCATGTTCTGGATCGCAGGCAAGTGGAAGACCTCGGGCGACGGTTCGGCAGGCCAGGGCTTCATGACGTTCAAGTACCTCCCGGACATGATGGGCGTCAAGGTGACCAACGCGGGTCTCGGCGGCGTGACGCTGCTGTGTACGGCGATCGAGGAGGCTTCGCTCGCCGGCGAGCACGGCGCGACGATGAACATCTGCTGGGGCCAGAACGCCAACTGCGGCGAGCTCGGGCTGGGCGAAGGCAAGCCACGGTCGGCGACCAAGCCGCTGCGATGCGAGCCGCTGGACGGCATCGCCATCCTCGACATTGCGGGCGGCCAGAACACGACGTTCTACCTCGCGCGCAACATGGGCGAGCGCTACGGCGAGCTGCCGCGCTGGCCCGAGGTGGTGCCGAGCCAGGAGGTGTGCATGGTCTGCGGCCGCGAGGAGGGCGAGGGCGGCGAGGAGAATGCGCTCCTCGAATGCGAAAAGTGCGAAAACCCCTGGCACCTCCACTGCCTCACACCCAAGCTGACCGAGATCCCAGAGGGCGAGTGGCACTGCCCCAACTGCCAGCCGCCCACCGCGGCGAGCAAGTCGAATTCCAACGGCAAGCGCGCCAATCCCGACTCGGACGACGACGACGACCAAGATGCGTCCCCCACCAACGCTAAGAAGCGCAGGTCGTGAGCAGGCTCGGTCTGCTTCGGCCGCAAGCAACGTCACAAGATATGGAATCCAATATGAAGCCAGTGGCCCACTCCCCCGTCTATTCACCAGCATGTATCACTATACGGCCTCCCCAAGCACGCGTAAGCATTCGCACTCCACGATGAAAAAAATGTACTTTTTGTCCTGTCCAATGTCCAACAGCGTCCCGATACGTCGAGCGCCCGATTGTTCCGATCCGGGAGCCCCGGCGGAACGGAATGGAGCTGCTGCTTAGACGAATTCTGCGGAGGCCGAGCCGATGCTAACCTTGAAGCGAAGATCAGAAAGCACCGGCAGAGTTGCGCTGGCCACAAAGGGATGCCTGCCGACAGCAGATCTGCAGGGCCAGGCGTGTTTTTCCATTCCTCCTTTTACGGGTTGATTATTTTTATTTTTGTCCATTCTAATCACGCTTTGGAACTCAGCAGCAGCGAGGAGCGCGTGGCCAAAGCCACGCACCGCTCGCTCACCTTCCACTTCCGGAGCCTCCAGACAAGACAGAGTCAGCGCCGTTCCAGCCAAGCCTACTCCTCTTGTCATCTTAGCTCATGCCGTGTAGGGTCATCCTTTGCTTCGCCGGTCAACATTGATCCAAGGCGTAAGATTTGGAAGTCGTGCGAGTGGCGGTCTCAGGCTGGACTGAGACAGGAATTGAGCCGGATCGCAGCGGAAGACGAGGCCCGAGGCGAGGCGCTGTCGATCCCCGCTTTGATTTTTGACGTGAGCTCCCATGTGGCTCGCTTGCAGCAGAGGTGCAGATGGGCCAGGCCTCCCTTGGTAACCACAGCCGCCGCTAGCAAACGCCTCGCCGCATTCTGACGTCGGAGCGCCTCGTCGTCAAGTCAGGGTCCGACCGTTCCGATCCACACCTTGCATCCACGCGCTTGAGCGCCAGTCCTCGGAGCAAGACCAAGCGGAACAAGCTAAGCGATAGAATCCTGTCATCCTCGACTGGTCCAGGGCGGTGTCCCGTTCCTGGTCCAAAGTCTCCGGGCACACATTCGAGTATTCCGGTCGCTGCCATCACCCGCAGTCTCCGACTTTGCACTCCGCCATCCCCTCCACCCTCCCTCCTACCCCTTCCGGTCATACTTTCCCAGACTTCACTCAAACACGCCCTCACCTCCGGCCCTCTGCACGCCCATCCCATTGTGCTCGCTGCTGGGCGGCAATTCCGAGAGACATTTCGCCTCATCCTGCAACCTTCATTCACCGCCGTCGCACGTCCGCATGCTTCCGTTTCCTTTGTTGCCTCCCCGTGTCGACGCCGTCCAGGCGATTTCTTGCCACTCTCTTCAGACTCAGACCCTCGTGTGCGATCCGCATGAAAACATCAGCCCCCCTCTGCCAAGATGCATGCAAGCCACCAGGGTCCCGCGTTCAAGTGGAAGCGCATTGGGATGGCTTGCTTCTCCGCCAAACAATCCGCTCGCATGCTCCTTTGTGGTAACCCTTCCTCCGACAGCAGCTGGCGCTGCAGCCCCGTCGGAATGGCCATCGTTTGAGACAGCGTCATCTTGCTGCCCTCCTAGGCAGGGATTCCAGGTCTTCCTTATAAGCTGGCGCCTTCTCGCTCCACCTGGCCCATGTGTCTCCCCTCATATCTCTAACTTTCTCGCATTCCGTATCTCGTTCCACCATCGGCTCCTTGAGACCAAGACTGGTGGTTCATCGAGGCGTAGACTAGGCACACTTCAACACAGCACTTATCCAGTCACCACGGGTTGCCAACAGCCACCTCGGTCGAGATCATGAAGGACGCCGATGCTCCGGAGAAGCAATCGGCTTCGAACGACGATTCGTCGCCAGAACGACCTGTGTCGGGCAGCGCACGTCAATTCAGGATCCGCCAGACCGCCTCCGAGTCTTCGACGCCCATCAACTTTGCCCGACCTCTGTTCAACGTCTCCAGCTCCCAGGATGAATCGGCACGCAGCAATGAAGCTGACGACGCCGATGACGAGGACTGGAGAGACGAGACCACGATGAGTGGTACGGAGCGCCGTGCTCTTCACGCCTCGTTCTCCTCTGATCGCTTCTCCCGTCCTTCCACTCCGCTCAAGATCCGCAGACGAGGAATGATGAACGACAAGAAGCTCACCATCAGCACCGCTGCGCCAGCGCCCAAGTCGAGCTCGGGGAGACGCGTCGCCTCGGATTCCACCACCTCGGCATCCGTCGACTTTCCTGCCAGACCCGCAGCAGCGGTTCGCAGCCAGTCGTATCGAGCTGCCAGACTTGCCCTGAACAGCTCCGACCACAGCCAGCCCCCGATGTCTCCTAGGACCACCGCAGGTGCTGCAAGCCCACGCAAGCGATCACCTCGGGAGGAGGGATCCGACCATTCTGCTCCGCAGTCGGCGCGCGGTTTCAATATGCCCTTCACACCGCTTAAGAGTAGCATGTTGTCCGACAAATCGCACAGCCCCAAAGCGGCTTCGGCCTCGCCGGGCTCCGGCTCAATCCCTTCCTCGGCGGCGGCGAGCTCTGGCACCGGCTCGGACAAGCCTCTCCTTTCGGCACCGCGCTACGGCTTCAATCCCGACTTTCAGCTCGGCTCGGCCGGCAGCAAGGCGGCGGGCTCGAAGCTGTCTCCAACTTCGGCGAGCGGGTCATCGCCCAGGTCCGCTCGTCCGGACGTGTCACCGGTGAAGCCTTCGCCCACTTACTCGGGCTCGACCGCCGGTGGTGTCAAGTCCATGCTGTACTCGAACCGAATGCCTTCGACGCCCATGAGCCCTCGTGCGCCGATGCACTTGCAGCGCTCTCCAGGAGAGCCAGCAGGCAAGGTGCCCAGCACTCCCCGCACGCCTCGTACTCCTCGGTCACCGCGAACACCACGCACGCCGCTCACAGCACGTCTACCGCACACGCCGCACTCGGCCGGACTCAGTGCCCGAACCGGTGCCTCGTACCAAGGTGTGCTGCTCACCACCATCACTCGCACTCCATCCGACCCTCGCGTAAAGGCTGAGAGCTCGGCCGCCGGGACTAGTACCCAGGCCGCAGCTCAGAAGGCGAGGAATCGCAGCGCGAGCCTCGCCACGGACTTCCTCGGCTTCGTCCGAGGCGGCGCCGCTGAGATCGTGCCCAGGCTCGAGCTGCGCGTCTTGGAAAGGCAGCGTCACTCGGCGCTGTACAGCCTCGACCCCAACCAGGTCGAATCCGCAGAGCGTCCGCCGCATCGGCATTCAGTCGCCAATGTGCAGCCCGTGGCAGAAAGCGACGAGGCGGTCGGCGAGCCAGACAACGCTTCGCCTCGAACGAGCGCGTTCGCACGTTCGCTCGCACTGTCCAAGCTTACCAAGAAGCGCGCCTCTATGGCTAGCGTCACGGCGCTTCGTCGGGGAAGCGCGGCATTCAGCAGTAGCTCGCATGCAGGATACCGCACCAACTATCGCGAAAGGCGCCAGACCGGAGCTACGACGGCTTCCGGTCGCTCTGGACGCTCAAATCGATCGCAAGTCACGCGGAGAGTATCGATGCCCGTGGCGACGGTGGAAAGCCTCAAGTCGAATCGACCTTCTCTTATCGGTCGTCGACTTTCGTTGGCTCCGTCCTCGATGCGCGGCCGTCGCGACAGCAGTATGCAGCCCGACCGCAGCGACAGCGAGGACGAACACGACATTGTCGGCGAGCTCAACAGCCGCGTCAACAACATCGCCGACGCCAAGCGATGGATCCTTGGCTATCGCACGCAGTACGATGTGACCGCAATCGGACCGAGCGCGATGGCGAGCGACGTCGTCGATGACGGCCGCGCCGTCTCGGCGATGAGGAGACCCACTTACGCTGCATCCGTCTTCCAGCAGGCGCGACTTATGGAGGCCGAGCGCCAGGCAGGTGCGGCTCTTGTCTCATCATCGGCCCTCGATGTCGGCGCGTACGCGAACGGTTCCGCAGCAAACTTGCACAGAACAGGCACACCGCTTCCCTTTGGTCACCTCCCACCTCGCACGCCTGGATTCCCCAAGACGCCTCTGACCGCCTTTCCGACCGAGGCTCAGCTCGCAGAAGAAGCTGACGGCGTCGAGGGGCCTGTCGTTGAGGCCCTGCCGCAGCCGACGTGGAGCGACAGGACCGTGCACTGGCTCAAGGCGCCGTTGCGACTCGTTGCAAGGCAGGTTGACCCGAAGTACGTGCTCTCCATGATGGACCCGCGCGAAATCCTCTTTCCCGTCACGCTGCGCAAGGTGGCGCTGTGGATCGTGTACGGCGGCCTGATCACCATGCTCGTGCTGCTCGACCACTACTATCACTGGTGGGACAAGTTCGACCACGCCGTGCACGGTAAGAACCTGGCCATCATGGGCGTGCTGTACGGCTTTGAGCCGGCGATGATTCTCGTCATCATGCTCGTCGCCAAGGTGCCCGATGCACGCGTTGTGCCCGACCGCACCGTGCTGGTGCCGCGAGGACGCAACAGCACCGACACCGACTCGGATGCAGAGTCGCGTCAGAGCATCAGCAGCGACGGCTCGGCTGAGTCTGCACAGCACGGCAACCGTGGTCACTCTACCATCATCGAGGAGGAGCAGAGCGAATCCGAGCAGGAGCACAGCCAGGGTGACGAGAGCGGCATCATCGACGTCGACGGACATGCGAACGCGAGGCGAATGTCCGGCCTCCTCAGACCGCCTGTGCGCAGGATGTCGACGAGATTCACCGCCGCCTCGGGTAACGCGGCGAGCACCGGCGAGAGGAGGGGCAGCGAAGCGACCACCAACTCGGCACAACAGGCACCACCGAGAACACCAGTGTTCGACCCACGAAACAGGAGGAGCACGATCATCCTGCACGAGCCGCTGCATTTGACGAAATCCGTAGACGTCGACGACAACGAGATGCGACGACCCAGTGCCACCTCGGTCCACCATCAGATCATGCTGGCCAGGAGCGCGAGTCGCGAGTCACGACGTGCGTCGTACTTCAGCATCGTTGCTGCGGCGGCTGGGTCGCGCTTAGGCGCTCCCTCGCCGGGTCCCGCTCGCCAGGCCGACGACAACGTGGATGAGAAGGACGAAAAGGATGACAAGGACCTCGTCATTGCCAAGACCGGCTCCGGCGATGAGGTCATTGACGAGAAGAAGGCGATGCAGCTGAACGGCACCAACGGCAATGACGAGGTGCGCGTGCCGATGGACGGTGTCTCGCATCCGTCGCTCACCGAGTCCACCGCACTGGTGATTCCGTGCCACAATGCCGACGTTGAGGTGCTCAAGGCGGTGTTGTTTGCGGCTCTGGTGCACTTTGAGCCGTGGCAGATTTTCATTGTGGACAACGGCAACTCGGAAAAGCCACCGAGCGACATGGAGGGCGCGATCCGCTCGCAGCCCATGTTCTCCCGAGTCAACTACATCTGGCTGCCGGTGGGCAACAAGAACATCGCGCAGTTCGTGGGTGCCAAAGCGGCGGCGGTGCTGGACCTGGACTACGTGCTGACGATCGACGACGACGTGATCATCCCAGCGAACTTTGCAGCGCCGATGCACATCATCTCGCCGACGGTGACGGCGGTCTGCTATCCGATCACCGCGGTGGACCACAAGGGTGACCGGCCGCTGTTTGTCGGCTGGCAGGATGTCGAGTACAAGATGTCGGCGCTGGCCAAGATGGCCGAATCCAAGCTCTGCGGTGTGCTCTTCCCGCACGGTGCGGCGAGCTTCTGGCGGCGCGAGACGATGATCGAGGTGCTGCGCCGACACGACCTGGTGTACTTTGCCGACGATGTCAAGATGGGTCTGGAGCTGCAGGCGCTCGGCCAGCGCATGGGCATCGATGCCAGCATCTCGTTCGAGACGGTGGCGCCCGAGACCTTCCTGGGCCCACCGGTCAACGGGACGGCCAACTACTACCACCAGCGCGTGCGCTCGTGGGAGATGGCACGCCACACGCTCTACTGGCAGTTTTCGAAGCGCTTCCTCTTCTCGCTCAACGGAGCCAAGACGCCGGTGGCGATCGGATGGCAAAAGTTCACGCAGTTCTACAACTCGACGACCAACTTCATCGACTGGATCCGGCTGCCCATGTTTGTGCTGCTCGGTGGCTCGGGTCAGTTCTGGCTGCGCAGCTTTGCGTTCATCATCTTCCTCCCCGTGCTGCCACTGCTGCCGTACCGATTCATCAAGACGCGCAACCGCCCGGACCTGCACCCGCACATGCTCGATATGCTCACATTCGGTATCTACAAGCTGCTGTACAGCGTCGTATGCATCTTGGGCGGCATCCGGTCCATGCTCGTCTTCTTCCCCAACCACGCGCACAAGCCCAACCTGATCGAGATGGAGAAGAAGCGCGACCCGAGGTGCATCTGGCTGCACGACGACTTCATGGCCAACAGCGGCGGACAGGGCGACCTGAGGGATGAGCCGCAGCAGATCCTCGTTGAAGACTCGACGTACGAGCCCCACGCGCTCGACGAGGAGGAGGAGCAAGACAATGCGCTCGTGTCTGCGTTGCCGGCAAATTCTCCTGCCGGTCAGGATACGCAGGAGGTCGCAGTGGTCAACGTCACGCTCCCATCGCGAAGCCCGCACGACGAGCTTGCCACGGTACACGAGATCCGCTAGATCCTAGATAGTGCACACCTCGATATCAAAGCTGCTTGACTTGACCCGCTACCGCATCTGTTGGGATGATTGAATGAATGTTTGTGGGATGCGGACCGATGCAATCGGCCGCATCGGGAGGTCGACAGGATTGCAAGCGAGATGCACTAGGGTGGGAAGAGGCGAGCGGTGCGATGAGGTTGGAAGTTGGCTGGTTCGAGTGGCGCTGAAGCGCTGAGCTGTGCTTATTCGGGCAGGTCGCATGCGGAGTCGAGATGAAGTTGATTGAAATTGATAAATTTGTATTCGGCCTTGATGGAGGCGAATTCAGAGGCGCGTAGTCGAGCTGTCAAAAGGTGCACGCGGACAGGCTCTGCTCATGCACTCTTCGCCGAATCGCCGAGGCGGCGTGCCTTTGCTCTGCTCTCGCCCCTCATCCAGCCGTCGTCAAGGGAGCATACAGCCGCATGGCCGAAGCATGCTGCCACCAAGCCACTGAGGCTGTAGTGCGAGCGTGGTGCCAGCTAGTGCCAGCTGCTCGAAACTTTTGAGCGTGGCGGACCTCGAATCGAAGCCACTGGTGTGGGTGTATTTTTCCACTGGCTGCCTAAAAGCGGAAAGCCACGACCGAGCGTGGCGAGTTGTGATCAACTCCGACTACGATGGCCCTCTGTCGTCCTCAAGTGCCGCCTCGGTGGCAGCGAGGCAGCTCGGCCACTTGATGATCGTCCGCATATAATTGCCCGCGACGATCCCTCACGTGGTGCGGCTCGCCACGGCCGCTGTGCTGCCTGAGGCCTGCCGAGCTGCACGTCGAAGATCACTCGGCCCCCCGGCAGCGCATCTGGATGCGTCGATCTCTGCCACTTTCCCGTCCCTCTCCCGCGCTTAGAGAACGCTCGAGAAGTGCCTTTTCTTCTGATGGCCTACCCTATTATGGCAAGCTGAGCTGGGCTTGCCAAGCACTTCGCACACTCCCATGCACCGGAAGCAGTCCTCGGCTAGGTGCTTTTTCGCCTCAAACTCAAGGGAGCTTTTGATGGCAAGCCTTACAGCGCCGCGTGGGCTTGGATGCGCCTCGCTCGGTGTTTCGCATATGCTCCCCGGCTCTGATTAGACCCTGCATCTTACGTTTGATGTAGGGCGTTGTGCGTCCCAGCAGAAGAAGTACAGCAGCTCGTCGCCAAGCACGCGCCTCTCCGCGTGCTCTGCCGGGCTTCAGTGCGCGGCCCTGTGGAGCCTCGGATCATCCCTCTGCAAACGTGCGTGCTCCTCGCCATCGCTGCCAACTTATCGTACAGCTCCGCACTCTCAGCAGAGGCTGACAGCCTAATCTCCGCGCCATTAGTCGGCTGATCCGCTCTGCCGTCGTCGTCGCTCCCCTTTCTCGTCCACAGATCGGATCGAGCCCGAAGCAGTATAAAGACTTCTCCGGTACGGACCAGCTTCCAGTCGCCTTCCTCGTTTCATCCCCCTCCCCCGGCCCTGTTGCTTCCCCTCCCATTGCCGTCAAGCTAGTTCGGCAACCATCACGCTCATTTCTCAGTCACGCTCCTTTCCATCCTTCCACCCACAGCCGCATACACACCTATTGCCAACACGACACCCACGCAGAGGCATCCAGCCAGCATGGTCAGACTCGTCACAAGGCTCAGCGCCGTGGCCCAGATGGCACTTTTGGTGCTCGCTCTCCAGCACTCCGCAACGCCCGCCCACGCCTTCTTCGGACGCAGTCGCTCCGCCATCAACTCGACCGAGATCGCCTCGCCCTATACCGACGCCGAGATCTACGATCCCGTCCTAGAGCGTGCAGAGCTTCTGCAGCCTGCCACCACACCTGTCCAGCCCGACAATGACGACGATGACGAGTACGACGAGCTCGAGATCATCACCGTCTTTGAGCCCGAGGAGGTTCAGGAGGGCGACGAGGGCATGTTGCACAAGCGCGCTGGACCCACGCCGTGTCCCGCCCAGCACACGCAACGCAAGCGCCGCTCGTTGCAGACTCCAAAGCCGCACCACAAGAGGGAGCCTAGCCCCAACCCAGAGCCCCAGGCAAAGAAGGCCATCAAGCCCCGCGTCACAAAGACCGTCTACCAGACCATCCACCGCAGGTGCACCATGAACATCCGCCGCGCCGCCAAGAAGACGACAAAGAAGCCCGCGCCCAGGTGGACGCCGCCTCCCAAGAGAAAGCCGACGCCGACCCCGCAGAAGAAGCCAGCGTACACTCCCCCTCCGCCGCCTAAGAAGACCACAAGCACCAGGAAAACCACCAGCAGCACCAGAAAGACTACCACCAGCACGAGCAGCAGGAAGACCACGAGCACCCCGCCGCCTCCTAAGCCCACCACATCGTCTTCCATCCCCAAGCCATCGTCCACGACACCCAAGCCTCCGTCCACCACCCCCAAGCCTACAACGACCTCGAGCTCCTCGGTCAACCGTGGCGTGACCACGTCCTCCTCTACTACGCCCAAGCCCACGACTTCTTCCACTTCGTCCACGACCAGCTCGACAACCTCGTCCACGTCGAGCACCGTCACCCCTGCCCCGACGAAGAAGGTCTACTCTCTCATGGCCAACTACCAGGGAGCGAACTTCTACAACAACATGTACTTCTTCACCTTCAAGGACCCCACCAACGGCATGGTCGACTTTGTCGGTCGCAACGAGGCTTCCTCGCTCGGCCTGATCAAGACCACCAACGGCGGTCAGGTGTATATGGGATATGCTACCACGCGCGTCTACCCTCCCACCGCCACCTCGTCCTCCTCGACAGGACTGCAAAAACGCGCCCCGACCACCACCGCGTCCTCCTCTCCGGCAGCTGCGACCACTACCACGAGCGCTTCGTCCTCCAGCACCACGCCAGCCTTGATTTCAAGGTCCTCGGCTTCTTCCTCGTCGTCTAGTGCGAGCGCCTCGAGCTCGGCCTCGGCCTCGGGAGGCAACGTGGGTGTCCAGGCAGTGACGACGAGCTCGACGAGCACGACTTCGAGCTCCGGCACGACCTCGACGAGCAGCAGCACGAGCAGTGCGGCGGCAACATCGAGTGCGGCACCGATCCCGTACATGAAGTCGGTGCGCGTCTCGTCGTACGACACGTTCACCACGGGCGTCTTCATCCTGGATGCCTCGCACATGCCCGTGGGCTGCGGTGTGTGGCCTGCGTGGTGGACGGTCCCCACCAACCCGGCGGGTGGCTGGCCCAACGGCGGTGAGATCGACATTGTCGAGGGCATCTCGTTCACCTCGCAGAACACGTACTCGGTGCACACGATTCCTGGCTGCCGCGTCAACTCGACCGGCAATGCGCAGACCGGCTCGTACCAGCTCACCAACCTCACCATGGCCACCAACTGCGCCTCGGCAGAGACGGGCAACCAGGGCTGCGGCGTCCAGTCCTCTGTCCGCTCCGACTACGGCGTCGGTTACAACAACAATGGTGGCGGTATCCATGCCATGGCCTGGGACAAGGACACCGGTATCAAGGCCTGGTTCTTCCCGCGCTCGTCGACACCCGCCGATATCACATCTGGAAGCCCCGATCCGTCGGGTTGGGGTACGCCCCAGGCGAGCTGGCCTGCGCAGAACTGCGATCCTAGCACCTTCTTCTTCAACCACGTCAGCGTCTTCAGCAACACCATCTGCGGCGACTGGGCCGGCGACAAGTCGCTCTGGAACAACGCCTGGAATGGTCAGGCTCAGAGCTGCGCCCAGATGACCGGCTACCCGACGTGCCAGAGCTACGTCCAGTCCAAGGACGTAGACTTCTCCCAGGCCTACTGGCTCATCAACTCGGTCAAGGTCTACCAGACCACCCGCACGGGCTAGACGCCCCACGAAGTTGACGTTGCTGGTCGGAAACACGGAGTGTAGGCTGGATCCTCACTCTCGCGTCTGTTGCCACAGCTTCGTCCTTCTCTCCTCGCAATGTATGGTCACTAGACTTTGTATCGCCTTCTCCTGTAACATAGAGACGCTTGCTTCGCGAATACGGTTACTTTTTTCCGCAAGCCAGAATCCGACCGACCATGTGCATTCTATTGAGTCACTGCAGCGACGAGTGAGGTGGATCATTCCTTGATCTCGTGATCTTTGCTGTCCGCCTTGGCATGGATGACGTCGATGTCCAGATGGTCCAACGAGCCGATGCCGGGTGAGGTTTGAGCCGCATTGCGTCCGCGCAGGCCATGGCCCTTTTCGACGCTCGAAGTGCTCGCTTGATCTTGCTCGTCCTCTGGCCACAGATACGCGTCGTCGGGATACACGGCTTCGTCCAGGATCGACTCGTGGGGAAGAGGCCAGATGAACTTGCACAGCACCGCGTAGGTGACCGAGGCGACGCTGATGCCAAAGTACCAGTTGAAGCGGTAGATGGGTACGTCGAGTTTGACCGCGGGGTTGATGGCGTTGATGAAACCGGGAAGGTTGGGTACAAAGGCGACTGCAAACGCAATGTAGGCGCGCGGATTGATGCCGAGCTTGCCGTAGCTGTAGATGCCGTTCGGATGAACGTAGAGCTGGCGCACATCGAGCTTGCCGCCACGAAGCAGATAGTAGTCGACGAGGCAGATTCCGCTGATCGGACCGAGCCAGCATCCGTAGGCGCCGAGGAAGTTGATGAAGCCCTGCGCCGAGTTGACCAGGTTCCACGGCGTGAGGACTACGGCGAGCACGGCAGCGAGCGCACAGCCGCGCCGGATGTCGATAAAGGCCGGACAGACCGACATGGCGTCTGTAGCAAACGAGATGGCGTTGGCGCTAATGTTGACGCCGACCGTAGCGATCAAGAACACAAGCGCACCGAAGAACGTCCAGGCACGACTTTCCCAGAGCGAGATGAGCTTGGCTGGGTCCCATGCCGCCTCTCCGTACAGCGTCAATGCAGCATCTGCGGCAAAGAATCCACACGCACAGGGAATCGTCCCCGTAATGGGCAGTAGCAGCACTTGTTGCCAAGTGCCCTTGGCTGTCTTGGAGAAGCGGGAGAAATCGGCGATGTTGACGGCGACGGTGCAGTAGATGGTTGTGGCTGCATTGAGAGCGACGACGATGGGCCAAGCGCCTGCCGTGACGGGCCCACGAACGAGTTGACCGCCTCCGTTTGTCTTGACGAGGGCCCAGATGCCGATGGCGACAAAGGCGGGAGGGCAGACGATGGCCTTGAAGCGGAAGAAATGCTTGAGGCTGGCGACGGGGATCATGGTGATGGGCGTCTGGACGATCCAGTAGAGGAAGAAGCAGAGGAGGCCGCGCGAGGTGATGTTGGCCGACTCGGGCAGGTGGTTGGGCATGTTGGCGAAGCGCGGCGAGAGCGAGATGAGCAGCTGCTCGGTCAGGCTGCCACCCGTCACCGTGAGGATGCTCAGCCACATGAGCGCCAAGAAGGCACGCGCAGCCACGGGAAAGAGCGAGCCATAGATGCCCCATGGTGCACGGTTGATGACGGGGAACGCGACGTGATAGGTCGCTCCGATGACGCCGGCAGCCCACATGACCAGACCGACAAAGAGGAAGCCGAAGAAGACCGCCGGAATGGCAGCGCGCGCTGTGACGCCCGTCGCGGCCATCGAGGCGCCGAGCTGCCAGGTGGCGGGCGCAAACTGATCAGAGATCCAATACGAGATCCAGTCGATAGCGCGCCATGTTCGCTTGGACGGCGGCACAGGCTTGAGGTCATGGTTGTCCAGCGCAGTCTCTTGCGAGAGTCGGAGCTGGAAGGCGCGCTTCTTTGGCAGGGAGAGCTTCATTGTCGCGCGAATCTGATGGACTTGAACGCGACCCGAAGTTCAGTCTATCTCTCCGTGATGGACGAAACAAAGCGGGCGGTTGGTGGGGATGGAGCGAAAGCGACCCTTATGTACGTGCGCAGTGCATGAGCGGCGAGATGTAGGGCCAAGCTGCAAGAAGGGGGCCGATGAGACGCCACATGGCTACCGTCGAGCGTGCTAGAGGGAGATAAGCGCGCGACGTCCGGGGCAACCGATGTAAGGGTTGCACTGCCGCAACTCTCCCCTCACTGGCGTCGGCGCACATCGGGCCTTTGCTGGCCCCGAGGCCAGTGGGATGCGAGGGCACATGCACACTCTAGCCAGCTCTCCTCTCGCTTTCGCCAAGCGAGACGGCAATGCATTGTCACCGGCGGTGGCGGTGGTGACAATACTCTGGCCGATGTACGGCGCTCGCATGAAACTGAAGCTCCATTGACACGAGATAAGCTGGGCTCTAACCGAGACGCGAGTTAATCTCGCGTGGGAGTTTGATAGAGCACATGCTCTCACTGACGCTCACCTGGTCGTTGTGACATTTGTCATGGCCGAGCTTCGATACCGCGCCGAAGCCGACCCCGAATGTGAAGCAGGTGAGAGGTGTTCACGGGAAGCGGAAGGTGGGCATGGCGCGGTATCTGACGGATCAGTCATGGCGGCAGCGCGAACTGGCAGAACTTATCTCTGTCGTGCAAGGTTGGGAGACTATGAAATTTGATATATATACAACTCCGTCGCCACTGTGCACCAATGGCAAGATGGCCGAGTGGTCTAAGGCGTAGCATTAAGGAAGATATCCTGAGCATTCAGGAAGTGACCTGCTATCTTCGGGCGTGGGTTCGAATCCCACTCTTGTCACATTCTTTTTTGCTTTTCTTGGTCATGATTTCGATGCAATCTCCTTTTTTGATTGAAAATGATGAATTGAAGTCGAAGAATCGCAACACGCGGTAGCTCCTTCACACCAAACTTTTATTGCGGATGTAGAGGACAGAGGCTCTACAGTGCTGCTTCGTGACCAAAGGATGCGTGGACGATTGTATAGATGTCCGAGTGGTGGGTGGTGTCGCTGAATTGGGATGATCAAGGTTCGGCATCTGACAACCATCGACACACGGGCCAACGCACGTTCCTGGCTTCTTGTGACACGACGAGTCGCGCGGGGTAGCGCGGGTGCGAGGAGGCAGCAGCCTGTCAGACGGAGAGGTCGGCGAAATTCAAGACCAATCACCGATTGGAGCAGACGACGCGCCGCCGCGGCGGTCAACTGGAGTGGATGCGGGCGGAAGCCACACCCGATCGACGGTCGGCGCTGAGTGCGGGCGTTGGAGCAGTGACGCACGACATGCGGGTCCTTCGCATTCGGCGAGCGGCGAGCGACATCCGCATTTCTTCTTGTGCGCTTACTCGGCCCGCCTCAACCTTCCCTCCCTCCATCCGACGATCCCTGCTCAACACTCAGGATGCCGTCCAAACGAAAGGCGTCTACGCCCAAGAAAGCGGCCCCCGCCTCTTCGGCCTCCGGCAACGGCATGCCTGCTGCCGCACCCGCCATCACCACGGTAAACGGCCAACCGCTGACGCCCGGCTCGCGCGCTGCTGCCAGTGCCGCCGAGCTGCGAAGCTATGCCGACGCCAGGCGCGCTCGCCAGGTCGACCCCGAGAACTACCAGCGTACTCCCAAGTCCGGTCTCCTCGTGCTCGCCATCCTCGGCATCTTCTCGTTCCTCGGCTCCATCACGCTCTACCTCCACTACAAGCTCCCCACTCCCCGCGGCCCTACCACCATCCTCGCGGCCGGTGTCACGCCTGCCGATGCTGCCGCCTACCACCCGCCCATCCCGGGCGTGGTCCCAGCCAATACCGCCACCGACTCCGCCAAGTTCTACGAACAGTTCTCCGAGGCCAATGCTGTAGGTGTCATGCACCACCTCTCCGTCGACATCGGTTACCGTATCGTCGGCACCAAGGAGCACCTCGACGCCGAAAACTGGCTGGAAGACGTGCTCCGCCGCTACGAGGGCTTCCATGAAACCGGCACGCCCGACTCGCCCAGTCGCACCCAGGTCGAGGTGTTCAAGCAGATCGGCGACGGCGCTCACCGCTTCGACTTCATGTCCAATGTCGTCTGGAAGCGCTACTACTCCATGTCCAACCTCGTCGTCCGCATCTCGGACGGCACCGACGAGAGCAAGGCCAACAGCCTGCTGCTCAATGCACACCTCGACAGCACGCTCCCCAGTCCGGGTGGCGCTGACGACGGCGTCGGCGTTGCGATCCTGCTCGAGGCGCTGCGTGTGCTCACCCTGCCCAACACCGGTCGTAAGCTGTACAACTCGGTCGTGCTGCTCTTCAACGATGGCGAGGAGTCGCTGCAGGATGCGAGCCACCTGTACATCACCCAGCACAACCAGACCAACACGGGCGTCAAGGCCGTCGTCAACCTCGAGGCGTGCGGCACCAGCGGTCCCGAGCTGCTCTTCCAGGCCACCAGCCAGGAGATGATCGAGGCCTACTCAAACGTGCCCCACCCCTTCGGCACCGTGCTCGCCAACGACGTCTTCTCCACGGGACTCATCCTCTCGGACACCGACTTCCGCCAGTTTGTCGAGTACGGCGACAGGCTCACCGGGCTCGACATGGCGCTCGTCGGCAACTCGTACTTCTACCACACACGCAAGGACGTGCCCAAGTACCTCGAGCCCGGCGCGACGCAGCACTTTGGTGAGAACACGCTGGCCATCATCGAACACCTCTGCCTCAAGAACGGCAGCAGCACGCTGCTCCGCAACATCGAACCGCGCCAGTCGCGCCACACGCTGCCCATCTACTTTTCCATCGCCGGCCGCTACTTTGTGCTGCTGCAGAACAAGGCGTTCAAGAGCATCGTCATGGGCCTGTCGGCCTTTATCAACTTCCAGCTCTCCTCCACCGTCCGCTCCGAGGCCGCCATCGGCGCGCTCAACCTCACCATCCTCAGCGCCGTCTCGGCCATCTTTTCGATGCTCGGCGCGGCGCTCGGCGCCAACCTCGTGGCGGTGCTCATGACGCGCGTGCTCGGCAAGGGCATGTCGTGGTACTCGCACGAGTTCTTCCCGATCCTGCTGTACGGCCCTCCGGCCGTCGCGGGCCTGCTGGTCGTCCAGCTGCTCACCGCCAAGCTCGTCAAGCCCCACAAGAGGCCGTACCTGGAGCGCTCTAGCTTGTCCGGTCTCGGCATCTTCTTCAACCTGGGTCTGCTCGGTCTGAACGCCTTCGGCATCGGCAGCGCGTATCTGATGGCGCTCGCCTCGATCACGTTCACCGTCGCCGTGACGCTCAACGACTTTGTCCTCATCGGCGTCTCGGCCATCGAGGAGAAGACCGTGGCGCCAGACAACCGCGTCTCGCCCTACGTGTACGGCGTCATGACGCTCATTCCTGGCATCGTAGGAATCGAGGGCATGGCGAGCTTCCTCGACCTGTTTGTGCCACTCACGGGCCGCATGGGTGAGATCTCGCCGGCGGACCACATCATCGCAACGATCGTCGCGGCGCTGGTCTTCCTCTGCCTGCCGTTTGCCATCCCGCTGGCGCACCGCTACACGTCCGAGAACCTGCGCAAGACGATCGTCGTGCTGCTCGGCGTGACGGCGGCGGTGATGGCCGTGTTCGCTAGCCCGGGCTGGAAGCCGTTTGACGAGGCGCACCCGAAGCGGCTCTTTGTGCACCAGGTGGAGAACATCACCTCGGGCGAGTGGTTCATGAACGTTGGCGCGGCTGATCCGGCGCCCGGCTTCGGAAAGCTCGCCAACGAGCTGCAGTCGTACCTCGGTGTGGCGGGCGAGAGCGGCGCAGAGCTCAAGGAGATGAACGACTACAACTCGGACTTCGACATCCTCTACCCCGTCTCGGCCTTCCTCACGCCGTACAAGTTCCAGCTTCCCGCTCCCGAGGCCTCGGTCGGCTTCACGACCAAGTACGCCGCGCCGGCGCCCGAAGCGAACCACTTCACCGTGCGCGCCGTCAACGAGGTCGTCGACGTCGAGGCGGGCACGCGCAGCCTCACACTCGAGATGAACCACCCGGGCGTGATCTGGAGCGTGGTGGCGTTCGACGCCGAGATCCTCAGCTGGAACCTGCCGAGCGAGCCACCAAAGGGTCACCAGCGCCACCACCTCAAGAGCGTCGCGCGCCACGGCATCTACACGTGGTCCGTCGACCTCGTCCTGCGTCTCGAGGGCGATGCGTTGGAAGCGGCCAAGAAGCGCTCCGGCGCGGCTGCGCGCTTCAAGAAGGCTGTCACGGGCGGCGAGAGCGCGGGCAAGCTCATCCGCACCGACGGCTCTGCCGAGATCGAGAGGGATGCTTCGAGGCTGTGGATCGACGCCTCGGGTCTCGTGGCCGACGAGATGTATCCGCAGCACAAGCAGGTCGCGGCCGCCGACCGCCCGGCCATGAACACGTTCATCAAGATGGACGACTACATGCTCACCAAGCACCCCGAGATCGACGTCATGATGCTCACCGTCGTCGCAGGTGTCTTCGAGGCATAGACGCATAGATCATCCGAGCCTGTGAGAAGCCAACCTCCCCATCCCACCCCGAAGCAACTGTATATAACTTCAGTAGATGCCTGTACACGGCAGCAACAAGCCTGCATCCGCTTCTCGCAGCGTGAAAGCGCGCCAGAATTTGTCTCTCCTCGAGGATGTAACATGCTGAGACCAGCCCAAAAATGCAAAGCGCCGAGAAGCGTTGGCGGGAAGAAAAAAAGAGCGGTGCGAAATTTCGCTTTGGCTCCTCCACACCTCGTGAAGGCGGGCAGCACATCCTTCCCTCCAAGATACTCGGCAGAGACCTGCAAGTATCTACGAGAGCGACCTCGATCATCACACCAACGAACGGTCTCGGACAACAAGGATGGTGCACAAGGATCCCGAAGGATACATTTCGGGCTCGGACTCGGGCTCCGAGTTCGACGACCAGGACAACGACTACGGCGACTGGCGTTCGGACGATAGCAATCCGCCTGCTCCCACTCTGGCGCTCTTTGCGGATGCGCAGGGCGAGCGCGCGTCGTTCAAGACGCCGCTCGAGGCGCTGTCGCATGCCAAGAAGCAGGGCTGCGACCTCGTGGCGCTCGTCAAGCGTCTCGATCTCGACACGCTCCAGGCGATCCGACTGATCAACCACATCCGGCGCAACAGCCTCGGCGCCGAGGCGGTCAATGCGATCCAGCGGGGTGATGCGGTGCTCTCGGACGATGCGGAGCTCAAGCCCGTGACTGGCTTCGAGGACGATGGACTGCTGCAGCTCGATTTCGACCTGCTCAGTGTGGATGCAGCGGCGCCAGCGGCGGCCGACGAGCAGACGCGCGTCCGGGAGCTCGAGGAGGAGCTGGCGACGGCGCGTGCGGCGCTCGCCGAGCTGCGCAGCATACATGCGTCGTCGATCGGACTCTCGTCGAGCGACCTGGCCGAGTCGTCCGGTACGCGGCTGTCCGAGGTGCAGCAGTCGAAGCTGGCGACGTCGGCGCTGCAGGGCGCGCGGACGCGGCGCGGCGCCAACGACGCCGAGGACGACGTGCTGTACTTTGACTCGTACTCGACCAACTCGATCCACCAGACGATGATCACGGATACGGCGCGTACGCTCTCGTATGCGCAGTTTGTGCTCTCGCCGCGCAACGCGCATCTGCTGCGCGGCAAGACGGTGATGGACGTCGGCTGCGGCACGGGCATCCTCTCGCTCTTTGCCGCGCGCGCCGGCGCAAAGCACGTCATCGCCATCGACGCCTCGGCCATCGTCGAGCGTGCGGCGCAGAACGTGGAGGCCAACGGCTTTGGCCACGTCGTCAAGGTCCACCGCGGCAAGCTCGAAGACCTCGCCTCGGAGCTCCGGCCGTGGGAGGGCAAGGTCGACGTGTTGGTGAGCGAGTGGATGGGCTACTTCCTGCTGTACGAGAACATGTTGCCTAGCGTGCTCGTCGCGCGCGATCGATACCTCAACAAGGAGACGGGGATCTTGGCACCCAATCGGATGACGATGCATCTGGCTGCGTTCAGCAGCCCGGCGCTGTTGCAGACCAAGCTGCGCTTCTGGGACAGCGTGCACGGCTTTGACATGTCGGCCATGACGACGGGCCTGCTCGACGAGGCGTTTGTCGACGTGCTCGATGCCGACGAGGTGGTGAGCGACTCGTACGTCTTTGCTGATCTCGACCTGCCCAGTCTACCGGCGCAGCAGCCCGAGCCGGAATCCACGTTCCGACTCACGGTGACCAAGGACGTAGACGAGGTGCATGGCTTCATCTCGTGGTTCGACACGTTTTTCTTCCCCACCGCGCGCGTCGCCGGCGATGCGTCTACCGACTGCCCTGCATTCAAGCTCACCGAAACCGACGTGGCCGGCATCGAGCTGAAGAAGAACCAAACCACTTCGACGCAGCAGCAGGGGGAGGGGGAGGGGGAGGGGGAGGTGGTGAGTTTCTCGACCTCGCCGTATAGCCGCGAGACGCACTGGCAGCAGACGCTGTTTGTGCTCAAGACGCCCATCGCGCACGTGCGCGTCGGCGACGTGCTCTCGGGCCGCATCGTCGTCCGCCAAGACCAGAAGCACTCGCGCCAACTCGAGGTCGACCTCCACTACCTCCACACGCCCGCCGCCTCGACCAACGACCCAGCCAAGAAGAAGGTCGACACCATGCTCGTGCAGGCCTTCATGGTGCGCTGAAGAAACCGCCCGCTTAGATCGGTTGGGAGACATGGATGCAGAAGCAATCGATTGGTTGTCAAAGCAAGTGCAAAGTGGAGGTGTGTCTGTGTGTGTGTGGACGTGGGGGCTAGAGTTCAAGTTTGGCATTCGAGTTGATGCCGTGTTTCCAGACGTGGGCGAAGCTCGCCCGGACGGTGGCGAGGATCTCCTTGACGGTGGCGTAGCCCTCCTGTCTGACGACGTGGTAGTAGTAGACGGCGTTCTGGCTGAGCGGATCGGGGGTATCCATGGTCCAGTACCAGATGACCTCCCAGGTGATGAGGGCGACGAGGCCCATGAAGACGGTCATACCGACGAGCATGAGGACGAAAAAGGTGATCATCTCGTCTCTGTCCTTCTTGTCGAGCGCGTTCTTCTCGTTTTCGGTCATGAGGTCTCTGGGGTCGAGTACGCTTCGCTTTGCGGCCTCGAGCGCCTCCTTTGCGTCGAGCGAGGTGGGATCCCTACCCTCGAGCTTGGCATGCTTCATGATGAGTGCCTGGGTCTTGCGGGCTTCGGACCACTGTTTGAGGCCGTCGGCACGGACGTCTTCGGCTCCGCCGTCGGCAGCGACGTAGCCGGGATAGTAGGTCTCGCACCACTGCTCGATGCGCGCGAGCTCGACCGACCAGCGCACAAAGTTGGGGTCGGCAGGCGTGAGGCGTGCGTGGATCTTGCGCGAGTAGCTGAGGAAGGTGTAGGCGACGTCGCGCGGATTGACCGCCTTGAGGATGAGGCCGACAGCAACGCCCTTGCGGATCTTGACGTTCTTCTTGAAGACGTCCGGGTTGTTGAACATGAGTTCGAGCGTGGCGATGGCCATGACCTGGGGGATGGCGCAGAAGTTGAAGATGGACTGCTCCTTGAGCAGCGCGAGGTAGTCGAGCGCCGAGGTGGCATGCGACATGGCGTCGAGCAGCATCGACGAGAGCACGTACATGCTGCGACGGCCGAGCTCGTTGTCTGCCGGCTTGTACTTTGCGCTTCCGGGCTTGGTCTCGACGATGCCGGTGGCGACGTGGGGTTGGGAGTCGAAGCGGGCGAAGTCGTCGCCCCAGCACTGCTTGGGCCAGAAGAAGCGGCCCTCCTCGCAGTCCTCTGCATAGTCGCGGATGATGTTTGTCTTCTGGAGGAAGAGGCCCATGTGGTTGCTGAGCTCGAGCTGGTGGCCCAACCAGGGCCGCTCGAGCTTGCTCTCGCTAAAGAGGCGCGAGAGGCCCTCGCCGACGAGGCCGGCGACAAAGTGGCAGTAGAGGTCAAAGTGGGTCCAGGTGGTGACGCTGAGCGGCGCGTTTGCGGTGAGCTCGATGTAACTCGCCATGCCTGCGCCCATCTTTGCGGTGATGTCGGCGATGACGGTCTGGTAGCCGGCGTCGAGCAGCTGGAACTCGGCGATGACCTTGTCGAACTCGACGAGCAGCTGGCGGTCCTTCTCTTTGGGGCCGGACTCTGTGAAGTTCCAGCCGGGCTGGTTGAGGAACTTGTGAAAGTCGACGAGGAGGGGCACCTTTTTTGCGGCGTCGATGGTCATGTCGTCTTCGATGGTGTCGAGCGCGCGGAGGACGAGGTAGAAGAGGCAGATGACGCGGGAGAGGTCGCCCTTGAGCTCCTTGATGACGGCGGCAAAGGAGCGCGAGGTGAGGTCGAGGAAGGTCCAGCAGTCGCGCATGCGCTCGCGCTCCCAGCCGCTCTCGACGGGGTTGGCCTTGATGTCGTTGAGCGGATCGCGCCAGACCTTGTAGCCGATCATGGCGCGCAGCTCCGAGGGGTGGGTGAGACCCAGCAGCACGTAGGAAAGCAGACCCATCGTGGCGGATGATCCGATCGATGGACGAGTGCTTTGCGTCGGCGGAAAAAGAGAGAGACGATGGAGGCGAGGCAGAAGAAAAAGGCCGAGCGTGCGGGGGAGCGTTGGATTCACAATGTGAATCGGCCAAAGGGTCGAAATGGGCCCATGTGCCGTCCGTGTCTGTGTGGGTGAGCGGGTGTTGGCAGGTGCCTGATTTGCTGCCCGACACGCGTACTGTCACTTGTCGCCCTCTCGCCGCGCTCTCGCCGCCCTCTCGCCGCGCTTGGCTGCAGCTGCTGGCTCAGACTTGGGCGACAAGTAAAGCGCGCGATGGAGCCAGATCTTCTCGCCGAGGAAAATTCAAAAGCACAGCACCACCACCGACGCTGGGCGGGAATCCAAAACTCACTGAATCGCTCGAGCGAGCTTAAATTCACGCGCGCTTCACTCACTGCCACGCATCGATCGCATCGGGAACACTACTCGGCGCACCCGATGGCTCATCTGGGATGGTTGGTCATTTCACTGGCTCAGATGGCTAGCGATCCACCGCTTGACCTCGAGCGTGCAGTTGTACGCAGCGTCCAGCGGCGCCAGCCCCAGCTCGAGGCGCTCGCCTTCGTACGGCTCGCCTTGGTCCGGCGAGGCTTGGTGCAGCGAGAGCGAGGCGAGGCCGAGATAGGTGTGCAAGAGGTCCGGATGGTCTCCGGGCACCTTGGCGATCCCGCCCACGCGGCTCTGCGCTCGCAGCACGTAGCCGGCGTCGGCGCGCGCATCCACCAACTCGTGCGCCGAGAGCAGCGCCAGCGCAGCACCGTTCCAGAACGAGTAGCATACGTCCGGCGGCAGCTTGCTCGGTCGTCCCTGGAATCCGCCCGTCAGCTCCTCCTCCTCTTCCTCCTCCTCCGCCGCTGGCTCGAGATCGGGACGGGCGTCTGCAGCTACGACGGCGCCCGGCTGTGAAGGTGAGACTTGTCGATGCGCTAGCCATGCCACCGCTTCCTCGCTCCGTGGCCATGCTCTCGCGTCTTGCGGTGCTTGAGCGAGGAGGTGGAGCGCAGCGACGCAGCAGTACGTCATGCCGGCGTGCGCCTCCTGCGTCGCGCTCGCGCCGAATCCACCGTCATACCTCTGACAGCCCTCCAGGAACCGCCTCGCGCGGTGCGTATCGATGTGCGTGAAGTCGCCCAGCATCGAGCACACGGCTACGGCGCAGTACGTGAAGCGCGGATCCGTCTCCACCTCGCTGAGCTTTGTCTCGTGCGGTGGCAGTTCGGCCGCAAAGCCACCGCTCTTTGCGTGCTGCAGAGCTCCGATGTAGCGCAGCAGCTCCGGGCGCTTCAGCCGCGAAAAGTCGTCGCGCAGCATCGCCAGCACCAGCAGCGCAGCATACGTCATGGCCACATTCGCCGTCCCCGCCGTGCTCGACGGCGAGCGCGCAAACGGCGTGCTCGGTGAGCCGCGGAATCCACCCTCGGGAGCTTGCTGTTCGTAGACCCAGTCGATGAGCTCTTGCGCCTCGTCGGCGGGGATCCTGTGCGTAGAGCCCAGCAGCGAGAGGCCGGCAAGCGCAAAGTAACCGAGCGTCATGCGTTGGTCGTCGGCCGAGGTGTAGGCGGCCGGAAGCATGCGTAGGCATCGTAGCAGGAACGACACGTGCTTCTTCGTGTCGAACGTTTCCGCCATCGAGGCGGTAATCGAGGCGGACGATCCCGACGCAGCCATCTCTTGAGAGTTCGAGGGGGTCGAGACGGTGGAAGAACAACACGCGCATAGGCGAGGAGCAAAGTGACACCTCCACCGCGCACCCACTGCGCAACCGCCTCGGCTTCGGATCTCGGCTTCTCTTTTCTTGCGCCGCGGTCTTGTCCAACGGACATTTGGAAGATTTGCCCTTCGCACCCCCACCTTTGACACTTGGCCTCGTTGCTCTCTGCTAGATAGCCAACACCGTTGCTTGCATTGCTTGCATTGTTTGCATTGCTTGCGTAGTCGTAAAGATGCCCGGACGCAGTGGAGCGCGGTGGTTTGCACCATCTTCCATCCCACCCATTCTGCTGCTCACGTTTGTCACTTCGTTCGCCTTCAACCACGCACTGGTGACGACCGAGCGTCGCCAGCAACGCCGCGACCATCGCATCCGCACCATCCTCCTCCACGACACCATCGCCTACAACTCCACCCGCCTCTACCAGCTCCAGCCTCCCTCGAGCTCGCTTCTCTCGCGCGTCTGGTCGCGCTCGGAACCGTTGCCGAAACCTCCGATCGATGCAGAGGAGCTCGAGAGCCTCGTCCGTCGATGGAGAGCTCTCGGCGTCAACCCTTTCAACCAAGGCCTCCTCCCTGCGGCTGATCGTCCACACGACACACACGATGGTCACCCCGACCAACTGCGCACTGAAGGGCCTCGCGAAATCGCATGGTCCGAAATCCTCTTTGGCAACGCCGAAAAACGCACCTCGATCAAGCAGAGATGGCACAAAGTCACCGCGGGCATCCGCGACTCTTTCTCCCAAACCCCAGCATCTCCAGCGCATACACAAGAACCCGCAGACGACGACAAGGATCTCGAAGAACTCTCCCGCCTCTGGTCCTCCATCTCCAAACAATAGACAGTCCCCACTCGCACACTATACCCCAGTCCCACCGTGCAAATGCAAACCTTGGAATCATGATGTTTGGCCATTCACGCCGCACGCAACGCCACCGCGCGCTGTGCCAGCGTCGCGCGCGTCACGCCCGGCTCGGCGCGCAGCGGCGTCGCAAAGAGCGCCTGGCTGCGGTCCTGGTTGAGATAGACGCTGATCGGTATGGACTGCGACTCGGCCTCGTGTCCGCGCTCTTCCCACACGAGCGCGGTGAGGCCGAGATTGCTGACGGCGCCCTCGTTGAGCCGAATGCGCTCCGCCTCGCCATCCCACTCGGCGCCCTGCAGCTTGAGCCCACGCAGCGCGAATTTACCCGCCTCGAGCCCCGCCTTTGCATCGTTGAGCAGCAGCCGCAGCTGCAGGTTCTCGAGCGAGACCCTCGAGGCGTGCGCCACGCTCTGCCGCGTCGCCGTCAGATACGCGCCCGGCGCGAACAGCAGGCCTAGCACCACCTCGACCATCTCGTAGCCGGTCGTGCCCGCGCCTGTGCCGAGCTCGGACGACTCGCGCACGATGCGTTCCAGCTGGTCCAGCCGCGCGCGCAGATCCACAATCCACTCGGCCAGCGCCATTGACTTGGCCACCGCATACCGCCGCCACGCTGCCGGCACCACCGCCTTGGGCAGATCCGTCAGCAGCGTCCGGTTGTGGTTCGTCTGCCGCGCCACGCCTTCGCACACCGCCACCACCTCTTCCAGATCCTGCCGCACCACCGATAGCAGCGACGATCCCGTCCGGTGCTCCCGCGCCCAGAACCGGTACAGTGGATCCTGCACCGACCCGGCCTCGGCCCGCAGCGCCGACACCTGCTTCGGCAGCAAAGACAGCCACTCCACCGCATTCGCCCGCAACGTCTTCATCCATCCGGGCTGCGCCGAAGCCGACGCCGAACCCGCAGCCGCCGCATCCGGCTTGCCTCCCGCAGCCATCTTGTCCGCCACCTCGACCGTCTCGTCGTCGTCGTCGTCGGCGAGCTGCTTCATCTTGACAAGCTTGTTGAGCAGCGCGGTGCCCTGCGCTGCGGCGATCACCTTCTCGGCACTCGGCGGCAGCGCGAGCCACTGTGGCGGCTGGTGCTCCGGCAGCGCCTGTACCCAGCTGACAAACGTCTCCATCTTGGTGCCCTCGGGCGCGACCAAGGGTAGCTTGGGATCGCTGACCAGCTCGAAGCCGACGTCGTACGCCTGCGCGCAGAAAAGGCCGTCGACAAACGAGTCGAGCAGCGTCTGGTCCGGCGCATTGTCGATCTTGCCGCCGTACACGCTCTGCTTGAGCAGCGACCGGATCGCATCCCACGGCAGCTGCTGCGGATCCACGTTGGACCGCCCTTTGGCCACCTGGCCCACCCAGCCCTCGATGATGTCCAGCGCCGCCTCGGCATCCGAGTCGTTGAACTCAAACGGCTTGGACCAGCCGAGCGGCGTGTACCGCAGACGCTCGGTTAGCGTGGCGTGGAAGAAGGCCAGCAGGAAGTAGAGCCTCGGGGTCTCGGCGGGCCCGCGCTGCAGCCGGCTGGGCGCGATGCTCTTGAGGCTGTCCAGCATCGAGGCTCGGATGCCCGGCGGCGGCTCGTTCATCAGGATGCGCGAGGCGCGCAGGAAGTTGACCGGGATCGAGGGCGACGTCTCGCACGTGAGGAAGAGCCGGAAGTTGCGGTTGGCATTCAACCCGTGCATCTTCTTCTCGAGCTGCGACAGCCAGCTCGGCGCCAGATGAACGTTCTTAAGCAGCACCCAGTTGCCTGTGCGCGCCGCCGACGTGATCGCGTGGTCCGCCAGCGCGAAGCCCTCCTGCGAGCCCATGGCCACCGACGTGCACCGCGCATTCACCAGCTTCACCAGATGGTCCACCCGGAAGCTCGCGTCGTAGCCGGGCACCGAGCACAGCGCAATCGGCGTACTGGCCTCCACCTCCTCGGCCACGATCTTGCCCAGATCGTATCCGGGCTCTCCCAGCACATCCTGGCCGAAGATGCGCGAGCTGAACGCGTCCATAGCCTGGACGATGCGGTCCGGCCGCAGACACTTGACCACCAGCATCTTGCGCACCTGGTCCTTCATGTCGCTGCTGCCCTCCTCGCTCGGCCAGAAAGCGGGCACCTCGGTCTCGGGGCTGTTCGAGCCGAGGAACGCGAGCCACTCTTGCGTGTTGGCCTCCATGTGTTCCTCGATGGTGCGGAAGAAGGCGAGACGCTTGAACGCCTGCACGCGAGCCAGCTGTTCCTCGTCCAGCATGGCTTCCACCTCTCCGTCTCCCCGGCGCTGTGCGCTGCCAGATGAAATTCCACCAGCACCAGCTGCGGCTGCAGCGGCTGCCGCCGCAGCTGCGACGTTGCCGCCTTCGAGCAGGAACTCGTATTCGTCACTGTCGAGCGTGTCGGCGTGGCCCTCTTCGCGAGCCTTGATCTGAGCGAGCAGCATGGCGAGCATGACGTGGTCGTGGTGGGCGAGCGCCTTGCTCGTCCTCTGGAAGACGACGAGGAAGAGATCGCGCATGAGGATCTCGAGGCGCTGCTTGGGGTCCGTGACGCCGGCGAGATGCGGGTTGCGGCGCAGCACGAAGTCGAAGATGTCGAGGAAGAAGCGCAGCGAAAACTGATAAAAGTGCGAGACGAGGTGAAGCTGATCCAGCACGAAGAAGACCGAGCTGCACGCCTTTGCGAGCGGCACGTATTCTGCGGTCACCTGGTCGACCTCGTGCATGATGGCATCGGTCTCCTCGACCTTGGAGGTGACCTCGGCTGCCTCCTTCTTGAGCGTTTCGAGGGTGTCGATGACCTTGTCGTCGTCGAGAATATTGCCCTCGGACTCGTTGAGTGCGGTGAGGAGCGAGCGCTCGAGATGCCTGAGACGGAGGCGGAACTCGCCCTGGAGCTTCATGAGGTCGGTGCGCTTGCGGTCGGTGTCGGGACGCTCGACCTTGAGCACCTGGTCGAGCGACTGGCTCTGGAGGCTGCTGCGGGTCATGGTGAAGTTGACAAAGGTGACGCGGCTGCAGATGTCGGGCGAGAATTCGACCGAGGGATCGCGGGTGGAGAGGAACATGTTGAACGACGGAGAAAAGTCGATGTCCTGGCTGCCGAGGCGGATGAGGACACGCCCGCCGGTGCGTCGGAGCTCCTTGTTGAGGACGGGGTTGAGGATGGGATCGAGGTACTCGACGTCCTGGATGAGGAGCGGGTTGCCGAAGCGGAGCGAGCTCTCTAGCGCCTTGAGGAAAGCCTCGTCGAGGAAGCTGGTGACGGTGAGCTTCTGGACCTTGTACTCGTTGAGGAGGAACTGGACGGCCTGGCCAGAGGGATCGATGACGAGCGGATAGCGATTCCAGCGCTTGAGCATGATGGCGTTTTCGGTGCAGAGGGTGTCTGCGGGGAGCGACTTGGCCTGCCACTCGAGGCGCTCGTCGGCGGTGGAGAGGTAGTCGGCAAAGGAGAGTTCGGGCTTGAACTTGATCTCGGCCTGGCGGAGGTGGTCGGACCAGTAGGCCCACATGGACTCGCGGTACTGCTGGTCGAAGAAGCCTGCGTAGGCGAGCATGGCGGCGGAGAGGAGGGCGTCGCCGATGATGGTGCTCATCTGGTCGTCAAAGGTGCGGCTTCCGACCTCCCAGCGCTGCTTCTCGGACGAGAGGCTGTCGAGGAGCTGCATGGAGCGCGAGACGCGGTTCTGGACGCGTTCCATCTCGGACTTGATCGCCTGGGTCTCGCTGATGAGCGCGGCGTACTCGTCCTTGTAGGTGGCGATGCTGTTCTCGAGCTCGGCGATCATGTCGACGATCTCGGTGGCCTGCGCCTTGGTGTCTTCGGCCTGCTGCTCGAGCGACTGGACTTCGTCGCGGAGGGGACCGACCTTGTCGAGGATCTCGGAGAAGCGCACCTGGGCGATGACCCACTTTGCGAGCGGCCCGCACGCCTTGCTTGCGCGATTGATGGTCTCAAAGTTGTACTCGGGCTTGGAGAGGTAGTCGCGGATCATCTTTTCGCGGATCTGGCGGGTCATCTGTCGGTCGGTGTCGAAGTTGACGATGGAGGCGATGAAGTCGTCCCTGCGGATGATGGCCTGGACGGTCTTCCAGCTGTCGATCTTGTGGCCGAGGATGATGCAGACGGACTCCATGGCGTTCTTGACGGGGAGAGGGGGGTTGCCCATGGAGCGGACTTCGGTGAGATGCTGCTTCTTGATGTTGCTGACGCTGGCCTGGGCATCCTGGACGGCGGGCTCGGCGTCTGCGAGGTCAGCCATGACGACCTGTCTGCGCTCGCCGATCTCGTGCTCCTGGTTTGCCAGCGCGGCTTGGATCTGGATGGAGGCGGCGCGCTTGTGCTCGGCCTCCTGCTGGTCCTTGACCATGCTCTGGAGCTTCTGGTTCGCCTGTTGGTTCTTGGCTTCGAGCTGAGTGCGTTTGACGGCGAGGCTCTTCTGGAGGTCCTCGACCTGGTCCACGGTGGAACGGAGCTTGTCGAGACCGACGAGGAGGAAGCGCTGCTGGTCCTCGAGCTCGTCGCGCTTCTGGTTGGAGACCTGGACGTAGTACTCGATGAAGCTGAGCAAGTGGCGGGGCGACTGATGGAAGCGGCGACCCTGACGACGGCGTAGACGCTCTGCAAACGTATACACGGAGAAGTGGATGAAGACGAGCGCCTCGACGACGAGCTGGCGATGGGGGCCGAGGTCGAGGGTGTTGGTGAGCTCGGTAGCGACGGTGCGGCAGGCGTCTGGCGACCAGTCGCCTGGCGCCTTTCGTGCGCCGTCAACGTGGACGACGTCCATGCTGGACGTGGAGTGAATGCGGAACGTGTCGAAGGGGGATATGATGTGCAGGAGGAAAGGGAGAGCAACACGCCGACGCCGACGCCGACGCGAAATGTGAAATGCCAACGCCCTGCTCACTCGCTGGGTGAGGCCAAAGTGTTGGTCTCTGGCCGCGCTTGGTTGGCGCACAGGTGCTTGTCACCTTTGACCGCGCGCCTTGAAGGTGTCGCCCAGACAAAGCATGTTAGATGTCTCGGTGTCTGACATCTGCTGCGCAAAAAAAAATGAGGCTGCCATCACGTGTGCCTTTGGACAGCCTCGGCGATTGACTGCTCCGGAAGCACCGATGGCAAGCCGATTGCGAGCGATTTCATGTTAGCGGCCGGGAAGAAAAGGCAGTCAGGGCTGCAAACGGTTCTTCGTGCGTCTGAAAATCCGTTCTGCACGGGGCGGAGGCGGGGCTGCGATCTGGTGCTGCAGCTTGAGCCGATGGCTTTTTCTCGTCCTCTCTGTGCAAACCAGGCCAACCGCTCACATTGGTTCACTGCTTGCTTGCTCTTGCCATTGCGACCTCCGCTCCCTTTGTTGCTTGCTTTGCCGCCTTGCCGCCTTGCTTGCCTTGCCCGCATTGCTGCGCTTCCTCCTCCTCCTCCTCTCCGCTCGCCCTTTGCCTCGATCGAACGTCGGGAGCTCCGATATCGATCGCCTGGACCAGCTGCCAATCTTGACCTGCTCGCCCGGATCAGCACCTTCGGAATCGCCGACTGCGACGCCTTCAGCCTCGCACTTTTCGCTCGCCGGCATCGATCGCGTCAATCGTCCTTTCGCACACGTCACGCATTAGCTTGCTGTGACCACCGCCATCTCAGCAGCCATGTCGGAGCCATCGGCTGTGCCCGTGCCTGCGGGCGAGGCCACCACACAGTGGGCCTACCGTGCGCAAAAGTCCATCGGCCTCAACACCGGCTCGCCCTCCTACTCTTCCGTCAACGGCTTTGACCAGGTCCAGGGCGCCACCCGCGTCTTCCAGTACAGCCCCGATGGCAGCACCTTTGCCGCCGCCATGGACGACTTTACCCGCCTCGTCGACACCCGCAACGCTTCCACCTCGTCCGTCAAGCGCGACCTCCCCGCGCCCAAGGTCGTCGACCTCCAGTTCTCCCCCAAGGGCGGCTTCCTCAGCACATGGGAGCGTCCCTCCAAGCTCGAAGACGGCTCCAATGCGCGCAACCTCAAGATCTGGGACACCGAGTCCGGCGAGGCCGTCGCCACCTTTGAGCGCAAGTCGCAAGAGGGTTGCTTCTTCCAATTCACCGCCAACGAGCAGTACTGCGTCAGGCAGGTCTCCACCGAGCTCCAGGTCTACGAGGCCGCTCACATCGCAGACAAGGGCGTCGTCGGAAGGTTGCGCCTCGAGGGCATCACCAGCTTCGAGGTCGGTCCGGGCGACAAGCCCAGCATCGCCGTCTTCTGCGGCGAGAAGAAGGGCGCTCCCGCCTCGGTCCGTGTCTATGCGCTCGCTTCGCTCATCCCCTCGCCCGAATCCCCCCCGGCGCCCGTCTCCCAAAAGACCTTCTTCAAGGCGGACAAGATTCAGATCAAGTGGAACAAGGCCGGCTCGGCGCTCCTCTTCATGACCTCGACCGACCACGACAAGACGGGCAAGTCGTACTACGGCGAGACCAACCTCTACCTCATGTCGGTCCGCGGCGACTTCGACTGCCGCGTCGGCCTGGACAAGGAGGGCCCCATCCACGACTTTGAGTGGAACCCCAACTCGAAGGAGTTCATCGTCATCTACGGCTACATGCCCGCCAAGGCGGTCCTCTTCAGCCACCGCGTCAACGTGATCGCCGAGCTCGGCACGCAGCCGCGCAACTTTGTCGCCTTCAACCCGCAGGGCCGTCTCTTCTGCCTCGCTGGCTTCGGCAACCTCTCGGGCACCGTCGACATCTGGGACCGCGACAACCTCTCCAAGGGCAAGATCTACTCGATGGACGCGAGCAACAGCTCCGTCTGCCAGTGGTCGCCCGACGGCCACTTCCTCCTCACCGCGACGCTCAGCCCGCGCCTCCGCGTCGAGAACGGCGTCAAGATCTGGCACTGCACCGGCGACCTCATCCACGTCGACATGATCGACGAGCTCTACCAGGCCGGTTGGCGTCCCGGCTCCAACGCTGGCGTCGCTCCTTTCCCCGCCCACTTCCCTCCCGCGCCCTCGCCCTCGTCGGCGGCCGCCTCGTACCTCGCGACCAAGGCGGCGACCAAGCGGCCGACGGGTGCCTACCGTCCTCCGGGCGCACGTGGGCAGAACACGCCCGACATCTTTAAGCGCATCGACGAGGGCGGCTCGGGCGCATCCACGCCCGACCTCGCACGTTCGGGCTCGCAGAACGGCACCTACCAGGCGCCCGGGACGGGCAACCGCAAGCGCGCCGTCCCCGGTGCACCCGGTGCTGCGCGCAACGCCACCGCGGCCAACGCCAAGGACAAGAAGAAGGGCGCCAAGCAGCCGGCCAAGAACGGCAGCGCTCCCGCAGCGGTCGAGGCGGTGGCCGAGGCGCCTCTGGCTTCGGGCGCCGCCGAAGTCGGCGGCAACACGGGCGCAGCCAACCTCGAGAAGCGCGTGCGCAACCTCAACAAGAAGCTCAAGGCGATCGAGGAGCTCAAGCTCCGCCAGGCCGGCGGCGAGAAGCTCGAGGCCATGCAGCTCGCCAAGATCGCCGCCGAGGACGAGGTCCGCAACGAGCTCGCCAGCCTCGAGTGAGGCGACCCCCCGTCGCTAGACACCAGGTCTCGTCTGGGACTGCGGTGTCGCTGTGTTGCAAGGCGCTTGTCTAAGGATCAATACACTGCATTACACGGCACGCGTTGTTGGTGTGTGGGTGAGAAATGGGCATGGATTGAGCGGATGAAAAGCATGTGGAGGGGAGATTATTCGCCGTCGAGGGGATAGGTGGGTTTGGTGTCGTTGACTTGGATGCCGCCTCGACGCTGGAGGTGATTGTCGGGGTAGGCGTTGTGCCAACCGCCCTGGGCGGTGGGGACTGCGAGCCAGAGTCTGTAGAGATGCCTGCGGGGAGCGGGAGGGGCGGGGTCCTTGTACTCGGTCCTTGCGTGGAGCACATGCACGTCGCTGACGAACTGGATGTCTCCGACGTCGAGGACCATGTGGAGGCTGAGGAGCTTTGCAGTATCTTCGAGCACCTGCATTGCGTCCTTCTGCGCTTCCGAGAGCGGAGGGATGTGGCCGGCGTCGACGTGGCGCTGGATCGACTTGAGGTAGTACGGATCGTAGGTGAGGATGAGTCTGTTTTCGGGCTGACCCTGTCGGAGGTGAACGATGGGTCGAGTGACCCAGCCGTTGTTGTCAGCGTCCGACACTTCGCCCTTTCGGTCAAAGTGCCAGATGTTGCTTGCCAGGAGCTCTGCGACGTCGGGACGGTGTTGCTGAAGATGATTCCAGACAGCGTGGGACGAGACGATATCCGACTCTCCGCCCTCGACGGCCTTGTGTAGGCAGAGCAAACCGACGATGCCACCGGACGAGTCGGTGTGGAAGAACTGACGTGCGTTGGTACGGTAGATGCGTACCTTGTCGATCGCCGTCGGATCCTCGCCCAAGTCCTTGACATGACCGAGGACATGGCCGTATCGATTCTGCGAGACAATGTTGCCCAGATACGAGCCGAGACCGAGGTAGGCGATGGCCGAAAGCCTGTTCCCCCACCGCTTGGTCGGCAGACCCTTGAAGAGGTAGAATCCATGGCCTTCGACGAGACGTTGACGGAGCTGCGTCAGCGTAGCCACTAGATCCGAGGGCAGTGGGAAGGTCGAACGTTCGATCTCGCCTAGCTCTCGACCCGATTCGAGCCAGAGCTGAGCGGCCGACTCGAGCTGACCGATCTCGTGCTCGCTAAACGTATGCACCCACTTGGCCCGGTTGGCTTGGCCGCTGTACGAGGCCGCATCCCAAACCGTCGGACCCGAGATGCGCTTGGGCAACGACGAGTAGGGCGTCAGCAGCGAGGCGATCGCATCGTGCTGGCCCGACGTCAGCTCCTGGATCGACGACTTGAGAGAGCGCTGCGCCTCGATCTGCGAGGCGGAAAATCCACCTGAGCCCGAACCGTCACCGTCGCCCGATCCGGACGACTTGAAGTGCGCCTGCCCGGACGTAGCTGGAAGCGTAGACAACATCTTTGAAACAAGATCCAGGAGGATGGAGAGGATAGCGGCGGGGGTGCGTCGGCGAGTTTATATGAGAAGGGGTGCCCGGGTGGTGGGGATGAGTCGAGCCGGGCGTGGAAAGGAAAGCACGCAACCTAGCCGGCTGTGGGGGAGATCTTCTCATCCAGGACCGCCAAGTGGCTCCACATGGCCATTCATCCGCCCGTCCGAGGACACCGTAGAGCCAGGCTCGGCAGTGTCGCGCTGGGGGTCGTTACGTACGCCATCTTCGTCATTGCCGTGCGCCTTGACCGCGACACCGGAACGGCGCCGGAGCGGCAATACAGCGAGTGCACCATGTGCACGCCTGCCGAGGCCAGGGCGCACGAGGAGGCAGCTGGGGTTGTGCACCATCGTGATTGTGAGTGTGCACAGGCGGATGGCGTGCTCTCGCCGCAACACAGAAGCGCCTCGCTTGGTCGGCACTTTCTGACAGCCGCTCGCCCTCGGCCGCCGTCGGCCAAACTTTGCCCCGCACCGCCAGAAGCGCTCGCAATTCTGTGAATCGCGTGCTTCGCTTGTGGCCTGCGCTTCGTCGCTTTCTAAGCATGACAATCACCTCGCCATCGACAGAGCCAGTGTCTGTTCGTCGGGCTCAGTCTCACAAATGAGACCGTCGAAAATCGCTCGAGATAAGGTTTGCCTTCGGAAGGCCGGCTGGTCGGGAGACGCGCACAGACTACAGTAGGCTTCGCTCAGACCAACACTTTGCAGAGAGAGTACATATAGCCCTCACCTTATCCACGCGCAACTTGGCAAAGCGCAGCAAGGATCGACGATGAGCAAGCGAATCCTGGTCGACTGTCACACGCACATCTACACGCAGCGGCTGGTGTCGCTGCTGCGCTCGCGGACGGCGAATCCGCGCATCCACCGCCAGTCGAGCGACGGCGCCGAGAAGCTCGCCATCCTCCCGCAGGAGGTCTCGGGCGGACGCACCGTGGGGCCGCAGTACTGGGATGTGCGCAACAAGGTCTCGTTCATGCAGCGGCACCGGATCGACGTCAGCATCGTCTCGCTCGCCAATCCCTGGCTCGACTGGATGCACGCCGCGCAGGCGGTCGACTCGGCGCACGAGTGCAATGCCGATCTGGAGCAGTACTGCCGCGATGCTACGCAGCTCTTTGGCTCATACTCGAGCTCTTCCGTCGAGCCTGAGCGGAGGATGCGCGCGTTTGGCATCATGCCTCTCGCCCAAGGCGTCGATCCGGCCGAGGTCGTGCAGAGCCTCGAACAGATCGCCACGTCGCCGAGCCTGTGCGGAGCCATCCTCGGCTCGCGCGGTCTCGGCAAGGGCCTGGACGATCCCGCTCTCGAACCTGTCTGGGCCAAAGCGACAGAGCTTGGTCTGACGCTCTTTCTACATCCGCACTACGGATTGGGCTCGGACGCGTTCCAGACGTCCGGGTTGTGGGGGCCACAGGATAACGGCCATGTGCTTCCGCTCGCACTCGGCTTTCCGTTTGAGACGGCGGCGGCAACCGCGCGGTTGATCCTGGCAGGCGTGTTTGACAGGCATCCTCAACTGCGCCTGCTGGTGGCGCACTCGGGAGGTGCGCTGCCCATCCTCTCGTCGCGGCTGGCGAGCTGCGTCGCGCACGATCCGCACGTCTGCCACCGCCTCGAACACGACCCACGCTACTACCTCGGAAAGCTCTACTACGACGCCGTCGCCTACGGTCCCGAAGAGCTCGAGGCAGTCGCCAAGATCATTGCCCGTGCTCACCGATACACCTCCGCCACCCCCAGTCCATCCGAGCACGACGAGACCGACGTCAAGCTCGGCGTACAACGCATCATGTTCGGCACCGACCATCCTTTCTTCCCGCCCACCAAACCCGACGGTACCGTCATCACCAACGACCTCACCGAAACGTGGCGCTCCGTGACCGAAAACCTAGAGGCCATCACCGACGTCCCCACCTGGTCGCAGAACGACAAGCACGCCGTCTTGGGCCACAACGCAGTCACTCTCTTCGGCCTCTAACCGCCTCGCATTCCAAGTATGGCCAACTTCCCAAGCACGTACGAAGCACGTGAAGCAGTTTTGCTCTGACATTGTTCTCTAGCCGTAGCGGACTGGCTGTGCGGAAGTGTGCGCGCCGTCGGCGGATGCGAACCAGTCCTCCGAGGTGCGCATGGTGTGTTGATCTGCGTAGTTGATCGTGATGCTCTGCAGTGTCGAGTAGGCGTTGAGTGCTTCGATGCCGTTCTCCCTTCCGATACCCGAGGGGTTGGCGCCGAGGCTGGATGCGCCGCCCGACGAGTCGCCCGAGGGCGCCACAGCACCCCACGGACTCGAGGGGTCGTTGCGATGGTGCGTGTTGAGCCAGACGATGCCCGCGTTGAGTCTCGGGACGAGTCTGTGGAAGCGCGCGTGGTCCTGGGTCCACACGCTCGCGCCAAGCCCGAAGCGGGTGTCGTTGGCGAGCTCGAGCGCGTGCGCGTCGTCGCGAAACGGCACGACACAGACGACGGGACCAAACGCCTC
Source organism: Moesziomyces globuligerus (assembly GCA_030849465.1). Taxonomy (NCBI): domain Eukaryota; kingdom Fungi; phylum Basidiomycota; class Ustilaginomycetes; order Ustilaginales; family Ustilaginaceae; genus Moesziomyces; species Moesziomyces globuligerus. Next base: position 249,615 of record JARVLF010000002.1, read on the forward strand.
GTCCTGCCACACGACACTGCTACGCACCTCGACCTCGTCCACACCCTTGCGGGGAGCGAGGATGGTGGGCGGGTAGAAGGCGCCTGCGCCGAGATCGTGCGAATCAAACGCCAGACCGGTGGGTCGTTGGCCGCCGACGACACACTGCCACGGAGACGAGGGTTGCGTGGCGGAGCGGACGAGCGCGTCGAGCTTGTCGACGTGCGCCGCGCCGATGAGCGAGCCGAGCAGCGTCTCTGCGTTCTGCGGATCGCCCATGCGCGCGGCGATGTTGCTGGCGCGCTGTGCAAACGCAGCGAGGAAAGGGTCAAAGACCTTTTCGTGCACGAGGATGCGCGTAGCCGAGACGCACGTCTGGCCACTCGCAACAAAGGCGGCAAACGAAGCTCCATTGACCGCCACATCGAGTGGACAGTCGTCCATGACGATGAGCGGTGCCTTGCCGCCGAGTTCGGTGGTGATGGGGACGAGCCTCTTGCCAGCGTGCTCGCTGAGCAGCGTACCCACGGCGGTGCCTCCTGTAAAGTCGATCTTCCTGATCCGATCGGAGGCTACGAGGAGCTTCGCCGTCTCTGCTGCACCGGGGAGGATCTGGACGACGCCATCGGGGATGCCTGCCTGCTGGATCATCGGCCCCAGCTCGAGCACGGTGAGCGGGGCGACTTGGCTGGGCTTGAGGATGACGCTGTTTCCGGCGGCGAGCGCGGCGGCGAGCTTCTTGACGGCGATCAGCAGCGGATGGTTGAAGGGCGTGATCTGGAGCACGACGCCGAGGGGCCTGCGAGCCTTGTAGCCGAGCAGCTGACCGCGCAATGGCAGCATGCTGGCCTCGCCGACGCGGATGAGCGCAGCGTAGTACTCGAACCACTCGTAGAGGCGCGCGAGCTGCGCGCGGAACTCGCGCAGGCATCGGCCCGTCTGCTCGCTCTCGAGCACGGCGAGCTCGGGTGCGCGCTGCCGCAGGATGTGCGCGAGCCGCGCCAGCGCCTCGGAGCGCAGATGCACCGCCTCGGGCGAACTCCACTCGCCGTGGCCGCCCGCAAAGGCGCGGTGCGCATCCTCGAGCGCGAGGTGGACCTGCCCAGGCGTGGGAATGGCGATCGTGCCGATCTGCGTGCCGCGCGAGGGGTCGTGGATCGGAAGCGTCCGAGGCGGCCAAGAGGCGGACGAGGTGTCCGAGTCAAACCGCCCGCTGATCCAGGGAAGACCGGAGCGTCCAGTGGTGCGCGAGCATGTCGAGCTGCTTCGGACAGCCCCGACGTTGCGAGCAGCGTGTCTCGAGGCGGATGCAGCACGCGCCGTCGCTAGACCAAGACAGCCGTGCAGCGACATGGCGCCGAGCGACAAGGTCCGAGATGCGTAAATGTAGCTCGAGTTGCCGTGTCAAGTTGATCCTCCCGTCGAGCCTCGACGATGTGTCGACTGCCGCGCACACTTGCGCTCCTCGTTCGGCACTTCCGAGAGAGTGGGATGCTGATGGCTCGAACCCTCTTGAACCTGTGCTGATGCTGGACAAGAAGCAACAGCCGCCGAGGGCCCCGCCGAGGGCCCCGCCGAGGGCGCTGTCTGCCCGTCGAGCAAGAATCGGAATTGGCCCAAGCGAGGCGCAGCTGAGTGTTGCATGCGCGTCTTCGGATGTTCGGCCGGCTCAGAGATAACGCGACGCTTCTTCGCACGCCTCGCCAAGCGCTAAAATGGTGGACCCTGGGACCTTGCCGGTTTTGGTTGCCGCGGTCGAGCCTCACGCCAGCTTCACGGCCCCAGAAGCGTTGGGCTCGTAGCATAGAAACGCGCACGGCCGGAAGCGCAATCCGGGCATCGTAGTCTGTTCTTCCGACTGAGCTGATACTGCAGGCCGATAGGCAGATGGGTTCGAGCGCGCGAGGGCGTGCAAGCGCATGGATGGAACCCTCATGTTGAGACCCCGCGCGGAGCAGGAGTCGCGTGCCCTGCGCGCGCGATATCCGGGCCCTCACCAACCGGCAACGAAGTAGAAAAGGGAGGCATTCTTGATCTTGCTGCCGCCGTCGCTCGCTGCTTGCCTCGCCATCCCATCAGCTCCGCTACACGCTTCTTGCCGCTATCATGTCCCGCCGCCTCGCGCCGCTTGCACGCTTGCTGCCCTCTGCTCGGGTCGCCTCGCCATTCGCGGCAGCCCGGTCGGCTCCTTGCATGCATGGCGCATCTCGCAAGTCCGATACCTTGGGCCTCGCATCCAGGACGACGATCAACAGTGGCCGTGTTCTCCGACACTACCATGGTGCGGCCGTACAGAAGCGTGCGCTGGCGACGCACAGCACGGACTCCACGTCGCCGTCGTCGTCGTCGTTTGTCATTCCTGTGATTGACTTTTCGGCCTTCGTGCGCGCCGACGCCACGGCTGCCGAGCGGCAACGCACGTCTCATGAGCTCACGCGCGCCTTCAAGACGTCCGGCTTTGCGTATCTGCGCAACCACGGCATTGCGCGCGAGCAGATCGAGGCGACGTTTGCACAGTCTGCGCGCTTCTTTGAGCTGCCGATGGACAAGAAGGACTCGCTGGCGTGGAAGGATCCGCGCGCGAACCGGGGCTATGTGGCCGAGGGTCGCGAGCGCGTCACGCAGGCGACGTCTGCCGACGAGATCGCCGCGCTGCGCGCCCAGGCGCCCGACTACAAGGAGTCGCTCGAGATCGGCAACGACGACGATCCGGTGTGGAAGAACGAATGGCCGACCGAGTCGGACGTGCCCGCGTTCAAGCGCACCATGCTCGCGTTCCAGTCGGCGGCGCACGAGCTGCACATCAAGGTGATGCAGTCCATCGCCATCGGCCTCGGCCTCGAGCACGCGTTCTTCGACAACAAGTGCAACGAAGCATGGCACACGCTCCGATTGCTGCACTATCCGAGCGTCCGTACGGATAAGCTCAAGCTCGAGGGCTCGGCAAGGGCAGGAGAGCACAGCGATTACGGCTCCATCACACTCCTCTTCCAGGACAGCGTCGGAGGACTCGAGGCAAAGAACCCACATACGGGCGTCTACCATGCAGCCGACCCCATCCCGGACACGATCGTGGTCAACGTCGGCGACTTGCTCGCAAGGTGGTCCAACGATCAGCTGCGCTCGACGTTGCATCGCGTCAAGGCGCCCCAGGCCACCGATCCGAGCGCCGAGTTCACTCCTACAAGATACTCGATCGCCTTCTTCTGCAACCCCAACGAGAACCAGCTCATCGAGACGCTGCCCGTCTTTGGCTCGGACAAAGCGGCCAAGTACGAGCGCATCCGTAAGTATCCCAATCCCCTTCGCGGCAGCACCGTGAGAGGTGAGGACCGTCGCAGCTGACGCACTTACCATCCTTGCCTCTTTCTCGGCTCTTTGCAGTGACCAAGGACTACCTCGCCAAGCGCCTTAGCGAGACGTACGTCTAAAGGGCAAATGCGCATTCTCATCCACCTCGTCCCGACGCTTTCGTGTTGTTTGCAATCGCATCTCGTGCTGCCGCGGCCGATGTCATGGAAACCGAGTCAACATTGCGAAATGAAGCGAAAGAGAAGTGAAAAGAGGAGGGAAAGGGAGGGAAAAGGAAGTGTACCAACCACCGACCCACTTCCTGACTCGTCCGTAGTAGGGGAGCCAGAGGAAGGACGGGTGCTAAGACGTTGGGTCGCGGACCTATCCGACGTCGGCCGCCCCCTGCGAGAGACGACCGAGAATGCCAGACGAGCGGTGCGAGGGCCCAGCAAACGGAAAAGATCGGGCCCCCTGGAGTCGCGAGTTGCTCTGGACCACCTTTGACGCTCACCTCATGGCCATGGAAGCGCTGCGAGGCGACGGCACGAAAAACGCGACATCGCCCCAGGCCGAGGGAGCAACACTAGGCGGTCGTGAGTTTGCTGCACGAGGAAGAGAAGCAAGACGTTGGACTCGTTGAGCTCGCTGCTTTATGGATCCGCGAAGGGCGCGCTTCCCAGCGCCGCAGCTCGAAAATTCCACGCCCTCGAAAAAAATCCAGCATCACGTGGAGCTATGCGAAAGAACCGTTCAAAGTTGTGAGGTCGAAGGAACTGTCGAGAGAGCAAAGGCGGGCTATCAGGCCGTGTGTGCGTGTGTGTGCCTGTGCGCGCGCCCGAGAGGGAGCCTCTCAGGGTCCAAGGCCGAATGCGTGTCTGCTGCAACTTAGCCTGCCTCCACCTGCACCAACTGCACACTCGCATGCCGCTCGCTTGCTCCTATCGTCATCCCTGCCGCGTGAGCCTTGCCACCCAACCATCATCGTCGTTCTCTTCACCACCATCGAGACTCTCACCTACTTTCGGTCTCATTGCGTTACAACTCGCTGGCGAAGACCTCAAGCCGCTGGATGCGGAGACACGATGGATCTCAACTCGCCATTCGCGGATCCGGACCGGCCCGAGCCGCTGCCTCCGCCATCGAGCAGCCTCAAGTCGTCGATCTTTGAGCAGTCGCGCATCGTCCATCCATCCACCAGCATCTACAGGAGCACCAACCGTCCACGACCCGAAGACATCCGCGAGGAATCGTTCCACGAGCACCTCGCTCCCTCCACCTCCTCGGTGGGACCAGCCTCGTCCAGCCGAACGGATCCAGTTGGCGATGCACGTGGTTCCATCAGCAACGACCGCGGCGCAGGTCTGACCACCGCTTCTGGTCAAATAGGCATCCACAATGCTGATGATGACGATGATGACGAGCAGGATCCCGAAGACCTGCTCTCGGATGAAGAGATCGGCCTCATGGCTGGTGAAGCGCGGCGTTCGACATCATCGCTTCTTCCACGCAGCATGAGCCGCAGCTCTCGTCGCTCGCGCGCACGCTCGGCCGCCTCGTCAGATCCGCGATCACGCGCTTCGACGGTGGGCGGACTGAGTGCCAAGCAAAAGGCGCTGTGGATGTGGGCCAACGTGGACAACCTGGATGCGTTCCTGCAAGAGGTGTACAGCTACTACGTCGGGCGCGGCGCCATCTGCATCGCTCTCTCGCGCTCGCTCAACCTGCTCACGGGCGCGTTCGTCATCGCCTTCTCGACTTTTCTGTTCGGATGCATCGACTACTCTGCCATCCGGCACGACGGCGAGCTGGGCGATGTCATCGTGGGTCACTGCGTGGCGCGCTTCTCTCCTCTGACCACGCTGGTCGTTGTGCTGCTCGTGGCGGCGTTCGGATGGCAGGTGTTGCAGTTCGCACTCGGCCTCTCGAGGCTGGCGGCGATGCACCGATTCTACGAGCATTTGCTGGGCATTCCGGATGCCGACGTGCAGTCGATCCCCTGGCACGAGGTGGTGAATCGCATCTCGGCGCTGCGCGAACAGCATCCCAACACCTCGCTCAGCTCGGCCGACGAGATCGAGCTCGGCGACCGCACCACGGCGTCGCTGCGAGCGCCGCGCGAGCAGCGGCTGGATGCGCACGACGTGGCGAATCGCATCATGCGCCAGGAGAACTACCTCATCGCGCTCTTCAACGAGAACATCCTCGATCTCTCGGTGCCCGGACTGCGCAATCGCAGCCCCGCCCTCACGCGGAGTCTCGAGTGGAACCTCAACTTTTGCCTGCTCGGCTTCCTCTTTGACTCGGACGGACAGGTGCGCCACCCGTTTCTGTCGGAACGCTATCGGGCCGATCTGATCGAGGGCCTGCGACGACGCTTCCTGTTCATGGCGGTGGTCAACGCGATCTTTGCGCCGTTCATCGTGCTCTACCTGCTCGTCTACTCGTTCTTCCGCTACTTTGAAGAGTACCACAAGGATCCGAGCAACCTGGGATCGCGCCAGTATACGCAGTATGCGCGGTGGAAGTTCCGCGAGTTCAACGAGCTGCCGCATCTGTTTCGGCGGCGATGCCATGCGTCGTATGCGCCGGCGCAGAAGTACATCGACCAGTTCCCCAAGGAGAAGACGGCGATCGTGGCGCGCTTCGTGGCGTTTGTCGCGGGTTCGTTTACGGCGGTGCTGCTGCTGGCGTCGGTGATCGATCCGGATCTGTTCTTGCACTTTGACATTACGCCGCAGCGCAACGTGCTCTTCTACATCGGTGTCTTTGGTACGATCTTGGCCGTGGCGCGCGGCATGATTCCGGACGAGCATCTGGTGTTTGAGCCCGAGGCGATGCTGCGCGAGGTGATCCAGCATACGCACTATCTGCCGGCGGATTGGAGGGGTAGGTTCCACTCGGCCGAGGTGCATCAGGCGTTTGGACAGCTGTATACGATCAAGATCCTCATCTTTGTTCAGGAGGTGCTGAGCGTGGTGACGACGCCGTTTGTGCTCTGGCTCTCGCTCCCCGGATGCGCGCCCGAGGTGATCGACTTTTTCCGCAAGTACACCATCCACGTCGACGGCCTCGGACACGTGTGCTCGTTTGCCGTGTTTGACTTTGCACGCCAACCGACGGCGAGCACCATGGGCGGCGCAGCGGCGAGGGGCATCCGTCGCGATCCGGCCAGCTCCAAGCCGCACGGCAGCATGCGCCAGGGCAAGATGGAACAGAGCATCCTGGGGTTCAAGGCCAACCATCCGGACTGGGATCCGGTGCAGGCGAGCGTGGCTTCGGTAGGCGCGCAAGAAGCGCCACAGGCTGGACGACACACCTATGGAAATGGCGGCAGCAAGGCGGAGCCTCGCACGACGGCTGCGCATGGCGGAGGCGCCAAAGTCAAGGACCTGCTCGATCACATCTACCGTGGCAGAGGCGCTGCTGGCGGCAGTCGATGGTGACGCAGGTGCACACACACACACACACACACAGCCGAACCAACTAGCAAGCAATATATTCAGGAGACGTCTGCTGATGTGGGATGCGGCGTGGGGAATGATGCGAGGCGACGTTGACGTTGGGTAGCGAGCGTGGCTGGGTGAGCTTCGACAAGGCAACGCGAGGAGAGCGCGTTGATTTCAGGTGGAAATGGTGCTCTGCTGCTGCTGCTGCTGCTGCTGCTGCTGGAGCGCGTCGTGGCGGGCTGGCGTTGCTGCGAGAGGGGCCGTTGGCGGATGGAAGCAGTCGAGCGAGCTGCTGGCTCAGCATTTCTGGCTTGAATTTCGCATTCTGGCATTTCGGATCAGTCGAATGGGACCTCTGCAGCCGCTCAGCGCCAGACGAGTGTGCTCAAGCCGAGCTGGCTCAAGCTGGCTGAGGCTGGCTGGAGCTGGCTGGAGCTGAGGCGCGTCGCCGGCTGGATCTCGCTCAGGCTCGGTGTCCAAAGGTGAGGTCTGGCCGCCAATCCTTCGTCGTCGCCATCCACTCACTCCATCCTTCTTCCGCCGCTCAGCTGTTCATCCATCCTATTTTCTTTCTCTCTTCCGTTCTTCTTCGCCATCCCTTCTTCTCCGTTCGCCTCTTTCGGTCGTCTCTTCTCTCCCGGCACGCATTCAATCCTCCCATCACGCCTACAACGTCTCGGCCCATCTAGACAGCATATCATCATACCCAGCCGCGCGTCTTTGGCTCCTCTTCTGCCGTCATCCGCGCACCACCCGCTTGCCCAGTTCGCCAAACGCTGCCTCGACATCCGTGCGCGCCCACGTAGACGCCCGAGCCGTCTTGCTTACAGAGCTCCGACGCGTGCCTTTCGCATCCGACAGCAGCCTCTTGAACAGCTTGCTTCCCTCGTTGGCCGAGGCCCGTGCGGCGCACCTCGGCTGCCCTAGTCTCCGCTTCTGCGCGTCCTAGCGCCGTCAACCCGCGCGCTGCCGTATCTCCACCATCCCACATCTAGTCCTCGCTAGCCGGTCGCATCTCGCGTCGCTGCTCTCGGCGCGCCATGGACCCCAACATGTTCGGCAACAACTTTGCCGGCATGTTCGGCGGACAGCAGCCGCAGCAACAGCCCAACCCTGCCGGCATGGACGCCTCCAACCCCAACATGGCTGCCATCAACCCCGCCATGTTTGCCGGCATCGACCTCAGCACCCTTCAGAACAATCCACAGCTCGCCGCCATGCTATTGCAGCAACAGCAGCAGCAACAACAACAACAGCAGCAGCAGCAGCAGCAGCAGCCCTCGCAGCCCAACACTCCCCAGCAGGCGCGTTTCAATCCGGCCATGTTCAATCCAGGCATGATGGGCCTCGATCCCAACAACCCCGGCGCAGCAGGCATCAACATGCAGGCGCTCCAACGCGCTGCCGCTGCCGGTGGCGGAGGCGCCAACAATCCCATGGCCTCGTTCAACCCGCAGATGCTCTTGCAGCAACAGCAGCAATTACAGCAGCAACAGCAGCAACAACAACAACAACAGCGTCAGGGTACACCGCAGCAGCAGCAGCAGCAGCAGCAGCAGCAGCAGCCAGGTGCACAGCAATCGCGGTGGCCTCCGCAGCAGCAACAACAGATGCAGCAATTGCAACAGCAGCAACAGCAACAGCAGCAACAGCAACAGCAGCAGATGCAGATGCAGCAGAACCTGCTCGCTCAGCTCCAGAACGGCGGCGGCAACAATATGTTTGGCAACTTTGGTCAGATGGCCCAGATGCAGCAGCAACAGCAACAGTCCCAACAGCAGCAGCCGCAACAGCAACAGCAGCCCCAGCAGCAGCAGTTCGGTGCGGGTCAGATCAATCCCGCTGCCTTCGGTCTCAACCCCCAAGCCATGGCCCTCTTCCAGCAGAACCCGATGCAGGCCATGCAGGCCATGCAGGCTTTCGGTCAGCTCAATCCAGGCGCCTTCCCTCCAGGTGCTCTCAACCAGCTCATGATGCAGCAGCAACAGCAACAGCAGCAGCAGCAGCAGCAGCAGCAGCAGGCTCAGGCTAGCACGTCGTCCCAAGCGGGTCAGAACCCGTCCATGTTCCAGTTCGCGCCCAACGGCAACGTGCCCGGTATGCTCGATCCTTCCGCCCTCATGGCGGGTGCCTCGAAACAGCAGCTTCAGCAACAGCAGGCCAACATGTTTGGTCCGGGAGCGCAAGTGCCTGGTGCCTCGCCCGTGCGACCCAACGCGGCGATCCAGCAGCAGCAGAATCCCAACGGCCTCCCTTCCTACCTGCAATCCGGCAACATGAACCCTATGCAGCCCGGACAGTCGTCACCTGCGCCATCGAACCAGCAGCCCGGCACGCCACAGCAGCCCAACAACGGCGCCATGCCTTCCACGCCCACCACCGCCTCCAAGCCCAAGCCACCACGGAAGAAGTCGGAAAAGAAGACCACCACCAAATCGCAGCCGTCTCAGAACCAGACGCCCGTGATGCAGCCCGCCAACGTGCCTGGCACCGCCAGCATGCAGCCTTCGCCCGGCGCCTCGTCGATAGCGGGCATCCAGGGCGCATCGCTTCCCGTCGGAAGCGCGTTCGAGCGCTCCCGCAGCCACACGCGATCACCCAGCGTGTCCTTGGGCGGACAGGGGACGCCATCGCAGATGCATGCACTGCCTCCAACAATGCAGGGCATGCCGCCACAGCAGCCTGCCCAGCCGCTGCAGCCACCACAACCGCCCCAGATGGACATGCCCGGCCATGCGGGGCCCGCGCCCGCGCAACAGGTCGTGCCGCCAAACTGGACGCCGAGCCTCAACCCGCAGCAGCAGCAGGCGGTGCTCTCCCGCGCTCTCGCGCTCGCCAAGGCTCAGGAGGGCTCCGGCCTCACCCCGGTCCACACGCTCATGCAGATGGGCTACCTCTTCCTCAAGGCCTCGAGCTTGCCCGGCGGATCGCATCCGGCCATGATGCCCAACGGCGGCATGGTGCTCACCATCAACGAGGCACGTGGATTAGGACTCATTCCGCAGCAGGGTGGCCAGCCCGGCTCAAACACTGCTCCTGGTGCCCAGCCGGGTGGACACCCGCAGCGACAGCCCTCGATGCCGCCACAGCCAGGTCAGCAGCAGCAGCAGCAGCAGCAGCAGCAGCAGCAACAACAGCAACCAGGACAGCAGATGCAGCAGCCCGGCTTTGGCGCTCCTGGAATGACGCCTCAGCAGCAGCAGATGCTCATGATGCAGCAGCAACACCAGCAACACCAGCTGCAGATGCAGCAACAACAGCCTCCGCAGCCACAGCAGCAGCAGCAGCAAGTGCCTCTCAGTGCTCCTCAGCTCGGTCACGCCCACGGACAACGGCCGAGCACGCCTGCAGGCCAGCTCGCCTCCCCGTCCAGCATTCGAGCACCGTCGCCAATGGGCCCCTCGGGCGCCACGGCAAGTCCTGGTATGATGAACAAGCCTCGCCCTCGTCAGCCCAGCCTAGCCGCCAGCGCATCCGGACGCCCAGACTCGCGCTCGGGCCCCGTGCCTCCCACCTTCCAGCAGGCAGGATCGCACGGCTTGATGGCGCCTCCGCCTGCGCCCGGCCAACTGCCGCCCGGAATGGTGCCAGGCGCTGCGACCGGTCAGATGCCTCCCGGTTTCGCAGGCAGCGGCCCGTCGCAGATGGTCGCGGAGGGCGCGCCCAACATGCTCAAGCAGCAGGGACGCCGTCCCTCGATGGTTCAAGACGCTCCCATGGCCGGTGTTGCCGACAACAGACGGCCATCCATGGCCGACGCTCGCGTCGCTCCTGGTCCTGCTCCCGTTGTCATGGATGGAGTGGCGGCGACAACGCCCGACCCTGCCGTGCTGGCTGCAGCGAGCGCCGCGGCGGCCCAGCCGTCGGCTCAGACGCAGCTCATCGGCAGCTTCGGCGCAGCGCCGACCACGCCGCAGTCTCGCAAGGGCTCGCAGGCGCCTGGCGAGACCCCGGCTGGTCCGAACGCACAGGCGATCGCAACGCCCCCCGGCGCCGCACGATCGGGCGAGGCACCTGCGCTCCCCGATGCAGCGGCGATGACGGGCAAACCTACGACCCTAGCCGGCAACACGCCGGCTTTCTCTCAGGCGGTGCCTGCGAACCTGGCCAGCATGCCTATGCTGCTGGGTGGGCCTGCGCCCAAGGAGTCGGCGGTCGGCACGCCCCTCACGCACTTCAACACGCGCGTGACCAAGCTCGACGACCGCATGCGTCCGCAGCATGGTGCTGACGGCAAGGACGCAGCAGCAGCTGCGGATGGGGACGAGGCATGGACTCCGCTCACCGCAGAGCAGGAGGCGGAGCTCGCCGGCATCATGAAGCTCGACCTGGAGTACGAGAAGCTCTTCCGGGCGCAGCAGCACGACACGGAGAGGTCGCTCAAGGCCCGCATCGACGGCGTGCGACCGCCGCGCAGGAAGGCGACCGACGGCACCATCACCAAGCCCAAGCCGCTGGCGTGGTGGGAACGGCCCGAGGAGGAAGACGTGTCGGGCCTGTCGCGCGACGTGTTCAAGCCGTTTGGCGTGCTCTTCCCTAACCAGAAGCGCGCCGAGCTCGATCAGGGCCAGCGCGGAGCGCGTCCGCACATCCCGCTCAAGCGCTCGCTGATGGAGTCGGTGTCGCAGCAGGGCGAGGATCTGGTGCCCATCCGACTCGAGATCGACCACGAGCACTGGAAGCTGCGCGACACGTTTACGTGGAACGCGCAAGACTCGCACATCAACGTCGAGGCGTTTGCGCGGTCGATCTGCGAGGACATCGGACTCCCGACGACGGTGTTTGTGCCACAGATCAAGGAGCAAATCACCATGCAGATCCTGGACCACCAGACGACGAGCGCGTTCAAGGCCAAGCCCACGTTCGACTTCCTCGGCGACGGCAAGGAGGGCAAGGGCGCGCTCGAGGACAAGGAACTCCGATGGTGGTCCAAGTGGCGACGCCGAGTCGAGTCGCTCCCCTTTGGCCACAAGAATCCTGCGGCGGAGGCAGGTGCACAGAATGGCGACGGCGAGCACGACGACGATGTCGTGATGCGCATCGACGACAGCAGCGAGGAGGACGATGCAGAGTCGGAGCCCGCCGAGATCATCGATACGACGCCGGCGGAAGAGCTGCGCATGATGATCAAACTCGACATCACGGTGGGCAGCATGAATCTCATCGACCAGTTCGAGTGGGACGCCAACGAGTCGGACCCGGCGGCTGCCGAGAAGTTTGCCGAGACGTTTGCGGCGGACCTGGGCCTGTCGGGCGAGTTCAAGACGGCGATCGCACACTCGATCCGCGAGCAGGTGTCGGTGCATGTCAAGTCGCTGGCGCTGACGGGCCACACGTTTGATGGCAAGCCGATCGCTGACGAGGAGCTGCGCGGCGCCTTCCTGGGTCCCGTGAGCAAGGCGAATCTGTCGCGCAGCGAGCTCGAGTCGTACAACTTTACGCCGCGCCTGCTGCAGCTCACGGAGAGCGAGATCGAGCGTCTGGACCGCGAGCGCGAGCGCGAGGCGAGGCGCAAGCGTCGACAGACGCGCGGTCGCCGCGGCATCAACCTGCCGGACCGCGATCCGCAGAAGACGCAGCGCACGCCTGCGGTCTACGGCATCCAGACGGCGCAGACCGACGCGGCGTCGGCGCTGCAGGCTGTCAACGGGCTTAGCGATCGGTATGGCGGCATGTCGACGCGTCGCGCGGCGGCGGCGGCGGCCAACGCATCGATCGCGCCCTCGCAGGCCAATGACGTCGGCACGCCCACGCCCGGTCCGGATGGATTGGGCCTGCCAGACCGCAAGAAACCCAAGGTGAACCACCACGCGATCCACTTTGACTTCCCCGGCGGCTTCGGCCGCAAGTCGGATCCGGGCGGCCCCAAGTTCGCGCCGGCGTATGCGGAGGAGGAGGCCAAGAAGCGCGCGCGGTCGCCCGAAAACCAGGCGACGGGCTCGCAGGTGGAGAAGCCGGCGCCGAAACTGGTCTCGCTCTCGTATGCGCAGCGCAACAACGTGCGGCCGGAGGATCTGGAGCGACAGCATCCCAACTTCCACGACGGCATGTGGCACTGCTCGAACTGCGGCATCCCGGGCACGCTAGCGCCGGGCCGGCGCAAGGGCCCGCTGGGCGACAAGTCGCTGTGCGGACCGTGCGGCAAGTACTACCACCGCCACCGCAAGGTCATCTTCCTCGAGTATACGCGCGATCCGGTGGTGCACATGAAGCAGCAGCAGGCGCTGAATCGGAAGATGGGCATCTCGAATCCGCTCATCGATACCGCGCTGCTCAATGCGCTCGGCGAGCCCGAGGACTCGACGGAGCCGACGAGCGCAGCGGACACGCCCAAGCCGGACGGCGGCGCGGCGGGCGACGATGCGACGGCGGAGGGTGGCGCGGCGAGAAGGCGAGGGAGGCCGCCGGCGTCGTCGAGGGGCGTCGGTCGCGGCGATGGCGGCGAGAGGTCGGACGAGGAGGATCTGCCGTTCGAGATGGTGGGTTCTCCGGACGACAGCGACTCGTCGTCGAGGTCGAGCAGCCCGGAACCGGCGCCGCGGTCGCGCAAGTCGGCGTCGCAGTCGGCGGGGCACGAGGAGGGAGCGTCGACGAGGCGTGCGGCGGCCGAGAATGCGCGCGAGAAGGTCTCGGCGTCGTACGCTGCGACCGAGGGCGACCACGGCGAGCACGCCGAGCCACCGGCAGCGAGCGGCAACGACGAGGCGCAGGTCAAGATCGAGGCGGAAGCCGGCGAGGATGCTGCGCCGGCATCGGCCAGTGCGGCGGCGGGCGCAGTGGCAGGGTCGCCGGGGGCGGTAGGCACGCCGACGCTGACCAACGTCTCGCCGCGGATGGCGCCGATCGTAGGTGCGACGCCGCCCGAGTGGCTGACGCAGAGCGCCGAGGCGCTCAAGGCGCGCTATCCGAACGACCGCTTCGAGATCCAGCAGCGACCGCGGCCCGCGGGCGTACCGCCACCGCCGCAGCCCGAGTGGAGGGTACGCTGCCTCGACTGCCCGGGCAAGCTCTATACGCCCGGTCCCGGCGAGAGCCTGACCAACTTTGAGATCCACCTGCGCAACCGCCTGCACCGCGCCAACGTCAACAAGCGCGTCTATGGCAACTCGGGCCCGCCTGCGGGCGGCGCCGGATCGCCTGGAGCGGCTGGCGCAGGTAGCCCGGGCGCGGCGCGTAAGAGTCCCGGTGCGGCGAGTGGGACAAGTGCGGCGCCGGCAGCGCCTGCGCACGAGTAGCCGAGTGGATGTACTTTGTTCTTTAGTTGTGGCCCTTTTTTTACTATAGCGATGTGTTTCCGTGCTTGACGTGTGACTGACCGCCAGGTAAGGATCGAGTGAGTGAGGAGATGGTTTGTGCGGTGTGTGTGTGTGGATCGGGATGAGATGGGGATCGGGTGTGGGGATGCGGGGTTGGCCGTCAAAGCCGTTTTTCCGGTCCGAGACACACGCACGGCCGGTCGCGACGGCCAAACCTTTCTGTGCTTTGGCCCCGCACTTTTTTCCTCCTCCCCCGCCTCGGCCTCTCATCCCCGCGCTGGCCCCCACGACCGGGAAACAACCAATTTCACCCGCAACGTGGACGGCCAGTCGTGCTCCCGGCTTGCTTCCCTTCCATCAACCTGCTCTTCCTCGAATCCAAGATGCTCAGGACGTCGCAACTCGCCCTCAGGCCGCGCTTCGCCGCTGCACGTCGCGGCGCCGTCGCGCTGGCCGCCATCGCCCATCGTACACCTGCGCTCGTCGTCGACCGACACATGCACTCGCGCGTCGAGCCCATCCCGCCCTCCAAGACCACCAGCTCGGTCGGCGGTGCGGGCTTGGCGCGCTCTGCGTCTACGGTGGCCTCTCCCGTCGAGGTCGCGGCGCTCAAGCCGTTGCCTGCCAAGATCCTCATCGCGAACCGCGGCGAGATCGCGTGCCGCATCATCCGCACCTGCCGTCGGTTGGGCATCGCGACGGTGGCCGTCTTCTCCGAGGCGGATGCGCGCGCGCAGCACGTCAAGCTCGCCGACGAGGCGTACTGCATCGGCCCTGCGGCGTCGACCGAGTCGTATCTGCGCCAGGACAAGATCCTCGCCGTTGCGCAGCGCACGGGTGCGACGATGATCCACCCTGGCTACGGCTTCCTTTCGGAAAACGCCGCCTTCGCCGGGCTGCTCGAGAAGAGCAACGTGACGTTCATGGGACCGCCCGCTTCGGCGATCGATGCGATGGGCAGCAAGAGCGCGAGCAAGGAGATCATGCTCGCGGCAGGCGTACCGTGCGTGCCCGGCTACCACGGTGCCAACCAGGACGCCGACTTGCTCGCCGCAGAGGCCGACAAGATCGGCTACCCCGTGCTCATCAAGGCGGTCAAGGGCGGCGGTGGTAAGGGCATGAAGATCGCCGAGCACGCGGGCGAGTTCGCCGACGCGCTCGAGTCGGCGCAGCGCGAGGCGGCAAAGTCGTTTGGCGACGCGACGGTGCTGATCGAAAAGTACCTCACCGCGCCGCGCCACGTCGAGGTGCAGGTGTTTGCCGACCAGCACGGCAACGCGGTCTACATCAGCGAGCGCGACTGCTCGGTCCAACGCCGCCACCAGAAGATCATCGAAGAAGCACCCGCTCCGCACCTCGCCGAACCGCTGCGTCGTGAGCTAGGCGAAAAGGCCGTCGCCGCAGCCAAGGCGGTCGGATACGTCGGCGCGGGCACCGTCGAGTTCATCCTCGACGCGCAGCGCCCCGAGAACTTTTACTTTATGGAGATGAACACGCGGCTCCAGGTGGAGCATCCGGTGACCGAGATGGTCAGCGGACTCGATCTCGTCGAGTGGCAGCTCGAGGTGGCTGCGGGCAACCGATTGCCGTTGCTGCAGGACGAGCTCAAGATCCAAGGTCACGCGTTCGAGGCGAGGATCTACGCCGAAAACACCGATGCCAACTTCCTCCCGGATACGGGCAGGTTGGTTCACGTCGCTCTGCCACCCACGTCTACGCTGACGCACTCGAACGCGGCGCTGGCCGGTAGGGGTGGCGGAGAGGTGGCGAGCGAGGCGCAGGCCGAGGCGGTGGTGAGGGTGGATACAGGCTTTGTGAGCGGCGATGAGATCTCGGTGCACTACGATCCCATGATCGCCAAGCTCATCGTCAAGGGTCGCGATCGCACCGAGGCTCTGCGCATCATGGCCAATGCGCTCAACCAGTACCAGGTCGTCGGTCCCAGCACCAACATCCAGTTCCTCAAGAACCTCGTTCGTCATCCGCGCTTCGTCGCCGGCGATGTCGAGACGGGCTTCATCGCCAAACACGGTGAGCAGGGTTTGTTTGGCGATCCGCACACGAGCGATGTTGAGCTCGCGGAAGCCGTCGCGCAGGGTGCGGTTCACCTGTACACGCGCGATCTCGCCGCCAGCCAACAGAGCGGTACAGGCCCCACGGGCAAAGCAAGTCTGTGGACCCACACGTCCTTCACGCCTCCCCAACCGCGCAGCTTCGACCTCAGCCATGCTAAACTGGGCCCGCTCAGCGTCCACGTCACGCCGGTCGACCAAGCCTTCAACGTCCACGTCTCCACCAAGGAGACGACGCACGAGTTTCCAGCGCTGAGGACGCATGGTGTCACCACGGTGGCGGCGACGTCGACAAAGATGACCACCTTCATGCCCACGGGCGTCACGACCTCGTTTGTCGTTCAGCCGCCAAAGTGGTTCGCCAAGCTCGCCGAAAGTACAGAGGGTCCCGCGGGTGATGCGCTCGCCAGCCCCATGCCCAGCAAGATCGTAGACTGCAAGGTCGCCGTAGCCGACAAGGTGACCAAGGGCCAGACGCTCGTCATCCTCGAAGCCATGAAGACCGAAATCGCCCTCAAGGCACCGCGCGACGCCGTGGTCAAATCCATCAGCTCAAAGTGCAAACCGGGCGCCCTCGTCCCCGAAGCCACCACGCTCGTCACCTTCGAGCCGGAAGAGTAACAAACCCCTCGCTTTCGTTTCCTCCTCTTCGAAAAGCGCTTGCTTTCTCATGCTTGGTCAATGCCCCAAAAAAGTGTCTCGTCTGTACTCGTCGCGATGTGTAGGTGTGATGAGAAAGAAACGCCGTCGACGCACGCAGGGGTTGGCAGAAATGCGGAGAAAAAATGCAGGGTGACATTGCGAGGCTCTGCGAGGCTTTGCAGCGGGGGCAAGTTAGACGCGGTAGCGTTTGGTGGAGCCCTTTTCGAAGAGGGTTCGTACGATGTAGACCTGTGCGGCCGAGATGGCTACCATGGTGGCGCTCTCTACGACCGAGTACCAGAAGATCTTTGCCTGGGTCGACTTGACGGTGTTGAAGTTGCGATTCTCGCGCACCCTAAAGTACCTCTGAGTGCGTGTGATCTGGGTCAGCTTGTCGTGCATGTTGCCGATGCCTTCTTCGAGAGGAGCCGAGTGTTCCTTGAGCAGCTTGGCAGGGGTGATGGGGAGGTCGAGACGCGGTTCGGACTCGACGGTGATGTCAAAGTCGACGAGCTTCTCGGCGACGGTGGACATGGCGTTTTCAAAGCAGAACGTATACTCGCCCACCGTGTTGCCGGTGAAGATGATGTCGAGCTGGCGCTCCTTGTGGCCCGAGATGATGAGCTTGTTGTCCGGGTCGTGCACCGTGTAGTCGATGTCAAACTGGCCACCGGACTGAACGGCAAAGTAGAAGCCCACCTTTTCGCCCGCCGCATCCACCCACGCGTAGTAGCACGAGCGCTCGTGCGGCTCCACCAGCGTCGTCAACGCCGCAGCCGAGACCGAACCGGGTAGCGCGCATAGCAGCCACAGCAAACTCGCCGCGACCGCGAAAAGCGACCACCGCATCATCGTCACAGCAGCGGTCTGCGAATTCGTGCCTCGATCGTTGGCACGGATGCAGAGGTCAGCTTCGAGGTGTCAAGGGCGGTGCGGTTGGGGAGATCGACCAGCGATATCGTCGAAAAGCCCGCAAAGGTTTGCGCCAAGCAATGATGGTTGCCAAGCGCAAAGATGATGGGGCTGACAGCGACACCTAGCCAAAGCAGAGTCGCGAGCGCTCGGGCTTCCAGCTCAGCTCCTAACCGCGTACTCCCGCACGAGAACTCCAACCTAACACCTCGTCGCTTTTCGGCGCTTACTCCACTCTTCGCCCTTCCGCCACCACCATCGCTTCTACCTTTGTGCGTCATGTCTGCGCCATACAAGCCTACGGCGGCGGAGGCGTCTGCGTCGGGCGCCTCGTCGTACCTCTCCAACTCCTCGCCGCGCTCCTCCGGCGGTGCTGCTGCGGCAGAGGTGGATCCGAGCCAGCCGCGCGACTTTGTCCAGGTGATGGGCAACAAGACGCCGAGCAAGTACACCGATCCGTGCGCGCACGCCGCCAAGCTCTCGATGAAGTGCCTCGACGACCACGCCTACGACCGCTCCAAGTGCGCAGACGTCTTTAACCAGTATCGCGAATGCAAAAAGTCCTGGATCAACCAGCGCAGACACGACAGACTCAACAACCGTCCCGGCGCCTTTGACTAGCAACTCCAATCCCCAAACCACAAATCCCCCATCCACATCGTATAAGCCAAGAAACTGCCGTCGTGTTCACAAGCAAGTGCCCTATGAGAAACACAAAGCAGAGCATCACAAGCAGTGAGATTAACAAGCGAGGAAAAACATGGACGGGTATAAAAGCTGAGAGCAGGCGAGGGGGGGGGGGGGGGGGGCAAGTTAGTCGTCTTCTTTCTTGCGTTTGGTGGCGGCCTTTCCGCCCGGGGTTGGCGCCGCAGGCGTGGTAGCTTCGGTGTTCTTTCGCTTGAGCTTGGGACCTGTTGCTGGAGCCTTTCCACCCTGCGACTGAGTTTTGGTGGGTGTTGCCGTCGCCGAGTCTACATTCTTGCCACCCTGACTCTTGAGGCTCGGAGTAGCGCTACGCTCCTTATCCTTCTTGTCGTCCTTGTCCTTCTTCTTCTTGACGCCCTCCTTGGCTGGTGTCGCAGCTTCCTTATCCTTGCCATCCTTGTCCTTCTTCTTCTTGATGCCTGTGGGGGTATCGTCGGGTTTAGGCTTGGGCGGTTCCTTTTCCTCGGGTTCGTACGCTTCGTTGGCCTTGAGTTCGAGGCTCTTTTGATAGGTTGCTGACGAGAGCGAAAAGATGCGATCCTCCAACGGCAACTCGGAAGCAGCTTGGCTGTTACGTCCAGCCGATCCGCTCGTAGACGACTTGAGGTACGACTCGAAGCCCTTGACGATATTGCCGCCCGAGGTGGCTGTGGACTGCAGGTACGAGCCTTCAAACAGGTAGATCTGCGACTCGAGATCGATCAACGACCGATCAATCATCCGCTTGTTCGCCAACCCCGTACGCAGAGCAAGCTTCGTCGAAGTGTACCGCTGATTCGCCTCCTCCAAACTCGTAGGCAGAGATCCGCTAGCCACACTGCTCCCCGAAGTCGCACCCGCATTCGTACCGCCCGTACTCGCCCCAGCACCTCCCGTCGCTGTAGGCGCCATCCTGAAATCGCCCAAGTGTCCAGTTGAGAAGCCGGTGATGGGTAGATCGATCGTGCTGAACAGTTCGACACAGTCTCGCAAGATGATGATGGTTTCGAGTCGAGGTCGGCGTCAATTGCCTCGCCGCCTCGACGCGTTGCAGCGCCTAGCCCGAATTCCGCGCCTGCACCAAGAATCCGCCTCCAAGCTCAAATCCAAGCTCGCCTCTGTCGCCTCCACCGCTCACTGACGCGCCAAACACGATCCGAACTCACGCTGCTACATGGCACACAGTCACCCACATTTCGTCAAAGCTGCATTTCGAGCATGGGCCGCAGTGGGAAAGACAGGCCCGCCTGTCGAGTATAGAGAGCCGGTGGTGCAGCCGAACAGCGATTCAGGAGCTCTGTGTCGTGTTGCCGCGCCGTGCGATCGACCCCCGCGTATGCCGGAGCATCAACCAGATGCTCCCACCGACGGCGAGCGCGACGCTCGTGAACAGGAATGCCTTCTGCGCCGCGTCCGGCATCAGAAACACCCACGCCGTCAGCAGCTCCGAGCCCGCGATCGTCGTCAGCGTCGAGATCATCACGCCCACCCGCTCCCACCTCACCCTGCGCACCGTCGCGCTCGCCGCGCCCGCAGCAGCGCCGTTTGCCTCGAGCTCGGCATCCATCACCGTGTAGATCTGCAGCAGCGCCAGCGGCAGCTGCGGTGTGCTCCCCACGCACGTCACCGCCGTGGCCGCGTAGATCACCCAGCTCCCGCACTCGCCCGTCGGCACCATGACGCTCGCCACGACGCCGAGTCCGAGGCCGATCACGCTGATCGCCACGCACGCCGTCAGCAGTGCAGGCACCCACCACCGCCGCGTCTTCCACCTGCGCACCATCGCGCCTCTTCCCCCGCCCGAACAGGGTGACGCCGGCTGCGTGGCGAGCATGCTCCACACCACCGCCGATACGCCTCCACAGACGCCGCCGACGAGTGCCGGTAGGCCTGGCAGAGCGGGTACGTGCTTGAGCGCCGGGTCGAGCTGGGTGTCGAGCGCGACCGGATCGGTGCTCTGCTGTAGCCCGGACGCCTTGAGCGGCGCGATGAGCGAGACTACGGCAAGCTGGATGATGACCGTGTTTGAGACAATCAGCACGCCGCAGATGAACGTCTCGCGCGACGACGTGCCGGCGCTGATTAGGTCGAACGCGGCCTCGTGCACGCCCAGGCCGCCGTAGGCGAAGACCATGATCCGGCGCAGCACCGCAGAGACCCACAGTCCAAAGCCCGTGTGGACCTTGGACAGCGAGCGCATGTTGAACGATCCTGCCGACGCACCACCGACTCCGCGAGTGAGAATAGCCACGCTCGATAAAGGGGTGGAAAAACGGCGCAAACTCGCGAACCAGGTTGGCCCTTTCTTGTCGTCGCCTTCTTCCGCCACGATGCTGTCGCCCAAGTCTTGGTTGCCGCCGTGTATCGGGGCCTGCTTGCTAATACTTTGAGTTGGGCCTTGAAAGGATGCAGATGAGAGCTGGCGGATCCCATCCTGCCGCTCGTCGCGGTCGTCCGCATCGTCGGGACTAGCTGCCGAGATCTTTGCCAGCCCGTAGCCCGTCTGTTCGGACCATGTCTCGGGCACTTCCGAGTCTGGGCTGGGGAGTACAATGCAGTCTGACTCGATCGGGTCTTGGCGACGACGACGTCTGCAGGCCAAGTGCAGGAGGACGGCGACGATGGGCGTGAGACCGACGATGAATAGGCCTTCGAGCACGAAGAGGGCGCGAAAGCCTTGTGACGGCTCCGGTCCGTCGCCGACAAAAGAGATGCCGCTTCGTTGGAGCACGCGGGCCAGCTGGTAGCCTGCAAATACCGAAGACGAAGCGATGGCGGTACCGAGGCCGTAGACGATGCTAAAGAGGATTGTGGAAAAGCCTGTCGTCGCAGGTGTGGGCTGACAGCAAGCCGATGGTATGGGAGGTGGAGGGGCCAGAAGCTCGACGGCCTGCGTGACGAGGCCCAAAGTGCTGCATACGGCCACGCCAGCGACGATTCGTGTGAAGATGACACCCACCACCGAGGTGCCGACGACGGCAGTGAGCAGCGTCATGAGACCAACGACCAGCGTGGCCAGGACGGTCACCAAGCTAAGCCCATCCAGGAGACGGTTCGAACGGAGTCGACCGACGAGCAGCACGAATATGAGGATGAAGACAGGCCCGGCGAAGAGCATGAGGGGGAGGAGGTAGGCCGACTGGAGGAAGGTCCAGCGCAGCTTGTCGGCGTTGAGCACGTCATCGGAAGGCAGAGTCCACTGGTCCAGAGGCACCTGTATGCCGGCCTGTGCCAGATGCACAAACTCGAGGTTGAACAGGTCGGCCGTGATGACGCCAACGACGAGTGCGAGCGGAAGTATGATGGTGAAGAACTGAGCGAGGTACTCGCTGCAGCTGTCCCTAGATGTCGCTGCACGGGGATCTAAAGGCGCTGATGCTGGTATGCTATGTTCACCAAGCGAAAGGAAAGGCATGGACGCTGCCTGGCTCTTGTTGTCGCAGTCGGGAGGCCCAGCGACGTTGCCGATGGTTTGCTCTAGCGGGGAGATGTCATGATGATCATAGCAAGCTGGAGGGGCCGCAGACGAGCCTTTTCTGCTCTCTGCTAAAGCCATTGCGATCTATACACCGAGCCGCGGGGCGATAGCGAGGGGCAATGCTGCGTCTTGGACACGGCGAGATAGCGTCACATTGAGGTACAGGAAGTGGGCACGAGAGCACGCACTTGTGAGAGAGGGCTGCAACCTCAAGATCACACGAGGGCAGGTGTGAGCAGTCGGAAAGAAAGAGGAGATGAGCGGGAGAACGACGTATGGATGGCGGTAGCGAGCCAGGACCGGAGCTGCATTGAGCTCTGGCAGGTCGAGGCACGAGAGGGGTGGAGCGATGAGGAGGCGTCTTATCAGCCAAGTGGATGGGGTCTGATGGGAAGGATGCGTTGCTGCTAGCGCAGCCACTCGAACGTGGGGAATAGGAGCATGAGAGAGCAGCTGAGGGCAGATCGAGCGCAGAAGCAGCGCAGAAGCAGCGCAGAAGCAGCACAGAAGCAGCGCAGGTCCGACGGTCCGATTGATGCTCCGACGAGCGGTCGCAGCATCCAGCCCAGCTCAATGGGCAGAGCACGCTTTTCCGTGTTGGCACCTCGACCAGCACGCAGGCTCATGGGCTCTCAATGGCCGCGCCACGCCATTTGAGCAGGCTCGCCTTTCATTCAGCCCTAGAAGCCAAATCTCAGATGAAGAGCTTCACAGCTTTGGCGTGGTTGCGAGCAAGAGCGCATGATAAGTGGCAGCTGCTGCGTCTAGAAACCACGCCGGCCTGCATCCAACCCCAGGCCAGGCGGCGCAAGGCGGCGAGGGCGCGGCGCTGCGCCTGCGGTTCCTTTTCGGGCTAGCCGAATACAGCTGCGCTCGACGCTGCCACGCGACGCAGGGTCCTCGGTCCAGCACGCCGCCGCTGCGCTCGCTCATCTGCGCAGATGCCGGCGTGGATACCATCATCCCACGCTTCGGACCGCACCAGGCGGGTCTGGTCGATGCTGAGAGACTCGCAGGAGGATGCGCAGGGGTGCGCAGAGCTGCGCAGAGCTGCGCTCGCTGAACATCTGGAGCGCAGACGCAAGAGCTGCCAAGCCACATGACGCCTCGGCCTTCCCGAAGAGGGGCGCAACTCAAAAACGGTGATTTCATCGCCGTTCCCGAGCAGCTTCGGAAGTTGGCATTCTCCACCCTGCATAACTTCCGCCGCGACTTTGCTTTTGTCTTTACCTCCGAGCCATCTCGCGTTCCCACACTCTCAGCAATCGCTTGGGCTCGTTTGCCCCACCCTCGCTTCCCACCCGCAAAACTTCGGATGCACCGACCTTGTGATTCTGCCGATGAGTTGGGAGCGATGCGCCACACGAGCTGATGAATCTAAAGCCATCGCAGGCTGAGAGAGAGAAAATGAGAGCCCGCTCAAGACGAGAAGCGAGGATGCAATCGCAGTCCGCCGCATGCTCTAGCTGGATCAGCTCACGCTAGCTGTGGTCGAGCGCACAGCCCCTCCCTTCCGGCTGGCTCGAGAAAGTCGAAGCGATCTGCGCCTCGATCAGCCTTGCGCCCCGTTCAGCGAGGTCGAGTTACTTGGTGGTCCTGCGAATGAGGGCGGTATGAGTTGGGTGGTGTTGATCGCGACGCTTGCCAAGCCGCTATGTTGGTTGAAGACTTTGTTCGGGCTCAGCAGCAGCAGCACCGAGATGGCCAGCACGAGCGCGTGCGCCAGCAGCAGCAACCATGCCACGATGCGCTCCTTGGCCTTGATCACTGGCGTGTTTCGGATGGCTGTCAGCATCGGCATATGGTTCGAGGAGCAACGACGGGCCTGCGGAGGAACAAGTGGCTACCCTTCCGCCTCTCCGACCTCTTATACCCGAGCTCACCATCTAGTGCGCATCCGTGCCACACACTATCACATCCCACCGCTTTTCAGGAGACAAGCCTCCTTTCGCATGACCACAAAGGGCACTCGTCTGGATCAAAGGGAGGCCGGCCGTCTCCACCCCGCGCTGCGACACGCGTCTGCACACCCATCACTACGCGTGCATGTCCCTTTGTCCGGCGACTGCATGTCACGCACCACACCCGATCTCGTAGGATACGATGCTGCACTTCATCTGTTGCGTCGCAGCAGCGCTTCTGGCGACTCATGCGTCGCCCTTTGTTTCCGGTCGACTGACAATCAGGGCTTGCCCTAATCGCATCAGACGCAGCACTCTTCTAGATGTCCCTTTGTCCTCAAACCGTCAGACGCCAACTCTGGCAACTTGGGCGCTTCCCTTTGTCCTTTGACAGGCGAGAGCCCATCGAGCTAGTTTGCAGCAATAATGCCTCAAGCAGGTCCAGCAAGAGATCTCTTGAGTATAACTACTGCTCGCGTCTCGTGTTCGCAGCCCAACGCCTTGGATCGATCTGCACCCTCTCACACGACCCGAAACGACGTCTCATCCTCACTCTGGGCCAATCTCCCATAGACCCTCGCCAGGATGTCGTCTGTTACCACAGGAAACATGCTTGTACCTGCCTCGAACGCCAATGCCACGTCCGGCAACACCACCGTACAAAGCTCGCCTCAGATCATCTCCTCATCGCCCACCATCCCTTCGGAAGGACTTATGAGCGGCAGCAGCAACGACACGGACATCACTCTGCTCACCTTCGGACCGCTCTCTGCGTGCGTTTCGATTCCCACACTCGAGCGTGCATCGGCGCCAGTCCTGTCGAGCGCGTCGGGCAACGTACAGCGGCAGCAGGTGCAAGCCTGGCTCGCTGGGCTACCCAAGACGACGTGGTGCACACCATTTGCGTGGACGCTGAAGCCAGACTACACGGCGCCCTTGGCTGCGCTCGCCACGTTCCAGGACCAGATCACGCACATGTTGCCGACTCCCAACACCACCACCGCCCGCAATGTGCGCATGCTCGAGGCACAGCCCGTGGGTCCGGGCAATGCGACCTTTTTCCAGCCCAGCGAGGCCGGCGGCTCGCTGCTCTCTGCAGGCAGTGCGGCGAGGTCGCTGCCGAGCGGCCTGCCCGTCTGGATGGGCGTCGTGCTGGCGAGTGTCGTGCTCGTGCACCTCGTCGCACTCCTGCTGCATCTCGGTGCCGATCTCCATGTCCTCTTTCCCTCCCTCGCGACCAGGGGCAGCAAGGATGCTCAGGCGCCGCCGCCGAGCATGCCGATGGCGCCCATCAACCAGAGTACCGCGACGCTCGTCGAGCCCAAGGACGCGCCCGCCGCCGACAGCAAGCTAGCCGACCCGCCTGGGTACGCTGCGCCGGTACCCCTTGGTGGTACGGTGCCGGGATACGGAGGCGTCCCCGTGTACACGGCGCCAGTGCAGGCGCCAGTGGTCCGCGCATGCCGCAGCGCCAAGCGCGTGCTCGTGCCGCTGCTGCTGGCCGCCGCGCTCGCCATGGTCGCCGTCGCCGTCGTGCTCAACTCGAAATTCGCAGCTGGCTCCGTAGCTGCTCCTGGTCCGGTGGCGGCAGCCAGTGCGGCTCCGGCATCCGCCTCGAGCGTCGCCACGAGTGTCGGCCTCAGCACTTCACTGGGGAGCACGGGCGTGCAGCCGACGAGTGTAGCTGCAACATCCACGAGCGCCGGAAGAGCGAGTCAGGTAGTCAGCTTTACTGCAAAGCCGACCGTGGCTGCTGCTGCTACGACCGAGGCTATGCGTGATGATGGTGTCTCTGAGGCCAAGGCGACATCCTCGATGACGCGACTCGTACGCAGGCAGGCCGACTTCTTCCCTCCCGCGGCCACGACGACCTCGGACGCCGCCCTGCGTACCACCACGACGCAAACACCTCCATCGTCTACCTCCGTCACCTCGGTGAGCTTGGCTACTTCGGCCGCGTCGGCGCCGACCTCGTCCGTCGGTACGTCGGACACGCCGCGCACACAGGTCGGCTCGAGCTCTGCCTCGACCGCGCCTCTGGCTGTCTCGACGGCAGCTGCCCAGCGGTCGAGCGCCGATGCAGTGTCCGGAACGGCGGCCGAGACGCCGGTGCTGGTGCTGGTGCGGGGCCCGTCGATGCACCGCGTGTGGTGGGTGGTGATGCTCGATCTAATGCTCTGGTTCGTCCAGCGTCGGCGGACGCGCGCGCAGGTGGCGCTGGCCAAGGCGCACGCCACGCTCCTCCCGCACAACCACGTGCATTCCTAGCGTTCCCTCTGCACCCATGCGGGTTTGTATATGGTCTCGTAGCAACGGTTAGAGTGTCGCGTCCTGGGTCCGTGTGTGGTGTGGTGTGCAAGACGCAACCCGGAGCAGAGAGGCATTCACAAGTGCTGTAGGATCAGATTGGGTACTACATAATTGCTAATAAGAAGAAGTCGGATAAGTTGCTTCTTTAGCTCAGTTGGTACGAGCGTTCGACTGAAGTATCGGTCTTCGCCAGCAATGGTTATTCGAAAGGTCACCTGTTCGACCCAGGTAAGGAGCATCTTCTTTTTTTCTTCCGCCTATTTTTACCGTGCAATTTCGACATGTCCGCGACGCTGTTGCGCTGTCGTGTGCGGTGCGAGAGGTGCCAAGCGGCTGTGACTGCTGCGGGAAGCTAGCTCCGCTGTGCATTCCCAGCTTGGATACGTTGCGGGCTACACACACACACACGGTTGCGAGGGGGGGAGGAGAGTGGCTCGTGCAAGACATTTGACATTACGTCGTAGGAGGCGGGGATGTGGTCGCCGACTTTGGACGTCTGCGCACGAATCTGCTCACGTCTGCAGCGCTGAGCGGCTAAACACGCGTGCTCGGCGGATGATGGCGTAGCAGGAAGCAGGAGAAAACGGGCAAAGGTATGGGGAGGGGGTGGATTGTCTATGCTGGGAGTTCGAACTTTTCGCCCTTCATGACCTTTGTGAAGTAGACTGTCGACGACGCAAAGGAACGCAAGATGCACTGGTCAGTACCGACTCGTCTCTCAAGTGCCAAAGTGTTGTGTTGGAGGGGTCGAGGTGGGGAAAACGTACCGTAGAAAAAGTCGAGGTAGAGACCGGTCTGTACGAGGCCGGAGAGGATCGAGATGGGATCGATCTCGTTACTCGCAATATACCTATCGGACGCGGAGGATATGATGAGTAAGAGTTTCTACAGAGGCATGAGCATTTGGAAGATCCGAGAGGGGTGGTGTTTGACGTACCTGTAGAGCCAATTAGGGATGTAGAGGGCACGGTATGCGCCTAGGGCGAAGATGTAGTGTGTGGTGATGGCCTCTGCTTCGCCTGTTCTTTGGAGCATGAACAGCTGGGGCAGGATGGCCACTGCTTCGAGGTAGATGCTAAAGGTCCACATGAGTTCGACAAAGTCGAACCTGTAGTGGAAGAGCAAAGCGAGAACCGCACTTGGACCCATGAGGTATTCGAGACGAATGGTGTCGATGGCGGGATCGTGCGTGGGACGGAACTTGAGCTTCATGAGGTAGAGCACATAGACGGAGGAGGCGATAAAGAAGAGCTTCATGAGGAAGCGGTAGAGCGAGTTTTCGTGAAAGAGGTCCAGATACCGCGTCACAAACACCACCGTATACAGCAGCTGCGTCTTGAACGAGATGCCGCGACACGACTTGGAGAGCTGCATCTTGTGCACCAGGATGAAGATCGACGCCAGGTGCGCAAAGTCGCCCGCCAACCGAAAGATGTTCATCGTCAAATTCCAACCAAGCGCGCGGCGCTAAGCGTGAGTGTAAGAGGCGTGTTGGTGTGAGTGGTGGTGTGTTGGCAAAGGTGGACTGTGCTGAATTTGCAGAGAGACGTGTTGAAGAGCCACGCATCTGCCGCACGAGAACGCGTCGGCATCCAGAGGTGTTGCGTTGGCACAATCTGCATCTTGGACCAAACACTCGGAAAAATAAAAAGCCACCTCGCGGTCAGGCTCGCAGCGCGCCGCCAACATTCCACATGCAAACTCAACACCTCATCATTTCCCCCCCACCCTCCCGTCACCAATCTCCCGATCCCATCTATCCCCGATCTCCGATCCACACCACACACCACACCCAACCTCACTCACACCAACAGCGATAGTAGAGCCAAGCCTGGGCAAGATCTTGGGTTGCAAGTGGTTAGCGCCAGAGGAGTGGGGCTGGTTGGGCAGCGTGAGGTTTCCAGCGCGTGGTGGAGACGCGATCGGCGGACGAGACAGAGCCGTCGGTGCAGACGAGCCTGTTCTTGTCCTCGCCCGAGTGCGACGCTGGTGCGGGGACAAAGTCGTAGCCTGCGCAGCGGATGTACTCTACGACGGGCTGCGACGCTTCGTCGTAGACGAGGTCGATGTGTTTGCCACCGTCGTACATGCCTGCCGTCACCGCACCCAGCCAGGTCCTGGCGAACTCCTCTGCTGCGCCGCGGTGCTGCTTGTCGAGATGGGGGTCGCGGTGTGGACGGATGATGACGAGGTCGACTGCGTCGGGGGGGAGGGAGGAGGAGAGCGGGGCTGGGACGAAGGCGGATTCGAGCCGGTCGGTGAGCATCGCATTGAGATACACAAACGGACCGTCCAGTTCGATGCTGGTGGAGGCAAGCGGTTCGAAGGACCGAGTGGAGGGAGAGTAGCGGAGGATGCCGGACGAGGTGGGATGGAGGGTGAGAGACGCGCGAGTCCAGCGGGTGGCGTTGAGGTGGGCGGCGACTTTGAAGCGTTCGATGCCGGGATGGTTTGTGCGCATCGATGGTGTCTCTGCATCGTGCAGGATCGCGGCGTGCAAGGCATGCGACGTGACCAAATGACTCAACGTCACCTCCTCCCCCTCGCCACTACCGAGTCGATTGATCAACATGGCCAAAGCCTTGCCGTCCATCGTCGCTCCATGGGACAGGGCAGATGCAAGCGCACTGACGCTACGTAGCATCACCTCCAACGTAGCCGCGTCGAGGTCCGAAGCACCGGTCCTGGCGAGAGTATGTTGGATCGAAGCTGTCCAGGCATCGGGATACATGGCCGAGTACAACGCATTGGCAGTTCCTGCAGGAACCACCGCCAGCCGTACCTGCACACCGACCACACAGCCAGCGCCGTACAGGCCGTTGAGAACCTCGTGCGTCGTACCGTCCCCACCTACGAGCACGACATCGAGCGGACAGGCGGTCTGGGCCGAAACATGGTCGCGTACCATCGAGGCGCCGAGTGCAAACCCATCGCCCGCAGCGTGTGTAGGTCGAATCCGAACGACACCCGACCCACCTAGCGCAGAGGCAAGCAGAGGCTCGATGTGCGTCTCCACCAACCAAGCCCCCAACCCAGACCCCGCTACTGGATTCACAACCACCTCAACCCCTCGCACCATCGCAAGAACCTCACCGACAGATGTATCTGCGTCGAATCGCACCGTGTGGTCGAATGCAAACCTCCAACCACCCATCCCTCCCGATGCAAAGCGTCTCAAAATCCTCTCCAAGCATCCAAATCTCCCCCCCCCCCCCCCCCAACAAACGCACCTGCCCCGTGCGCACACACACGCTGCATCAAGGCCAACCCTACGCGTCAACGCTGCATGGAATTACCGCGATTGGGGGATTTCAACTAGCGGACGGGCTCGGTGGTAGCCGCGGCCTCTACAAACTCATTGGCCTCGTCGCGACTGATGCTGCGGATGCTGCTGACCTTGTTGGCATCGAAGAGCACGCCGTAGTGCTTCTTGGCCACCTGCACCATCTCGGGCCGGAAGGTGGTGGTGATGAACTGCGCGTTGTGCGCGAGCTCGCGGATCATGTTGGCGACGGCGGTGCGGTAGAGCGCGTCGAGGTTGGCGTCGATCTCGTCAAAGAGGTAGAACGGCGCCGGGTCGCACTTCTGGATGGCGAACACGGTGGCCAGCGCGACGAGCGACTTCTGCCCGCCGGACAGCTGCTGGATGCGGAGGCCCTCGTCGTGCTTCGAGTTGAACGAGACCTTGATCGCAACACCCGTGTAGTTGTCCACCTGGGCGGGCTCGTCATCGCTCGCCTCTGCAGCGCCTGCAGCGCCTGCGGCGCCTGCGAGCTCGGCACGACGTTGCATGATGAGGCGACCTCGACCTGCCGGGACGAGCTTTTCAAACACCTCTTCAAAGTACTTGCTGACCTGCTTGAACGTGCGTTCGATCGCCTCGTCCTTGCGCTGGTCGAGCACCTCGATGAGCTCGTGGATGCTCGCCGCGCTCTGCTCGAGCTCGGCCCGGCGCTCGAGGAGCTGATCGCGCTGCTTGGTAAACGAGTTGTACTGCTCGACCGCCTTCTTGTTGACGTGGCTGAACTTTTTGAGCGCGTCGTTGACCTTGTGCAGGTTCTTGAGCAGCCGATCCGAGCTGGTGGACGTGTACTTTTCAAACGCCTCCTCCGGGAGCACGCCGAGATCGCGGATGTCCTGGTTGCACCGATCGCGCTGCTCGAGCAGCCGCGTGCGCTTGCTCAGATAGCGCTCGACGTTCTTCTGCTGGCGAGCGATGGAGCGTGCATCCTCTGCCTGCTCGGCCTTGGTCTTGTCGTACGCCGCCTGCGTGTCCTCGCTGCTCTGCGCGAGCCGATCGAGCTCGGCCTCGACCGTCTTGATCCTGCGCTCGCGCTCGGCGATGCGTCTTGCGAGCGCCTCGATCTCGCGCCTGCGCGCACCCACGTCCTGCGTCGTCGCCGCCTCGCTGTCCTCGCCCGCGAGCGACTCGCCGAGCGCCTCGAGCTGCGCACCCAGCTCCTCCTGCCGCCGACGCAGCTTCTCGTGCAGCTCGATCTCGAGCATCGAGCGGCGCGCGCCGAGCTCGGCGAGCGTGCGCGCGCGTTCGGCCAGCGCGCTCCTCTGCTCGTCCTCCTGCGCATGCAGCGCGTCGAGCTGCGCACTCTCGCCCGCCGTCAGGCCGGCGGCCATGGGCGTGCTCAGCTCGTCGTCGAGACCCGCACGCTTCGCCTGCGCCGCCCGCAGCTCGAGCGTCTGGTCCGCCTCGCGCCGCTCGAGGCTCTGTACGCGTTGCGCCGCGTGCTCCGCCTCGGTGCGCGCCCACTGCAGCTCCTCGCTGAGCGGCGCGCGCGAGCTGCGCGCCTCGTCGCGCCGGTGCTGCAGCGCATACATCTCGCCCATGAGCGCGGTGATCTCCTGCTCGATCTCGCCCAGCCGCCGCTGCACCTCGTCCTGCTTGGCGCCGTCCGCGTCGCTCTGCGCTTTCCACTTGCGCACCTCGTTGACCGCATCCAGCCGGCTCCGCCGCGGATCCTGGTAGCCGCCCGAGAGCGCGCCCTTGCGCTCCACCTTGTCGCCGTCGAGCGTCACCGCGTTGACGCCGTGGCTGCGCACGTACGCCGCCGCAATGTCGAGGTTCGGGCAGATGATGCACCGGCCAAAGATCTGGTGCAGCGCCGGCGCGACGGCGCGCTCGAACTGGAGCTTCTTGACCATCAGGATGGCGTCCTGCGTGGCCGGGAAGTCGATCTCCTTGGGCTGCAGCCGGTTGAGCGGCATAAACGTCACGCGTCCGCTGCGCTCGCGGTTCATGACCTCGAGCAGCCGGCTGGCCGTCTCGTCGGTATCCACCACCACGTGGAAGAGCGACGCGCCCGCGGTCACCTCGACGGCGGTCTTGTACTTGTCGTCCACCGAGAAGAGCTGGTAGACGGGCCCGTGCACGTTGTCCTGCAGGCCGAGCTGCGCGGCGATCTTGTCGACGGCGACGAGGCCCTGGACGGTGGCCTTGTCCATCATGCCGACGAGCTTGCGCTGCGCGTTCGAGTGCTCGTTGGTGGCGAATGCGAGCGACGAGCGCAGCACCTCCTCCTCCTTCCACAGATCCTTGCGCAGCTCGCCGAGCTCGTCGCGCCGATCGCGCTTGGCGGCGTACTCGGTGCCGAGCTCGTGCACCGTCGTCTTGCGGCTCTCGAGCTGGCGCTCGATCTCGTCGGCCTTGCGCAGCGCCGCAGCACGCTGCTCGGCGACGGCGGCGCGCTCGCTGGCCGTCTCGTCGATGCGCGTCTGCTGCGAGCGGACAAACTGGTCCATGGCGCCGATCTGGCTGCGGAGGTACGTGTCGCGCTCGGCCTGCGTGCGGAACTGCGCGGAGCGGCCCTGCTTGGAGTAGAGCGCGGCGACGCGCGCCTTGGTGTCCTCGAGCGTCGCGCGGAGCTGCTCGGCCTCGGCGCCGAGGCGTGCGAGCGTGGGGAGGAGCTCGTCGAGCTGCGCCTGCTTCTGGCCGATCTCGGTGCGGATGCGGACGAGTTCGGCGTCGAGGGCGATGCGACGATCGGCGCGCTTCTCGCCGACCTCCTCGAGCTCCTCGACGAGCGACTCGACCTGGGCGAGGTGCTTGGCGACGTCGCGGCGCTCGTGCTCGAGCTGCGTCTTTTCGAGCGTGCGCTGCTCGAGCGACTGGCGCGTCGCGGCGAGTTCGGCCTCGAGGCGCGCGAGTCGCTTTTCGCGCTCGTTGAACTCGGCGCGGCGGAGGTTGCTCGCGTCGAGGTCTCGGCGACGCTCGTCCTCGAGCTTGTCGAGGAGCTCTGCGCACTCTGCGAGCTCGCGCTGGTGGAGGCTGTACTCGATGCATCTGCGTTCGCGGTCGCGGTCGTAGTATTCGCGGAGCTCGTCCTTCTCGTCGTCGAGCTCGCGCAGGCGGTTGTCGATGTAGTCGAGCAGATCGTCGATCTTGGCGCGCTTTGCGGTGGTGTCGTCGATGATCTTGAGCGACTCTGCGCGGCGCTGCTCGTAGACGCGCGTTCCGGCCACCTCCTTGAGGAGGCCTAGGCGTTCGTGGTCCTTTGCGTTGGTGAGGTGGGTGATGCGACCCTGAGGCACAATGTAGTAGGGGTTGCTGCGGGAGAAGCCGGCGGATTCGAGGAGGTTGGCGACGTCTGCCTTGGAGGCCGACTTGCGGTCGATGCTGTACTCGTCCTTCTTGAGGCCGATGGTGCGGCGGAGGACGACCTCGGTGCCGTTGGTGGGAAAGCGGTTGTCCGAGTTGTCGAAGACGATCTCGACAAAGGCGGAGAGCGTGGCCGAGGTGGAGCTCGAGCTGTCGTGGAGCAGCGACTGGCGCTCCTCGCGCGACATGGAGGTGTAGGCGTCCGAGAGCACGAAGCGGATCGCCGAGAAGAAGTTGGACTTGCCCGAGCCGTTGCGACCGACGACGACATTGTGGTGCGGCGAAAAGGGCTCGACGGCGGTCTGGTCGCGGTACGACTTGAAGCCCTGGATGGTGAGCGTCTTGATGTACATGTTTGCAGCGGAAGGTGGGGGGTGAGGCAGGCCGCTAGCCCTGCTAGCCCTGGGGTGCGGTGAAGCGTAGGGTGGTGGAGTCGAAGTCTACGAACGCGCGGCAGGCATGACCCGCCTTTGGCTCGAGTGGGATCGAGAGTGGGATCGAGAATGAGATCGAATGAGATCAAATGGGACGACCGAGACGAGACGAATGCGTGAGGGTATGACCGATCGATGGAGGCTGATGGACAAGGTCGAGTGGCCGAGTAGCCGTCTGAAGCGCGAGAGAGAGCAACACGCATTCCGCCAAACCAACTCAGCCCGACCGAAGCCTCCAAGACAGGGCGCGTGCCCTTGGCAAATCCCCACCGACGGGCGACGTGAGTTAAAGTGCAAACGCGACGCGTCTCGCCTTCTCTGCCTTTGAGCCGGCCCAATGCACTGCAGAACCGCCTTTGCCCCCGGCTCAGCACGCCACCTGCAATGTAACTCATCGCCACCGAAGCTTGCATCTGCGGCCATAGAAGCTTGAAAGCACCGCATCCCGTCCGATCTGCGAAGTTAAGCAAGCTGTCGCCTAGTCAGTACTGCGGTGGGGGACCACGCGGGAATCCTAGGTGCTGCAGTTCTTCTTTTCATTTCCTTCTTTTTTTGTTCAGCTCGCTCTGCTGCCCTCTGCTGCGCTAGCTATCCGCACAGACGCTGTTGCATTTTGTATGGCGTTGATCGCAAAACTGGTTCATTAGGCGTCATCACATCTCGGCACTGCTGCTGGCGTCGTAAGGGTGTTTAGCCGTCGAGGTCCATGGCGGCGGGGTTGGTTTTGGCCTTCTTGGCTCGGGCGGCGTCCTTCTTGCGCTTCTTCTTGTCGGCTGCGGCCTTGAGGGACGACTGGTCGGATTTGGGTGTGCCGGCCTGTTGGACGAGACGCTGAGCGAGGGGAAGGCCGCCGAGGCGTTTGCCGAGCACTGTGTTCTTGCCCGTGGCAGCGATGGCTTTGGCGCGGGCGTCGTCGCGAGCCTTTTTCTTGGCCTCTTCCGCACGTAGCTTCTGCGCCTGCGCCGGTGTGAGCAAGCGATTCGCCAGCGGCTCGGGGATGCGCTCTGCCAACGGTCTCGGCTTGGCCGGAGCGGGCTTTGCGCTCTTGGGCGCGGTTGGAGTTGGTGCGCTGGGTTTGGGTTCGGGCTTGGACTTTGGTGTGGCGGGATGGTGTTTCTTGGCGCGTGCTTCGATGAGTTCGGCGGTGCGCACGCGCGAGCGCATACTCGCGGGGGCTGTGGGAATCGCTGCTGCCACCGCAGCTGCCGGAGCAGGAGTATAGGGTAGTGGAGCGGGAGCAGGGATGAGGTGGTGCGAGGCCTTTTCGCGCGGTCGTTGAGCTGCCGCTTCGGCAGTGGCACGTTGGAACTGCGCATGCGCATCGCGAGGAATATCGGGCTTCTTGATCGACACCTGCAGGATCCTTCCATCGGCCAAGGCTCCGTGGAACTTCTCCACCGCTAGCTCGGCATCCTCGCGTCGATCAAAGGCGACTTCGAACGAGACCGTCGGATGGTTGGCCGAAGGCGCAGCACGTTGCTTCACCTCCTCCACACGACCAAACGAGGAAAAGGTCAGTCGAACATCCTCCGTCGACGTCCCCACCACCAGGTTCGAAACTACGATCCACGTCGGCCCACTGGCACCGCGGATGGTGAACTCGGGGGGCGGATACGATTTGATCGCTGCGGTGGATGGTGCAGCTGCCGCGGTGGCCGCCACCGATTCGCGTGCTGGTTGCGAGGGTGCGTTAGGTCGGGCGCGCGAATCACGCGCATACGGATCGCTTCGCCGAGACGCCCGCGCATTCGAAGATCCATTGCGTCCCCTCCCGCGTCGCTCCCCATCCCGCATAGGCACATCCATCGTCACAAGCGAGTGAGTGGTCGGATCGATTTCGCTATGCCGTGTACAGCGGTACTGATGCGCCGTAAGATCACAGTCGACAGTGATGCGTGAGGCCGAGTCGTGCGTGTGGAGCTTCTGCAAAGGCCGTCGATGGTGGCAGAGAATGCCGTCTCGAGCGGCTTCCGATAAAGGCATAAAGCGACGCGTCTGTGCGGTCCGCCACACGCCTCCGCAAACGCGCTCGGAGCCGAGATGCTGGAAATCCAACACCGCACGCAAGCGCACCAACAACCTCGACCCAACCCTCCTCCCAGCACTTGCACATCGACTTTGCTGCCCGCACAACACAGGCAGCACACATGCAGTCCAGCCATGCATGCTTCTCATCCATGATTCCTGCGGGAGCGCAACGTGATCGTGATTTGGTATCGGCGTGAACAGGACATAACAGAGAAACCGTCGATAGGAACAATACAAACCCCTCCTCAAAGGGGGTCAGATAGAACGATGCTACGAATCTCGAGCCGGGTCCAACGAGTCGCCGGATTGCGAGCTAGGAGGAAGCTGCCTCAGGGTTTGCCTGCAAAGGCGCCGTTGAAGCGCGACAGGTCCTTGCCTGCCAATATGAACGCTGCCATGCCGACAAACACCACGCCCGCCGCCGCCATGGTCTGCGGACCGACGACGTGGACGTTTCGGCTCGTATCGGCGCCCGTTCCCGCGCCGTCTTGGCGCAGCGGGCGCGCGCGGTGATGCGAGCCGTCGTGCTTGGGGTGGCCCGCATCCAGCGCCGCATCGCCGCGCGAGGTGTCGGCGCCGAGCTCGGGCGTCGTCACCTCGGTCGACGTCGAGGGCCGCGTCGAGGTCGAGTCGGCCATGCTGCGCACCGACTGGCTCGTCGACATGGCGTCGTCGTCGGGGCTTCGACGCGCCAGACGCGCACGCGACGCCGCATCCCACTCGTCCTCCTCGTCCAGCATCAGACCCGCCGACGCGCTGCCGTACAGCAACGAGCGCAGCGCGCTGTTGACGTGGCGTCGGCCGCGGCGACCGTTGTTTCGCTTGCCGCGGCCCCCTGCGCCGTTTGACGTCGACGCCGAGACCGAAGCTGACGACGACGATGCAGCGGCTCCTGCCACGCCGCGCGGGGTCGCATCGGTGGATGTCGCATCCAGGCTCGAGCCCGAAGTCGCCGAGTCCGCGCCGTCGTCCTCGTCGTCGTCGTCATGTGCGGCCAGAGCGCCCGGCAGATCGTTGTTCAGCTCGTCCTCCATGCGTCGATTCGCCTCGTCCCACGCCTGCACCACTTGACGGAGCTCGTCGCGCTCGGTTTGGAGCCCCTGCCGCTCCTTGCGCCAGCTCTCCTCAAAGTCGCTGCGGAACTCGGTCCAGCGGCCCTCGAAGCCCTTGAGCAGCGCCGCGGTGGATTCTTGCGAGGCGTCCTTGTCCGTGGTGATGGCGGCCGTCTTGTGCTCCACCTCCTGCTCGAGCGTGTGCACGCGCTGCTCGAGCGTCTTGACCGTGTCGGTGACCTGCGCATGCTGCTCCTGCAGGCCGCGGCTGAGCGCCAAGGCCTGCTCGAGCTGCGAAGCCAGCTCTTCGAGTCGAGACGAGAGCGCCTCGTTCTGCGCGCGAAGCTCGACGTCGCGCTCGTCGTTCTGCTTGGCGAGGTTGTGCTGCGTGAGCGGCGATGCGTGTGGCTCGGATTTTGCGTGTGCGTCGGCAGAAGAGGCGCCGGAAGCGTCGGCCTCCTTGGCTGCCGTCTCCTCGGGCTCGCGGGAACGGTGCACGTCGGCGGCATCTTCCGAGACGAGGTGGGCCGGCATGTCGGGTGGAGCTCGGGGACCGACGTGATGCGCGCTAGAGGAACGCGCGGCGTACGCGTCGTCGCCACCGTCGAGGGTGACGGTCTCGACGCTGGCTATGCTGGCGCCGTCGTCGAAATCGTCGTCGTTGTCGAGCGAACGGCCGAGGGGATGGGCTGCGCGGAAGGTGCCAAAGCCATTGAGGTGTTGACGCGAAGCGGAGGAGGAAGCGACGGCGTCCATCTCGCGCTTGGCCTCTTCCATCTGCATCTTGATGGTGCTGACTTCGCGCTTGATGGAGTCGTGCTCTGCGAGTATGGATTCGAGGCTGCGGATCTTGTCGACGTGGGCGGCGAGCGAGTTTTGGGTTTCGGAGAGTTGTGCCTGGAGTGCCGAGATGGTGGCCGAGTGTGCTTCTGTGGCGGCTTGGTTCTCTGCTTCCTTGGCGCGCTGTTCCTCTTGTTGCTGTTCTTGCTGCTGCTGCTGCTGCTGCTGCTGCTGCTGCGGGTTGGTTGTGCCAGGAAGCGGAGGCACCATGTGCGGGTAGGGTGCGGAGGCGACGGGTGCTGCGCCGCCGCCGAGGGTCTCGTGAATGTCGTGCATGGTGGTGGTGAGGCTGCCGAGGTCGTTCCAGGTGTCCTTGCTCCTCTGGAGTTCGCTCTGGAGCTTGCTGAGGACGTGGTCGAAGCTGAAGCCAGCCTTGCTCCTGCGCAAGCCGCCTTCTGCGCCAGGGCCTACGCCGTTGCTGCCGAGAGGGGCGCCGTGCATGCCGCCGCGATAGAGGCTGGCAAAGTCGTGGCGGAGGCTGAGCGCGTCTTCTGCGGTGAGGACGAGGTAGACGCGGCAGGCGACCTTGTGGTGGATGATGGTCTTGTTGTCGTCGCCGACAATGTCGATGCCGAACTCGACCATGTCTTCGTTGTGGAGCTCAAAGACGTCGGACTCCTGCGCTTCCGGGGAGAGACGCTCGCCGTTGATAAAGGTGCCGTTGGAGGACTTGACATCCTTGATGTAGACCTTGCCGTTTTGGGACCAGACCTCTGCGTGCATGCGGGAGAGGACCTTGCTGTCGAAGTAGCCATTTGTGGGGTTGGGGACGGTTTTTGCGTTTGTCTGGCGTCCGATCTTGATGCGGTTGTTGGGGCCGGGGGGCGCGAGGCTGATCTGTTTGGGAGCAAAGGTGTCGTTGAGCGGATGGAGGTGGAGGGCGGGGTAGACGAGGCCCTGAGCGTTTGCGGCGGCCTCTGCGCTGGAGTAGACTGGCGGGTTGTTTTGCTTGAGGCCGTTGGGGAGCGAGGCACCGGCGGCGGTGGGAGCGGGTGAAGCGGCGGAGGAAGGGCCGGAAGCGACACCAAAGTTGGAGGGGGCGTTGGCCATGGGAGTTCCGCCCATCATGGATTGCATCTTGGGCGACGGGATGCTGTGTGCTGTTGGAAGAACGGTACGGATGCTAGGCGAAGAAGCAGACTTGAGTCGAGCACGCAGAGATTGAGCTCGAGATCGAGTGGTGGTATGGGCCGAGAAAGAGACCGAGAGCGCACGCGTGGGAAGGCAGGCAAGTCGAGATGGGAGCGAAGCAGCAAAGCAAGGCAAGGCAAGGCAAGGCAAGGCAAGGCAAGGCAATCTACAAGCGGTTGCGAACTGCGGCACGTGGGGATCAAAGTCGAAGCGCAACGGGCTTGGGGAGAGGGCGCAGATGAGGAGAGAAACGAGACTTGTGCGAAAGCGGGCCGAAGAGCGATGCGAGCGATAGGAGCGATGTGAGCGATGCAAGCGATGCAAGCGATGCGAGCGTGTGTGGGTGGGTCGAGTTAGGGGAGCGGCTATGGGAGCGCCTAGGAGAAGAAGAGCGGACGGCGGGCGAGCAAGAGGGATCGAGTCGAAGAGGGAGAGGGATGGATGGAGGATGATTGTGAGGGCGATGGAATGCGTGTGTGAGATCGAGCGAGGGCGAGCGCGAGCCAACAAAGGCAGGCGGGGCTGGACTTGGCTGGACTTGGCTTGGCTTGGCTTGGCTGGGAATCAATCGCAGCTGCGCCCTCTCCGATCGCAGTCGCAGTTGGCTGCGCAGTTGGCGGCGCAGTTGGCGGCGCGGTACTGTACGGTACGGTACCAGGCTCGACTGGAATTTCCACTCGACAGACAGCTGGGCGCGCGTCAGGGGGGGTCCGATCGATCGGGCGCGCGAAAGCGCAGCGATGATTTCTGATTCCAAAGTTGGCCGTCCGAAGCGAGAGAGCGGTGCATGGCAGCAGCGAGCCGAAGCCAAGCCGAAGCCTCCTCGCAGCTAACTTAGCAGAGAAGCAGCAGAGAGCCAACACTTTCCGACGGCTGTGAGATTGCAAGAGCCATCGGAGCTGAGCCGACAGACGACGACGACGAGTCATGTGATGTGCGAGACGAGCATTCGGCCCTTCCGAAGGGAGCCAAGAGAGGGAGAGGGAGAGAGGGAGCTAGGCGCTAAGTGGAGCCAGCTCAGGTGGAGCCAGCTCAGGTGGAGCCAGCTCAGGTGGAGCCAGCGGGAGCCAAGTTGGTCGAGCCGAGCTGCAGCAGCTGCAGGTCATTTTGCGATGCACGCACGCACGCACGCGCCGCCGCCTTGGGTTGCATTCGCATGCATTCGCATGCACTCGCCTGCACTCGCCCTCGCATATTGCAACTCGACTCGGCGCTCACTGCTCCTCCTCGTCGTCGACATGCTCTAAAAGTCACCGGCTCGGCCGCCCATTCCCTTCTGCTCTCGTCTCTTTTCTTGCTAGCGCCTCGCTCCGTCTCGAAGCGTGCCAACCCTGGGCAACCCTGGGCAACCCTGGGCGCCGGCACCATCCCTTCCTCTTCGACCCTCACTTCCACCACCACCACCACCACCAGCAGCAGCCGCGCCCACTTCTATGAAATCCCCACCTCGCATCTGACCCACCAGGGCTCCCCGTCCACATGCAGGCGGCCAACCCTCCCCTTCGCGGCGCCTCGCCGCCCACAACTCGGTCTTCAACTTCACCCGCTCCCGCCACGCCCTCGGCCACGCCCTCGGCCACGCCCTCAGCCACGTCCAGCATACCCGCAAACCAGCATGCTCTCCCTTTCATGGCCAACCACCATCGTCTACACAATCCAGACGACCCAAAACTCAGGGCAAATCCTAGCTTCAAGTCCCGCCGCTCTTCCCTCCTAGCAAACGTCCTCAAACCAAAGTCGGCAAAGCTTCCCGTAACCACCCTCGCTCCTCCTCCCACCTCGCTCCGCACCCCGACCTCCCCTTCGACCAGGATGCACAACCCGCATGTCGTCCCTGCATCCAAACCCCACCCGGCCACCACCGATTCAGCCGAACAGCAACAAGTACAAGCATCGCTCCAGCCTGACTTTCAGCCTCAGCCTCATCGCTACAACAATGCAAGCAATCACGACGTCAACCCACATCCCAACAGCGCCTCCTCCGACACACCTCGCGACTCGCTGCCCTCCCTCGATGCCGCAGTCACCGCGCTGCCTCACTCCAATCGCAGG
The DNA here is from genome assembly GCA_030849465.1 of Moesziomyces globuligerus. NCBI lineage: Eukaryota > Fungi > Basidiomycota > Ustilaginomycetes > Ustilaginales > Ustilaginaceae > Moesziomyces > Moesziomyces globuligerus. Next base: position 289,736 of record JARVLF010000002.1, read on the forward strand.
CTCAGCAAAAGTCTCGAACACGAGCTCGCACACTCCTCGGCCCCATCCACCTCCTCCTCCGCTCTCACCCGCTCCAGGCCATCCTCTCCCCTACCCACCATAGCGCTCTCCCCTTCCACGCGCATCCCTCCTTCTCACTCTGCCAGCCAACCCTACGCCTCCTCCTCTCCCTCCGACCCCGTCGATGCTCAGCTGGTAGACCGCCCGACAGACAAGCCCGCCTCACTACCGCATTCCACCTCGGCATTCGTCACCTCGCCTCAGCGTTTCTCCAGTCTCAATCGCCGCTCGGCCGCGCGACTCGCCCTGGATTCCACCCCACCAACCTCCCTCATCATTCCTCGTGGCCTTGCACGCGACATCAACGCCGAGCTCGAGTCGCCCACCTCGACAGATCCCCTCCCCTCAGATCCTCCCCGCAACGAGAGAAGGATGAGCATGCTCGATTTCCTCGCCGCTGACACCACCACCTTCCCACCTCAGCCTAACCACGCCAGCCTCTCCGCGGAGCATCTGCCCCGCGCCGCCGCACATTCAACCTCACGCTCCGACACCGCCATCGCCGCGTCCGTCCCACCGTCCATGCCCTTGATCCAGGCAAGTCGCCAGCTCAGGCTCGATCCATCCGCCTCCAACTCTCCTTCCTCCTCGCGCTACTCCACGCTCGACCTTTGCGACAAGGTCGCTCTCAGTGTAGAGCCTCTCGTCGATCGTCTCACCATGTTTGGCTCCATGCAGTCCAGCTCAAACTATTCCCTCGCTGGCACCGTCGTCGTCCAGGTCCCCAAACTCGACGTGCCCCGCATCTCCGCCGCAGCCGCCCTCAACCGCGACGGCAGCGTGTCTGATCAACCCGCCATCCACGTCGAAGCCCTCACCGTCCGCTTCATCGGCTACTCGATCTACGTCGATGCAACCGGTAGATTCAACGCCATCAAACTCGCAGAGGTCTCGCAAGATCTCCTTCAGCCCCAAGGTTGCTCCTGCCCTGTGCCTCTGGTCGAGGTCGACGAATCACCAGCAACCGATGCCGCCCACGCCGCCATCCACCAAACGGTCAAGTACGAGACAGAATTCGACCTCTCCATCCCTGGCTGGCTCCCCGCCTCTCAGCGCTCCCGCTTCGGCGCTACCTTCTACTGCGTACAGGCCAGCGCCACCGTCGAGGGCAAAGCCGTCGTCTCCGCCCTCGCCAGCTTCGGTCGCAGGGGCTCCGACGCTCAATCTCCCAGCATCAACACCGCTAGATCCCTCGAAGCTGAACAACGCGATGCCGTCATCCTAGCCACGGCTGCTGCGCGCAAGCAACCCCTTCCGCCAGCACCTGCCGTCTCCAAGTCCAAGAACAAGGGCACTTGGCTCAACAAGACCGCAAAACAGTTGCAGCTCAGATCCTCCAGAAAGTCCTCCGGATCAGAACTCGAGCAGGCCAGCTCGGTCGCAAACGCTCGCCGCGGTTCGGGCAACAAAGACGTGGGATCCGACGAGCGCGATCCCCTCTTTTCCAAGACCACCGAGGCATCCAACCAGACTCTTCCGAATGGACAACACCACGTCGACAGCGAGTGCATCAGCATCTTGGTCCGACGCTGCAGAGACGTCGTGCCCGTGCCCGTCGCCAGGCTGGCGAGACTCGGCACCACCGGTGACGTGGCAAGCGCCGACGACGCACCACCACAGTCCTTTTCCCAGAGCATGCTTGCCCTCGCCAGATTGCAAGACGCTCCGACTAGCTCCAGCGCACCTCCCGCTCCTCCCGCAACAGCGCCCTCCGCCGCGCTGACAACCGGGAGGCCCACCCTCCCCACGTCGCTCTCTGCGCCGACCGCCATCACACAGCTCGCCGACTCGCAGCGAGCACTCGAGCTCCCCATCGCGAGTGATGCGGCCGCTGCGGCTAGCCAACAGGTCTCGTTGCCCGCTCTCGCTCCGTCCCCAAGGATCGATGCCAATCCAGCACGCATGGACCAGAGCGCAACGACGCCGGATACCGAGCGGGAACAGCGGTCCATCTTATCACCAGCACCAAGCGCCTTCGATGCACCTCGTGATCCAGCCAAGCTGGCCGCAGCATCCTCGAGCCTGACGCCGTCAGCGACGCTGCCCAATCTGCCCACATCGCGGAGCCGAGCTTCGTCGTTGCTTGACTCGCGCTTTGGCAACGCCAACTCGCCCCCGCGCACCTCGTCCAGATCAGCTTCCGTCGCCCGCACATCCGCTCCCATGCGGCACTTTGTCCATCGTCCAACGCTGCATCTGCCGCAGACGCTCGGTGTAGCCCCGGACAAGGACGCCGACGGAGGCCTCAACTTTTCTCTCACGCTTTCATTGCCCTCGCACGTCCACGTTGCAGGTCCCAGGAGCGACGTGCTCAGCTTTGGCGTTCAGATCGAAGCCGGCCGAACCGAAGGCTGGGACGTGCTTCGCAAGTGGGGTGGCTTACGGCTCAAAGATATGGAGCTCGTGTGCCTCCAGACAGAAAAGCACAGCTCCATGCCATCCCGCTCCTTCTGTGCCGCATTCCCCGTACCGCCACCGCCGAACAAGGTCGAGGCAGCTGATCTGCCTCTCGTCACCTCCTCGCGCAGGTCGAATGTGGCCTCGGACCCAGCACAGACAGCAGCCGAGAAGCGTCTCCGTGGAAGCTACGACCGTTCGCTTGTCCTCGAACACATCACACTCGCCAACCAAGGCAAGGCGCCCCATCCGATCCAGCACAACGTCGAGCGCCTCCGCACCACGATCGTAGGCCCACCGCCCTTCGTGCTTCGCAAACGTACCCCCGGCAACCCCCCCGAACAGAATGGCGAGGCCTCGCAGAAGAGCAAGGGCAAGTCCACCAGCAGGGGAGAGGCCGCAGCCGCCGAAAGACCGGCAGGTACAGCAAGGACCCCGCAGCATGCCAGTCCTTCTGGCTCCGGTACCAACACGCCGGATGGCACTTCGCAGAGCGCTGGTCTCAGCTCACTGAGGGCTGCGTTTGCTCCGACGGCTCAGGTCAACGCCTCGCGCTCCCGCGCGAGCGTGATGCAGCCCGTGCCCAGGGCGCTGGCGCGCTCCAACAACTCGAGCAGCTCTTCGCTTCGAGCAGCCTTCCAAGGCTCCGACGGCTCCAGTGCGATGCAGCCGGCGCCGCGCCCGGGCACCGCTGGCGCAGCGTTCGCGGGAGCCTCCTCGCCCACTGCGGGCGCGGGTCGAAGCAGGAGACCCATTCCATTTGACATGGACTTGACGGATGGGCAAGCGCAGCCCAGCCGCAGCATCGGAGGCGATGGGCTCGACCAGGCGGATCCCGCGACCGCACCCCTGGACAACGTCACGGCAAGTGCAGCGCGCGCAGCACCGCGCACACCTTCCGACGATGCCGCAGCCTTGGAGGGCTCGGGCACCAACTCACAGCGTGGCAACGTCCCGGAAGGTTCGGCGCGTGAACGTCAGGCGGCCGCCTCGACGTCAGCAGCAAGGCCCGGGCTCACGACCAGTGTCTCTACACGGCCTGGAACACGGACGGCGCCGCGTAGGAGTCGCTTTGAGACGGCGATCACTCGACTGTCAACCTTTGCGAGTTCCATGCTGGAGCAACCGACGGAGTCCTCGGGCACTAGCCTGAGCCAAGAGCTTCGGGGTGACCGCACTGCGCCTCAGGAAGAGGGCGCGGCAGCAAGTCTGCGTGCGTCCTATGCGTTTGCCGGCGACGATGGCCAAGGAGTGGATCTGACGAAAGGACGAGTGCGCATGACGATCAATCTGCCACTAGTCTCGAACGACCTGGAGGCCTCGCGCAAGGCAGGCAGTGCACAGCTCATCCCGGACTTCGAGAGCCCCTACGTGCGCGTTCGCCACAAGCTCAAGGTCAAGCTCGGCTTTGGGCTCAAGTCCAACGTTGCCTCTGGGCAGGATGGAGAGGACTGGGCGCAGGCGCTGGTCATGTGCGTGCCGGTTCGCTTCACAGAAGCACCACCCAAGGAGGTTCAGGAGCAATTCGGACCGGTCCATGGAATCGCAGCATCCACACGCCCAGTACGGTCAGGATCGCAGGGTGCGCCAGATCGAATCAGGGACGGCGAGACGACGGTGACTTCGCCTGGAGTAGCGCCAGGAGAAGACGAGACAGCGGCACGATCTGCGTCGAGATCGGAGGCCACGTTTGCGGAGCCTCTGCTGCCAGCCTACGCTCAGCTCTTCCGAGAGGACGGCTCGCGTCTGGCGGACGAGGGCGAAGATCTGCCGCGCTATCCCGGTCGTATGTCGGTGGTGGGAGAGATCGACGAGGAGCCAAGCAACAGCACTGCGGCACTGGAAGATGTGCATGGATCGGTGGCCGCCACCACGGAGCGCGCCGGTCATTCGCTCTCGACGGTGGACGAAGATCAAGTGGCCAGCTCGAGGAGGGTGTCGGAAGAAGCGGAAGGGGGCTCTCAGAATGGAACCGACCTGTCTGCGCTCGCTACTCTGGTGATGCCACCGGAAGAAAGCATGTCGTCCTCAAGGTCCATACCGCTCGGGACTGCGCCTACGCCCATGGACCGTACGACGAGCCTGCCTGGCCACCGCGGATCCATGCGGATGCTGCCGGCTGGCTCGTTTGGGCTGCGGCCATCGCCGTCGCATCCGACGCTGCCGCAGAGCGCCATGGCCTCGACGTTCATGGAGCGAGGTGGGTCTGCGCTCGGCAAGGCGCGGATGGGCTCGTCTGCGTTCGACCCGCTTCCGGCGCGGCCGGGGATGCGTCGGCGTTCGGCGACGACGGCGTCGCTGATGACGTTCAGCCGGATCACGCCTGCCGAGGTGGTGGACGAGGCGCTGGTGACGAACGCGCTCGACGACGACGACGACGACGACGATCGCCTTGACCGGCTGCAGCGCCTGGACACGCTCGATGCGCTTGGCGCGCATGCGGCGCGCGAGACGGGCAGCTCGGGGCAGGAGGACGACGGCGACGACGACGACGTGGACGACGACGAGGACGGCGAGGTGGTGCGTGAATTGGACGTGCGCTCGGACGTCGAGAGTGGCGAGGACGAGAGCGACGAGGCAGCCGAGCACGCCGGGATGCGCATGCAGATGCACGCGCAGCTTAGCGGGAGCGATGCCGAGCACGAGGTGGACGATAGCGGCATCGGCCGTGCGCTTTAAGCGTCCCGATAGTGGAAATTTGCACTGTCTCATGAGGAGCTTTACAGGTCGTGGTGGTGTGATTGCATGCACTGTTTCGACCATGAGAGGATGATGCTTGGACTAGGTTGGATTGGATTTGGCGAGTGGCGAGTGAGACAGACTACTGTAGGGTTGAGTGGTCGAAAGGGGTTTTGAGATGGTCCAAGCGAGGCGATGTGGAGCTGGGATGGGGGGATTTTTCTTGGCGTTGAGTTGAAACGCGGGGAGCCCAAGAAAGGTGGAATGCCGAGCTCTGACTTGTTGCTCTCGACTTGCACTCCAAGAGGAAACGGTCGTGGTCTCCATCATCGCTCATCTACATCGACACGAAGCTCGATATCGCCGCAGTCACCATCGACACTGGATCAGTGCCGCTCTTGCTCGATAGGTGCGCACGTCTGTACCGCCTCCATCTCCAGCCGGCCAAGGTCTGCATCCATTGGCCTGACCATATCATCGCACCTTGCGGCCCGCTCGGCAGCTGTCCGCCTGACCGGCCCCGTCTAGCCGACCACCTCTTGGGCTCCGCTAGCGCGCGTCACACGGTCTTGGAGGCGACTCGCTCTTGCACGCTCCTTGGCACTGCACCGCTTTGCATTGCTCGGCTTAGCTGCTGGCTGTTTTCCTCTGCGCGGGCGTGGGCAACGGCCGCGCAAACTCACCAACGATGTACGTGTTCGAGTTGGCGACGACGGGGACGATTTCGTTTGGCGACTTCGTCTCGAGCGGCTCGCTGGTGGCGCAGATCGGCGAGGCGACGCAGCTGCGCTCGCGCGTGCGCGCCGTTCTAAAGGAGCACCGAGCGGGCAGCGCCTCGACCAGTACGCGCCCACGCGCGGGATCCAAAGACGTCGACCTGCGCACGCCGACGTCGCCGATCGAGTCTTCGGTGTCGAGCGAGTCGGACTGGACGCAAATCATCGGTGCGCTCGAGGCGTATCTTCCGAGCGTCGTCGCGGTGTTCAACTGCGTACAGACCGACGATCTGCTGCTACGCTACGAGCCCGTGTTTTCCTGGCGCACCTGTCTCTCCTCTTGGCGCTTCCGAGCTCCGCAACGCATCGACCTCGCCGGACTGCACTACGAACTCGCCTCGGTCCTCCTCACGTACGCGCTTGCACTGGCGAACCTCGCCACAACGACGGTGGCGTCTTTGGGCAACTTTGAGCGCGAACGCGGGTTGAGCGGCGAGGAGCGCAAGGCCAAGGACGAACGGTTGAGGTGGAGTGCAGATACGATGTGTCGTGCTGCGGGCGTGCTGGTCTACCTGTCGGAAGAACTGCTGCCAAAGTGGCGCAGCAGTGTAGGGATGGTGGAAGGCGTGCCGCCAGAGTTGACGTCCGAGGCGACGCTCGCGCTCAGCAAGGTGTGCATGGCACACGCCCAGGCGTTGGCCATCCGTAAGCTCGTGAGCCCCAGCATCGGTATCGCCGTCGATACGCTCACTCCAGGTCCACCGCTGGACCGCTCGCATCCCAGCCCAAGTCTGCTGGCTAAGCTGCATCTCAATGTTGTCGAGCAGCTCGATAGCGCGCTCGGGTTGCTCAAGACGGTGGGGGGTAAGACGGTCAAGGCGAGCATGGGCAATGCCAACGCATCCGAGGCAGTGCACCACGAGGACGACTTGGCACGTCGCGTGTCTGCGCAAGAGGGAGACGGCAAGACAAAGCTGTTGGCCAAGCTGCGTCTTGGTAAAGACCGAACGGCGGGTCGAGTTTCAGGTCCGCACGATGCCACACCCACCTCGACCGGCTCTGGAGGTGGACGCGTCGAGCTCGAGATCAGCAGTAGTCTGTTGAGGTATCTGGGTTCGAGTGTCGTGTTGCATCGGGCGTTGGCGTACAAGTGGTTGGCCATCGATGCGGGCGAGAACGGTGAGCGGACAGGCGAGGCGATTGCGCTCCTCGCACTTGGCTCGTCGCTCCTCTCGAAAGACGGCTCGGGTCTCGCGCAGCTCTCGCTCTCCAAACGTCGCGAGCGCGGCGCAGAGGCCGAGTTGGCTACGATCGATCATTGGCTTGCTGCGTATCGTAAGCTCAACGACACGGTGGCCTTTCAACCCGTACCCTCCGCGCAGAGTGTTCAGGCCAAAGTACCCGCAGGTCGCGCAGCTCTGGCCGTCAAGACGTATACGCTTCCCGAACCGCGCTTCGGTCCGGGCAGCGCAGGGTATACCGGTAGGGGTGGTGAGCTGGATACCGAAAACCTCCATCGGTTGAGCGCAGACCATCCGGCACGCGCCAACCTCGTCGGCCTCTCGCCTCGCCAGGCCGGCCACTACGCAGGTCATGGCGCCTACTACTAGACACCCCCTTACCCCAACCCTTCCTCTTTCACGCATGCACACATACGATGCAACCCGCATTTGCTCGCACTCTGCTCTGCTGTGCTTGTCCTACGAGCGCGATGGATGCCACTCATGACTCATGACTCTGGCACTCTGGGATGCGATGAAATCACCAAGGCTTGGACTTGGACACAGACGCAGTGGGTTGGAATGGGTTGCAAAGCGGAGGGTCTAGGTGCGGGTACGAGCCTTGATGCGCGCGAGGAAATCCGCCGCACCGGCTGCAGCCGTCGGGGCCACGCTACGCTTCTCGGCCTCGAGCCCCGCGGCGGGCAGGGCGGGCAGTAGCGTCGTCGGCGTCTTGGAGGCGAGTCGCGACGGACGCATCGACGCGGCAGCGGCGAGGTTGGTGCGATCGGCCAAAGCGGGTTTGACAGGCGAGAGGCGTGCGGCGACGAGCTCGCTCGGATTCGACGTGGATCTCACCATCGCCCCCTCGTTCTGGCTGGAGCAGGTGCCGAGGCCGAGGACGGGTTTGGCGGTGCGTCGGACGGGAGTGAACGACGCAGCCGGCCGCGAAGGTGACGGCGCATACACCGCACGCACCTCCTTTTCCCTCGTCCGTACCGCCGCGTCCGCTTCACCCTCGTTCTTGCGCTTCCGTCCAATCCCCTCGACCGCACTGGCCGGGGTCTCGTCGGCTTGCCCCTCATGGCTGACTTTGTCAACTTGACGTGGTTTTTGACTTTGCGTGTTGGACTCGGGTTTGGCGAGTGTGTGGAGAGCTTCGAGCTCGAGCTTGAGCTGTGCCGCCTGGTGCTGGGCGTCGACGGCCTCCTTCTGCGCGTGCTCGTAGCGCGCCGAGAGCTTGGTGTAGCGCGTGGCGTACTTCTTGGCCTCCTTGAGTGCGTCGAGGATCTTGGAATCCGCCTCCTCGATCTCGTCTGCCTTGCGACCCAACTCGTCCTCGAGCTCGGCGATCCTCGTCTGCAGATACCGCACCTCGTCCTCCACCTCCTCGAGCCTCTTGTTTGTCTCCGTGTCCTGCTGCTGGGTTTGGGATTGTTCGAGCTCCTTGTTCCTGCGCTGGGCAGCGGCGTACTGTTGGTTGAGCATCTCTTCGGTAGACCGGGCAGCGGCGAGGTCGGTCTTGAAGCGGAGGAGCACGTCCTCCTGCGCGGCGACGCGCTCGGTGAGCTCGGCAGCGCTCTGTCGCGAAGCGGCGAGATCGGTGCGGAGCGTCTCGAGTGCCTGGGGCGTGATGAGCTCTGGTGCGGAGCGTTCGGCTTCTTCCTGGAGCTCGGCGAGCTCCTCCTTGAGCGTCCAGTACTCGGCATTGCGCGCGTGCATCGCCGCCTCGCGCTCGGCCAGCACAGCCTCGAGCTCCGCATGCCTCGTCGTGAGCCGCGCGAGCTCGTCGCGTGCGACGCGCTCAGCCTCCAGCGCCACATCCCGCTCCTGCGTCGCCGCAGCACCCTCGGCGCGCACGCGAGTGAGCTCGCCCTGCGTCTGAGCGAGCTCACCGTGCTGCGCCTCTATGCGACTGTGGAGGGTGGAGAGCTCGAGCTGCGTGGCTTGGTGGGCGGTGCGTTGGGCATCGTACTCGGCGCCGAGGCTGGCGAGTTGCGATTCGAGCGGTTCGAGCGATTCGAGCCGGTCGGCGTCGGCAGAAGCAGCTTCGCGCTGCTCGGCAAGCGCCAGCTCCGCCGCCGACATCTGGAGCGTCAGGCTGGTGCACCTGTCCTCGGCCCGGCGCAGCGCGGCGCGCACCGAGGCCAGCTCATCACCCTCGGCCTCGAGCTCCACCACCCTCGCCTCGGCGGCCGCCAACGCCGCACCGAGCCGCAAGAGCTCCGCATCCGGCGCCGAGTCGGTCTGCATATCCGCCTCGCGGGTCTCGGCGACCACGGGCGTGGCGGAGAGCTGGGCCTGGAGCTGCTCGAGCTCGCCGAGCAGCTCCGTCTTTTCGGCTTCGAGCTCGTCGATCGTCTCTTGGGCGAGCACCTGGTTGGTGCGCGTGCGCGCGAGGTCGTGCTGTGCAGCATGCAGCTGGCGTTGCAGCAGCCCAATCTGCTCGTTGCGCCGCAGCACGCGCGCTTCCAACTCGTCCACCTGCCCCCGCAACGCATCCACCACTCCACCCCTCTCCACCCCCACCACCTCTTGTACCTCTGTCGCCTCTGTCGCTTCTGGTACCTCTGCTGTGGCTGGCTGGGTCTGAGGAGCGGGGGCACCGAGGGCGGAGAGGGCGGAGGAGGTTTCGCGGACGTAGTCTATCCAGCGGGTGTGCGTCTCGTCGACGCCGTGCGACTGGCGCTCGAGGAGGTCGACGATGCGCGCCTGCTGCGCGAGCACGCGCTGGAGCGCCTCGACCTGCGTGCGGTGGAGCTCGATCGCATGGAGCCGATCCTTCTTGGCGGCGAGCTCGTGGACGATGCTGTGCACCTCATCGGTGCGCTGTCTGCGTTCGGTGAGCTCGGCCTGGAGCGCCTCGATCTGCGCCGCCGCGTTGCGTGCGGCCGCCTCGCTCGTCAGCTCGGCCTCAGCCACCGTCTGCGCCAACCGCGCCTCGACGCCGGTGAGCTCCGCCTCGAGATGGGCGCTGCGTGTCTTTTCGTGCGCGAGCTCTTGGGTGAGCTGCGCAGTGTCGGTGTCGGGGCGGGAGTGGGCGGTGTCGAGCTGGTGTTGGAGGTGGGCGATGGTGTCGGCCTGGTGTTGGGCGTGGGTGTGGGCGATGCGGGCCTCGATGGCGGCAAAGGTGGCTTGGCGCGCATGCTCTTCCCATGCCTTGCGCAGGGTTTCGATGTCGTCGAGGAGGTCCGAGTCGAATCGCCTCGCGAGCCTTGTCTTTCCATTCGGCGTGGTGAGGTGCGTGGTGGTGGGCGCGACGATCGAGCGGTCCGGATCGTGGACGAGGCTCTGATCGAGCGTATAGTACTTGTCCTCCTCCTCCTGCTGCTTTTCCGAGTTCGGGTCGTGGGTGGCGATGATCGCCGTGAGTCTACACAGCAACCTGCGTGCGCCCTTGATCTCGGCCGCATCGTGCGCTGCCTCGTCTTGCGATGCTGCGTCGGCGCCGGATGCGCCCAGTTGTGCTCGGAGCGTGTCGAGCTGGGACTGGAGCTGGAGCTTCTGGTGTTCGGTGTGCGCGAGCTCTTCGTTGAGGCCGACGTTTTCGAGCTCGAGCATGTGCAACTGCTGCCTCGCCCTCGAGGGCGAGTCCCAGTCGGCGGCGTCGAGCGGGAGGATGCTGATGCGTCGCGCACGGGCGAGCGGCGTACTCGTACCCACATCGGGCAACGACGCAAGCGAAGTATCCGCCATCATGATGCAAGGAGGATGGTGGATCGTCGTCAAGCTGCCCAGAGCGGCGCAGTCGCTGGCTTGCCACTGCTAACATCAGTCGAGTGTATATGCAGTGCCAGAAGCGTTTGCAGGTGTGGAGGCGCGCGCCTTTTCAGTCCGCAACAACACCCGCCCAAAATTCCAAGCGTGTCCCGCATCACGTGCATTTCCCACGCCCCAATTCTCGCTCTAACATTCAAAGGCCGAAATTGCACACAGCTTGCCGCCACTCCCACATGCCACTCCTCAACGCCTCGACGCCTCGACCCGAGTTGGATTGGATCTGTACACTCTGTATTGCAGCCTGGCCCGATCGAAAAACGAGGGGGCTACTGTCCGGAAGCCTTTGCGATGGTGGTGTCGTACTTTCGGATGAGGTCTGCGGAGCCCTCGGTCTGGGAGAAGGCAAAGCCGCGCGTGCGACGCATCCTCTGGACGGCGCGGACCTTTCGGATGGCCTTCTGGAACTGGTCCATGCGCGGGCGGTAGTCCTGGAGGTTGTACTTCTGGACCTCCTGGACGATGTGGTACGAGTCTGGGTGGTAGGTGCGTTTCCAGTACTTCCAGCAGAGGTCGCGCATCAAGCACAGCGTCGGGACGACGAGCATGGCGAGCCAGAAGCCCGAGAATGCGTAGAGGCGCGGGACGATGCCGTCGTACTCTTTGCTGAAGCCGAGCCGCGGCGCGATGAGCGCGTAGATGGCTACGAAGGCGATGGTGAAGGCGAGCGAACCGGGGATGGCGGCAAACGTATACTTGGTCCAGAGGTCCGAGATGAGCGCCGCCTTGCCGAGCACGGTGACGAGCACCACCATGAAGAGCGTCGTGCCCCAGATCCACGAGTAGCTCGCATAGCCCTCGGCGAGCTGCGGCGAGCCCCAGAAGATGACCGTGACGAATAGGTAGGTGACGAGGCTGTGGAAAAACGCGTTGGCAGTCCAGCCCCAGAAGCGACGCTTGTCAAAGTACACCTGCCCGTACAGCTGCGGATAGCGATCGAGCATGCGCGCCGAGAGGAACTGATCAAAGATGCCGATCACCAGCGGCGGCAGCACGGTAAAGATGACGTTGTAGAACGAGAGCGTCCACGACTCGAACGCCACCTGGCCCGAGAACGAGTTCTGGAACGAGTACCAGAAGAGCGTCATGTACAGCGTGATGTTCTTGTAGAAGCTGTACAGGATCATCTTGCTCAGCCGCGCGTACGACCAGCTGCCGTGGACGAGCAGCAGCTTGCGCAGATAGCGGAACTGCGAGATGGCCACGTCGGCCGATCGCGCCGCCTGCAGCCCCTCTACGCCGCTGATGCCGACGCCGACGTGCGCCGCCTGGATCATCGACACATCGTTGGCGCCATCGCCGATGGCGAGCAGCAGCGACGACATGTTTTTCTTGACCAGCTTGACCACGAGCGCCTTCTGCAGCGGCGAGACGCGGCAGCAGATGACGGCCTTGCACAGCACGGCGAGCTCGAGGAAGACCTTGGCGAGCTGCTTGTCGAGCGCAAACGCGAGCGACTTGCCGTCGATGACGAGCGCCATCTCCTCCTGCTCGACGCCGGCGGTGGAGCGCTGGTTCTTGATCGCCTGCAGCCGCTTGTTGAGCACCTCGGCGGTGTCGTGCAGATTCTCCTCGTTGACGATGACCAGGTTCATCGACTCGGAGATCAGGCGGCACGAGAGTCCGATGTTGATCGCCGTCTCCTGCCTGTCGCCGGTGAGCACCCAGATCTTGATGCCCGCCGACTGGAGCGTGTGGATGGTGTCCGGCACGCCCTCCTGCAGCTTGTCCTCGATCGCCGTGGCGCCGAGCAGGAAGAGGTTCTGCTCGATCATCTCGGCCGCCTTGTCGAGCGCCTCGCTGCGGCCCTGGATGGTGGCGGCCGCCTGGTCGTAGATCTTGGCCCACTGGCGGTACTCCTGCTCGCCGACCTCGCGCATGGCGATGCAGAGCGTACGCAGCCCCTCGGTCGCGTAGTCCTCGAGGTGGATCATCGTCTGGTCCGTAAACGGCTGGTTCTCGCCCAGCCGGGCGAGGATGACCGTGTCCGCACCCTTGCAGTACAGCTTGATCTTGCCGTCCGGACACCGCACCACGGCCGACATGCGCTTGCGCGTCGAGTTGAACTCGCACACGTTGAGGATCTCCCACTCGCGCTCGGTGCCGCGCACGTTGACAAACACCGAGCGCGGCTTGCGCGTGGTGAACTGGTAGCCGAGCCCCTCTGCGCCGGCGACGAGCGCCGCCTCGTCCGGGCTGGAGGCCTGGAAGATGACCTTGTCGCCCTTGCGTTCGGGGATCACCGTGTGGCAGACGGCGAGGAGCGTGAGGAACTCGTCGATGACGGCGCTGCTGCCATCGTCGGGCGTGCGGCCGTCCATGATGGCGCGGAGCTCGTGCCAGGTGCGCTGGCCGCCGATCTCGCGTCCGTCCGGGCCGATCTCGCCGGTGCCCTGCTTGCTCTCGTCGATGACGTCGGTGAACGAGATGCCGCCGATGCTGGCCTGCTTGAACTCCATCTCGTTGCGCGTCAGCGTGCCCGTCTTGTCCGAGAAGATGTAGTCGATCTGGCCGAGCTCCTCGACGAGGCTGCTGGTGCGGCAGAGCGCCGGCGTGTCGGTGGGCGCGTAGTACATGTCGAGGTCCGAGTTGATGAGCATCGCCTGCTGGTACTTGACCACCTCGACGGTGACGATGAGCGAGATGGGGATGAGGTTGTTGTAGGCGATGACAAAGGTGAGGATGTCCTCGACAAACTGGCGTGCGCGGCCCTTTGCGCCGTCGTCGAGGAGGAGGTACTGCATCTTGTTGGCGTAGGCCGTGTTGCGGACGATGGCGCCGATGGACGAAGCGACCGAGAGCGCGAGGAGGAGGATGAAGAGGAGGAGGATCTGCACGTTGACCTGCTTCTCGACGGCGGTGCGCTTGATGGGGGTGGCGGTGGCGTTGCGCATGAGCTTGGTCTCGTGGCCGGTGAAGACGACGAGGCCGTAGACCCAGGGCGTGTTGCGGAGCTGCGCGCCTCGGAGGAGGAGCTGCTCGGGGCTGAGCGGCGCCTTGCGCATGGGCGTGCCGCTGAAGCCGGGCGTGGAGCTGAGCTGGATGTTGAGCGTGGCGTCAAACGTGTAGAGGCTGTTGTTGGGCTGTTCGGAGACGAGGTTGCCGCGGAGCGTCGAGGCGGCGCTGGACGAGGTGAGCTTGGCCGTGTCGGGCGAGCCCTGCTTGATCTTGAGGTTGGTCTCGCCGTCGAGGTTGGCAGTCTCGATGTAGCAGAGCGCCTCGGGCTCGGAGCTGGAGAGGAGGACGAGGTCTGCAGGGAAGAACTCGTTGTTCTCGACGCGGATGATGTCGCCGACGCGGATGTGGCGCCATCTGCGGGGTTCGAAGGCGCCCGAGCCCGGATCGAGGACGTGGGAGATGCGTGCGTTGAGCTCCGAGTCGGACTGGTGGCGCTTGATGTCCTCCTTGATCTCCTTGAAGGCGGAGGCGAGGAGGACGAGGGCGAGGGGGACGATGGTGGTCCATCGGTTGGTGGGCGAGACGCCGGGGATCTGCTGGATGCAGGCGGTGAAGAGGAAGAAGACGTTTGCGTACTTGCTGAACTGTTCGACGAGGAACTTGGGGAGGAAGGTGACGACGTTGTACTTGCTGGTGCTGACGTAGTTGTCGAGAAAGTCGCACTTGTCGTTGGCGAGCGGGTCGTTGAGCTGGACGATGCGATCGCCCTCGCGCTTCTCCTGCTGGCGCCTTCTGCGGAAGACGGTGTCGACGTCGGCCTTGAGCGTGCGCATGCTGCGTTTGAGTCCGTCCATCATGCCGTCGCGCGGAGGTCTGCGGCTGGTGCCCGAGGTGCGTCCTGCGGCGCCGAATTGCGAGCGGCGCGAGCCGCTGCTTCTGCCGCGGGCACCAGGCGCAGCCGCCTGTGTCGAGGAGTAGGGGAGGTAGCCTGGATCGTCTCCGGGGCCGATCTCGTCGTCGGCCTCGATGCTTTTGAAGCTGTTGCGCGTAGCATACGCATCGGCGAAGGGGCCTTCGGACGAGTAGCCGCCGTGCTCGTATCCTGCGGGGGTCTGTGCGGCGGCGGCCAAGGGCAGACCCGACTCGACGCTTGCGTGCATGTGGCTGCCGAAGTTGGTGCGCGGCGCGTCGAGGCCCATGGCGGTATCGTGGTGGTCGAACGAGGCGGTGGAGGCGGCGAAGGGGTCTTGCTGGTAGCGCGGAGCGTTGGGCGGATAGGCCTGCCTGCTCGCCGAGGGTGTGGTGGCGGCAAAGTTGTCAAAGTCATCGCCGATCAGGTCCGGGTCGTCTGCATCGACGAGGACGTGAGAAGGGCCGTGTGCTGCGCGCGGCGCGGCAAAGCTGTCTTGGGAGTGGCCGAAGTCGGCAAACGGGTCTGGGTTGGGGGCGTTGGGTCGTGCTGGTTGGCCGGGCGGCCGGACGAAGTCGTCAAAGTCGTCCATGGCGGCAGTGGCGGCTGTGAACTATAGCTGTAGCAGCGCGATGTGCTACGTGAGCATCGAGAGCGGTTCGGCGGCAAGAGATGGCGATGTGGACGAGGAGCAAGAGGCAGTTGACGTTTGTGCGTGCACAGCCAGCCAAGCAGCCCAGCAGCTCAACAGCTGAGACACGCGCTTCAAGCACTGCCCTTCTCTCCATTCTCTCGCTCGCGTCAAAAGCCCGTAGCTGCAGCCACAGCCGGCGTAACAACCGCAGTAAGAAAAAAAAGGTCGGCGAGCTCGGGATTCGGGATTCGGAAGAGGATGCCACATTCGGCGGGTTGCGCAGTCACTGTGATTGGGTTTCAAGTGGATCGTGAGCAGCCTTTTGCTTGCCAACGCATGGCACGACTGGCATTGGCTCGCGAGGATGTCGGAGCAGCACGACGCGAGCGGCACGAGTGCAAGCGCCACCACTGCGCTCCGGTCAGCGTCGTCTAGTCCACCGGTAGCGCGCGGGTCGAAGCGATGCGTATCGCCCGTTGTCGAAGAATCCAGTGCACGAGCGCACGGTGCGGACGCGTCGTCCTCGTCGGGGCCTTGCACCAAACGTGCACGTAGCCATGGTGTCGATCCGGAACGGCGACGCGGGCAGCGTATGATGGGCGTGCTCACTTCGACGTTGACGCAGTTTCGGCGCGAGTCGGAGACGACGCGCGCGGCGTCGGCGGCGTCGAAGCGCGCCGCCGTCGAGGCACGGCTAGCGACCAAGCAGCACCACACGGCGCTCGCCGCCGATCGACTCTCGCGGCTCAAAGACGAGCTGTGGCAGGCAAGGCATCTCGCCGAACGAATCGTACACACAGACGTACAGCGCAAAACCATCCGCGCCATCAAGCGCAGACAGGCCAGCTTCCTCTTCACTCCCCAACCCTCCAACCGCTCGGATCGAGATCGTCTAGCCCCGCACATCCCAACCTCCACACCCCCCGACGCTTCCAGTAGGTATGCGGAGAGAGTTGCGGGTTATGCAGTCTACTATCTGCCCGGAAAGACGTTGCCCGAACAGGAGGATGCGTTGAACGCCCAGGAGGACGAGGTCGACGATCGCATCGACTCGTACGACGACACGTGCAACGACACCCACTCGCGCCTCGTCCACCAACTCGACCTGCTCAAAACCCAACTCCGATCCCAACCCTAGCATCCACCCTCACACACATGTATACCCCGCGCCATCTCGCACTGTACCGTCGTCGTGTCGAACCGCAATATCATTTCACCGCATCGCGACTGCCGAGGTTTCAGTAGCCAGGTTTAGGCTGCGGGAAGCCAAACGGCTGCGGCTGCTGCTGCTGCTGCTGCTGCTGCTGCTGCTGGGGGGGATGGTCGGACGGGGCGGCGACGTGGGGGTTGGGCATGGCGAATCCGCCCGCGCCCGGCACGAACGCACCCGGAGTGGGCGCATAGCTCGCCTCGCCGCCCGCGGGAGCGTTGAGGTCGCGCTGCTGCGATCCGTACGGATTCGGATACGGAGGCGGCGCCGAACCGCCATAGCCCCCGTAGCCCGACGCTGCAGGATACGCCGACCCAGGCTGGGGATATCCTCCTCCCCCAGGCTGCGGATATCCGCTCCCCGGCTGAGGGTAGCCACCACCTTGCTGTGGATACGCGCCGCCTGGTTGGGGATAGCCTCCGGGTTGTGGATACCCTGCCTGCTGAGCGTATCCTGCTCCGGGCTGGCCGGGCTGCGGGTATGCGGCGGGCTGCTGCGGGTATCCGGGCTGGTGGCTATACCCGCTGAGGCCGTCGTCCGCGACCTGCGGGGGCAGAGCGCCGCCTGCGCTGGGCACGGGTGTTGCGCCCTGGAGTGCCGCATCGCGCTCGCGCCTAAACGTGTCCATCTGAGCCCGGAAGGCGGCCTCCTTTTGAGCCTTTGCCTGCGCCTTCTTCTCGCGCCTGCGCTTGGCGGAGCGATTCCAGCTCGAGATCTTTTCGTTCTCGTCGCTCGCGTCGTACGAGGTGTCGATGGGGCCGAGCAGCAGCTTGAGGCAGTAGAGCTCCTGGGTGAGTTGGACGCCGGTGCTCGCCTGGACCTGGCGCGATTCGATGTGGATATCCGAGCAGACGTCGACGAGGTCGCCGACGTCCGGGTCGTTGTCGATGGAATCGAGCCACTCCTGCGCCTCGCGGTCGTTGCCGACCGCAGCGATCTGGAACGAGATGGCGTCTTCGCCGTAGCGCGAAGCGGCGAGCGTTCGTTTGGCGCTCTGCAGCACGCGGACGATCTTCTGGTTCGCCTCGCCCGAGCCGGTGGGGCGACCGTCGGTGATGACGAGCACCAGTGCCGGTTTGGCCAGCCTGCCCTCGCGTGCGGGTGCGAGGACGAGGGGTTCGAGGATCTTGGCTTCGAGCGAAGCGCCCATCGGCGTAGCGCGACCGTCGTAGGCGCAGCGCGAGGTGAGCTGGTCGGCTTCGGCGACGTTGTGGATGCGTTGCTGGACGGGAGCGTTCATCCAGGCCACCTCCATGCCGTCCGGATCGAAGCGGGCTGCAGCATCGGCGGCGCGTTTGAGGATGCCGGCGAGGGCATCGCGTCGACGCGTGCCCTCGGATCGCATCGACGCCGAGTCGTCGAGGAGGAACATGACGTCGAAGAGCGCGAGCTTGACCAGGTCCTGCGCGAGGTAGGGCGGCAGCTGCCACGAATCGGCACACTGCGCCAGCGCGCCCGAGCTCGCGAGGTGCTGCGCGATGCGCGCCACGTCGGCAAACGTGTAGAACGGATAGAGGTACTGGTCCATCACGCACGTCGCCAGCAGGTTGGCAATGTGCTTCCAGTCGCGCAGCGAGTCCCAGGTGAGGTTCGGATTGTTGGCCGCCGCCGCTGCCGCCGTCGCGGTTGTCGCGTTGGAATTCGAGTGCTGGTGGTGGGCGTACGCACCAGCCGCAGCGACGGCCGCACCACCGAGCGCGGCACCACCCCACGAAGAGGCGTGCGAATGGTTGCCCGACGACGACATGGGAGCGGCGGTGGGCGCGGGGGCGAGATGGTGGGGCTGCTGGTGTTTCTTGGAAGCCTTGTAGAGCATGAGCGCCGTGATTCCGACGGCGAGACCTGCCACGACGAGTTTCGTGTTGAAGCCCATCTGCCCAGCTGCTGAGAAATGGAGCAAAGATCAAAGATAAGGCACGGATGAGAAACAGGCCGGATCAAGCCGAGCCTTTGCCGGGGGCTTTATATTTCAAAGGTGCTTGGCTTGGCCTGTGCGGATGCTGCTTGGCCTGCCCAAAAAAGGCGCGCCGACGTCACAGCTCGAAACAAGGCGGTGCAGCAGCGAAAACACGCCAAGGCGCAGACCCGATTCGTGATCGGGCCACAAAAAGGCTGTGTGCGCATGAAACGCCAACACCTCGGCCGCGCCTCGCGCCTCGCGCCGCGCGGCTGTGTTGCTACAGCACCGCCTCCCACTACAGTACCCTCGACCTTCTGATGCGCACTCGAGTCCTCTTGCCCTCGAGCATAGGCCTGATGTCAGAGACGATTGTTGTGTTGGTGATGATTGCATGGGGGGGATAGGGAAATGAGTGAGGATGATACCACGATGCAGAGAGGAAGCCAAGAGAAACGCATGGCTAGAGACCGTAGCGGTCTGCCAACCTCTGGACGATGACGGGCGGGAACTGCGCCTTCTGAACCTCCCACTGCGGGCCGCTCATGTCGCGGAAGCCGGTGAGGATCTTGCGGAACATGTCGTTGAGCTCTGCGCTCGGCGTCGACCAGCGCACGACGGCGTTGCAAAAGTAGACAAAGCCCTTGGCCGCACCGTTGGGGTTGACCTGGATCATCTCGCAGAGGCCGCGGAAGGCCGAGTCCTTTTCGTCGTTGTCCTTGATGTCCCACAGCGCCTGACACCAGGATTCGATAAACACCTCGAGATGTGGCGCCACCAGCTGCGGCTGCACCAGCCCGAGCCGACCGATGGTCACCGCCGCATTCTCCGAGAGCGACTTGACCGACTTTGTCGAGAGCAACACGGGCACCAGTCGCTTGATCAACTCGTCGACCCACGGCACGAGCTCCGCATCGCCACTGCCGTACTGCAGCGCAATCTCGCCCACCGCCCACGCCGCATTGTTGCACACCGACACGTTCTCCATCTTGGGCTCGGGCTCGATCTGCCGGATGAGCTCGGGCATGAGCCCGCCCAGATACGGCTTGAGCAGGTCAAAGCACGAGATGGCCAGGTCGCCCAGCAGCGCATACGCAGACTGGCGCACCGGCGCCTCGACGTTGGTGATGCAGTGGCCCAGCAGCGGCAGCAGCGACGGTTGCGAGCCCGCCACCAGATCGCGCACCGCCGTGTTCAGACCCTGCGTCAAGCCACTCAGCAGATCGAGCGCCACAATGATAAACGTGCGGTCCGGCACGTCCTGATCCACCGCCGGCTTCTGCGCCTCGGCCTCGGCCGCCGCCAGATTGTCGTGCACGATGCCGACGCAGCGCTGAAACACGGGCGGCGAGTAGGGCAGGAAGCCCGGTCCGACGGCGATCGTCACGGACGACATGCACTCGAGCAGCGGGATGAGGTCCGGATCCGTATCGTGCAGGCCCTGCCACTTTGCGATGAGTGGCGGCATGACAATCTCGACGTACTCGGGCCGATTCAACGCCGAGCCCACCGAGTCGGCGAGCGTGCCTAACGCGTCGTAGAGGATGAGCAGGTTCTTCTGCTGGTACTTGTCAAACGCGTAGACGAGCGTCTTGAGCACCGGCTCGAGGAACGGCTCCAGGCTGCGCCCCGCCTCCTCCTCGAGCGTGGCGAACGCGCTGCAGCCGGCCTCCTGCACGCGCTTGTTGTTGTCGAGCACCATGCTCAGCAGCCCCTCCATGGCAGGCACGAAAAACTGCTGCTGGTGCTCGGGCGTCTCGGCGGCCACGCACCAGCTCGAGTACCGACCCAGCGTCCAGCAGGTGATGGAGCGCACCAGCGGCTTGGTGTCCTTGAGGCTGTTGATGAGGAACGGCACGAGCGTCGGCAGATGCGGCTGGATGCCCGCGATGCATCCCTCGGCGATCGCGCCCAGCGCCAGGATGCCGCACTCGCGCTGCAGCCAGTCGTCGCTGAAGAGCCGCTCCTTGAGATACGGCAGGAGGATCTCGAGCAGCTCGTCGCCAAAGTTGACCGCCATCACGTCGAGCGCGGCGGCCGAGCACTTGCGCAGGTTCCAGTCCGAGATGCCGTCGTCGTCCTCGTCGTCGTCGTCGTCGTCGTCTTCAAAGTCGTCCTCGTCGTCGTCCTGCGCCTCGATGGCGGCGCGCGACTTGCCCGTGCCCGAGGCGCCGCCGTTGGCCGCGTCGTCGAGGTGCTCGTTGCGATGCGCGCCGCCGCCGTAGTGGCGCGGCTTGATGTCTTCGGCGCGGTCGGGCACCGCCGCATCGTCCTCGTCGCCGCCGAGCATGAGCAGATCGAGCTCGTTGTAGACCATGCCCTTGAGCAGCACGGGTGCCACCTTGT
The DNA here is from genome assembly GCA_030849465.1 of Moesziomyces globuligerus. NCBI lineage: Eukaryota > Fungi > Basidiomycota > Ustilaginomycetes > Ustilaginales > Ustilaginaceae > Moesziomyces > Moesziomyces globuligerus. The sequence goes on from JARVLF010000002.1 coordinate 310,480, forward strand.
GGAGGTAAGGGCGCAGCTTGTCCTTGAGCGAGGGTTCCTCTGCGAACTGGAGCCAGAACTCGCACGCCTCCAACGAGACGTCGTCGTCCTTGTCCTGGGTCGAGTAGAGCATGTATTCGACGACGTTGTCCATCTCGGGGATGAGCTTGTCGGGGCGGACGCCGAGGATGAGGACGAGCGCCTGGCAGACGTATCTGCGCACGTTTGCGCTCTCGTCGCTGGCGCGCTTGAAGAGCGCGGCGAGGAAGGCGTCGATGTGGTTCTGGAGCGCGGCGGAGCCGATCTGGACAAACTGGTTGAGGCAGTTGAGCGCATGCATGCGGATGCGGGCGTCGGCGTGCTGGGTGGCCTCGATGAACTTGGGGATGAGGATGTCGATGGGCTTGACGCCGTTGAGCTCGCAGAGCTCGAGCTCGCGCGGGATGTCTTCGCAGATCTTGGCGAGCGAGCTAAAGGCGCCCTCGGCCTCGTCGGTGCTTTGCGAGCCCATGAGTTCGCCGAGCTTGGAGAGACCTTCTGGCCAGCCCTGCGGGGTGAGGATGGTCATGAGCATCGAGACGACCTGGGTGGCGGTGCGACGGAGCATGTCCTCGGGCAGGCTGAGCGCGGGGATGATGGCGTGCTTGACGTACTCGAACGACTCTGGCGAGATGAGGTCGTTGTGGAAGAGGATGTGGTTCTTGAGGATGAGTCCGGCTACGGAGCGCGTGGCGAGGTCTTCCGAGGTGAGCGAGGTGAGTGTGAAGACGCAGTAGTTGGCGTAGTCGGGGATCTGGCTGACCGCATCGAGGCGCTGCGGAAGGTGGAAAAGGCGGAGAGGGACGGGAGGCACGGGAGGTTCAAGGGTCAGTGGATGTGTGCTAGGGATGCTTCATGCGCGCTGGAGCGAGAGGGTGGGGACGTACCTGTGCGATCCGTTCCTGGACATCCATTTGCGGGCTTTGCGAGTCGCGAAAGAGCTGTACGAGCTCTGCGAGCCCGTCTTGGGACGGTTGCCAATTCGATGACATGGTGGTCAGGGAAAGTGTGGGGGCGCTGACGTGTGTGCGAGCAGGGACGCAGCGACGCGGGTGATCGAGAGCTTGGCTGCCGTCGGTCGGGTGAGGGAGCTGTGTGTGGCTTGAAGCCCGAGGGTGGAGGTGCGAGACGACGTATCCGGCGTGAGAATGCGGAACGAAGGGATGCGGGAGGACCGTCGGCTGGAACCAAGTCGGAGCGGCACACGGATCTCCCAGTGACGGCTGTTGCGCAGAAGGCGGCTGTGCTGTCAGGGGGTTGGATGCGGCTGAGGCTAGGGCGATGGTGTTGCAGCTGGACGTGGCGGCGGGAGGCTAGGTCGGAAGAGTAGGGACGGTGGCTGTCTACTGCAGCGCTGACTCCGAGAGCGATGCGGGCCGGGCGGGAGAGGTTGGCCGATGCGGGGGAGGTGTGCGAGGCTAGCTGAGCTTGGATGGCTCACGTCCGGGCGGGTTGACGACGGCCTCGAGCACCGACGTAAGAGTGCGAGATGGGCGTCGAGAAGGGGAAGCGCGCGGTGAGAGGTTGTGTGTGTGGGGGGGGGGGGGGAGGAAGAATGGAGGGAGCGATGCGATGCGATGATCGAGAAGAAAGTGTTGTTGGCGAGGTGGTGCTCGTAGTGCGCACTCAAAAAAAAGGCCTCTGTCTGGGCTCGACCATCGCTAGGCTGGGCTGGGCTGCGACTCTTTGCTTCTGGGTTGGCTGCGTGTCTTTGTGGATGCGTGGATGCGAGGATGCGTGGTGGCATTTCTGATCTCTGACTCTCTCACCAGAGTGGGCTGGGAGAGTGGTTTTTTTTTGGCAAAAGAAAATCGTGAAAAATGCGAGGAAATGGAAGATCCCCATTGCGTGTGCGTGTCAGGGCGCCGTCGGGAGGATGCAAAAGGGTTGCAGCCCAGTGCCGATCGGAATCCAAATTCGAGCAGACGCGTGCACACCAGCACACCACACACAGCACGCCGTCCTGCTGCGGGAACCTCCAACGCCCCGCCGCCGCTTCGTACGATAAGCAACCCCCTTCTTCTTTTTCTTGTGCAGCAATCATATGCCTGTTCTTCTCAAACGTGTTTGTGAACCACTCCCACATACCGCTTCTCCATAGAACTGACCCGTGACACGCTCGGTCCGCACTGAGAGGCACAGGCACGAGGCCAAAAGGTGCGAGGCTGTGGAATCATGTACAATGCCAGATGCGGGTCTAGCACAGGTATAGAAAGGAGGGCGACATCGGCGGCAGTCTGCCGACCCGAGCCGCACAAGGGCAGATCTACTCGTTCTTGTCGGCATCGGTGCGTGTCTTTGCGGCGCCTGCTGGTGCTGTCGCCGACGCCGTCGTCGATGATGGCGCGGTGGCTTGCGCGGTCGAGGCGTTGGCTGTGGCTGGTTGAGCTGGCGCTTGCGGCTGTGCTGGTGGTGGTGCTGGATCGTTGATGATGGTGCTCAAGTCCTGCACCGACTCGCTGGCGGTGACCATCGTATCGTCGCCCGCATGCTGTGCCGAAGCATTCGGCGAGACGGATCCGCTGACCTTGCGCGCGCCCGCCGCCTCGGCGCCATGCACCGCCCCACCGCCGCCCAAGCTGCGCGGCGGATTGCCGCACCGATCCTTGCCGTACGAGATCTTGACGTTCTGGTAGTCCGGATGCGCCTTCATGCCCTCGATGCACTTGATCGCCGACTGGATGTTGGTAAAGTTGGCAAACGCGCAGTTCTTCTCGCGCAGGCTGTTGACCGTCTCGATCTCGCCGTACTGCGAAAAGTCGCTCCGGATCTTGTCCTCGGTGAGCACGTCCGGATCGTCAATGTTGCCAATGTAGACGTTGCGCGAGCCGCCCGCCTGCACCGCAAACTGGATCGCCGGACTCAACGCACCCGAATGCTTGCCCCACCCGATCTTGAGCCGACGGTTGTGGATCATGATGCCCGAGTACGACGCCAGATGGTAGAACGCCAGCGCCGCGTTGGGATCCACAAACGTCACAAACGCAATGTGCTTCTCGGGGATGAAGCGGATGTTCTGCAGGATGCCGCCGCGGATGTGGTTGCAGATCTCGGCCGTCGTCGTCTCGGGGTGGATGTTGCCCAGGTAGATCGTCCGGTTGCCCAGCTGCTCGAGCGCAGCCGCGTTCGCACCCATCATGGCCGCCGCAGGCCCAAACACCGAGCTCGCCGGCGACCGCGCACCGTCCGCCGCGTTGGCCGGCGCCGGGAGCTGGCCTCCAAACGTGTTGGCCGCCGCAAACGCAGCGGCAGGGTAGCCGAGCGAGGCGGCTGCAGCCAGACCCATCGCCGCCGCCTGGTTGTTGTGCGCCTGGTTCTGCTGCTGGCTCTTGGGCACGTAGGCGCAGCGGTCCTTGCCGTACGAGACGCGCTTGCCCGTCCAGGCGGGCTCGGTGGGGAGCGTCGCCACCACCTTGATGGCGGTCTGGATGGAGAGGAAGTGGATGAAGCCGATGTTCTTGTCGCGCACGATCTTGACCTGGTCGATGGGGCCGAAGCGCGAGAGGTCGTCGCGGAGCGACTGCTCCGAGGCGCTCTCGTCGAGCTGGCCGACGTAGACGTTGCGCGAGGCCTGGTTCTGCTGCACGGCCATGAGCACGGCGGGATGGCACTGCGAGGGCTTGCCCCAGCCGATCTTGAGCTCCTGGTTGTGGAGCGAGACCTTCTTGACGCACGCGTCGGCGTGGAAGGCGGTGGCGATGGTGCCGTCGAGGAACGAGATGAAGGCGCAGTTCTTCTCGGGGAGGATGCGCACGTTTTCGATGGGGCCAAACTTGACGAGGTTGAGCAGCTCGTCGACCGAGGCGTCGGCGGGGAGGTTGCCCACGTAGACGGTGCGGTTGAGCGGGTTGATCTGGCGCGGCATGGCGGCGAGCACGCCGACGTTGGGGACAAAGCCGCCGGGCGTGGCGCCAAAGTTGGCGCCAAAGTTGGTGAACATGGTGGCGGCCGGATTCAAGCCGTTGGCGCCAGGCAGGAGGAAGGGAGCTGCGGCGGCGGCGTCAAAGTTCTGGCCGGCCTGCGCTGCGAGGAGGTTGGCGTGGCCAAGGTTGCCGGAAAAGGAACGCGTGCCATTGGTGCCGTTGCCCGGAGGCTGAAGACCGGGCATGGCTGGGAAAGGCTGGGCTTGGGGCTGAGGTGCGGCGCCGTTTGCGAGGAACGGAGGCTGGGCGTGCGGAGTGGTGCCCGTGCCAGGAGGATAGTTGGCCAGAGCGGCGGAAGCGTTGTTGGCAAAGTTCTGCTGTGCGAGGCTGGGGATGTTGCCCTCGGAGACGAAGCGCGCCTTCTTGGCCGCAGCAGCGGCAGCGGCAGCGGCAGCGGCGGCAGCAGCAGCAGCGGGGCCGTCGGGCATCTGTGCGTTGGGGATGGGGGCGAGGTGACCGAGGCCGGCGTGTGCGTCGTAGGATTGGGAAGGGGCGCGTTTCATCATCTGGAGCGGATCGAGCGCAAAGCCAGGCGCGGGCGGCGTAGCGTTGGATGATGGGGCGGGGTTGTTGAAGCCGTTGGAGGCGAAAGCGTTGGATGCGGGCAGGGCGTTCTCGTCGTGCATGGCCGCGGCCTCGAGAGTGGGGAAGGAGCGTTCGACTGGTGCGGGCCCAACGAAGCGTGGTGAGCGGGGTGGGTGGAGGAAGCGACCGAGGAGCGGACCAGCCAAGAGACGAAAGCAAGAGGCGAGAAGAAAGGAGGCGGGCAAGGGGTTGGGCGCTGCGTCTCGTACTACCGGAGGTTCGAGTAGCAGGCTTCCAAGAGAGAGAAAGGGATGAAGAGAAGCAAAGGCGTGAGCGAGCAAGAGGCCAGGATGGGCGGGAGGGATGGGATGGGATGGTTGGTGTGTGTCTGTGTCTGAGTGTGTTCGACGCGCGGACGGCGATGCAAGCAGCGAGCGGGCGGGAATGGAATGGAATGGCAAGTGCGCGACACCAACAAGCGCCCAAGCGCAACTCGGCGGGATTCGCACAAGCCCAGAAAGGCTGCGCCGTGCGGAGCGGAGCGACGTGTGCCTTGCGAGTTCGAGGGTGTTGGCAGTGCTGTGCTCTGCTGTGCTCTGCTGTGCTCTGCTGGCTCCTCCAACGCGCTGGGTCGGCTGGCTGTGAGCCTTTGCTCGCTTGTCGCCGCGGCGCCGCACGCCGCTGCTCCAACACTGCGACACGGCGCCACGCCGGGCCAAAAGACGCGTCGCCGCGCTTGGCTTTGACCTTTCGCTCGCAATGCAACGCTCGATGCTATTTCCAGCCTGCCCCAGCCTGCCTCAGCCTCTCCTACAGCCGCTCACCACACACTGCATCGCCAACCAAGAGGACGGAGGATCTACAGCATACTTTGCTCCCTCTGCCTCGGCAGCCAGAAACTTTGTAAAGCCAAAGCAAAACAAGCGCACCACGACGTCGACTCCACCTCATCACTGGACTGCGATCGGGACTGCGATCCAGGTGCGGATCGGGAGATCAGCCCCCCACCCCGCATTCACTTTCATTTTCACATTCACATTCATTCCACCTTGGCACATGCTTCCCCACAAGATCGACGTTCCAGGTCTGATAGATGCTTTTGGCAAGGAACGGAATGATGATGAGAGCGGACATGTCCGCAGGGTGGAACGGATCAAGTGCGCCTACTCGTCGGAGCGCGTGTCGGTGAGGCTGAACTCGCCCGTCTTGGCGGCCTCAATGTAGCTCTTGACCTTTTCGTAGATGGTGAAGACGACGGCCTGGCCCGGGGCGACACGCGCCACACGCGGCGTGATGCCCTTCCAAAACGCGCTCGCGCCCTCCTGGGCAAACATGTCCTTGGCCACCTTGACGACGCGGCTGATGGCGGTTTCGCCCTCCACCTTGGAGGCGCGCTGGATGCGCGTCTTGATCGTATCGATGGGTGCGTTGGAGAAGGGGCCGAGCGCACCCGAGATCAGGCCGATCACGGCGGTTTCGTACGAGGGCAGCTCTTCGGTGCCGTGCACGCGCTGTGCGAGGCCCTTGAGTTCCTGGTACGCGGTGAAGTTGGCGGCCTGGTTGGTAGCTTGGCGTGCGGCGGTGAGCGCGACACCTCGGTAGAGCGTCATGAAGCCTTCTTCGCGGATGATCGTGTAGAGCGCATGCGCGGCGTTGCGGTAGCGCGGCACCTCGAGCGGATCCGCGAGCGAATGCTGCTGCGCCTGCAGTCGGATCTTGACCACCTCCATCGGATTCACCACCGCCACCGCTTCCGTCGTACCCGCTCCCAGCCCGGCGAGGAAGACTCCGCGTGCAGACGTCTTGCCCGTCTCCTTGTCCGCAAGCGCGCCCTTGTACTGCTCGAAACTCATAAAGCGGATCGCCATCTTGGGCACGATGCCCGCAACCACCGCTCCCAATCCCTTGTACAGTCCCAGCGGCGTCTCGCGCTTGATAATGTGCGCGCCCGTGGCGATGAAGCCGCGCGGCTTCTCACCCGCCTTCTTGCCCCGGCGCGAGAGCTGCATACGCACCTTGATCGTGTCCAGCGCTGCATTCCAGCAAAAAAGGAGAAAGCATGCACCAACAGGAGCTCGTCAGCGTTCGCAACTAGAAAGGGATGCATACACTCTATGGCCTCGGGGCGGGTACTTACGATGACAGGTGCATGCTTCCGCGAAACCGGCGATACCACCGGCGATGAGGTGGGTGGAGGGTGCCACCTTGGGCTTATTATCCGACTTGGACATGTTTGCGTGCGTGCGTGTGCTTGCGTACTTCAGGCGAGTTGCGAGTGCTCGATGCTCGATGCTGTGGCTTGCGGGTTGAGTCGGCTCGAAAGTGTTCAAGAAATGCTTGCTGGTCGCGGTGACCGGGCGAATCCGTGCGTCGTGTTCGTGTAAGGTGGTGGTCGGTGTTGGTCGAGCTTGACAAAGGAGCGCTATGCCAAGGCTGCTGGAGATGATGTTGGAGGTAGGGGAAAGAGCAGAACCTCACGTGCGTCTAGAAGAGGGGGGAAACCGACTCGTGCGACCGTCTAGGGCATGAACTTGGACCGGAACCACATTTAAAGCAGGGGAGCTAGACGCATTTCCGCCCCCGGTCAAGTCGGGCGGGGAAGGCAGCTGAAAGAGGGAGCACGGCCAAGCCAAACCGGGCTCGTCTGGAGGCGGCCGATCCGGTTCAGCCAGGACCAAGCCAGGGCGTGCGGGGGAGGAGGCGCCCCGACGTGAATCGCTCGGGCCCTGTCCGCTCAAGCCCAAGACTGGCAGAGACGGGAGGCTTGGCCGGCGCTTTGGAATTCTCGGAGCACGGAAGCTGGCAAGAGCCGTTGGACCGGCTGGATTCGGCTTGAAAGTGGAGCACCAGCAGCAGCACCAGCAGCAGCACCAGCAGCAGCAGCAGCGCGGGGTCGCCCTCACGCATTTTCCAAAAAAGCGGGGCAGCCATTTCAGCCGAGTCAGTCACTCGTCAGTCACTCGTCAGTCACTCGTCGGTCACTCTGCGCTAACCTAGCCTCTGGCGCACCAGCTCGGATGATCCTGTTGGCTCTGGACAGCTGGTATTGCAGCACGGAAGCAGCCTCACGAGCCAAAAAGCGAGCGTCGTTGACGGTGGTTGCTCGTCCGACCGTTTCCGCTTGCAAAAACGCTGGTACGGTGCTAAGTCACAGTAGCTTGTTTCTTTCGACATCTTGGCGATGACGGCCACTTTCAGGTGCGTGAGCACCGGTTTCCGGGCAGAGATCGCTGAAACGCCCGGCCGCCGATCCGTGTCGAAGCGTGCCTCGATCCATCCACAGCCGGCTGCTTTCGGCTCTTTTGGCTACCTGGACCATCCCGACCCACGACCCTGCAGACTCGATGCGTCATCTCGACGTCCTCAAGTCCAGACCACAAACAAGCGCCATGACTCGGGCCGTCTCTCAGCATGTGTGTGCCGGCAAAAACCCCAAATCATTTCCCGGTCAGGGCGCCAACACCCCCCTCCACATCCTCTCCAGGATCGGGTTTGCATCTCCATTTGACCAAGGTGAGGAAAGAAAGCTATGCCGCTCAGACGCGCCTTTGTCGCGCTTTCACGAGACGACATTGGCCTCACGACCCAGCGACGCTCCAGACACCTCCTCGACTCGACTCGTCTCGCCAGGCCATCATGGTGAGCTTTCTTTCGCATGCTGAGAGGCCAGATGATGGTGTCAGATGCATCGTGCAGCAAGGCTTGGTGTGCAGGCGCGGCCGAGGCGTGCGCGAGGTGGCAGCGCAAAGATCCTCCTCGACAGCTGCATTGGCTGCATCTTGATCCGGTAAATCCCTCGTGCCAGACGCAACTTGGTCCGCTTCGTCCGACGCTCGCACCCGGCCGATTTCGCGCCAAAATCTCACCTTCCTTCGTCAAGTGCCATCGCTAAGATCTTTGCCCGATTGTGCAGTCATCGGGAACCAGCGTCCGCTCCATGGCTTCTTGCTCGCCTCATGCCGTCATGGCATGGCATCTCCGGGCGTAGACTTGACTGCGACTTGGGCAGGCTGGCTGAGGCGAGGTCGGCGAGGGCTGCCTCCGACGCTGATCGCTGATAGCAAGCATGTGGCGGTCACTTATCCAGATGGACCCTGCAAGCAAACTAGCCGAGCTACCGCGGGCCACAGGCAACCCCACTCGTGACCCCGTAGCACTGACTGAGAGTGGGTGTAGCGAGCCCCTGAGCAGGACCGGCGCGGGGGCTCTGCTTCATCTTGGGCTACCACGCCGGACAAGAGGCCGGGATCGGCGCCCGTCAGAGACAGCCAAGGCGTGTGTGATCGGCGCTGGGCGGGGCGGGGCGGTGCGCTGCAAGTCACGTAGCGATCGATGCGGACGGCCAAGTGCTGCACGCTCAGAGCCATGCTCAAGCGCTCTTCAGTCAGCGGAGGTTGCGTGACCTTGCCGCGGCCCCACGCTTGCGCCCAAGCCAGAATCAGGGGCGCTCGCTCGCTCGCTCGCTCGCCATCCCAAAGCGGAAAGTCGATTGCGCTGCTGCCAGGGCTGCCAGGGCTGCCAGGGCATAGCAATGCAAAGCCAAACCTCCACACTGCAGTCGAGTTTGAAGCGTAGGGTTGTGCATCGCAGCATAGAATCCACTCGCTGTAGCGCTGGACCCTGCCTCAATATCTCGCGCTGCAATTGCGCTGCAATTGCGCTGCAAATTTGGCGAGAATTCAAGGTCAAGTCACGCTTGCAGCGCCGCATTCAACTCGAGCATGCGCGATGATCCGTGTGGAGTTGAGATGGCACGCACCTCGGCAGCTCCGCCGCGCCAAATCGGTGGGCCGCGCGTCCAAGCTCGGTTGGCCGGGCACCACACCCCTCTCGCCCAGCATTGACCGTGCCCAAGCTTGAATGCGGCCAAGCGCGCGCAGCAGCAGCAGCTGCAGCGATAAGCAGGCTCAGCCGATGACTAGGGTCTAGCAGCCTCCTCTCAGCCGACCAAGCTGCTCGCCACGCCTTGAGACTGGCCCACCGCCTCGCTCGCATACTGTACCCAACAGATACCGTAACTGAGCGCGCCTCAGCAGCCAACGGACCCTGGCCCTCTCGCGCTCGAGCCTCAGCCATCGCTCGTCAGCCGAGCAAGTCTCCGCCCCCTTCACTCGCTCGCTATATCCCCTCCACCCTCGCCCCCATCCTCCTCTCCCCCCCACCACCTCCATCGTCGCTGCCACCGCCTCCATCCGTCGTCGGTAGCTTCACTCCCACTTGCCATCCCCTTCATCGTCCCTGCTCTCCAATCTTGATCTCCTCCACACCGCTCGCTCCTTGCTCTGCCACCTTTGCACTTTGACATACTGCCCATCGCTACCCAAACACACTGTGCTCTTAGCATCCCATATCCACATATCTCAACATGTACGCAAAGCGCTACCTCGGCCTTCTGGCCCTCGCTCTGAGCCTCCCGCTCGCCGCGCTTGCCGCTCCCGCTCACCAGCCTTTTGTTCCCGGATCGAGCGCCAACGCCTACTCCCCCTCGACCCAGTTTGCTCCTCTCACCGCGAACCCTGAGCTCGAGACCATCCCGGGCGCCTACATGATTGTCCTCAAGGATGGCGTCTCCTCGTCCGACTTCTTTGCCCACCAGAGCCTCATCTCGTCGGCCCAGCTCTCGGCAAACAGCTTCCACGGCGAAGACGCCGAAGGCATCCGCCACGTCTACGACCTCGAGGGCCACCTTCAGGGCTACGCCGGCAAGTTCACCGACGACGTGCTCGACTACATCCGCGCCCAGCCCGAGGTCGAGTACGTCGAGATGGACTCGCTCGTCTCGGTCGAGGTCATGCCCCAGGCAGAGGACAAGACCTGGGACGTCCAGTACGACGCCGACCTCGACCAGGCCGCCCTCGCCGTCATGAACACGGACAAGGTCGGCGCCTACGACATTGAGAAGGGCGCCCCCTGGGGCCTCGCCCGCATCTCGCACCGCAAGCGTCTCGGCCTCAGCACCTTTAACAAGTACGTCTACCAGGGCGACGGCGGCGAGGGCGTCACCGCCTACATCATCGACACGGGCATCAACATCAACCACGTCGAATTCGAGGGCCGCGCACGCTGGGGCAAGACGATGCCCCAGAACGACGTCGACGAGGACGGCAACGGCCACGGCACCCACTGCGCCGGCACCATCGGCTCGCGCAAGTACGGCGTAGCCAAGAAGGCCGAGCTCGTCGCCGTCAAGGTGCTCGGCTCGGGCGGCTCGGGCTCCATGTCGGACGTCACGGGCGGTGTCCTCTGGGCCGTCGACGACGCCAAGCGCCTCACCGCCAAGCTGCGCGCCAACCCGCGCTCGGCCGCCGCCAAGAAGCACAAGGGCTTTGTCGCCAACATGTCGCTCGGCGGCGGCAAGTCGCCCACGCTCGACAAGGCGGTCAACGGCGCCGTCACCGCCGGCATGCACTTTGGTGTCGCCGCCGGCAACGAGGACAAGGACGCGTGCAACGTCTCGCCCGCCGGCGCCACCAACCCGGTCACGGTGGGTGCCTCGACGAGGCTGGACGAGCGCGCCTACTTTTCCAACAAGGGCAAGTGCGTCGACATCTTTGCGCCCGGCCTCAACATCCTCTCGACGTGGAACACGGGCAACACGTCGGTCAACACGATCTCGGGCACCTCGATGGCGAGCCCGCACATTGTCGGGCTGCTCGCCTATCTGCTCTCGATCTACGGCACGGCCGACTTTAAGCTGCTCGCGGGAGGCGCCGAGCCGCTCTCGATCGCCGCGCTCGAGGACTCGCTCGCCTCGAAGCTCTCGAGCGTGCTGCCCATCCCCGCGCTCGCGCTCGACCTGGTGAGCAGCGTCGCAGGCTACTTTGGCGGCGCCGAGGCGGCGGCGGCCAAGTCGGAGATCGAGGGCGTGCTCTCGCCCACCGAGCTCAAGAAGGCGCTCATCAAGCTCGCCTCGTCGGGCGTGCTCACCGGCCTCGACGCCGACACGGTCAACAAGCTCGCCTACAACAACGCCACCTCCACCGCCTGATGGCCTCTTTGACACTTGCGTTTCCCCCGTACAAGAGCCCCACGCTCCACAGTCTCTGCCCTTGCATTCCCGCCTTCTTGCATGACATGTGTGTTTTTTTTCCGATCCGTCTCAATGTCTCCTTCCCCCGCAATCTCCTCCTTGCGTCCGCCGGTCTTGTTTCCTCGTCTTGTTTTTTTGGCAATGTTTTCTCTCTCCTTTTTTTGTTCTGCTTTTCAGGAAGCATTGAGCGGCGGGGGGAGGCGAGGAGGGCAGGTGTGAAGAGTCTGAGCTGGTGCTTCGATGTGCTTTGTGGTGGGGGTCTGGAAGATCGAGGGCTGGGATTGGGAAGTGGATGCGTGTGTGATGGTGGCAGCAGGCACGAGAGTGAGATTTGGTGCAAGCGTCGGTGGTTGGCGTGTTGATTCAAGTCCAGTCTTTTGACGAGGAGCGTTGCACAACGACGAGCAAAGTGGCATTGAGGCAAAGACAGATGGATTTTGATTCGTGTGCAGCAGATACAGGGATGGCAAAGGTTTTAGCAAGGGGTGAGAAGAGGTCAATCGTCGTCCCAGTTGGGGTTTGCTTTGGGAGCCTTGATGCCGGCGGGTTTGGACATGATGATTGAATCCACGGACAGCACCGAGATGGCCGCACCAGCAGCATAACGCAGAGCCCAAGACTTTGCTGCCAAGACATCCAAGATCTGGTTGTGAGTCGTCTTGACCGTGCCGTCGACGTCGTTTTCGATATCCACACCCACATCCCTACCCTCCTCATCGACATGCTTTGCGTACAGACGCGAGACGGTCTCGGTCGCATCCAAACCCGCATTCTCGGCCAACGTCCTCGGAATCACCTCGAGAGCCTCGCCGAACTTTTTGATCGAATGCTGGTTCATCCCAGGCGTCTTTTCGCCCAGATCGACAATCCGCTTCGCCAGCTCGAGCTCGGTTGCACCCGCCCCAGGGACGAGACGCGCATCGCGCGTCAGCGACTTGATGACATTGACCCCATCGTCGATCGCGCGCTCAACGTCGTCGAGCAGATTCGACGTCGCGCCGCGCAGCACAATGGTGCACATCTTGGGCTTCGCCTTACCCCCCGGCTGACCCTCCTCCTGCTTGAACACGGTGACGCGATCGCCACCGATCTCGGTAGTCTCGATCGAATCGATCCAACCCGCCTCCTCGGGCAACGGTGCCCCCAACCTCGCCAAAGGCGTCGCGCCCAGCAACCTGCAGAGCCTACGCAGCTCGAACTTGGAGAGGATCTTGATGACGAGGATGCCAAAGCGGTTGAGATAGTGCTGCGCCAGCTCGCCGACCTGGGACTGGGTGACGACGACCTTGACGCCCGAATCGGCGATCTCCTGAAAGTACTTTTCGAGCTGCTGCTCCTCGCCGCGCGAGAAGCGCGCGAGCTCGTCGGCATTGTTGAGCAGCACGGTGCCCTTGGTCTCGGTCTGGGTGATGTCCATGCCGCACGTGTAGACGCCCACCTTGGCGGCCTTGGCCTTCTTGATCACGCCCTCGGGCTCGCGACCGAACACCATGCCGCGGACCACCTTGGACTGCGCGAGGCTACCGCCCATGATCTTGACGACGCGGACATTGTCGACGCTAAAGTCGGCGAGCGCGCTCTTTGCGTTGTGCGGCAGCACCATCGACACGGCCTCTGCGACCAGAGGAGCGAGCAGCTCCTCGTTGCCGTACTGCTTGGAGGCGAGGCACGGCTTGAGCGCGAGCGCCAGGCTCTCGGCCGTCGGCGGCGAAGCCAAGGTGGCCACCGAGAGCTTCTCGAGCTCGGCGAGGCAGCGATCGCGGGCGATCTCGAAGCCCTGAAGGATCTCGGACGGATGGAGGCCCATGGTGATGAGGTATTCGGCCTTCTTGAGCAGCTCGCCGGCAAAGATGAGCACGAGGTTGGTGGCGTCGCCCATCTCGGCCTCCTGCTGCTGGCTGGCCATGACGAGCAGCTTTGCGGCCGGATGGACGACGTCGAGCTCGCGGATGATGGTGGCGGCGTCCGAGGTGACAAAGAGCCTCTCGAGGTGGTTGATGACCATCTTGTTGCGTCCGTTGGGACCGAACGAGGTGCGCACGATCTCCGAGAGCTCGTTGACCGCCTGGATGTTGCGCAGCACCGCCTCCTCGATGCCCTGGAAGTGCTTGTAGCCCTCCTTGAAGAGGTTGGGCCCTCCAGCGCGTGGCACCTTGAGAGACATTTTGGGTTTGATCAAAGATGCGGATGGTGTTGGAAAAGAGCAAGTCGATGATCGCCCGCGATAGGCAAAAGGCCAAAAGCTAAGACCCGCCGCACGCACAGGCTCGCAAGAAGAAAAGGCTTGACGCGCAGAGCTGCTCTTGGGCGCAACACTCTTCCTCCTCTCGTGGCTCGAATTCAGCGCATCCCGGCGCGCGCAGCTTTGGGACCAACACCTCCAAGGCTCCTCGCTCCGCTGCAGCTGCTCAGCCGCCGCGCCCAACGCGTTCTTCTTCCGCCTTCGATCAAGCCAATTTCACTGCTCGTGTTTGCCAACAAAGCCTAACACTCCCAACACTCACGCACCCCTCATCACCATCACCTGAAGTTGCAACCTTGGGTTACGGCCTTCACCTTCACTCATGATCAACTGGGGGATGCGGGAAGTGTCGTCAATTCGTACGGACCGGTCTCATTGTACAGCTGAACCGGGCCCAGTTGCCTCGTTCTGCACCGCATACCGCCACAGGGTGGCATAGTTGGCAGGTGTGCAACCCGGGATCGACTTGAGTGCAGCCTGGTTGGTTGGAGCGAGATCAGATGATATCAAGACGACGGCATGTTAGCAGGCTTCGCTTCCGGACAGCCAAGACATGGAGGCTGAACTTACCAGCGATGTGGGTTGGAGGAGTTGGAGCTTCTCGCGCAGCTGCGAGTTGAGGCCGGGCACGGCGGCAAAGTTGAAGCCGTCGGGGAAGCGGAGACGGGTCTCCTTTGTGAAGGCCTCGATCTCGTGCGCCTGGCGTTCGAGGTGGGGCAGGTACCTCGCCTCTACCTGAACGCGGTCGAGCACCACCTCGCCGAGGCCCGCCAGTTCGGGGATGACGGCGATGAGGTCGCGGATGCCGAGGCTCGGCTGGCGGAGCATGTCGAGGCCGCTGCGTTCGTGCGAGTCGCTCGAGCAGTGGAAGCCGGCCCGATTCCACGCATGTGCGCTCATCCGCTTGTTGCGGAGCAGTTCGAGAGCCCGGTTCATATCCGCCTGCATCGAACAGAAGCGTCTCCAGCGCACCTCGTCCACCGCCGTCGCATGGGCGTTCCGGAGTAGCGGCGTGAGGCGCGCATCGGCATTGTCGGCGCGCAGCGTCATGCGGTACTCGCTGCGCGAGCTAAACATGCGGTAGGGCTCTTCGACGCCCTGCATGACGAGGTCGTCGATCATCGTTCCGACGTAGCCGTCCGCACGACCCACCTCCAGAGCAGCATGCCCGCGCGCCTTGAGCCCGGCGTTGAGCCCGGCAATGCAGCCCTGCGCAGCAGCCTCTTCGTAGCCCGTGGTGCCGTTGATCTGGCCCGCCATCCAAAGGCCCTCGATGCGCTTGGTCTCGAGGCTGTGGCGCAGCTCGCGCGGATCGACGTGGTCGTACTCGACGCCGTAGCCCGGTCGCACCATCTCGGCCTCTTCCAGCCCGGGGATGGTCCGCAGCATTTCGACCTGCAGCTCGGTCGGCAGAGTGCACGAGAGACCGTTCGGATACAGGATGCCGCCGTCGTCGGTGCCAGGCCGACCTTCTGGCTCGAGCCAGACCGGATGACTGTCCTTGTCCTGGAACCGGATCACCTTGGACTCGATCGAGGGACAATACCGAGGACCTCGCACCGTCTCCTTGATGTGGATCGACTGCTCCAGGTTCGCGCGCACGAGGTCGTGCGTGGCGGCGACGGTGCGCGTGCCCCAGCACGCGACTTGGGTCGATGGGTCGATGTCGGGCGCGTCGTGCAGGAACGAGAACGCAGCCGGTTGTTGGTCACCGCTGATCACCTCGAGCCTCGGGTCTACGGGCGTGTCGCTCTGCCACGGAAGGCCGAGCCGCACGGACGAGGCGGCGATCCTGGCGGGCGTGCCGGTCTTGAGTCGGCCAAGCCGGAAGCCGGCGCGTGCGAGGCTCTGGCTCAGTCCATCGGACGCCGGATCGTCGGAGCGAGAAGGGAGCGGCAGCATGCGACCTGCGGGCCTCGATTCGAGACCCAGGTGGATGTGGGCCGAGAGAAAGGTGCCCGTAGCGAGGATGACCTGGCTGCAGCTGATCCTATCCCCATCCCCCGTCGTGACGCCTCGGACCACCGCCCTCGTCAGCTCGCCTCTCGCTGCCCCGCTCTGCGTAGCCGCGTCCGGATGGGTCGTACTGGTCCAGTCGAGCTGCAGGCCATGCACCTTTGCCTCGTGGATGGTCAGGTTCGGATAGTCCTGCAGAGCCTGCTGCATGTAACGGCGGTAGAGGGAACGATCGATCTGTGCCCTCGGACCGTGCACGGCGGGTCCTTTGGATCGATTGAGCATGCGATACTGTATACCCGCTCGATCGCCAATGACGCCGCACAGCCCGCCGAGCGCATCCACCTCGCGCACCAGCGTGCCCTTGCCCACGCCACCGAGGCTCGGATTGCAGCTGAGCTCGCCGACGCTCGCCCGGTTGGTGGTGACGAGCAGCGTGCGGGCTCCCGTCCGCGCCGATCCGGCGGCCGCCTCGATGCCCGCGTGTCCTGCACCGACCACGACGACGTCAAAGTGGCGGTCGGACCGGCTCGGCCCTGCCAGCGACTGATCGTGCGAGGCGGAAGCAAACGCCCTGCGCGTGGCCCTGGCTGGCGCACGGCTCGAACCCGCCACATCGGCCAGAACGCCGCTGGTCGCAAGTCGAAGCATCGCGTGCAGCTGGCTCAAGAGCCCAAGTCTACGAGTGCCAACGGGCGTCAAAACGTCTAGATGGTTGTGTGTGGCAAGCGTTGAACCCTGGCGTGCATGCCGAGTTACGCCACACTCGATTCTTCTCAGCTCGGGCGAAGACGGCGTCCTCGAATTCTGGAATTTCGCCTCCACCTTTTTCAAGGCCCTCGCGGGTACTGCCGCGTATCGCAAGCGCGTCTCGACGATTCTCAAGAAGCCGAACATGCCAAAGACAGCTGCGAAGCACGGCTGCGAAGCACAGTCATGAGCGATGCGCAAACAAGCATTGTTCATCATGCTCATCAGACCGCCGACAAGCGCTGGGCGGATGGAACACAGACGAGATGTGCAGACGGAGCAAACGGGAACAGAATGGAGTCCGGAAAGCATTGCACAACAAGGTGAAGAAGAAACCGAAAAGAGAAAAATCAAGCTGCGAGAACTGAGTGTTCGAGCAAGGATCGAGGGCGCCGAGTGCAGCTCAGCGCTTCGTCCTTGGATGCAGGCCCGCCAAGCGGGCAGCTGCTGAGGGTATGACGCTGTAGGACCGACGAGTCCAGCTCGTGATCTCACCAGCGCCTGCCTGATACGGCTTAGCGACGTCGTTGCGGGGTGAGGTCTTCGGTCTGGGCGCGCAGATGGCCGGCGCGCTTGAGGCGGTCGAAAGCGGCGCGGTTCGACGCGTCGTGGACGGGCGTGCGGATCATGGATGCCGGACGTGGTGGCAGCGGCGAGCCACGCACCGAGTCTCGAACCGAGCCTCGCTCCGATCCCGGCGCCGAAGCAGCGGTAGGATGAGCAGCTCGGACGGGCAACCGCGACGGTGTACCCTGCGTACCGTTCGAGAGCGTCG
The DNA here is from genome assembly GCA_030849465.1 of Moesziomyces globuligerus. NCBI lineage: Eukaryota > Fungi > Basidiomycota > Ustilaginomycetes > Ustilaginales > Ustilaginaceae > Moesziomyces > Moesziomyces globuligerus. The sequence goes on from JARVLF010000002.1 coordinate 327,699, forward strand.
AGAGACGACTGGCCCGATCGCCAGACCGAGGCTCTGGCTGAGAGACCGCAGATCGAGTCTGTCCCACATCCGAATCGTCCGGTGTCGAGGGCTCCTCTTCCACCGTCGGTACCGGCTTGCGCGACGGGAAGCCTTGCTGGCTCAGCTTGGCGGTCGCGCGCTCGGCATGACTCGACGTCTGGCCCTGAATGCCTTCGAGCAGCATCTGAGCCCACAAGGGATTGGCAGGCACCTCGTTGCCGATGACGTCCGAGATGACCTTGACCCACTGCGTCTTCTGCGCCTCGGTGTCGGCGAAGAAGCTGATGCGTTCGCCGTCGGCAAACGTGATGCGGAACGAGCGCTCGACGTGGTAGTTGGCATCCGCATCCTCCTCCTCCGCCAAGGTGGCGCTGGTGGCGTAAGAGGCCATCGTCTTGGACCTGCCGAGCGCCTGGCTCGTCGCAGACGGGAAGATCATCGATCCCGCATTGACGTGGTTGCCCAGCTCTTCGATGCACACCGCCTTGGCGAGGTCGATCTTGACCGTCGGCTTCTTGGTGACGGCGTTGAAGCAGATCAGATACTGGCCCTGCGCCTGCACGGGACGACGACGCCAGCTAGCGCAGTCGCCGCCGAGCTGGGTGAGCGTGCCTGCCTGCCAGGGTTCGGCGCGATGCCAGGCTGCGTTCTGGATGGCGCGCATGCACTCGCCGAGGTTCTCGGGCAGCTGGTCGCGCGGGATGTTGGGCAGCGGAGGCAGGTAGAAGAGCTTCAGCCGCAGCGTGCCGCGCACCTTGGAGAGGTTCTGGCGAAAGTCGTGCGAGAGCATCGAGACGTGCGTGCGCGAGGCGACGCTCGAAGGTCCCGACACGCTCCCCGTCGGGTTCGACACGCCGTGCACGGGCAGATCGAGCACCAGACAGCGTGCATAGCACTGGCTAGCTACGCGCTCAAAGAGCACGCCCGTCCGGCCAAAGGCACCCTCGCGATTCATGTAGCTCAGCATGGGCTCGGCGCGCGCCGCCTGCGCCGCCAGCTCGGCAGCCGCTTCGCGTTCCTGCTGCTCGCGTCTGGCTGCCTGCTTCTTCGGACTCGAGAAGAACCGACTGAGGCCCTTGAGCGTAGGACTGCCGTGCTCGCGTCGGGAGGGTGAGGATGGACGCTGAGGCTCCATGAGGTGCGCATCGCGCTGCACGACCAGGGTGAGGCTGAACTCGAGGTTCTTGTGCTGGAGCAGCTCGAACTCCTGAGCGATCTTGCTCACCGAGCCCCGTCCCGGTACAAGCGGCACCGAAGCCGTCTTGACCATGTGAAGGCCATTGTCCAGGATGCAGTGGAACTGCGTGGGACGCGAAGGCACCGGAAGATCGGTGGGTGTGAACGAGTCGACCATGACAAAGACCTTGCCTGCGGTTCTGCGCGCAGGCGCTTGCTGGAGCTCGCGCATCTCCTTCTTGTAGTCGTTGATGTCGCTCGGTCTGCGCAGCTTCTTCCACGCTTTGCCGCTGTCGACGTCGCCGGCGGCGGTCGAATGCGTGACCTTGTCGTCGATGCCCTGGAAGGCGCCGCGGTCATTGACGTGGTAGTTGGACTCGGCCTTTTGCGAGATGCGCGCGAGCTCCTTCTCCATGTGCAGCTGGAAGCCGCCGTCGATGGCGCGCTGCAGACTCACGTCGAGCATCGCCTTGCTCTTGGCCAGATCCGCGCTGATGCTCTGGCGCGTCGGCAGCTCCACCTCGTCGTCCTCGTCGTCGCGCGTCTCGCCCGGCGTCTCGGAGCTGGAAGCGTGGCTGGCCGAGTCGACCTCGCTCGTCTCGCTGACCGCAGCGGTGAAGACGGCACGAGCGTCGCCCGTGCTCATGCTGCGCTTGCGACGCGCCTTACCGTTCTTGCTCCGGCGCCGCGCGATGATCTGCTCCGCCTGCTGCGCCGGCGTCAGATACGTCTGCGCAGGCACGACCTGCGGCGTCGAAGGCGCAGATGCCTCCGCGAACTCTGGGAACACTCGACCGTCTTGGCCCGCATCGATGTCGGCGAGAACGGGAGCCGCAACATCGTCCTGCGTCTCTTCGCCGATCGCGGCCGGGGTCTCGCTTAGCTTGGCCGTCTCCTGCAGCTCTGAGCCCAGCAGGTCGAGCGGACTCGAGAGTTGGTCGAGTTGCTTGACGGGGCTCGGAGCGGGGACGGGCCTCACTTCGGTGACGACCGGCTCGGACATGAGCGGACGCGGCGGCGCACTCGGTCGCGATGTTGGGAGCGGTCTGGGCTGCGAGGGCTGAGCGTCGAGGATAGAGGCGGCAGAAGGTCCCGGTTCACTGCCACGGGGCATGCGCTTCTGCTGACCAACCGTGGGCTTGACTAGCTTTGCGTCAGCTGTGGACGTCTGCATCTCGGAGAGGCTGTCGAGCGGCTCGTCGGGAGTCTCGGCTTGCTCGCGGTTGAGCTTCTGCATGGCGACGCGCTTCAGGACGGCATCGCGCGAGATGTGGGGTCGCATGCGCGGTGCATCCCTCGTCGCCGGGACTGCGGCTTGGACCGGTGCGGGCGTGATCTCGGGCTGCGTGCGACTTCGGCTGAGGTCGGCAAAGAGCGAGTTGGGCTCGTCGACCTGGAAGCCGATCGGACTCCAGGCGGGAAGCTGAGGCAGACCGTCGATTCGAGGCCGAGATGCAAGCTCGTCGTTCTGGACGCGTGCGGCGAGCGGGCTCGGCATGGGCTGAGGAGCGACTTCGGCCTGACGGGTTCGCATGCTGGGGCTGCTGAGAATGTCATCGCGGAGCAGCTCGTCCATCATGCTGTCGACGCGGTCGGCGGCGGAAAGACGGGCAAACGTGTTCTCGCGCTCCTGGTGGAACGCGGGATCTTCTCGACAGCCCTCGTCGGCGGGCAAATCGTGGTCGATCGAAAGCTCCTGCAGCTGGAGGCTCGAGTCGCCTGGTGTCGGACTCGGTGGTCCTTCGACAGAGGAAGTCTCGTGACTGTCGTGAGAGAGGTCCGGCTCGGAATCACCGGAGATTGGCTCGCTCGCATCGTCCGAGAAAGCCAGCGCATCACCACCATTGACGACCTGGAGCACGCCGGGCTTCACCTGAGAGGCCGAGATCGCAGCAGGATCCTGGGTCCAAAAGTCGGCATCGTCGGCATCTTGGTCGGTCGTGCCGTGGGGCTCGTCGTTATCGCGGAGGCTCTCGGTGTCGAAGCTGCTCTCCTTGTCGAACTCCTGGACGTCGAGGATTTCGTCAAAGGTGACCGTCTTGCGGCGTTCTCTGCGCCCCGCACCCGCCAGTTCGGACCGAGATCCGGGCTCAGCGCTCGAGCTCTGGGGAGAGTCTTGCATGAAGCGCGGGCCGTGCAGCCGGTTGGATGTGAGCAGGCCCTTTGTCGCCGGTGAGGTATTGGGAGAGGCAGTGTAAGGGCTGCGAGACACTGCTGGCTGCACGTGCGGGGATGCAGGCTCGTCTGTAATGCCGTCGTGATGACGAAAGACCGAGTTGCTGACGTAGTTGGATTCATGGAGGCGGCCGAGGCTCTTGCGCGGGATCTTGCGCTGCGCAGGCTTTGCGGGCATGGTAGGGGAGAGGCTGAACGGGTTGCTGTTCTCAGCATCCTCGGCTGCCGCGAGCGGTTGCCTGCTCGTGGAAGACTGTGGGGTCCTGGACGACGACGCAGCGACGCCGATGCCAAGACCTACCGAGGGAGAGGGCAGGTTTGTGCGGGCTGCCGATGCGACGGGCGAGCCTGAGAGCGAGGTGGGTTGGCTTCCGCCATCGAACTGCTTAAAGATGCTGTTGGAGACCAAGCCGTGGTTGCGGAGCGACTTGAAGTTCTGCGTCTGCTTCTTGGGGCTGTGGAGCGAAGGATGCTCTTCGTGCTCGTGCTCGGGCGAAGACTGCGAGTAGCCGACGGTGTTTGCAGGACGCTTCGAGGTTCGGAGCGGCGACCAGCCGTTGGAGCTGGCGCCGAGGATGGCGGCGGTAGTGGAGGGAGGCGTGGCAGCGACCTTGCCAGCATTGAGGGTCTCGCTCATGGCGACGGAGTGGCAAGATGGGCGTACTCTGATGGGAGCAAAGATGAGATGGTGGGTGCGGGGTTATAGGGAGGAAGATAGTGTGGCAGCGACCAGATGGACGGTAGCTATGAAGGAGGTGATGCACAAGGGCTGCAAGTCGAGGAAATGGAATGAGCTACGGAAGATGAATGGAGCTAGACCAGTCTTTTGCATGAGTCGATGGGCAGCGGTCTGAGCGATGGAGATGTTTTGAGGCGGTGGAGCTGCAGACTTGGTTGTGCGAAGGGTGATTGCGCACTTGACAGCTCAGCTTTGAGTGACAAGGAGCGGAGCTCGAGCAAAGCTTGAGCAAGCTTGAGCGGCTGTGCGCCTGCGAGCCAGAGACAAGCTTCAACATCTATCGGCTTTTCGACAGCTGCTGCAAAAATAACGCCGCTGCTGGCTGCTGCATGCATTGCTTTCACCCTCGATTCCGGCAACCCGAATTGCTTCGCGAGCAAGACTCTCCCTCCCGGTCCAAAGCCAATCCGCTCGCTTGCGGGGAAGCCTAGCTGCCATGGGAGGCGCAAATGAAACATAGCAGCAACACAAGAGCGCCCGACCACGCTGACGCACAGACCTGCTTGTGCGCTTGTGCGCTTGTGCGCTTGTGCGCTTCCGTTGCTTGCGATCCGAGACGATGCGGTTCCCGCTGCGCTTCACCACCTTACGTGCGACGGGCAGAGCGTGGGAACCGATGCGACGTTTGACGCAAGCTCCTCCCTGCTCCCCGCCCGGTGCGATGGCGGGTCGTCGGTGGTCTGCTCCAACCTTGAGTCTGCTCGTCTCGCCAGCGCCATCAGCAGCAGCATTCACATTGCCAGGCCTTTGCCGGCAAAGAGAAAATCACCGGCGCGCAAAGCAACGCCAAAAACGCGTCCTGTCAATTTCCATCACGTGCCAATTCAGCCCCTGCCAAACGGCAATGCAAAATCCACCACCCTCCCTCTTCTCTGATAGCGGATTCGCAATCACAATGTTGCAGCGGCAGGCGCATGGATTCGGCTCTGCATCACACAGCGTCTGGGGAGGGTGAGCGACGAAAGGCCATGTCACCGAGTGCGCCAAATGAGAGCGATCGTTCGGCAAACCTGCCGGCCCCTCCTGGCGCCGACGCTGCTCCGTCCTGCGTCGGCGATTCCATCACCAGGCTTGGGAACACCAGCCTGGGCGTTTCCATCTGCGAATAGTGATGCGTGCCGACTGTGCGACTCGCAGGCTCCTTCTGAGGCGTCGACAGGACGAGCAGCCGCTTGCCCGTGCTGTGGCCCGAAGCAGCAAACGATCCGAGCGCCAGCGCCTTGGCTGGCTCGCGACCGCTGTTCGTGGGTATTTGAGACAGCGATGGGCTTCTCCCACTGCCCCCAAATGTGTTGCCCCTGCTCAGCAATGGCTCGCCGAGGCCGTTGCCAGGCGTGCTTGCCGTCTTTGCATCGACGCGCGTGCTGCTGCGCGAAAAGACGCCGCTGAGCGAGCGTTTCTCCTGCTGCAGGCCCGACGTGACGCTGACGCTGCGAGCCAATCGGCGGCCCATGTCCACCTCCCTTCCATGTCCCAGAGCGGCGGACCGTTTTGCGAGCGGATTCCGCTTCGACCTCCTACCCGCCAACTCCCTTTCCAGCACGTGCGACAGCCCACGCCCCGTCGGAGACCTCGGCATCCCGACCGGAGCTGCACATGTCGAGCTCGTCGCCGCGGCGCGCGTTGCTGGCGAGCCCGACGAGCCCGTGCGGCCCAGCCTGATCGTTCGCGCCGGCGTCCGCGCCTGCAGCGAGACGAAGCACTTGCTTCGGAACAGCGAGCACTGCCGCGGCAAACTCGCCTCAAAGTGCGGCTCCAGCACCGACGAGCAGAGCCACTGCGCATCGTCCAGCTCGTCCTCCTGCATTAGCTTGCGCGCCGAGGAGCCGAAGAGCATTCCCTTCGCCTTGGGTCGCGCTCCACCGAGCGAGTCGTTCTGGTTCGCCTCGACGCTGACGTCCGATAGTAGATCCTCCAGCTCCGAGCCGATGCCCGCAGCCACCTGCCTGAGACACAGGATGTCGACCAGAGCTTCGAGCCGCTTGCTCAGATGGTCCATCGCGAGCACCTCGGCTCCTTGCATCTCGAGCACCTCGGTTTCCGCCTTTTCCGCCTCGTCGTGCGACCAGTCGCCGGCAAGCCGTCGTCGTACCGATTGGTTCCAGGCGAAAGCATCTTCCGAGCCCGCGTGCGGTTTCGTGCCTCGCCACCGCTTCGCCTTCTCAAGCTTTCGCGAGCGTTTCCGCGGAGGTTCCGTCCGATCGTCAATTGCTGCATCGGCAGCCGCACCTGTCGACGACGCAGAGGCGTTGACCGTGGACGGATGCCAGTCCATGCGTGACTTTGCCGCTTCCAGCGCCCTCGGTTCCTGCGAGACGATCTGGAGAAGGCTCATGGTCACGAGAATCTGCAGTTGAATCCTGGTGTAACAGTTTGTCAAGATGCGTCTTTATCAGCCCAGCTCTATGCGTCAATGACCGCGGCGGACATGTCCCAACTTACTCTCTGCTTTCCATTGATGAAGTCCAGCGCTCGCGCAGCGAGTCCATGTCAGAGTCGGTGGCCTCCCCGGTCCGCAACCGTGGTGCCACTTGACGAACGGCGCGCCGGCTCAGCGCTACCTCGTACTTGGACAACCCGTCTAGCTCCGGAAGAGGAGCGCCATCTGTACTGGCTTCAGCCGCGCTGAAGAGGCGTTCGGAAACAGATCGATGGCGAGACGAGATGCTGGTTCTCGACTTGATGAGGTGGCAGAGTGCGAGCACAATGTCTTGCAGCTCGTTGGAGAGGTTCAGGCGGTCGATGCAGTGGAGAAAGTGGCTCAGGCCCGTATGGAACTCGCCCAGCCACAGGCACTCGGCATACAGGTCGACCAGCGAGCTGCGAACACCGTCTTCGAATCGGTCTTCCGAGGCGAATGCGTCGCGAGCTTGCGGTCCAAACCAGGAAGCGCCGTCCGGTTGGTCAAGGTAGCATGCATGCGCAACCGAGACCGGTTTCGAGTCTGCGCGCATTATTCGAGATGGGCCCGCCTCGCTTTCCGCAGCTTGGGCGCAGGTCGCCATCGAGACCGTTCGGACCGTTGTGCCGTGGTGAACAAGAAGAATGTGGTAGTAGCAAGACGCAAGACATCCCTGACTTGCCATTCGAGCTCCTTCGTGTGCAGCCGCCCCGAAAAAGCACCGCAACCTCCACACGCCGACGCGCAGAACGCTGGTTTGGTCAAAAAGTCAGAGTCCACGACCGACGCGCGCCGCGTTTGAAACAAATCAATTCAAAGGGTCTGGACGGTGTTGCTCTCGACCAACACGCAGCTGGCTCGAGTTCCCGCAGCCTCCGGACATGCGTGGTCGACATCAGTGCTGGTGACGATCGTCTCAGAAGGGCACATTCATCGGCTAGACACAGTCTGGTTCATTGCGTCGTTTGCTCAGCAAAGCACGGCAAGTGCAAGCGCATTCGTGCGCTGGTATTTGCAACTAGAACTCGAACTCGATCGTCCAGTCCGACACCAGGACGACCGAAGGGTCCTTGATGACCAGCTCGGACGCGGTGCTGGAGCCAAGCTTGAAAGCCGAACCTTTGCCTGACGCGCTCGCCCCGCTCTTCCACGTCCATTCGACGGGCGAACTCGCATCGTGCTGCTGAGCACGCTTGCCGTTGATCCGGACCGCCTTCGGCTCACGCTCCAGGCCGAGGACGACGACCTTGGAAATTCGGACGTGCTCGATGGATCGTGCAAACGCGTTCGAGTCATTGTAGACCTGCAGCTGCTTGGTGTCGGCGACGATCAGCTCGTCGTCGCCCATCTGGACCGCAGCTTCGTCCGTGCTGCGCAGCGCGTGCTTTCCGGACGCTGCATCACGCGTCCATTCGAAGCGGCGCCAGACAAACTCGCCCTCTTCAAAGTCGTACGTCTGGCCATCGTCGAGGTACAGGCTTCCTTCGGCGAGCACGTTGGCAGATCCACTCTTTCCACTTCGCTCCTCTTTGTCCAGAGCCACGATGAGCGTGAAAGGATCGGTGCGCCCGAGCTCAGCCGCTCGTCGCGCACGCTCTCGCAGCGGCAAGATGGAGCCACCGCGATGCAGGACCGGCATCTGCTCCGTCAGAGGCGCAGCCACCGTCACGCTTCGACCTCGCTCGCTGCCCTGATACACCTCGTGCGTGAAGAAGTTGTAGTACGGTCGATCCTCCGCGAGATACACCGACACCGAGTCCACGTCCTTGTCGACCGCCGGACGCACCAGCAGACCCGAATCGCCGACGTAGTACTGCGTGTCGATGTCAAATCCTTCCGGATCGTTGGGGAACATCAAGTACTGCGGGCGAAGCACGGGCAAGCCCGTCACAGCGTTGTCCTTGAAAGCCGTGTACCACATCGGCAGCATCTTGTATCGCAGCTTGATCAGGTCTCGAACCGCGCTGCGCAGAGGCTCCTCCAGCAGGTATGGCTCACGTCGCTTGGTGTCGATGTGCGCGTGAGCTCGGAAGAAGGGCTCAAAGATACCGGCTTGGTACCAGCGCACCAGCATATCCGGCGACGGGTTGCCGAAGAAGCCGCCCACATCGGCGCCGCAGAAGCTCATGCCGCCGATGTTGTTGGCCAGAATCATGGGCACGCTAACGGCCAGATGTTCCCAAGTGCCGAGGTTGTCACCAGTCCAGATCGCTCCGTACTTCTGGGTGCCAACCCACCAAGCACGGGACAGCACGAAAGGCCTGCGTGGTTTGCCGCCTCCCGAGGACTTGGGAAGCGAGAGCTCCCGATCGCGCAAGCCACGCGCAGTCTGATTATGGAAGAGGATGCCGTTGATGTTGTGCAGGTCGCGGTGCTCCCAACCGCCGGCATGGATGACATCCTTAGGCGACGTGACTTCGGGACCGTTGAAAATGGCAGGCTCGTTCATGTCGTTCCAGACAAACACGTTGCGTGCGTTGGCCCGGATCTTGCCCATCAACGCGCTGCCAGTCAGAGTGAACTGATCAGCCCACCACTTCCAGCTGGCAGGCTCAAACATGTCGAGCCAGCTTGCGCTGCCGCTCCAGCACCAGCCTTCGTATTCGCCCTTGCCGTCCGAGTCCTTGACAAGCAGCTTCTTGTCCTGGGCCTCAGCGTAAAGCCAGTAGTCGCGTGTACGCTTGAGGTGAGGATCGATGATGATGACGAGCTTGCGCCCTTTGTCGTCGAGCGCTTTGACCATGCCCTCGGGGTCCTTGAAGGCCTTCTCATCCCAGACGCCGTACATGTGGTCTTTGCTATATTCGATGTCGAGCCACATGACGTCCATGGGAATGTCCTCGTCGTCGAACTTCTGGCTGACTTCCATCACGTCGGAATCCGTGAGGTAGTTCCAGCGGCACTGGTGGTAGCCGATGGCAAAGTACTGAGGCAGCACGGTGCGGCCCACCAGACGGGTGAAGTGGGCCATGTTGGTCTTGGCATCCGCCGATGTGAAGATGAAAAGATCCAAGATGCCCGATTCGGAGAAGAAGTGGGAGTACGAAGTGGTGCCGGCAGTCTTGCTTGAGGACTTGGACTTGTGAAGATCGATCCAAGTCTCTGAACCGCTCAGCCAGAAGACGCTCACAGCGCGATCCTTGCTCTGAGCGTGCAGGACGGGAACGCTACCGTACAGGCTCATGGGCGAGTTGTGCTCGTACTCGAAGACGTCGGTGTTCATCAGACGATAAGGCTCGTCGAAGCGGTCCTTCTCGTCTTCTGCGGCGGAGCGACCGACGGGATTCCTTGTGGAGCGCAAGGAGAGGGGGGAAGCGTGCTCTGGGAGACCGAAGAGGTGCGAGTAGCCCGGGAAAGTCATGTCCAAGGCCAGTGCCTCGGGCCCCTTTGGCTTGCTATCGCGGCGGGAAGCCCAAGTCTCTTCCCACTCACCGTTGTCCTCCTGCTCAAAGCCAGCCCATTGCGAAAGCAGGGATTCGTTGTACTGGGCGGCGTACGGGGAGCTGAGGATTGACCGCTTGTTTCGCTGGAAGACGAGCTGATGCGCCTCCTGTTCTTCCTGCTTGACGGTGGGGAACGGCTCCGGCTTCTTGCGAAAGTGCTCGAGATGCAAGAGACCGCGATCGTTGAGAACGACCTGAACCTCGTTCTCGCGCAGAATCTCGATCTTGAGAGGAGACGATTGCAGCCTCAGCGTGCGCGAGAGCTGCGGCCCGAAATGAACGTCGAAGCCGCCTTGGCGCACGTCGATGCGCGTATCGGCAGGTGCCGAGGCCAAGTCGGGAAGCTGCTCGATGGCCCACATGGAAGCTTCGTTGTAGCGCTTCCAGCCTCCATAGCGGTTTCCGACCTGATCTGCGCGAACGCGAGCGGTGCCATCCTTGAAGAAGGTCAAGGCAAGCTCAAACTCGATGTCGGGATGGAGCGCCGAGGACAAAGGGAGGTTGATGCTGGCGTTGCGGTGAACAAAGGCGGGTGCTTGCGAGGGAACGGAATATGGGGATGCGAAGGACTCCTTGTTCTCGTTCTGCCACTTGTCGACGTAGTCGGATTGTCGGCGGATCCTGCGACAGAAGGAGGAGTCGCGGCACTTCTTGAAGTCATGCTCTCGCACCGACGCGGCTGGGTCGACCAAGAGCAAGACCGCGACCAGGACAAAAGTCCACAACAGGGCGGACGACGAGCGATGCATGACGGGCTGTGGTCTTGCAGCCTTCCCAGCTAAAGCGCTTGGCCCACGCTTGAGTTCAAGGGCAGCTGTTGGGGTGATGGGAGTGGGTGATACAGAAACACCCTATGGCAGTCTTTGCCAACCCAACGCAGCTGGGAGCTGGGGCCCGTGCCTCGCATACCGGAGCTTCCTCGGAGCTTCTGATTCAACTCTCGCACGACATGGCCGATGCCTCGTCTCGGTCTCGGTCTCGGTCTCGGTTTTTCGATTTTGGCCGACAGCGTTAAATTTATTTTGTGAGTGTCCGACTGGAAGAAAAGAAAAAGAAGACTGCCTGCCTCCACCCAACACCAAGCCAGGTGCGGCTGCATATTTGCAAGCCGCTGCCTGACCATCGTCATCTTGATCTTGCTCACCACTTGTCATCCTCGTCTCGCTTCTCCTTCTGGCTTCGATTCGCGCACAACATGGTCCTCTACGTCATCGGCCTCGGCCTCGCCGACGAGAACGACATCACCCTCAAAGGCTTCGAGGCAGTCAAGTCATCCGAGCGCATCTACTTGGAGAGCTACACCAGCATCCTCATGGTCCCTGGCTTCAAGCAACGCCTCGAGAAGCTCTACCAGAAGCCCGTCATCCTTGCACACCGTGAGACAGTAGAGCTTGAAGCAGAATCAATACTCGAGGGTGCAGCCACCGCCAACATCGCCTTCCTCGTCGTCGGTGACCCGCTATCAGCAACCACGCACACCGACCTCATCTTGAGGGCAAAGCAGTCCTCGCCTCCCATCCCCGTAAAAATCATCCACAATGCCAGCATCATGACCGCCATCGGCTCCAGTGGTCTCGCTGGCTACAACTTCGGTCAAACCGTCAGCGTCCCCTTCTGGACCGAGGACTGGAAGCCAGACAGTTGGCTCGAGCGCATCGGTGAAAATCTCCAGATCGGCCTGCACACCCTTGCTCTTTCCGACATCAAGGTGCGAGAGCAGAGTGCAGAGGACATGAGCAGAGGCATCCTCAGATACCAAGACCCCCGCTACATGCTCATCCCCCAGCTCATCCAACAAGTCTTGTCGGCGGCCAAGTCACACAGCGCCGACTACCTCCACCCAGACCGCACCCTCGCCATCGCCCTTTGCAGGATGGGATCCGAGCACGAGCGCATCGTCTCCGGCACGTTGCAAGAGCTCTTGGACATGTCCAATCCTACCGCAGAGGAAGCTCAGGCCGAGGAAGCAGAGGACGATGCCGACGAACTCGCCAGTGAAGCCGATCTCGACAAACGCCGTGCTGCCCGAGCTGAAGCACGAGCCAAGAAGGCTTTCGGAGAGCCACTCCACAGTCTCGTAATCGTCGGCAAACGTCTGCATCCCTTGGAACGCGATTATGCTGCCAGCTATGCTTGCCCCGGAAGCACATTCATTCAGGTTGCCCAGGATGTCTATGGGTGCAAGGAGTAGACTCGCGAGAATTAGCCTCACCCCGCCGCGGGCTCATCGTTGTCAATCAATCTTTCGACCACTTGTCTTCGTGGTCATTCATGATCCAAGCTCGAAAAGTCCATTCCGCACTGGACGGCATTGAGCACCACACGCCTCGGCCTTGGTCGCGCGCATCTCGCGCGAGTCCCTCACTCCACGATCACACGCACGCGGATCTGCAGGCAATGCCAGGAAGGAAGTCGCAATGTACGCTGTGCGCTAAGTTAAGCGGTGTTGACGCCGCGAATCGTGTCAGGTGTGCCGCTTCGCCGGTCATTGGGCGAGTTGAGCCCCGCTTCGTCAGTTTGACGTGCTCCGAAAAGCCTTGCGAGGCCGGGTCGGTGGGTCTTGTGGGTTTGGCTCTGCGCCGATGACGGGCGTGGACTGGAGCGACGCTCAAGCGATTCTGATTTACCTCCTCCTTTGGCGTTGTTGCCAGATTTGCCGTCAAGGGTGCCTTGTCTGGCCCTCCGAAGACTTGCACCATTACCTGTCCGTCGCGGCAGGACTCGGTGCCACGCTCCCCCTTCGGACTCTGAATCTGAACTGAACCCGCGGCTGTTGGACCAGGCGGCCGAGAATGCTTGTTCCGAGGCCGTGGAAGGCCGCATCCGTGGATGCGCGGAGAGAAGCTGGCCGCTTTCAGAAGCTGTCCTCGGGTCACTGGAGGCGTCGTTGGCCGGCAGAGTGCGTGCGGCCGGCAGAGTGCGTGCAAGACCGGGCAAAACGGGCGTTGAGCGCTCTCCTTCGATGTGAGAATCACTGAGGCGAATCTGCCCGCCGAAATGCATCGCGGGTGTCGTACTGAGGTCAACAGTCCTTGGCACCTGGCAATCTCTCAAATCCTCTTCCGAGAGGCAGGCTGCATTTTCCGATGCCTCTTCGTTCTCGGACCTTTCCGTCCAGTCCGAGGACATGCCAGCCAGGTCATCCAGACCGGCGCCGCCAGCTCTTCGGTCTCGCGTTGGTGTCGTGTGGTCGCGAGCATGACGATGATCTGTGTCTCGATTTTGCACCGAGATGATCTTCTGAGACCGTAAAGCCCGATGCGCGTCACCAAGAGGCCGCCGCCTCTGCCACATCTGAGCCTCCATTGGGCCCGCGTCATCGATCCGGGCATGTCGCGGCACGGATCTAGGCAGGGGCGCCTTCGGCCCGCGTCGACGGTCTGTTCTGCGATCGAGAGCGTCAAGCGCTCCCAAGAGCAGGATCAGGCGGCGTTTCGTTCCAGGATGTGACAGCAGCCCCAGTAGGGATTCTCCCTGCGATCTGGCCCTGTGCGCAGTAGCTTGTACCTGATGCGCACTTTTCGGACCCGATGAGGGCACTTTCTTTGCATATGCACCATCCAGCGACCCTTGAGTCGGCATGCTGGGACGAATTCCAGCCAGTGTCGACCCGTCCGCGTCTTGTTTGACTCGCATCGCGCCGAGAGAGCGACCGACACCCAGTTCGGGCCTCGCAGGGCTGCGATTCGATTGAAGCTTTTCCGGCAAGGGGGAAGCGTGCGGATGTGGCAGCCTGGTATCCATGCTCCTCTCGCTTCGGGGCGTCATCCTTTTCGGAGAGCCAGGCAGTATACCTTGCAGTTCGCCCCTGCCCTCCCTCCTCTTAGAGGTGCGCCCAATTTTTGCAAGTCCTGAGTGCAGAAGCGGAACAGCTCTAGAGCCTCTTGTCAGGCCTACGAAGACGAAGACGACAAGAAGCATAATAAGCTGAGCGATGGACAATCGCTTCTCCAGTAGCACCTCCTCGGCCAAGATATGAACCTCGCGGAGGAGCGCTCGGCGTTCGGAATCGGCCTGCTGACGATGCACATCGAACTCGAAGATTGCACGCTGAAGATCGACGTGCTGCCTTCTCTTGAGACCCTCGATCTGCTGCCAGTTACTGCTGTTGAGCGCGCGAAGCATTTCGGACATGCGAAGCTCCTGACGCTTTTCCATCCGAGCGAAGACTTCGCGCAGCATCTGTCCGCTATGCTCGATATAGCTATGGCTCAGCGTGGCATTGGCCTCGAGCGCATTGAGTCTTCTGTGAATCGCTCGATAGACGGACTCGCTCCCAGGACTCGTTTGCGGTGGGCCGCCAGCGCGCGGAGCAGATGCCCGCCGAACTCGTTCGTGCTCCCCATCTGCATCCGTACCGGGTGCGCCTGAAGGTGGAATTGTGGGGGCTGAGACCGAAGACCCACCAGGTTTTGCGGCTTGGCCGCTAGGAGAGGCCAATCCTTCGCTGACTTTCGGACGAATTGCTGTGAGGGCGCGGAAGGGGTCCATTTCGCGCAGCGGCCTTAAGCATTTGTCACCGGCAATTCGCGCGGGATCCTCTTCGAGTGCACATCGTCCATGAATCTGGGAATCGACTGATTCAACTAAATCAGAAGAAGGAGCAGGAGGCGCAGAAGAGCTGGCTTTGCCGGAATGCGATTCTGGCCCTTCTTGCGATGGCGGGGTTTGGGCTGCTTGAGTTTCGCGCTCTTGCGCACCCCCATCATATACGTCTGCATCGCCAGGAAGGTGCGCAAAGCTCTGGTTCTGGAGTTTACGCTGGAAGGCTTGCTCGTGCTTGCGCCATACGTCCTCGTCCTTGGTGGTCAAGTTGACGGCGTCGATACTTAAGGTCTCGCGAGATAAAGGCTCTTCCGGGACGACTGCAGCCTCGACAGCGTCCTCGACGAAAGATTGCTCGCCTTCACCGACGCCCGGGATCGAGTCGAGCTCGCTAGGATGCTCCTCGAATTCTCGTTTGTACTCCTCCATCTCGGTGATGCCGTAGACTCGAAGCAGGCTGACTGGGCAGTAGTATTCGCTTCCGAAATGTTCGAGAAAGTCGATGCGAACGTAGCGGAAGAAAGCCTCCGACCGCGGCGCTGACTGTATCCGGAAGACTTGCTGCCCGCGAACGTTGCGCGCTCGGAAAACGCCGAGCTGCGTCCAGTCGGATGCTCGACCTGTCAGCTGACGGGCCGCCGTGACGGTGAATTTTTTGAACATGTTGCTGAAGAACTCGTAGTTTGCAAGCACGAGGGTGTCGATCTTGATCTCCTCGCAGAGTTCGACGATGACAAACTGTGTACCACCCTTGCTCTTGCCGTTCCTGTGCGGGCAGGGCGACAACATGTATCGGTCCTTCTTTTCGCTCAGGATGGCGCTTGCGAACTTGGCTTCCGAGTTGGTTCTGTGAACCACTGCCGCACAATCTAAAGACGCGAAATTCCAACGATGCTTGAGCTTCGCTAGGTGCGAACCGGTATCGCTTGCGGCCACGCTGAAACCGACCTGCGAGGGTTGTAACCCCGGATCAGAGCGACTCGGGGCATCAGCCTGGTGCACATCGGATGAGCTCCCTCCTTCCTCCACAAGTATCGAGGGTTGATCCTTCGGCGCAATCGTGCTCTGGGCCCCTTCGCCAGCCTTGGTGCGGGCGGCCTTCACATCGGGGGCATGGGTGGAACCGGCCGCTTCTCCGCCGGACGAGGCAGGATGATGTGTGTCGTTGACGCTTTCGCCATGCTGTGGTGCGGCGCTCGGCCCGTCTGAGGGCTCATGGGTCTGCGCTCGTTCGGCCACCTCTTGGCCTTTCTCGGCATTTTCGTCCTTTGCGTGAGGTTTGCTGCGTCCCGAAGAGTCTTGTTCCAGACGCTGCTTCCACTCTTTAAAGCTGAGGAACTCCCCCTGTCCTTGTTCTGCTGACCATGCGTCATACTCGCTCAAGCCGAGAGCACCACGAACGTCTGCTGAGGGCGGGGCATCCGTCCTTGAAGAGGGACGAGCCTCAACATCCCCGAGCTGAGTCGCCTGACCACCTTGTCCATTGGATGCTGGTTGCCATTCGTGTCTCCCATCTCTTTGCCTCCAGAACCCTTCGTCGCCAGGACCAGGGTATGGCGGCAGGAGGTTGTCACGCGAGTCTGCCGTGTCGCCTTGAGGCTTGGCCGAGGGGGATGTTGCATCGCCGATCTCTGGTAGTCGGCCATGCGACCTCGCTTCGGGACCTTGCTCCGTACCTCGAATCACGATCGTACCCGAGACAGCGTAGGTGGCGCTGGGCGCTCTCTCGATAGGATCAGCATCTGAGCCCGGTCGAATGAGCGGCTCAACTTCGGGGAGGCTGCAGACCAGGAGATCAGCACTGACACTGGGAGGTCCCTCGCTTTCCGTCGGCGCGGGAGCCCTCATCGGATTTCCGCAGACATGCTCGAAGAAGTCGGTGGTCCTTCTGCAGCCATGATGGAGGTCCGAATAGGCGTGGACTGGATCTACAAGAGACGCCGGCTGCGCTCGCACATCGGCGTCTCCAGCGAAAGCAGGCCGACCGGCATCGGGCCACGTCCGGCCACGGTCCGCTTGGTGGTGACCATCGTTCGCGTCGTCGCCTGAGTCCAGCAGGAAAGCGTGCGACGCATCGATGAGCTGAGAAGACACGATCAACACCAGCGGCGAAAGAAGTTTGAGGCGCATTTCGCCGGAATGAGAGGTCGCGTTTAGGTGCAGCGATTCATGGCAAGCTGTGCATTCCTACAGCCACTTGTCTGGACTCTGCGCGATGTGCTGAGGTGGAGAGGGGTGGAATGGTCGTGAGAACGCGCAAAGTGTTGGTGGGAAATCGTGGGGTGGCGGTAGGGTGAGGCACGAGGTGTGTGTGTCCGTGCCTGCGCAGTTCACCTAATTTGCTTCAACGTGGAGGCCCCACCCGGATGTGCTTTCGTCAAGTGTGGATTTTCCGAGTCCCGGAAGAAACAAGAATCACACGAATGCGAACACCGAGACTGACACCCATACTGATCCCTGAAATATACGTAATCCCGGGGTGGACTCCCCTACCCCACAGGTCGTTTCGAGCAAGGTAGAACCACAAGCTTCCATGGTGCCAATCAGTGAAAAACCAGCCGTCGCTTCACCTCCAGCCTGCTTTTTCCGCGGTCTGAGCGCGCGCGATTGTCGTCGATCGCACCTCTTGGCGTTTAACCAGCAATATGTATTGCCGTGACATGTTGTTCAGAGGGCAGCATGTTCGCTGGTCACCGGAGGCTGCAAGTGCATGGGTGACAGGAGCCCCGTCAATCCAAGGGCTGGAAATCGGAACATGGGGACATAACCGCCTCTTTTCCTTGGATCTGAGTGTCTCTACATCATGAAAGTCATATCCGAACAAATTCGTAATAATATGAGTCCGCGGGCTCAGCCTCATGCCTCCAATGAGCCATCCAGGCTGGCTGCTGGGTCACTGCTTTTTTTCCTTAGCACACAACCACTGAGGCTATTGATATCGGAAAAAGACGCGGGCTATGTTGCTGAGCCACCCCGGGTGGCTTCCACAGTCATACATATCCTAACAAGTGGCGGGGTGGCGAAGGACCAGCCACCCAGCAGCCACCACGGGTGGCTGCGACGCGTCAGCCACCCATTAGCCACCCACACACGATGGCTGATGGGTGGCTGGTCATTCGCCACCTCGCCACTTGGATATGAGTTATGAGTAGCTTGGGATGCGACTATCACCTTTCGTGTTTTTTCTCGCAATATCCGTGGCGGTTTGCGGCCACCACGTTGCGTCGCTCGATGAATTTTAATTTGATGAGTTACAAAAACGTTTGGGTGAGCGCCATGATGTAACTTTTGCGTCATGAGTTGTGATACAAATCCATGTCGGAAAAAGTCGTGAGGTATGTTCGCTAGGCCAAACCCTCGCCAACCCCCCTTGGTACGTTATGCCGTGTCTCAAAGCCACCAACCTGAGCCATCCAGAGTGGCCTGGAGAGTGGCTGAGTCCACGTACGTATCGACTTTTTCGGGTATGGAAAAAGGTAGGGCGAATGCATTATGCCTGGTCGAACAAACCAAAAGTTCACGGGAAACGTTATGAGGCAAAAGCCGTGAGTGTCGGTCGCAGTTCGTGTAAATCAATCATATTGTTCGTCATGCCTGAGGGTCCACTACACCGTTCGGCTATCCCGAAATATTCTAGAGTCTCCTGTGACACATGACTTTTACTCATGGTTTGCACTTCTTCACAGCATCATAGAAATGCATGGTGAGAGCTCTGGAGTCATCCGTACATGATACATTCATATGGATGTGTATGATAGATCATGTCAATGTACCCTGCCAACTCATGACTGACGAGATGACGATCGATCAGCTACCTATCAGCCATCCACCGGCGATGACTGATCGATTCGGGAATCATCAGTCATTCATCTCCTGAAAAGCGGCGAGGTGGCGATCCACCAGCCACTCGATATGGCTACGACGCTCCAGCCACCCTTCGGCCACCCACGCGCGATGGCTGATCAGCCACCCGGGGTGGCTGACGGGTGGCTCGTGGATCGCCACCTCGCCGTTTTCCAGGATATGACATTGGCTTCGTGTATGCAAAGTCTTTCATGTGTGTGTGACAGCCCTTTCTTCACCGTCTGCTGAATAAAATCATGGATGCTAGTGCATTTATCCTTCAACGACCGAGCATCTTGTGACCGCAAGAGAATGTAAAAAGAGCAAGTTTCTCGCCATGTTTCAACAGAAGCCTGATTTTGCATGTTTCCACACACAGACTAGCACAGAAAGTCACTTAAACCCTTTTATATAAATTGACAGCTCTTCCACCGTCCACCAAACAAAACTTATGTGCGATTATAATTTTTCCTTCCAACACATGCCATTCTTGGGGAGAGTTGCATCACAAACGCGTCACAACAAATCATAATCTGAACATGAAAAGTCTGAAGGTGGCGACAGAGTCATATCGAAAATAAAGAGTTGTGACGTTTTCCAAGCCACCCCTCAAGCCACCACGGGTGGCTTACACTCCAAGCCACTCGCAAGCCACCCACGCACACTCTAGTGGCTTGAAATTCCAAGCCACTACCTAAGCCACTACCAAATTCCAAAATATGCGTCGCTCTCTGGCCCAGCTCAAAATTGCAAAAAAAATAAGCGTCTCTCCGGAATCAAACCAGGGACCTCCACATGGACGCGTGAGCCCAGTCCCTCACTTTATCCAACTGCGCCACACACACCCGCGTAGCAGGTTTTGGGGATTCGGCATCCATATACATGTCAAATGGCCAAATTCCGGTCAAATTCCAGAATTCCAACTTTGAGACGCGTGCTTGTTACGGGAGGTAAGCCACCCGCCAAGCCACTACCCCCTAGTGGCTTAATTTGGAAGCCACCACTAAGCCACCCGTAGTGGCTAGAGGGTGGCTTGGCTCATGTCACACTCCTTTTTTCGCGATGTGATTAAGTGTGTCCGTCAAGTAACATGTATCAAATCCTAAGAAGAGGCGAGGTGGCGAAGGACAAGCCATCCCCTCCTGGTGGCTGATGGGTGGCTGGTCTCCGCCACCTCCCCTGCCAACTCTGCACATCCAAATCGTGCCAAATTCGACGCTTCACGTCCAAATGATGTATAATGGGCGTCTTTTGGCTGCCTGCTGGGCCTCATGTCTCCGTACTGGAGCCACTCCATTCATCCGCACTCCATAAATCCGCGCTCCAGCCATCCGCAGCGCAATGGACAAAGGATGCATAATCATCAAATATTTGCAGAGCTTTGCATGCGCTGTTCAGAGATTTGCTGAAAATCATGATTTGCGTTGCAAAAACCGACTCAAATCGCTGAGATACGGCCCAAATAGCGCAGAGGCCCAAATAGCGCTAAGATGATGTCAAATAGCTTCAAATTGCATACATGCTAGCTGGTATCGCAGGTATGAGGAGCTATGCAGTAGGGTCAACAGGCGTGGCTTGGGTACGCGTGTTTGGAGGTGAAGGTAACCTCTGCCGGCCTTGGGTTCGACTCCTGGAGACGCGTCAATTTCTTATTTTTCGAATTTTGAAAAGGGGAGGGGGGGGGGGGGGGTTGGCTGCTAATTAGCAACCATCCATCAGCCATCGTGTGTGGGTGGCTAACGAGTGGCTGGGGCGTCGCAGCCACCCTGGGTGGCTGATGGGTGGCTGCTCCTCGCCAGCTCGCCGTTCTTCAGGATATGATTAAACGGCATGGCTAGTTTCCATGATTTTATACTCGTGACTGCAAAAAAGAGACCTTTGCGTGGCGAGCCACCAGGGGAGCCACTTTTGGCTCAAGTCAATCATGAATGAGTCTGTGCGGGTGGCTCGTAAGAGGCACGCACGAGGCTTCCTTCGCCACCTACTCACACGCTCATGGCTTCATATGCATGATGCGTGATGCTTCAGGCCTCTCTCGTTCCTTGCGGCACGTCGATCTCCCTTTTTGCGATATGATTCATGGTTGAGCAGCCGCCGCGGGCGACTGCGAGGGCACTGCTCGTCACCACCTCGCATTTCAAAACATGAGATCATACCATAACGGAAAAAGTCATATCCAAAAAAGCGGCGAGGTGGCGGAGGACCAGCCAGCCACCCATTAGCCACCCACACACGATGGCTGATGGGTGGCTGGTCGCCAGCAGCCACCCGGCAGCCACCCGGCAGCCACCCGGCAGCCACCCGGCAGCCACCCGGCAGCCACCCGGCAGCCACCCGGCAGCCACCCAAGGTAGCTGGAGTATTACTTCTCGTCGCCAACTCGGGAGCTGTTCGGAAAGGATTCGAAGCTGACGACGGTGAAGAATCGTTGGCTTGCGCTTCATGTTTGTCGGCCGTCCCCCGCAGCCAATCATGCGACGGCCGTTTCCGGGTGACGTCCCGGTGGCATCCTGCTGCTTCCCGTAACGTGTCTACAGTAATTCTCGTGATGCTGTACTTCTCGTGAAATTTCAAACATGCGCACCCTACAGCAGATGGCTATATTTTTGAAAAGTCATGGTAAATCTGAGATGGTGTCATTTTCCGCAGACAGCGTTGATGGCTGCCTCTGATGTGATCAGCACGTAGACAGCATACCTGTCTGCTTGCTGATCCAACTTTGGTCAACTTCAGCCATCTGGAGACCAAGATGCTGCGCTTTGAAGTTGTGCATGCTGCCTTCAGGCACTTTACCAGTCTTTTATTGAAAAACGTACTTCCTCCTATATCTCAGGCCCAGGTACACCAAACACAGATCTGATCCGGCCATCATGAGTGTTCACCAAGTGACACTGGAGTAAGCACATAATCTCTGTCCGCAACAAATCTGGATACCGTGGTTTTCCAAGATGAAGGTTTGCAAAAATTTACAGGCAGCAGAGCAGTGTCAATTTTCCATGTTTTTGACCCATCCATCAATCACCGCAACTAAGACACTAACGTTGTATTCTTTGCTGCTACCTGTGTTGACAGCGCTGATGTTCTTTGTGGCCATCAGAAGAGATGTCCACATTTGTGCTCAATGGCCGTGATATGGTCAGAACTAGTTATTTAAGGAAATCACTGGTAAAGTGCCCAAATGCACCAAGCACAACTTCAAGTCACGGTGTCTCTGTATTTGGGTTGCTGAGGTGGACCAAATCAATGTGATGTACAGTCTGGCATGGTGTTGACCCATTGGACACAGACAAAGGCAGTGTTGACGTTGTTTCCAAGGACTGACGCCATCTCAAATTGAGAGGGGTATTTTCAAAATGTAGCCATCTGCTGTAGGGTGCGCATGTTTGAAATTTCACGAGAAGTACAGCATCACGAGAATTACTGTAGACACGTTATCGTCCACCTCAGGCGCGTCCCTCGGTGCCTTCTCCAACGTCATTCTGATTCTTAGAGATGCTTCTCTGACTTCATGCGCACTCATCACTGCTTCGGTCCTGGCTGCTCTACTCATGACTCAACACCGTATGAGCGCGCATGATCGAGAACGTCAGCGCCCACACTGATCTATCCATAGAATACCATAGCGCGGCTTGATGAATGATGATCCGATTATATACAGTATTAGTGATGCATTCGCGTTCTCCTGAGATTATGGATTGCGTTTTGAACGACAAGGATCAGGCGCAGACCCACACTTCGTGGATGCGAGAGGCCTCTTGCATCGACGAGCGTCGAGGGAGCGGACGTTTCCGGAGTCGAGGATTGTGATTTTGAGATCGTGAACTGAGAGCCCTCGTTGGAAAGTGTCGAGAAGTCAATGCGGTTACTTGTGGGCGTCGAAGGAGCCGTCCGAAGTGTGTTCGCTGTCGTGCGAGATGCGCTTCATGCCGGCAAGCTCGTCGCTGACGCAGTTCTGCTTGTCGTTGAGCTTGCGGTTGTTGACGATAAGACCGAGGATGATGGGTGGAACCGAGAGCACGATCGAGACGATGAGAAGGATGTGAATGTAGTCGTTGTACGCGTTGATGATACCAGTCCTTTCTGGAGTTCCGATGGGGTAAGTGGTCAAGTAGGAAGTGGGGCTGGCATAAATCTTGGCTCGCGTGGCAGCGTCGAGCATGGGCAGGTGCTTGTCCAAGTAGCCAAGAAGGGTGTTGGTCTGGACGGCACCGACAACGGCATTGCCACAAGCGCCGCCGATCTCGGTGAGAAGCAAGAAGTATGCGGTGACGGTAGCAACGTCCTGGTGTCGGACGCTGACCTGAGCGGCGACTTGCAGGGTGATGCCGAGGAAACCGCCGCCCATGCCCTGGAGCACCTGAGGGAAGACAGCCTGAACGTTGGAGGAGCCGGCCTCACGGTACTTGATCATGAGACCGATGCCGAGCATGCGGATGGCGGCACCAGCCACGAGGATCCACTTGTAGTTCTTGGTTCCGAGCGAGATGAAACCGGCCATGATACCGAAGACGGTGAGCGCCAAGGACTGGCAGTTGGAGAAGTAACCAGCGTCGGTGAGGTTGTAGTCCATGACGATCATGCTCCAAGTGTAAGCGGGAACCCAAGAGGTGTAGAAGCTGAAGAAGTCGAAGAAGCCGATGGCTGTGGCAAAGTGGACATCCTTGTTGAGCCTCCAACGCCGGTTGAGGATGGGCTGAGGAGCAAAGTATTCCCAGATGCAGAAGGAGATGATCATGATACCACCAAGGACGAGCATGGCAATGATCCAGCCGGTCTGCCATCCATCGGTCTGAATCTTGGCGAGGTTGAGAGGCAGGAGGAAGAGGAGGAAACCGCCGCAGATGAGGAAGAGACCGAGCATGTCGGTGTCGACGAGGAAGGCGAGGATGGCGCGGGAGACGGGCAGCTTCTTGTAGGGGTGGACGGGAATGAGACCCTTGGCCTTGGCCCTCCTCTGGTTGATGAAGAGCGCGGCGATGATGAAGGAGGCGGCGACGGGAGCGCAGATGGTGAAGAAACCGGGACCCCAGCGCCAGTTGACCTGGACGAGCTTGGTGGTGATCTGGGAGGCGGCCCAGAAGTTGAGGATGTAGGGCAAGCTGACGAGGCCGATGGAGACACCTCGCCACTTTGTGGAGATGTAGTCGGCGAGGACGATCTGCTGCATGATCTGGACGCCGGTGTTGCCGATAGCGTAGAGGACGGTGCCACCGGCGACATCGCGGGTGGTCTGTGCGACGGCAACGATGATGAAGCCGAGAACCCAGAAGCAGACGGCGATGATGTAGGCCTGGGCACGACCGAAGACGTCGGCAAACTTGGCGATGGGGAATTTGCCGACGGCGATGAGGACGGCCTGGACGATGTTGATGGCGGTGTAGGCTGGGTAGTCTTTGAACTCCATGGTAGCGGCGGTCTGCCAGGCGTACATGGTGTTGTTGTCAAGGCCGGCGAGGTAGGCGACGAGGGCAATGCCGAAAATGCCGACCCAGAGAGTCCAGTCGGCTACGCTGCGACCGGCCTCAGCGGCAAGGACGCCGATCTGCTTGTCAGCGAGTTGTTCCTGAGACTCGGAGAAGGACTGCGTCTCGCCGTTGTCGGCGCGCTCGACGCGCTCGACGCCTTCAGGCTGCGACATTGCGGAAGCAGTTCTGCGAAGGAGACGGAGAGGGGGAGGGGGGAGATGGTGGGGCGGGAGGGAGGGGGAAAGGGAGAAAACTTGAGGTGAAGGCGGGGCAATGGGTGGGAGCGAGGGCGAAGGGCTTATCAGATCAAGACCTTTAATAGCCTGCGAGCTGAGGCGCCAGTTTCGAAGCGAGGTGAAAAGAGGTGAAAAGAGGAGAGACAATGTACAGCAAATGTACAGTAACTTAGTGTGTGTGGCTTCGGGTGGCGGATAGCCGAGGCGAGTGCATATGCTACACACCGTGCACGGGAGAATGGCAGAACGACTGAAGGCACGGGCTCAAGGGTTTAGAAGCAGGACGCTGGAAGGGTGCGGGAGGAGCCGGAGGGACGGTTTTCGACGGCTGCTTGGTCAGGAACAAGCGAGGATGCAAGCCACGCGGAGCGTCGATGCGGCAGGCGGGAGGTAGAGGACGGAAGGTATGGATGGTGAAGGCAAGTGTTGCAGGGAGTGAATTTCATGCGCTGCGAGAGGGACGAATGGGATTGCGATGTCACTTGCTGCTGAAGGCTATTGTCCAGGGGAGAGTGTCTTGCAGAAAGTTCGACGCCTGAGACTATGGTCTTGGACAAAGGCGTGCGAGGGGAGGTGGGAGCCTAGCACGCAGGGATGATCCCAATGCGCGTGCCGAGTGGCCATAGGGCCGTGCGAGGTAGGCAAGTGATGCTGCCGTGACGAGGGCTCGGCTGAACAGCACCTAGTCAGGACGGTCGGGTGAAAAAGATGAGCAGTCGGTGCCAAAGCCAAAGTGAAGGGACGGCTCCAAGGATGACGTTCAGCCGTCGAGCGAGCTTTTTCGATCAGATTGGTCGGATCAGATAACGAAAATTTTTTGCCGAGCGCGGGTCGACTTTGTTCTTTTCAGCAGAGGCTGCAATTGAAACCCAGACGCGCCCCACCATGCGTTGGTCGGGCGCCGTTCGCCCTCGAGGCTCGCTTCGACCTCGGGAGAGATGCACTTTTGAAATCGCTGTCCGCGCCTGCACCTCGAAGCTTGGCAAACCGAGATGCGTTGCCAAGCCTCGTCGCTGAATGAACCACCGAGACCCGCATCTGGCCTGCATTTGGCCTGCTCCGTAGAAACGAACGGCTGGAGCGAGTTGCGCCAGATCGGATCTGATAACCAAAGACGCTAACTTAATACTCCGAAAAATTTTCTCTGCGCTTGCCTTCTTGAAAAGGGCCTGAGCACCAACAGACGCTCCCATGGCACAGATCCGACATGCCAGGCTCTGCCAACGCTCCCGATGCAACGCCTCGCTAGCCATGAGTCGAGTGGCCTGGGTGGCCGTGACACACGCCGCCTTTCGCGACCAAACATGCAACGCGTCGCGGTCCAGCGCGCAAAGGGGGTCGCTCCCTGGACACATTCCAGCACGAGGGCGGCTTTCTGTCCGAGCCTCGGTCTGACCCGCCAATTCCGTCGTATCCACGTTAGCCTGACTCGGAGAGCGAACGGCCACACAGGCCCCCGATTGGTCCACTCTCTTCCGCCCAGCTCCGCGCGTTCCTCGCACCGACCCCACCGCATTCACGCCCGTTTGCCGACTCTTGTCGCTCACAGTCTGTCTGTGCGCGCCGTTGACCACCGCGAGCGTTCGGCGCGGGTCGGCCAGATCGACCCGAACCCTCGCTGCGTTTCGAGTCAAGGCAGAGACCCTGAAAGCTTCGTATTGGAGAGCATGATTTCAAAGGCCGCTACAGTGCCTTACATCAGTGCAGCTTCGTTGAGCACCTCGGCGTGTCGCATGTTGATCTCCATCTCGAGAGCCTCGCACTCCTCTTGCAATGCGTTGCGCTCCTCTTCCAGCGCCTTGAATGCTGCCTGAGCAAGCCCTTCCCGACTGCCCAGTCGCTCCACCTCCTTGCGCAGAGAGTCCAGACGCTCCGCTCGTCCTCCTTCCTCGTCCCTCTGCAACTTTCGGAAGGTCTGCTGCGAAATCGCCGCCTCTTCCAGCCCTTTGAAGCTCTCTCGCATCGTGGTCGAGAGCGCCTCACTCCTGGCTTTGTATCCGCCCAGGACCTTGGTCAGGATCTTCTCGCCTTTCGAGGCTAGCTGCGCCACTGCTGCCATCCTGGTCCGCGCCGCCGAGAGATCCTCCACCAACTTCGCCTTGTCATTGCGCGAAGCCTGCCAACGACGCGTGAGAGCCACACCCAGTGTCGCTGCGGACTCCTCGTCGTCATCCATCGACGCAGCAATCAGCCGTTGCAGCGCCTCGTCGTTTGCGCCGGGGAAGCCGAGTTGATCCGCCAGCTCGGCTCGCATGAGCTCCCTCGCTGCAATGAGAGATTCGTCAGAGAGCGCTGTCAACTCTACCGACTCTGGCTCGGGATGCTTGCTTCCTGGGATCGGATGCATGTGCACATCGTGATGCAACAGACGTGCCGTCTCACCTGCCACCAGCAGCTCCACTCGGTCCATGTGTCTTGCGTCGATCTGCTTCATGAGCCGAGCCAGATCCACCTCTGCCGGTCGAGGCAGGTTTCGCCGCACCACCTGACTGCGTCTGGCTTCCGCCTTGGCCTCCTCTTCGGCAGCTTGACGCGCCATCCTCGCATCTCGCTCGGCTGCATCTTCCTGCCGCGGTGCAGTCTCGCTCTCCTCCTGCCGGCTCGAACTCGCCTCGGGCTCGTCCTCGTCGACCACAATGTCGAAATCGTTCTTGGGCGCAGGCAGAGAAGAGAGCGCTTGCCTCAGGCTCGATTGAGCTAGATTGCGCGCGCGCTTCATGTCCCGCGGCGTCTCGGAGCCGGCTCGACCCATGTCTTCCACATTGAGTCCAAGGTTGTCCCGCAACGGCGTCCTGAGCGGCGTGCTGGCGCCATGTCTGTCAGCTACAGCGCTGCGCTCGTCTCGCTGAGTGTTTGTGAGGAGTGGATTGGGGGTGTGTGGCACCGAGAGCCGTGCGGCTGGATCGTTTGTCGGACGCAGTGGATCCAAATCTGCGTTTGCGTCGCCAAGCAACGGAGTCTGAGCCGATGAGATGAGGCGCAGGTTCCTGGCCTCTCTCATGACTGCATCCTCGTGAGCGGCCAATTGGGGAGTGCGAGCGGTGCGAGCCGAGTCGAGCGCCGAGTACTTGTCCAGCAATCCGTCCGTTGCATCGCTGGACCCATCCTCGACGAGCGAGCGCGCACGCTCGCCTGCCTGACCGATCTTGACGATGGATTCCAGCTCGTCCTCGCCAACCTGCGCGGCGGGCAGGTTGAGCTTGCGTCGCTTTGTGATCTGTTCGGCTTCCTTGAGCTTGCGGATCTGCTCCTCGTTGCGGAGCGCCGAGGCCTGTTTTGCCTGCTTGCTCTTTTCGTCGGCTTCCCGCTGGCGTTTGTTCTTGGTGGGATCCTCCGAACCGCTTGTGCTGTTGAGCGCCTGCAGCGTCTTACCGACGGGCGCTTTGTACGATTTGGACGCCTCTGCGCTCGTGTCGTAGAAGCCGGGCAGCGGCTTCTTCTCGAAGGGGATGTCTGCATTGTAGTCGATGACGCCCTTTTTGGTCTTCTGCTTCATGATGATGCCGGCCGCCTTGAGCTCTCTTCGCTTCTGCAGCATGGCGAGGCGACGGGCCTCTTCGAGTGCGCGCTCCCGCGCCTTGCGCTTTGCCTTCTTTCCCTGGGTGTTTGCGAGACGCGCGCGCGCTTCGGAGAGCATCTCCTTCTCGTCCTCGTCCATGTCGATGGGATCGGGGCGGGCGGGCTTGGTCTCCGGATCCGGATCGATCTCGCCGGGGCGCAGACGGCGGACGTCGTCTGCGGTGGGCACGGCTTCGCCAGTGCCTGTGAGGCCGAGCGAGCTGCCTCCGGGCTGATTGTCCTGGGCCTCGGCCTGGTCGAGGAGCCTCTGGTAGCGCTCGAGGCACTGGTTGGCAGTGCGGCCGACGAGCGGAGCGATGGTGCGCCATTGGGTGGGCATAAGCTTGGCGAGATGGAGCAGCTTTTCGTCCTCTTCCCTCGACCATTCTGTCTTCTTGATGGAGGGGTCGAGCCATTCGTACCAGCGGGCTTTGCACTGTTTGGGCGTCTTGCGCACCAGCAACGACGAGATTCGAGCCCATTGATTGACGCCGTACTTGGAGATGGCGGCCTTAAGGATCTCATCCTCAGTGTTCTTCCACACGCCGCCCTTGATGATGACGCGGACCATGGTTGATGCAAAAATGCCGGTGGCAGCCTAGGCCGCGTTAGGATGCCTGATCGGCCTGGTGGAAGCGTCGGCGTCGTGCAGCCGGAGTGGACCGAGGCGGCCTGTGAGGAGTCTGCGGGCGAAACGGCAAAGTGGCGGCCGTGACGACGGGACGGTACGAAGCCTGGCGAGGAAGGAAGGGTTCAAGGCGGATGGAGAAGGTGGAGAAATGCACCCCTTCTGTTGGCGGTGGAGCCGGGCGGAAATCTCGATCCCACGAGATTTGAGCGAAGCAGTGCGGATGCTTAATAATCCTTATATCATCATCACGCCTCGGTCCACTCGATTCGACTTTTGAGAATGCGCAGATGCACCCCAGACTGCCAATTCGAGGTTGCAGGGGTCCAGCTGCGCACCCTGCAACTGCTGCGACGCTTCGCAATGCAGCGCACAGGCTCATGTCGGATGGGAACCAGACTGGCACTCAGCATTCGCAATTGTGGGTGCCTCGTCGCGGGATCTACGGTGGCATACGCTCAGACACTTGAGCCGATCGTGCGTATCTGTCCGCTTGACGTAGAGGAAGCGGCAGGACAAGACCGGGCAGGGCTTTTGCCGGACTGGCGGGGCAGTGGCGGGGCAGTGGCGGGGATTGATGTGGGCGCAGTCTAGACGTGGGGCCCGACTGCAACCTATGCGATCGGAAGGAAGGGCAGGAGACGATAGCGAGCTCGCTTAAGCTTGGGTGGGCTACTGTGGGAAGGCAACGCTCGCGAATCACAGGGCGCGAGCAGGGTGACATGAACTCAATTGAAAACTTGCGTCGGGCCGCACTGGCCCGCGCCGGACCAGGCACGGTCAGCGTTGACAGCAAGCCGTAGGCGTATGCTGAAGGGCAGGAAGCTCCTATGGTGTGGGTGTTCATGAGCGGTCTTGGTAAGCTGAGCCGCGGGCGTCTGATCGGCGGTGATCAAGCGTTTCCGAGACGATCGGGGAGGTCTTTGCATAGGTGTGATGGGTGCAGAGTATGCTCGATGAAGCGGGCCGGCATGGTCGCAGACGGCACGAGCGGCGGAGGCCTTGCGTGGATTTTGCAGCCCGTGCGTGTGACAGAGCGTAAGGCGGCTCGACCGAGGACTGAGTCCGATTGTCGATGGCGAACGAGGAGCTGCGAGGGGGCCGACCAACGAGAGGCCGCGCGTGGTCGAGGACAGTCGAGGAAGCAGCCTCTGAATCGTTCGTTGACCGACGCCGAGGGAAAAAAGGGGGCGAAAGAAGAACTCTGAGACCGACACCTTGGAAACTTGACAGACGCAGTCCGAACGCGCCCTCGTTTCGGCACTTTGGGCACTCCTGCGCGTCGCCCGTCTACCGTAAAATATTGGTTATTTAATTACGAGCGCGATGCACGCTGTGGGCAAAAAAAGGCGTTTTAGCGCAGGAGGTGCGGATGCGCATTCAAATGCAAGGTGCATGTCGGAGTGAAAGTGCAAATACGACTGGCTTGAGGCGAGCTACAAAGTTGCTATTCGGCAGCAGCTTTAGCTCGAATACAGTGTGCACTGCAGCTGCACCCATTCCGTGCTGCAAAGCGCCCACCATTGCCCGCCACTCTTGTCGCAGCCGGGGAGCTTCCGACAATCTGCGCCCTGAATGCCGTAGTGTCGGCTCAGCTAACTGAGCTGCTGAGCTGAACCTTCACCGGCGCTTGGCAGCTGCACCTTCAGGCGGGAGGAATGCAGAGCAGCGGGCAACATGGCGAGGGCGGGCCTTGCAGATTGGGCTGCTTTCAAACGGGTGGGATCGCAGAAAGAGTGGGTCTGCACGCGTCTGCTTTTTCGCACAGCCGGGTTTCGATCGGATCGCAGACAGGCGCAGCCCCCAGGCGCGTTTCGTCGGTTGAAATCCAAGCGACCGTCGGAGCAGGCGTCGGAGCAAGCGTCGGCGCGCCTCGCTATCGAAGCTGCCTTGCCCCCCCTCCCTTTGTCACATCACATGGCTATTCGACAGGCGCTCTGAGACACGCTTCTGCAGCAGTACCACACCGCCTCCTCCTCGCCTTTATCCATCATCCCCCCCTTCATCCCCTTCATCCCCTTCATCCCCTCCCCGACCTCCGCCTCAATACTTTGTTCTTGTCTCTCCCCCTTTTTCTCCACCATCGCCTTCCAGCTTCGTCCTCGCTCCTCGCAACGTCGCCTCATATCGCGCTCGGCTCGCGATTTCTTCATTTCATTTCCTTCACCCAGCTTGAAGCTGTCCTCCATCTTCGCCACTTCCGCAAAGATCCCCATCTCAACCCCTTTTACGCCGCATTGATCGACTGGCTCCATCACTGCGCTTCGCCTTTGACATCCCCATCCCATCTCGATCGATTCGCTCTGGAAGCGCATCGCATTCATCCCTGCTTTGCACTCTGGTAGTCAAAGCTCCTCTCGATCCAATCTTCCTTTTCGTTCCACCTCGTCACCCTCACATCATTCCACCACAATGATGAACGCATCGCCCTCCTTCTCCTCCCCTTCCATCCCTCAAGGCTTTTCCGCCACCTCTTCGCCTCAGCCTCCCTCCTGGAACCCATCCGACGCCACCCACTCGCTCGGCATGTCTCACCCCGGCCTCGATCCTCACTTTGCTTCCGAGCATATCGGCCCCGCCGCCTTCCAGCCCAGCCTCGATGCTTCCTTTGGCGCATACTTCCACCCCACCGGCATCATGCCCAACCTCCACCACGCTCCCGGTCCCATCCTCGTGCAGCCTTCCGTGTATGCTCCTCACGACCCCAACTCGTTCTGGAAGCACAACACCCCCAACCACATGGTCAAGATGGAGCCTGGCGCCGACATCTTCTCGACATCTCAGCTCGCTCCCGAATACGCCGTCCCCGGCTCCCACTCCATGATGGCCACCATGAGCCTCCCCGCCTACACTTCCCACTCCATGGACAGGCGTTTCACCTACTCGGATGCCGAATCCACCTACTCCGTCCCTTCGCCCAGCTCCACCTCGGATGCATCCACCCGTCCCGGTTGCTCCAAGCGCGGTGCTAAGCGCAAGCTCCCCACCGACACCTCCGTCGACACGCCCGGCCAAGACTCGGACGCCAGCAAGTCCACCAAGAAGGCTCCTCGCCCATCCGCTCAGCGACGTCCTCCCCCCTCTGCATCCCACGTCACCGAGGCCGGCAAGCCCTTCCCCGTCATCGACACCTCGGCCAAGCACTCGAGCCTCTTTGTGCCCCCCGACACCTCGGGCCTTACCAAGCGCGAGGCCCGTCTCGTCAAGAACCGTGCCGCTGCTTTCCTCTCTCGTCAGCGAAAGCGCGAACAGTTTGAAGAGATGGAGGTCAAGTGCAAGGGTATCTCGATGCTCGTCTGGCGCATGTGGGAGACCATCGCCGGCTCCGATGCTGCCCCCGAACGCCTCGATGCTACCCCGCTCGCCTCCGTCCTCGCCAACGAAGAACCCATGGCTCGTCTTTGCCTCGAAGAGGTCATTGCCAAGAAGGGCGCCTCCATCGCTCCCACCGCCGACGAAGCCGAAGGAACTCCCGCCCCCGAGGCTCAGCCCATCCGTCGCCCCTCGACCGGGTCCGCCGCGGTGGCTCACAACGAGACCGAGGCAGCCTCTGCCGAGCTCGAGCGCGTCCGCTCCGACCTTGCCGCTTCCATGGAGCGAGAGCAGGAGCTGGCTCGCCAGCTCGATGCACTGCGCGCCACTTTGACCTCAACTCAGGTCCCCATGGCCGCCGACATCGGCGCCGCTGGCTTTGAGTCCATGCATGTCAGCGCCACCAAGTCGGACCTTGCTTCGCGTGTCGCTGCGGCCTCGCAGCCCTTCAAGGCTGTCCAGGGCGCAGAGCTTCCCCTCTTTGTGCCCGAATCGCCTTTGTCCAAGTACACCATCGCCGATGGGGCTGGCTCGGGCATGATGCTCGACGCAGCTCACGCTGGCTTCGGCCTGTCCAAGACACCGACTCTGGCCGCCTTCTCGGAGACCGCGCTGCGCCACCGATCAGCGCAGCCCTTCGTCGGGGACAAGTTCGAAGGTTTTGGCACGGGACTCGGCTTGGACTACAAGTTCCCCACCGCCTCGTTGCCTTCGTCGCCCTCGACAGCGTCTTCCTCGTCGCAGGACAGCCACCTAGCCCGCCATCTTTCTTTTTCCACCGCCAGCACCACCGCAGCCAAAGCGCCGAGCACCCTGGCCACCGTGCTTCTCCTCGCAGGCATGTCGCTGATGGGTGTCGGGCCGGTCGAGCCCGAGGCACCGGCAAGCCGAGGAATCCCGACCAACCCTCGCAAGGTCGCCCGCGTTGGCCGAAAGGCGTCCGCGAAGGATGGCGCACTCGTCTGTGCTGTCCAGGCGCCGCCTCGCGACACGGATGGGCAGCCTTCGTCGCACCTTTCTGAGGACGACCTGCTCATGGAGATGGGCCTCGACTCTGCGTCGATCTCTGAGGCCGAAGACGAGCTTGTCGACGCCGACGTCGCCAAGCACGCTGTCGCTGCTGGCCGAGCGTCTGCACCGGCGAGCGCCTTGCCCTGTGCCTAAGCGGCGCAGCGACTCATGTCCTCCCTTTACGACCCTGGGCGAATGGCTCCGGTCCTCCGCCATGCCCCTAACGACAGAAGCTCCCTTCGCACGACCAAGATCCTGTGTATCATGATCCTTGCATCTCTTCCCGCCCTTACGTCCTCGTTACACTTGTTTTCCCGGAACTGTATTCTTGTCCAACCCTCCGCTCCCACAACCTTGCATACACGCACCGAGCATGTTGCTTCGCTTCGCCGTGCGTTCTAGTCACGCACGCGCCCGCGAGCGCGCCTCGTATCTTTCTTGGCTTCTCCGCAGAGCTGGTTTCTTCGGCGGCACAAGGTGGATGCGAGCGTTTGCGCGTCGGGCCTTTTTCCACGCATCTCTCTGGCTTCTTCTTTTTTGATTCGACTTCGCCTCTTGGACGCGGGGTTTGCGATCCCTCTGCAGCGTGGTCTTGTTGGGCCTTGCTGTGTTGAACGGCGTCCGCAACTCGTAGCCTTTGTTTGCCTCTTTGTTCCATGTCTTTCTCACTTCTGTACATGATTCGATTCCTCTTCTCTCTCGATCTTGGATCTTGGACGTGTGGTGTTCGGTCTGGCTTGTTGCGAGTCATGAGTGAACAGGGGCAGATGTGTGTCGATGAGATCGGAGGAGGGGTCGGAGGGGGAGAGCAAGCACGAGCAGAATCCTAAGCGAGGCTTGTGCGTGGCTTCAGGCTGCAGATCGGGCAGGGGAGGTTTTGCACTGGACCATGACAGGGGATCGACAAGATCACATCACGGCGTCAAATTTCATTCAGACCAAGTTGGTTGAAAGCTTGACGTGGAAGCATTGGACGCATTGGATTGCAAGGCCCGAGGGAATGCTCACCGACGGACGTGGAAAGTGGTCTATTCTACATCATCATCGTCGTCATCATCATCGTCATCTTCGTCGTCGCTGACCTCTTCGCCCTTTGCCTTGAGCGTTGCCTTGTCCTTCTTGCGCTTCTGCGTCAGCTCCTCGAGGAGCACGAGCAGATCCTCGTTCTCCTTTGCAATCTCGTCCTTCTCCCTCTGCAACTTTTCCACCTCCTCGGCCCCTCCTCCCTTCTTGCCCTTCTTGGCCCCTTCCGAGAGCGACTTGATCTTGGCCTCGAGCTCGCTCTTGTCCTTACCCAGCTGCTCCGCTTGTTCCGCCTTGGCCTTGAGCTGCTCCACTTCCCCAGCCGAGGTCTCCAGCGCTTTGACTTTGGCCTCGAGCGCCGCCTTGTCCTTGCCCAGCTGATCCACCTGCTTTGCCTTGCTCTCCAACTGCTTGACCTCCTTGTTCGCCTTCTCCAACTCTTTGACCTTGCCCTCCAGCGCCGCCTTGTCCTTCTCAATCTTGCCCAGACCCGCAAGCTTCTTCTCCAACTCGCCCTTCTCCTTGTCCACCTTGGCCAGACCCGCCAGCTTCTTCTCCAGCTCCGCCTTGTCCTTCTCCACCTTGGCGAGAGCCGCGAGCTTCTTCTCCAACTCCGCCTTGTCCTTCTCCACCTTGGCGAGAGCCGCGAGCTTCTTCTCCAACTCCGCCTTCTCCTTGTCCACCTTGGCGAGGCTGGCGAGCTTGCTCTCGAGCTTGGCCTTGTCGGCCTCGAGCTCGGCGTGCTTCCTGCCGAGCTGCGCCAGCTCGTTGCTGCTGGTCGCGGCGGCAGACTCGCGGTCGCGAGACTGGCTCGCCTCGCTCTCGAGCTGGGCGACCTTGCGCTCGAGCGCCGTCTTGGCTTCGGCGACGGTCTTGAGCTCGGCGAGTTGCGCCGTCGCCGCTTCGAGCTCGGCCGACACCGGGC
The DNA here is from genome assembly GCA_030849465.1 of Moesziomyces globuligerus. Taxonomy (NCBI): domain Eukaryota; kingdom Fungi; phylum Basidiomycota; class Ustilaginomycetes; order Ustilaginales; family Ustilaginaceae; genus Moesziomyces; species Moesziomyces globuligerus. The sequence continues at coordinate 362,200 of JARVLF010000002.1, forward strand.
CCAGGCGCGACGCATCGGCCTCGAGTGCCTCCTTGGCCTGCAGCGCCTCGTCGAGCTTCTTCTGCAGCTCCGCCTCCGTCGCTCCCGCAGCAGGCTCAGCAGAACCGGTAGAGGCGGCCGCAGCTTCGAGCGCCGAGACCTTGTCCTGGAGCGCGATGATCTCGTCGGCGCGCTTGGTGGCCAAGTCGCGGGCCTCGATGAGATCCTTCATCGCCACACTCCCACCACCACCACCACCGCCTTCCGCGTTGTCACTGGCAGGAGTATCGTCGAGCTTCTTCTTGAGCTCGTCGTACGCCTTTTGCAGCGCCGCAAACTCCTTCGACGAGGGCTTGCCCGCCGAGACGCGCGCCATCTCCGAGGTGAGCTGGAGCACCTTGGCGTTGGCGCCCTCCTCGCGCTGCCGGACCTCGTCGAGCTCGCGGGCGACGGCGTCGTGCTTGGTCTGGAGTTCGCCCAGCGCCGTCGCGTGCGCCGTCTTGAGCTGTTCGAGCTCCGTCTGCGCCGCCTGCAGCTCGGGTGCGTGGGACGAGACGGCGGTCTCGGCGGTCTCGAGCTGCGCCCGCAACTCGGCGACCTGAGCAGCGTGCGCGGCTGTGAGTTCTTCGATGCGCTTTTCCAGAACCTCGATCTCGCGCGCCTGCTTGGCCACCGTGTCGCGCAGCGCCTCGGCCTGACGCTGCGCATCCAGCAGCTCCGCCGGCACCGCCGCCTGCGCCGCCGACGACGACGCCGGATCCACCAGGATGGTCCGCGAGATCAGCGTCGAGTTGGCACGCCAGAACTCGACAAACGACCAGTCGAACCACAGCCCAGCACGACGACGCTTCGACAGGTGACCCAGACCGTTAACCTCGAGATCCTTGTCCTGCGCCTCCTCGTCGGCCTTCTCCTTGTCTTCCGGCTTGACCGTCTCCGTGTTCGCCGCAGAAGGATCCGATGCTTTGGCAGCAGCAGCTGCAGCCGCGGCGGCGGCGGCGGCTGCACGGGCTTCGGCCTGCTGCTTGGCGCGCAATTCGTCTGCCTCGGTCTGTTCCTCGACGACGATGAGCTTCTCGAGCACGTCCGGCGTGACCTCTCGGAAGCGCACGTCGTCGGCGAGTCGGGCGATGCGCACGGCAAACTGGTCCGCGCCGATCCGCGAGTGCAGGATGGGATGCATCGTCGCCCTCGTCACCGCAGCCTTGCCCGGGTCGGTGTCGAACTCGTACGCCACACCGAGCAGGAAAGCGGCGAGGCCCTGGATGATCGGATCGACGCCCGACGACTGCGCCACCGGCTGGATCACCGCCTGGAGCGTGGCGGACTCGGAGAGGAAGTCGCGTACGCTCAGCGGCGATTCGTAGAGCCACGTGGAGAGGAGCACGAGGTAGCCTACCATGATCCTCGTCCAGTCGGCCGCCGAGTACGAGCTCGACGAGACGGTGGCGCCCATCGCCGACGCGCGCTCCTTCCGCACTGCATCGGCGAGCTCGCGCTCCGCCAGCGTCAGATGCCCCACGACGACCTGGATGAGCGACGACGGCGCATCGTCATCGTCATCATCGTCGTCGTCTCCCGCGGCCTCCTCGTCGACTTGCGCGTTGCGGGTGATGGTGCCGTCTGGATCGACGGCGATGGCGCGCGCGGCCTTCTTGGCGGTCTCGCTCGCGCGGACGAGGTAGGAGACGAGCATCGCCGCCACGAGGTGCTTGTACGCATCCGCCGCGGCCGAGCTCGCGTGCGTCGACGGATTCTGCAGGATGGCGTCGACGAGCACCTTGCCCGCGGGCCCCGCGGGGGATGCCGTCTGCTCCGACGTTTCATCCGCACCGGCTGCCATGCCGTTGATGATGGCAAGACGAGCGTCCATGTTATCGGCGACAAAGGCGCGGAAGCAGGCGATGGCTGCCGCCCTCAACCCGAGACCTCCCTTGGCGCCGGACGTGCCCATGGCCGTCTCCACGAGGCAGACGACGGCCGGTCTGGGCTCGGCGCGGCTGAAGGAGACCTCCTGACTCGGCGGCTGAGCGACCAGCTCTTTTTCGTCCGCCATGGTCTCCTCGGCTGCCGGGGTCGGCGGGGAGACGGCGGTGATGGGCCGGACGAGCAGGGAGGCGAGAAGGTCCTGATTGGCGCGCGAGGCCTGCATGAGCGACGCGGCTACGTGGAGCGCCTGCGCCTTGAGGCTGGCAGGCGCGGTGGAAGCGAGGCCGAGATCGAGCAGGCACTTTGTCATACCGCACTGCAAGAGCGCCGCCTGATTAGCCCTTCGGCCCTCGCCCTGGCCTCCAATTAGCAGCGCTGCGATGTCGATCACGATCCGGGCATTGGCCACCTTCTGCTGGTCCCAGTCCTGGAAGCAGAAGGCCTCGAGCTGGCGTGCATACTCGTGCTCGGCGTGCTTCGAGGCGAATTCGTTGTTCGGCGGGCCGGGCGGATAGAAGAGGAGCGGGGCGAGCATGGGGATCGAGAGCGTCTCGCGGAAGTAGTTTTGGTTGGAGACGTTGTAGCGGAGCAGCGCCTCGAGGCCTTCGAGAGCGTCCTGGACGATGACGCCGCCCTCGACTCTGCCTTCGGCGGCGCAGACGTCGAGGAGTTTCTCGAACGCACCCTCAAAGGCGACGAGCTTCTGGATGTCGGCGTTGCCGTAGACGAGGTGCGGGAGCAGCAGCAGCGCTTCGTTGCGCACGATCTCGGCCGACGAGCCGGCGCCCTCGGCGAGGCACTCGAGGATGGCGCCGCATCCGCCGGGAGCGACGAGCACGTGGTCCTGCACCCGGTGTGGTCGGTTGCGCAGTAGCGATCCGAGGAGCTGAAGCGAAGCAAATCGAGTATAGAACGCTCGATCCGGAGCCAGCAGGGGCAGGAGGCAGTGCAGCGGGCCTGGTTCTTGGAGGAAGCCGTCGGTATGCTGGAGTCCGGGCGGGGGTCCTTGTTCGTGCTGCTTTCGCCTCGCGGCCTGCTGGTTCTGGCCGGATACGGATGCGGCGGCTTCGGGCGACTGGACCTCGCAAAGGGTGATGCAGCATTCGATGAGCGCACGCGCCGTCTCTTCGTCCTTGGCATCGCGCTGGAGCGAGACGAGGAGCGCGGACAGCGCGTGCTCGCCGACGGCGCGGTTGTGATCGCGGCTGAGGCCCTTGAGAGCGAGCACGGCGGCCCTGCGGTCCTCGACGCCGAGGTTGTTGTCGTCGGCTTTGCTCAGACGCTCAGCAAGCGTCTGGATGGTGCTGATCGCCGACTGGTTGCCGCCACCGGGCTTGGCCAGGTTCGAGTACTGCTGCCGCAAGATGTTAAACCCGTGCAGCATGGTTGCAAAGGGGGAGACGCGGCTCCTGCGGCGATAGCGGTGAGGGCGGATGCAGGGGGAGAACGAACTAGCTGTGGTGGTTAAATGATGCTTGACGGTGAGGGCGTGCGATGCAGTTGGTGAGTGGTTGATGTTGGAGGGGCGAAGGATAGGACGACCTGGCGGGCAAGGGCTGCACAGTGCTTGGTCCACGCGGCAGTCTGCAGTTGCCGAAAAGTGGCGCGTGCTTCTGGCCCGATTTCCACCGCCTGCGACACGCACGATGCTCACAATCGGGAGATTCAAACCAAAAGAGCTACAAATTCAACCGAGGCTGCCTCGACAGCGAAACATGGCTTTGACGACATGCCGAGGAGGCAACGAGCGGGGACGGTTACCGGGATGCTATCTACAGACGACGATGATGGGGAGGCATCATGATACGGGACGGGATGCAAGCAAAAAAGGACAAGGACGACAGGAAAAACGCGCGGGAGGGAATCAAAGGCCGGGCGAGGGCCAGCTCTAGAAGTCCATGTCCGCGTTGGTTCCGGTGCTATGCGCGGGCGAGCCGGGGATGATGGCTTGCCTGAGACCCGAGCGATTGGCAAAGAGGGCGGTGGGCTTGGCCTTGAGGTGGTGCTTCTTCTTTGCGAGGTTGAGCTTGGAGGTGACCGGGCTGAGCTGGGCGTCGGTGGGCGAGTAGAAGCTGTTTGCAGCTGCGGCCCTTGCGGCGAGGGGAGCGGTGGCCTTACGGTGTCCCTCCTCCTCGGTCAGGGACGAGATCTTGCCGTCCTGGGGCTTGCGCTTGAGGACGACGAGCGAGTGCACCGTCCTCACCGCCTCTCCGTCGTTCGAGAGGCTGAGCATGTGGTCGAGCACCATGGTGCGGTGCGGGAGCGACTCGGGCGTCACGAGCAGGCGCTGACGCAGCGTTCGCGTCGAGTAGGCCGAGAGCACCTCGGTGAACTTGGCCCTGATGCCGTTGGGTCCGACGACGACATCGCCCGACGGCAGCGTGAGGATGGCCTCGTTGGCAAACATGGCGAAGCACGCATCGCTGGGTGTAGCAGAGGTATAGAGCTAGCAAAGAGTGGAAGCGGGGGTCAGTCAAAGACATTCGAGCGCGCAAAGTGCAAAGATGCAGGACGGAACATACCTCTTCGAGAGCTTGGAGGAGGTCAGCTTCGTCGTCCTTGGGCTGCCTCTCAGGGAGGAGCTTCGAGTGCTCGGGTGCGAGCCCGGCAGCGTTGAGGCGCGTGTTGGATCCGTGGAACATACTTGAGGAATTGACGTTCGATTGGTGGTGGCGGTGGGCTGGTGTCGATGCTGGGGGGCCTGTTGCTGTTGATGGTGGAGTCCGTTGATGGTGGTCGGCGAGTGTCGGTTGCGGAGGACGTTGAGGAGGGATGCTTGAGGAAGGTGGAAGAGGTTGGTGTTTGAGAAAGGGAGGACGGAGTGCGAGGCGAGCGCAAACAGTTTTATTCCAAGCGCGGGCTCTCGTGTAGAATCTAGGACCAACCAACTCTCTGACGACGTCTCGAGCGCGAAGAGGGGGATGGACCCTGAAACGGGCGAGCAACTCCCAAAAGAGGCAGCACACACACGACTCGACTCGAGTCGAGTCGAGTCGACTCGAGCCTGACTGAGGAATCATTTGTGATTAGAGCTGGGATGACCGTGATGTCATGCACGCTGCTGCACAAGCCGAGCAGGCTTGGGCGAGTGTCAGCTGCCGCTCTTCAGAGCCAAAGATGCAGCGCGGTTGACCCACCTTCTACCCCGGGATGGGCTCATTTCTCGCACGACTCCAGCCAAGCCTCACTCGGCTCGTAAGCTCATCGCATCGAGCATCCCGGTCCTCAGTAGCAGTGCTCTGCCTCAACATTCCGTAGAGGCTCCGCAAGCACATACGGTCGTCCTTAAAGTCGACGGCAAAGGCTCGAGGTGTGGGTGAAATGGGCTGTGTGGCACGGCTAGAGGTCCAACACAACACCCAAAAAAGCAAGCGGGGCAGCAGCGCGCGACGCTGGCTTTCCCGTCACGTGGGCTCGAAGATGTTAGAGCCGCTCGAGGTGCAGATTAAGCATTTTTCCGGCATGTCACTTTCCGCAGAGTCGCATGTGGAGGACAAGCTGACACTTGGCACCATGCTTCTCTGGCTCCTGGCTATCATGGCAAGATGCAGCGGGAGCAGCTCGAGGCGCTATTGCTGCCGCTCTTCCCCGCAGGATGGAGCATTACTCGGGCCAACCATCTGTCTGAGCTCTGGGCGGGCTACGGCCACATCTATCGCATCTCGCTCTCGCCTCCGGCCTCGACGTCGCCGTCCGAGCAGCACGATGCGACGTACATTGTCAAAACCATCTGCCCGCCTCGCACCAACGGCGAGGCGTACGACGAGGGGCATGCGAGGAAGATGCTCTCGTACCAGGTCGAGGCCAACTTCTATCGCGAGTTTGCGCAGCAGCTGCGCGGTTCGGGCCATGACGGATGCGAGATCCCCCGGCTAAGGGCGGCCTCGAGCGCCGGCGATCGAGGCCAGACGCTCGTGCTCGAGGATCTTGCCATTCGATACCCCATCCTGGCCGAAAAGAGGGGCAGGCTGTCCGAGGCACAGCTGTACAAGGCGCTCGAGTGGCTCGCTTCATTTCATGCTCGGTCGTGGGCCATCGACACGACGCCAACACAGTCTTCCTTCTGCCCTCCACCATCCCAGGCCGAGACATGGCAGGGACGCGGTCTGTGGCAAAAGGGGGGATATCATTACCTCGCAACGCGCAGGGAAGAGTTCGAATCCATCGACCGCCAGACTGATCCTTGGGCAAGGCTGGGGCTGCATGCCGGATCCGACCTCGCAGAGAGCATCGACTGGTGTCTCTACAACCCCGCCGATCGCAACCGTCTCAGCCTGATCCACGGCGATGTGAAAGCTGCCAATATGGCCTTTTCGCGCGATGCGACCCGTATGGCCATGTACGACTTCCAGTACGTAGGCATCGGCCTAGGCGTTCAAGACCTCGCCAAGTTCCTCACCACCTCGATCCCTCCACACCACCTCGCCACACCCGAGGCCGAACAAAACCTCCTCCGCAACTACCACTCGTCTCTCCTCTCCAAGCTGCCTCCCGGCGCAGACTACGACTTTGACGACTTCGTGCACGATTGGCAACTAGCCCTCGTCAGTTGGGTCCGCTTCCTCGCTGGTTGGTCCGGCGGCTTCTGGGGCAACGTCGACTGGCTCACCACCCGCGTCCAGTCCCTCCTCAAAGACAAACTCTGGATCCAACGTGTCCGTACCCGCTACCACCAACACCACCAATCCTAAAGCACCCACGCACACATATCCTTTCCTCCCACCATCGCCCTCAGTCTGTGTCGGATGAAATGCAACTAGAAATGCGGCTTGCGATTGACAACTCCACTTGCAAGGCGAGCCGGCTTTAGTCCTTCCTCTTCTTCTTGGGTCGGTCGTCGCCATCGTCGTAGCCGCCATCGTCGTCCTCGTCCGACGAACCCTCGGAGGGCGATCCACCGTCCGAGTCCGAGTCGGCCGCAAAGTCGGCGTCCTCCTCGCTGTCCTCGTCCTCGTCCGCGCCGCCCACATCGCCCATCTCCTCGTCATCGCTCAGCAGGCCCGCGGCCGCCGCAGCCGCCAAACCGCCCGTCTCCTCGGCCATCTCGTTCTTGATGCGCACCTTGCGCTCGGCGAGCCACGCCTTGAGCCGATCCAGCTCCTCGCGCGAGATCGACTGGAACGTGTGATCCGTGCCGCCCTTGGTCGCCACGCGCAGGTCAAACGTCTTGGACGAGGCGACGGCGCCGCCGACGCGCGAGAGGATCGCCTGGTGGATCTCCGAGTAGGGCACGTAGACCGGCTGCTTGGAAACCCAGAGCAGCGACTTTTCCAGCGGATAGAGGTTGCCGTCGGCCGCCTTGACGTTGCACTTGATGCTCGTCTGGCCCGACGACGACTCAAAGTCGGTGGGCGTGGCGACCTTCTGTCCGCTGAGCACCTTGAAGAGGTTGGTGACGATGCGGAACGTGGGCTCCTCATACCGCTTCTTGAGCTTGCCCTCGTACTTGTCGGCGAGCGTCGCATCGTCGAGGTTGAGCTCGGCGTCCATCTCCTCCTCGCGCGGGAACTGGAGGACGAGGTACGGATAGCGCGTCTGTCCCTGGCGGATGGGCGGGTCGAGGCCGATGACGAGCATCACGTGGATCTCGTCCGACTTGGGCAGCAGGAAGAGCTTGTTCATCGAGCTGTACAGGATCTTGTAGTCGTACGTCTTGCCGCGCAGACGGATAAACGTGCTGAAGACGTCAATGTCGTAGCGGCCGCGCGGCGTGAGCACGAGCACCTCCTTGAACACGACGATCGAGTCGCCCGCGACCTGGCCGATGTCGGCCTTGGACTTGAGCGCCTCGTGGAACGCCTCGGCGGCGGTCTCGTCGTTGGTATTGTTGTCGTCGCCATCGGCGGCGCTGGCCGCATCGCTGCCGTCGTCCTTGGCCGCCTGACCGGGCACGTAGAGGCGCATCTCGACGAGCTGATCGCCCTTGCTGCGCCTCGACTTGGAGGCGGCGGCGTCGGACGAGCCCGTGTTGGCACCGGGCTGCTGCTGCTCTGGGTTGAGGAACTCCATCGAGACCTCGGTCTTAGCGATGTTGCTGTTGGCGAGATGCGCGAGCGGCAGCTCGAAGGCGAGCTTGTCGCGCACGAGGAACTGCACGTCGTGGTTGGTGATCTTGGCCTGGCCCCAGTTCCAGCCCCTGGTGGAGATCTCTTGCGTCTCGAGCTGCTTGCTAAAGTACTGGCGGATGTGCTGCGAGAGGCGGTCAAAGTCGTCGCGGACGAAGCCGTCAAAGTTGGTGCGGCGCGGATTGGTCTGTGCGGACGAGGGCGCTTCGCGGTCCTTGACGAGGAATATGGAGAGCTGGTAGTTGCGTGCGACGCGGATCCACTGGAACGAGGCCATGTGGTCGGCGGGGATGGTGATGGTGGAGCCCTCGCCCACCGAAGGCTTCCAGCCTAGGCCGCCCTGGGACATCCTGAGCTTGCCCGGCGTGGTGTCGAGGCCATGAAAGATGTTTTCCCACTGTGTTGTGCCAGACATGGTGCAGACAGGTCTGGTCGGGAGCCGGGCGGATGGTGGTAAGAGACAAGCTTCCGGCTGAGTCGCAACAGCAGCGGACTGTGACTGCACCGAGACGCAGCCGGCTCAAAGTGTGCCTCTTTCCAGGCGGCGCTCAACGCGACACGAAGGCGGAATGGAATATCCACACACTCAGCTGCACGTCTGATCGGCCTTCTGACTGATGCGCAGCCGCGATGCGGAGCTTCGGATATCGGATATCGGGCAGCCGAATCACAATGTTACGCCTACTTGAATAGACAAGAAAGACGGTGTCGGGTCGGGTCGATGCGACCGCACGGATCAGCAGCGCTCGTCGGAGTCGCAATCATGACGAAGGTGTCACAGCGCTGCTCGCACAGCCGAGATCAGCCTGACGGGGCCCCCCGTTGCTTCTTGCCTTTTTGTTCCCCACCTCCATCCTCCATCCACCCTCCCTACTCCTATCCGCAGCGCCCCTTGCCGCATCCCCCCCTCCTCCATCAGCATCAGCAGGCTGCCATCATGAGTCGCTTCGTCCGGCCGTCCAAGTACCGCCACGTGTATCCCAACGTGGGCAAGAAGGAGGCGTGCTACGAAAACGTAAAGGTCTCGAATAATGCGTGGGACACCAACCTGATCGCCGCCAACGGCAAGTACATCAGCATCAACTGGAACGCCTCGGGCGGCGGTGCGTTCGCCGTCATCCCCGTCAGCCGCTCGGGCAAGCTCCCGGACATCTACCCACTCTGCCGCGGCCACACGGCCGCCGTGCTCGACACGGCCTTCAGTCCGTTTGAGGACAACTTTGTCGCCTCGGCCTCGGACGACGGCACCGTCGGCCTCTGGAAGGTCGACGACGCCGGCTTTGCCCAGCTCGACTGGTCGGACAAGGAGCGCGAGCGCCACGGCGGCGTCAAGGACTTTGAGCCGCTCGCGCGCGTCTCGGCCGGCGGGCGCAAGGTCGGCCAGGTGGTCTGGCATCCGACCGCGTCCAACGTGCTTGCGGCGGCTACGGGCGATCACGTGGTCAAGCTGTTTGACGTCTCGCACGCCTCGACGGCGGCGTCGTCGCCCAGCATCAGCCTGCGCGGCTTCACCGATACCATCCAGTCGCTCGACTGGGACTGGACGGGCACGACGCTGATCGCCACCTCGCGCGATCGCAAGCTGCGCACGTTTGATCCGCGCCAGGGCGAACAGCCGGTGCAGGTGGCCGACTCGCACGGCGGCATCAAGGGCGCACGCGTCGTGTGGTGCGGCGACCGCAACCGCGCCATCACCACCGGCTTCTCCAAGATGTCGGACCGCCAGATGTTTCTCTGGGACACGGCCAACCTCGCCGCGGGTCCGCTCAAGCAGATCACGCTCGACTCTTCGAGCGGCATCATCATGCCGTTTTGGAGCGACAACAACATCGTCTTCCTCGCCGGCAAGGGCGACGGCAACATCCGCTACTACGAGCTCGAAAACGACGAGCTGCACTACCTCACCGAGTCCAAGTCGAGCGAGCCCCAGCGCGGCCTCACGTTTGTCGCGCGTCGCTTCCTCGCCACCGAGGACAACGAGATCGCAAAGGCGTACAAGATCACCGGCACCACCATCCAGCCCGTCTCGTTCTGCGTCCCGCGCAAGGCAGAGTCGTTCCAGTCCGACATCTTCCCGCCCGCGCCGAGCGCCGTGCCGGCGCTGACCGCCACCGACTTTTTTGCCGGCAAGCGTGCTCCGCCCAACCTCATCAGCCTCGAGACCGGTCAGGGCGTCAGCAGCAACGCTGCGGTTCCCAAGCCCGTCTCGGGTACGGCGACGCCCACGGCAACTGCACCTGCACCTGCACCTGCACCGGCACCTGCGGCTGCACCGGCACCTGCGGCTGCGGCTTCGGCGCCGGCGCCTGCGCCCGTTCAGCGCGCAGCTTCGCCCTTCAAGGCGTCGGCGGCGGCTACGACGTTTGTCGCGCCGGCACACGACGGCGTCGCGCGCACCGAGGCCAAGACGACGTTTGCTGCGCTCAGGCAGGAGCCTACGCCGACGCCCGCCGCGGGCGCCGCCGAGAAGAACGCCACCCAGCCCGAGGCGGACGAGGTCAAGAGGCTCGCCGAGCTCGTCGAGACGCTCCGTACGCAGGTCGAGCAGCGCGATACGCGCATCCGTCAGCTCGAGGCCGAAAACGAAACGCTCAAGACCAACCAAGCCAAAGCCCGCGACGCTCTACTCAACCTCTAAAACCCCTATCCCTCTTCTGTGCGGTTAGATGGTATACATCGGGTGATGAATTGTAACACCGCTGTCACTTTTTTTTTTCTGCCTACTGAGATGGTGAGTGTGGTGGGGGAGGGAGTTGGGAGGGAGGGGGTTTGAAGAGATGGGTTCGGTAGAAGGAGAGTTCTGCGATGCTGGATTGGATATCGTAGAGTGCGCGGTGGGATTGGTGTTTGGAGGTGGAGGTGCTGGAGGTGTTGGGGGGGTGGGAAAAAAGTGCTTGGGGGCCGTACCATCTTTTGGCGAGTTCCTTGATCGAGCTCACGTCGACGATGCGGTAGTGGAGGTGACGGACGAGCTCGGGCAGTTCCTTGACGAGAAACACCTTGTCCGCGTGCACCGTGTTGCCTGCCAGGCACGCCGTGTTGGGCGTGGGCACTCGGTCTCGCACGTAGGCGAGCACCGCGGCTCGAACCGACGCATGTGGATACGACTCGCTCTCGCTCTGACATGCTGCAGTCAAACCCGACGATCCGTGTTGCTTCACACACCTACAACCACCACCACCCAGCATTACCAAACCATCAGCACTCTCGGTACTTTCGGTACTCTCGGTACTCTCGGTCTTCATCTTGGTTGATTGGGGGGTTTGGGGGTTTGCTTACCAGTCGTTCATGTTGTCGAGGACGTGTTTGGGCGTGTGGATGACGTAGCTCACGCCTGCATCGAGCGGGTTGAGGTCGCCATCGGTAACGATGCAGGCGATCTCGAGCAGTCGATCGCCGCGCTCAATGTCGAGCCCCGTCATCTCGCAGTCGATCCACACCAACGGCCCATCTGCCGCCTTCAACCTGCGCGTCGCCGCCGGCGGTGGTATCAAAGACATCTTGGGTATTGAAGAGATCTCAGACACCGGAGACGTCCGAGACGTCGTGCAGCTGGTTGGTTTGACGAGTCGTCGGGGTTGTACAAGCCGTCGCAGCGCGCTCCAGATCGATCTTCCGGATCCTCCGGATGCTCGTGCCGACGTCGTGAGGCCACGTACCAATGCCGGTGCAGACAGCGCAGTCGGTGTGATCGAGGCGGTTCGGGTTGGAAGGATGGATGGTGCGCGAAGCAGACGAGGTCGTAGACCCGCCATGCGTCCGAGTCGGGCTTATATATCCAAAGTCGGTGGATGAAAACCAAGCCGAGCGGCCAAGGGGCAAGGGCCTCGACCTCGAGTCCGAGGCGCACGGGCGCAGCGCAAATTTCCCAAAACGCAGGGTCCACTTTCAGCCGCTTGGACTCATGCTTCGAGCTTAAGCCTCACTCTGTTGCAGCTTTGCGCACCAGGCACACCCACCCACTCAGCCGGTCCGCACAAGCCAACTCAAGTCTGTATTGCAGTGTCAGCTGGCGGCTTGCGTGTCGCCGTCGCGCGGATTCATGGCAGCCATCTGGCTCGGATGCACAGGGATCGCCTCGTCAAAGGCTACGCTCTCGGCGCCACTCTCGGGCCGCGACCTCGCCGTCTGCGCCACCGAGCTCACCCTTGCCTCGTCTTGCTCCCCTACACTGCCTACAGCCGCGGCATGCGCTGCGGATTTCCTGGCGCTGGGTGGATCGTCGAGCCTCGACCTGGACGCGTGCAGTTTGGCCGCCGAAGCGGCGGAAGCCGACCGAGGATGTGCAGCGTCGAGCTCAGCGAGATTGCGTTCGAGCACTGCCAACGAGGTGCCCTCGCCCAGCACCTGGTGTTCGGTGGTGCCGTCGACGGTGGTGTAGGTCCAGCGGATGATGCCCTCGTCGTCGGTGACGCCCCAGCGGTCGTACTTGAGCGTACCGACAACGTAGGGCTTGAGCCTCAACCAGGCTACGCGCACCTTGGTCGCGAGGATGTCGCGGTTGGCGCGTAGACTCGCCACGCCCTCGGGCTCCCAATCCTCGTCGTCGGGCGTCTCGTCGTCCCTGTGATGGCGGGCGAATCGAGGTCGGACTCTGGACGCCTTTGCATCCGAGAGCGCCGCATCGGAATAGGCACGCGCGAGCGCACGCGTTGCATACTCAAACTCGATGCACGCATCGCGGTAGAGCGTCTCGACGCGCTGCGCCGCCTGCACGTCGTCGTGCCTCGCATTCTCGCCCGGCTCGGGCACGGGGTATTGGAAGCTCCAATCGAGCTTGCCGTGCATCGTCGACTGCGGCAGATGCTCTGCGGGCACGTGGTCGCGAAGCTCGTCCACATTCCAGGTGAGATGCACCTTGTCGCGTACGACCGGATCGAGCAGAGGTCGAAGGATGGACCAGATGGGCTTAAAGATCCAGGGTGCGCCGTGGACGTAGACGCGAGCGAGGGTTTCCGGGTAGAACGACTCCATGGTCTTTGCCATGAAGAGGACGATGCTCCAGTCCATGTTGCGGATGCCAAAGCCGGTGAGGTTGAAGATGACCACCTTGCGTTCGACGGGCGGCGGCATGAGGAGCTGCAGCGTCTCCTGCATGAGGATGACGCCGCGCTTGAGTTCGTCTGCGGTCTGGTTGGACGAGTAGTGCGAACCGACCTCGATAAAGTAGACGGGCTCGCCCGCCGCGGTGGCGCCGCGGATGTACGAGATGCCGTTGTTCATGATGTTGAAGCCGCCGCGCGTCTGGGTGAGGCCGAGTTCGGCCGACTTCATGATGTGCGAGACGTTGTACTGCACGCGGAAGGCGCACGTGCTGCCGATGATGGCGAGCGCGCGGTCCACGTCCCACTTGCGCGCGCGGAGGCAGCGGAGCATGTAGGCGTCCGGATGTTCGCCCTTGACGATGGCCCAGAACTCGCGCCTGAGCGCTGCGCCGCCGTGCTGAAGCAGGAAGGTGTGCATCTCGTTGCTCTCCTCGAGATGGCGCAGATGCTCCTTGAGCCGACCGTCCTTGGGGACCGTCGAGGCATCCGCTGCATCCGAAGCGTCGGCGTGCGCGGCGGTGCGCAGCTGATCGTGCGAGGTGGAGGCGGAGCTCGCATTGGATGCGGGTTCGGACGCCGTCGTCGCGCGGTGCTTTCTCGGCTTGGCTCTGCGCGTCGAATCGTTCGAAGCGCGTTGAGCTCCCACGGGGGCAGCGGCAGCGGAAGGGTCGGGGGTGCGGATCGAATCGGACGAGTGCGACGAGATCTCGCAGAGGCGGAGGAAGCGACGCCAGAGCTTGAAGAGCGCAAGCGTCTGCGAGGGCGTGAGGTTGGCGCGGTAGCCCGGCGAGTGCAGGTAGTCGACTGCTGTCGAGTCGACCATGTTGGATGCGATGCAGATGAAGGTCGTGTGTTGGGTCCATGCGCTGCCGAGTCGGAAGCCTTTGGCCCTCGTCGTTGGCTCTCGAGGATTCTCAGAATAGCATTTCCGCGCCAGCCAGGCCGCACGTCGCACGTCGCAACGCTGTTAGAGTTTGAGTTGGCGCGCACAGCCTGCGCCTAGCTCCGTGCGAGCAAGCAAGGCGCTTGCCGCCCCGCCCGCGCTCGCTTGGCCCGCACCCAAACCTTGGTGCGGTTCTCGCCGCCACCCTGGATCTGGCGCAGCGGGCCCGCCGAGATAGATGAACCTCTGAGCTTGACTGCGCATACGCAGGAACGAGCGCATGTGCGTAAGTGAGTGATGCGCAGTCGGCCTTTTCTTTTTGGCTCTGGTTCCGGCTTCGGATCGCAAGTGCGCCTGGTTGCCGGTCGCTAGGAAAATGCAAAGAAATGAAATCTGCGAATCACCAAAAATGTGGAGAATCCACGCGCCAACGGCAAGAAGAAACAGCAAGAAAAAGGCGCAGACGACCGCAACCCGCTTTCTTTGCCTCTTCCATAGCCGGACCGCTTTGGCACTCGCACTCGCACTTGCACTTGCCTCGCTTCTTCCACCACCACCACTCCCTCCAAATCAGAATGGCGTCGACGGCTGGCGGCATCGCCCGCATCCAGCTGCGCCAGTTCGTGACCGCGAGCACCGTCGTCTCGACACCCTCGTGCTCCTACACCACCACCCCCACTCGCTCCCCCGCGCCTAACGCCAGCCGCACCACGGCCAGGCGTGCTACCAGGCGTGCGACCAGTGGTGCGACCAGTGGTGCGACCAGCGGTGCGACCAGCGGTGCGACCAGGGGCTTTGCGTCGTCGGCGAGCATGGCAAGCTCGTGGCCGACTGGAGCGGGCGCGCATGCAGAGGGCCAGGCCAAGGGCAAAGCCAAGCCGACTCGCGCTGTCGGGGCGGTGGAGATGCCCGTGGCGCAGCGCAGCAAGACGATCGCCGACCTGCACGCGCTCAAGCACGCCACGCCGGCGGTGCCCATCGTGTGCCTCACGGCGTACGACTATCCGACCGCGCTCTCGCTGCGCGCGGCGCCCGTCGACCTGTGCCTCGTCGGCGACTCGCTCGCCAACGTCGCGCTCGGCCTCGCCTCGACCCAGCCGCTCTCGCTCGACGCCATGATCCACCACTGCCAGGCCGTCAAGCGCGCCATCGACTCGCCGCTCCTCGCCACCTCGCTCCAACACATCGACGTGCCGCCGCCGCCGCTCGTCATCGCCGATCTGCCGTTCGGCGCCACGCTCGGCTCGATCGACGCGGCGACGCAGGCGGTGGTGCGGCTCGTCCAGGAGTCTGGCGTGGATGGCGTCAAGATCGAAGGCGCGCACGAGGTCGTACCGCTCATCCAGAGGCTCGCTGCCTACGGCGTGCCCGTGATGGGCCATGTCGGTCTGCAGCCGCAGCGCATCGCTTCCACTTCGGGTTATCGAGTCCAGGGCAGGACGGCGCACGAGGCACACGCCATCCTCGAGGCTTCGCTCGAGTTGCAGCGCGCCGGCTGCTTTGCCATCGTGCTCGAATGCATCCCCACGCGTCTCGGAGAGCACATCAGCCAGCGCCTCGACATCCCCACCATCGGCATCGGCGCAGGCAGCAAGACCGACGGCCAGATCCTCGTCATGAACGACATGCTCGCTGACCTCACCAGCCCCTCGCACATCCTCGCCGCGCTCGCCCCGCAATCGTCCACCCGCGACCCGCCCGAGCCGGACCGACACGCCTGCCCAAACACCAGCCCGCTCACGCCCTCGCCGCCCAAGTTCGTCCGCTCCTTCTGCACGCCTGCCACCACATCCATCGGCGCGCTGCGCATCGCCGCCGTCCAGGCCTACACCCACGCCGTCCGTGATCGCTTCTTCCCCAACGACGACGCTGAAGCCTACAAGATCAAGTCGGACGAATGGAACGCCTTTCTCGACCTCGCACGCACCCTGTAGAAACCTCGCTCCATCACGGTCCAAACCTTCTCTTTCCGTTTTCCCCACTGGGAATCAGCTTACAATGCGTGTTGTGTGTGTGGGGGGGTGTTATGGTTGGTGGGGGATGAAGCGGCGGACCCAGTCTTCGTCTGTCTGGTTGCCGCCGAACTGGATTTCGAATCCGCCGAGCGCAGCGTTTGGATCCGCTCCACGCGGGACGAGGCCACGGTTCAACGAGCTGCCACCCTTGCCTGACGAGAGCAGAGGTTCGCGTGGCTGGGGCGGTGGTTGTTGGTCCTCTGCGCGGCTCTGCGCCACATGCGTAGGAGGCAGAGCGAGGTCGACGTCCGACTCCTCCGTCGCCTCGTCCAGCACCTTGTTCTCCACCTCGTCCCTCGAAGCCATTGATGTCCATTCGGCTGCGCGCACGCGCGCACGCAGCGCACTGCCCAACCAGTGCTCCCGCCACGCACGCCGCTCCGCCTCCGAGGCGGTCGAGACCCGGTCGAGCTGCCGCGCATCCAGCGCCGGGTTTCGCTGCAGCACCAAGCCCAGCAGCGTCTCGAGCGTGGTGATGTGGTGTTCGAGTTTGGGCCGTAGACCTTGCGTGGGGCCGCGCTTGCGTTCGGGTCGCAGATACGTGCACGCGCGACCGAGCTGCGCACAAAACGTACAGATCGGATGCACACCATCGCACCGATCCTTCTTCAGGAAGCACTGGTCGCACGCGCGCGACACGCGCTTCCGCTTCTTCCCCGCCTCTCCCTCACCCTTCCCTGCAGACGTCGACGCCGATGAAGCTCCCGGTGGTGACATGGTACAGGATCGTGGTGGCAGAGGCCGAGCGCAAGCAACGCCGTGAGTTGGCCGTGAGTTTTTGACGCAAGTTCAACGCGTTTGGGTCGAGCCGAATCCCGAAGTCTTGTGCGAGCAAAGCGACTTTGCGTGAAAGCCTCGCTGCGCATCCAAGAACCGAGCATGTCGTCCGACCACCATCAAGCTGTCATGTCGTGGTACAAGGAGCCGCATCCTGTGGCCGAGGGATACTGGGGGCCCATCACATCGACGCTCGTGTGGTGCGAGCAAAAGTATCGCTGGTCGCGCTTTGTCGCCGAGCCGGTCAACACGCTGACCAATGCGTTTTTCATCGCCCTCTCGCTCTACGGCTACCGAGCCTCTCGTCGCCAACGTCTGCTGCTCCGCTATGCGCTCTGTCATCTCGGCGTAGCGCTGGTAGGATTCGGCTCAGCCTGGTTCCACGCAACGCTGCAGTACTCTACGCAACTCCTCGACGAACTGCCCATGATCTACGTCAGCGCCCACCTCACCTACTGCGTCTGCGAAACCGCAAAGCTCCACACCAAACCCAGGTTTCGAATCCTCCTCCCCGCGCTCCTCGTCATCATGGTCACGGGGATCACCGCCGTGTATCTCGCCAATGGCAATCCCGTCTTTCACCAGTGCGCATATGCCGCCATTCAACTGCTCTCCACCTCGCGCGTCGTCTACCTCCTCACCCAACCCAACAGCCCCTTCCACAGCCCCGAGGGCAGGAAACGCAAACAGGAGATCCAGAGACTCTACGCGTTTGGAGCGGCGATCTTCATCGCTGGGTTTGCGATCTGGAACGTGGACAACATCTTTTGCTTCCAGCTACGATCCGCGCGTCGGCGCGTCGGTTACCCCTGGGCCGTCCTGCTCGAAGGCCACGGGTGGTGGCACATCCTCACCGGCTACGGCGCCTACTGCCTCATCACCGCAGGCACCCTGCTCGCCGTCTCGTACAAGGAATCGCCCGACAACTTTGCCCTCTCCAACGCCGTCTTCCCCATCGTCCAGCGCCGAGCCGACTACAAGCCCAAGACGCACAAGCACCCCAGATCCAAATCCAAAGCCTCCTAGACATGTATACAACCCCCTCTAGAACATAGATACTCAATCACCATCCCGAACAAGCACGCTGCGAGAGGGGGAAAAGGGGGGATGGCATTTCGAAAGACGCACACGTGTGCGAGAGAAGAAGAGAAAGGAAAGCGTGGACAGAGAGAGAGAAAAGGGCGAGGCGGGTCTAGTGCATGCGACGGGCCGCAAGACCCTCGAGCGAGCGACGGTAGTGTTCGGGCTGCTGGCCCTGGCCCTGGTCCGCGTTGGCGTGGTGGCCGTGGTGGCCGTGGTGGCCGTGGTGCTTGGGCTTGGCCGCCGGAGGCTGCGGCTGGCCACCCGCCGCGTCGGCGTCCGCGTTGGCTCCCGCATCGTACGCGCCCCCACCAGCTCCGCCAGCTCCGGCACCAGGAGCACCGGCGCCGGGACCACCAGCACCAACGAAAGCACCAGCATCAACACCAGGACCGCCAGCACCAGGAATACCGGCACCAGGGCCACCAGCACCAGGACCACCAGCACCAGGGTTACCGGCACCAGGGCCACCAGCACCAGGGCCACCGGCACCAACGAAAGCACCAGCACCAGCACCAGCACCAGCACCGGCACCAGCACCGATACCACCAGCGCCACCAGCACCAGCGCCAGGACCAGCACCTGCACCAGCACCAGCGTCAGGAGGACCAGCGTCGACACCAGGGGAGCCGGCACCAGCAGAGCCAGCAGAGCCAGCACCGTAAGACTCGTCAGCGCCAGGGCTGGAGCCAGCACCGGAGGCAGGCTGGGTGCCTTTGTCGCTGGGGACGTCAGCGCCAGCAGCACCGTTGGGGCCTTTGGGAGCAGTGGTGCCGGCGCCGCTGTCGCCGTACGACTCGTCTGCGCCAGGGATCGAGCCAGCGTTGGGGGTGGAGCCGTGCGACTTGTGTGCGTGCGACTTGTGGCCTGGAGCGGGTTTGTCTGCGGCAGACGCGGCGTGCTCAGCGAGGTCGGTGGTGCGACCGCCCTCGATACCGACGGGTTTGTTGCCCCACTTCTTGAAGACGTCGACGATGGCAGCAAACGCAGGCTTGGGCTTGCCCTGCGCATCAAAGATCAGCGGAGCGCCGAGCTTACCCTTGCCAACACCGGGTTGCTGCTGAGTACCGAACCAGGTGTGCGAGTCCATCATACCCCAGATCGTCGCACCAAACGCACCCGCATCCAGCGCAGCCTGCATCACATTCCCGTACGTCTGCGCCTGCCTCTCCAAATCCTCCGAAGAAGGCGGCAGGTTGATCGGCACATCGATCTCGGAAAGCACCACCGGAATCTGCGCATCAGTCCATCGCTTGATCGACTTGTACATGTCCTCGTACTTGTTGTCCAGACCAATGTGGAACTGCATCCCAACCACATCCACCGGAACTCCTTCCGCAAGCCACTGCTTGATCGTCTTGAACGCAAAGTCCGCCTTCGGGTTCGCACCCTCCATACCATACTCGTTGACGATGAGCTTCTGGTTCGGACACTCCTTCTTAACCAGCTTGAGGATCTGCTTGTAACCCTCCTCCCCAATCACCTCAAAGTAGCCATTCGCCTTGAAGCCCTGACCATCGTCGCGGAAGACCTCGTTGAGCACATCGATGCCCCAAAAGTCGGTCTCCTTGACGATCTTGGCGCAGAGCTTGGTGGTGACAAAGTCGGTGATGGTCTTCATCATCGCCTCCTTGCTGAACGACTGCTGCATCATCTTCTGGCTCGTCTCGGCGCCCCAGATGAGCGTGTGGTACTTCCACTTGAGCGTGCCCTTGCCGTTGGCCGATTCGGAAGCCTGCAGAAGCTCGCTCCACGAGTTTTCGTTTTCGTAGACAAACTGCATCTTGAGCGAGTTGCCCGGCGTGACGTAGGGCATGTCCTTGAGCAGCTTGACCGCGAGCGGATCCTTGAGGTCCGGATTGTCGATCGCAGTGCCGATGAAGAAGCCCTTGGGCACGTGCTGCACCATCTCGCCACCCGTCATGCCAGAGGCGTCGGTGGACCAGTGCTGCTGTCCACCGCCACCACCAGCGCCCGCGTGGACCGCCGACGCCTGGATCCCACCGCTGGGACCCACGCCGGCCGGAGCTTGGAACGCCGGAGTGCCACCGGGAGTGCGATCGTGGTCTTCGCGGCGCAGGAGCGCGGAACGGTCCAGCCGTTGGACGTTGGAGGTCTTGGCCATCGCACCGCCAGCGGTGAGCATGAGCACGAGCGCAAGCTTGGTTCCCACCATCTTGCCGGACGTACAGTAGGGATTGATCTGAGAAAAGGAAAAGAGGAATGGAGTTGGGATGAGAGGACGCGATGCAGGAGTGAAAGGGGGTCCCTTGATGAGTTGCGCTTTATATCTTTGCCCGAGTCGCGTGCGCGTCATCCGAGGCAAGAGCGGCTCGTGCAGGCATTACTTCGGGTTGAGCTGACGAGGGAGCAGCTGCAACATCAAGCAAGCATCGAGGGGGAGGAGAGCAAGTGCGGTGGTGGGATGGTCGTTTTCTGACGTGGGTGTTGCAACGTTTCATTTGGGTCGGCGCAGCGCCACCGCCGATGCAGATGTGCAACGCTGGTTGTGTCGCCGCCGCCCGATGGAGCCGCGCAGATGAGCGAGGCGTGAACCACGTATGCGCCAAACAAGCTCAGGAGCCATGCCAACGGGGCAGGGACTGGCACCGAGGCGGCACAACGCAGAATGTTCCGGGCTTAAGTTGGGTGGTGGCTCGAGATGAAGTGTGGGTTCGTCGAGCAGCTCCGGCGGCCGTTCAAGGTGGTACTGCTGGTATCATGTGCGCAGCGTGCAACCAGTGCCCACTTGGGCCTGCGCAGTGACCAGATGATCCGACGAGGATGGACCATGGCGTCGCCACGCGTCGGAGGTGCAGGCGAGGTCGGTGTGCGGCTGTGGATCTTGAGGCCGTACTCTGTCGATCTGCGTCAGCATCCATTGTCCGCCCGAGCAAGTAATGAAGAGGAAGCATGGCGTACAGTCACAGTGTGGGAGGGGCCGACTGCAGCAGCATTGTCTGCAAAGCACCAGTGGCTCGTCACGATTTGTGCTGTTGCAGAAAGCCGAGGTGTGGGTTACAGTGACGGTGATGTTATGTTGCAGCTTCACACAAATCAGGCCCAATCGAGCTGCACGTTCGAGGTCCTACCGATACCCTCAACCCTCGCGCGCTCTCGGCATTTGCCTTGGCGAGCTGAGCGTGGAAGCGACAAGGGAAGCAAAGCGCATTTGCCTCACAAATTCAGTGGAAATCAATGCGAGCCACTCGGCATCGATTGGGCTGCAAGTGCTCCTTTTTCTCCGCGTGGATTTCGCTCAGAGGTGGTCTGGAGAGGTGCTTGCAGCGAGCTGAGCGAGCTGGAAATCCAGCTGGAAATAGTATTCAACTGGAAATCACCTCTGCCGCTCTTCTTTGCTCGATCCCTTCTCCACCTCGAATCGAGGGGCTGTTGATTCATGCCAGCTGTTGCTTCAGCTGTTGCTTCAGCTGTTGCTAACCTCCTCGTCCGCTTTCTCTCCGTCACAACTTGCTTCTTTGCTCCGATACGTCGCCAACCTCATCGCCAATCTCATCCCACTCGCACACACAGGTCACCATGAACACCGTTCGATGACACTCAAAGCTGTCTCTCTTGGCAGCCCACTCTGACCTCGCACAGACACACAGCCCGTCGCCCTCGCTCTCCTCACAACGATGCACGCCATCGCCGCGGGCCCACGCGCAGCTGCCCTCCGCGCCAGCATGGCCTCCGCCGCCCGCTGGTGCGGCAGGAACCTCAACTTCTTCAGGGTCCATGTGCTCGTCTTCACCTTCACTCCGCTCATCGCCGCCGCCATCTTCTACGCCTGCAACGGCGAGAACCACATCAACTTTATCGACGCCCTCTTCTGTTGCGTCTCCGCCATGACCGTCACCGGCCTCACCACCATCAACATCAGCATCGCAAACGGAGGCCAGCAGGCCATCCTCTTCATCCTCATGTGCATCGGCAACATCTCGGCCGTCAGCATCACCATGATCTGGATCCGCAGGAGCTTCTTCCGCCGCAAGTTCGACCACGTCGTCCGTCGCAGCGCACGCGTCCGCAAGCGCATGCACGACGTCGAGGAGCAGCAGCGCAGGGACCGCCGTCACAACATTGCAAAGCTCCAGCGCATGGTCGGCCTCAAGTCGTCCGACAGCGCAACCACCTTCAGCGACACCGAAGACGCAGACCGCACCGACTCCAGCTCCAGCGGTCACATCGAGCTTCGCCGCATCGACAAGAAGCAGGCCAAGAACAAGCCAAAACGCAAGCCCCTCCGCGCCGACATGATCCGCCGCATCGACGGTCCCGCCTTCCTCATCAACTCGGCAGGCGACCCTTCCAACACCATCCCAGAACACACCTTCATCCCGGCAAACCTCACATCCGCGCCCGAGTCCAATCAGCCCGGTGCAAGCATCCTCGCGCCGCCGCCCGACGCCGACCCACGTGACGCATCCACCTTCGCTTCCACCTCGGCCCCCGACGAGCACTTCGATCCACAGCAACCCAGCATCCGTATCTCCCTCCCGCACGACTCGAACCAAACCGCCGAGCCTGGCGCTCCACAGAGCCACGACGACGCCTCGCAGTCCCCTCCGCGCCGCAGGCTCTCCATTCCGCGATTCAGCGGACGTCACGATCCAGACGCAGACAGCGACGAAGAGGCTATCGCAGAAGAACAAGAAGACGACGACAGCCAACAGCCGGTCACCCCAACGCCTCAGTCGCCCCCGCTGCGCGCTCGCTTCCCAGAGCACTCTCCTCTCGGCAGAGGCAGGAGGGTCTCCGACCCACCCCAGTCGCACTTCCGTCGCGGCTCCGACACTGGCCTCACGGCAACCTACCACAACCACGAGAAGCACGACATGTTTCCGCGCGCCCAGACCGTCGAGTTCGCCGTCCCCAGCGACTATCGCTCGCCCACCGACCCTGCCTTCCGCGAGTCGGCGGGCTACACTACGGGCACCCATCTCCACAAGGCCGGCGCCATGCGCCAGCGCAACACCACCTTCAACCGCACCGTCACGGGTCGCTCGTACGCCTCGGGTCGTGCGGGTCCCGGACGCGGCGTTCCGCTGGCGCGCACCCAGACCTCGGCCAAGCAGCGCGGGCTCGGCGGCTTCCCCACGCCGCTCGAGATCGCCGGCATCGCCATCAAGAAGGCCATGCCCGGCGTGCAGGAGCGCTTCCAGAGGACCATGACCATGCCGCGCACCGCCACCTTCACCTCGGTCCGCTCCGGCGGCGGCCTCACCGACGGCGGCACAAAGTCGGCGCCTTACCTCTCGTTCGATGCCACCGTGACCGGCAACTCGCGCTTCCACGCGCTCACCGAAGCGCAGCGCGACGAGCTCGGCGGCGTCGAGTACCGCGCGCTCGATCTGCTCGCCAAACTCATCCCCGCCTACTGGCTCATCCTCAACCTCGCCACGGTGACCATCGTCGCGCCCTACATCAGCAGCGGCGCGTTTGCCAAGTACCGCCCCGTCTTTGAGCAGCAGGGTGCGAATCGGCCCGACTACACCTGGTTCTGGTTCTTCAACGTCGTCTCGGCCTACTCGAACACGGGCATGTCGCTCATCGACACGAGCATGACGCTGATGCAGGACGCCTACTTCCTGCTCATCCCCATGGCCTTTCTGATCCTTGCCGGCAACACGGGCTTTCCGATCGTGCTGCGCTTCTTCATCTGGGTCATCTCGCTCTGCGTGCCCAAGCAGTCGCGCGTGTACGAGACGCTGCGCTTTCTGCTCGACCATCCGCGCCGCTGCTTTGTCTACCTCTTCCCGTCGAGCCAGACCTGGTTCCTGCTGTTTGTGCTCGTCACGTTCACCATCATCGATTGGCTGGCGTTCCTCATCCTCGACATTGACAATCCGGTGATCGAGTCGATCAAGCTCGACATCCGCATCTTTGACGGTCTCTTCCAGTCGATCGCCGTGCGCGCGGCCGGATTCACCGTGGTGAGCCTGCTGGCGCTCGCGCCCGCCGTGCAGTTCCTGTACGTCGTCATGATGTACCTCTCGCCGTTTCCGCTCGCGCTGTCGGTGCGCAGCACCAACGTGTACGAGGAGAAGTCGCTCGGCGTCTACGGCGACGAGCCGACCGAGCCGGGCATCTTGCCGCAGGAGTCGGACAATCCCAAGGTGTGGGGATCGTTCCTCGCCTCGCACGCGCGTCGCCAGCTGGCGTTCGACATCTGGTGGCTCGGCTTTGCGCTCTGGCTCATCTGCATCATCGAGCGCAACGACATCCAGGACCCCAACTCGAACGGCTGGTTCACCATCTTCAGCTGCCTCTTTGAGCTCACCTCGGCCTACGGCACCGTCGGCCTCAGTCTGGGCACGCCGTTTGACTCGTTCAGCCTCTCGGGCCGCTTCCACACGCTCTCCAAGCTCGTCGTGTGCGCCGTCATGATCCGCGGGCGACACCGTGGATTGCCCGTGGCGATCGATCGGGCGATCCTGCTGCCGTCCGAGCTGGAGCAGGAGGATATGCTGGACGACGACCTGTCGCATTTCGAGGACTGGGAGCGCGACAGTACGTTTGTCGAGCCGACGACGGCGCCTCGACCGTCGATGAATGCCGAGGCGCAGCACGAGCGGAGCGCGAGTACGGCGAGTGGCGAGGCGAATGGGATGGGCCCGGTGCAGCGCACGCAGTCCGGAGTATCGTTTGCGCTCGGACCCAAGACGAGGCGCGGGAGTGTGCCAGCGGGAGCCGAGTATGCCGGGCAGCTCTCGCCGAAGCAGCAGGCCGAGGTGGCGCACGAGCCGCGCAGGAGCTTCACCATGACGCTTCCGCCGAGTGCGATGCCGCTGCATCACGCCGGTGCGGCTGCAGGTGGCGTGGGCGCTGGCATGGGTGGTGTGATGGTGGCATCGCCGGGACAGTTGACCGCGATCGACGAGATGCCCGCCGGACTGACGCCGTTGAGCGAAAGCAGGGCCGAATCGCCCGCGGTCGAGGCGGATCGGCCGCCGAGCTTCCACACCGACCCGAGCGACAGTCCGGCGAACGCCAGTCCGGCTGGAAGCGCAGCGAGCACAAAGGGCAAGCAGAGAGAGTCGCTCGAGACGGCCGAGCGCAAAGTCGCCCAGCACGCCGGCTCTTCCACCCCGCGAGGTACGCACGACCCCGTCACAGGCCAGCGCTGATCCCCCCGACCCCACGTCCTTTTATTTTAGAGTACGAATGGAAACTTCAGTCTTGGTATTCGAAGGTAGATGCTTGGAGGGTTTGAAACGCGGTACAAGTACAAGTGTGTGAGCCGGGGAAGAAGAAAAAAAAGGCGGCGAGAAGGGACGGTGCGGAAGAAACGGTTGGGGGACTTAGGAGCTTTCGTGCTTGACCTTGTCCTTCTTTTCCTTCTTGTCCTTCTTGTCCTTCTTTTCCTTCTTATCCTTCTTTGGCTTCTTGTCCTTCTTTTCGGGCGAGGCGGGTGCTGAGGATGGGAGGTGAAGCTGAGGGGAGTGTTCTAGGATTTCGGCGGGGATTTCGATTTCGTCCTCCTGCATCGCGTGTTGGTCGGGACCGACCTCGTCCTCGTTGGTGTCGTTGCTGGAGAGGAGAGCTGAGAATGCGTCGTAGTCGATCTTTCCGTTGAGGCCGTTTGCGAGGCGGGTGAGTTGGGCGGCGACGACGCCTCCGGTGGAGCCGGTGGCCGAGGCCTCGTCGGTGGTGGCGTTGTGCGTGCCGGTGCGTGCGGCGTACTGAGCGAGGAAGAGCGCGATGGACTCGGACACCGCCGAATGCTCCATGCGCACCGGTGCATGCGCCAGCTCCAACCGCAGCGGCAAAGGTAGCGCTGGCTCCATCGTGATCCCAAGTACAAGAAGCAGGTTGGTTAGGTGAGGAGCAGTGCGGAGCAAAGGCGAGGTAAAACCATTTGAAATTTCAGTTTGATGCAGGCCAAGCTAGAGAAGCGCTGTGCCCGACTCCCGCAAAAGCTCGCAATTGGTAAGCGTGACAAATTGGATGCACCGCGAAGAAGCAACACATGCCAACTCACTCGCAAGGGTCTGCTTGGCCCAACACAAACAGAGCCCACCAAGAGCCTTGGCACCAAACCCCCCTCAAACTCGCTCTCCACCCCTCGCACCCCCAACACATCCGATATGGCCACGATCTGAACCATCCACTCGCCCCCCGAAACTTTGTCGATCTCCAGTCGTTTCCAATCACCGGTGCCAAACCCCGCTTTCGGATTGGACCCGCCACCGCACACACCCGATTCGAACGCGCGAGGCAGAGGATTAGCTCGCGATGGAGGCAGTTGCGGGAGTGGTCAACGCGGCGAATGCGACGAGCTCGGATCTGAGCATGCTGATGGGCGGGAGCGAGGCGGGCGGCTTGCCCGGATCGATGGGCTCGTACGCGCGCGTGCTGGGGCTCGCCGAAGCGTGGCAGCACGATCCGCGCGCGCTGTGGTCGTCGTTCGCCATGATCATCGTGAGCGAGATCGGCGACAAGACGTTCCTCATCGCCGCGATCCTCGCCATGCGCCAGTCGCGCCTCGTCGTGTTCAGCGGCGCGTTTGCGAGCCTCGCCGTCATGTCGGTGCTCTCGGCGCTGCTCGGCGTCATGTTCCCCTCGCTCCTCCCCAAGAGCCTCACCAACCTGCTTGCCGCAGCGCTCTTCCTCGTCTTCGGACTCAAGATGGTGCGCGACGGATTGCGCATGAAGGGCGACGAGCTCGAGGAGGAGTGGCACGAAGCCGAGCGCGAAATCGAAGAGGAGACCGCGCACGAACTCGACGACCTCGAAAACGGCACTCGCTCCCGCAACTCGACCGCCACGCAGTCCAAATCCAGAGCCGGAATGGGCGCAACGCTCAGAGAGGGGACCAAGAACCTGTGCGGACTCTGCTTCAGCCCCGTGTTTGCGCAGGCGTTCATCCTCACGTTTCTGGGAGAGTGGGGCGACCGCTCGCAGATCGCCACCATCGCGCTCGCCGCCGCCCACAACGTCACGCTCGTCTGCATCGGCACCATCGCCGGACACGCGTGCTGCACCTCGATGGCCGTCATCGGCGGCAGCTGGCTCGCCACCAAGATCAGCGTCAAGCACGTCACGCTCGGCGGCGCAGCGCTCTTCCTGCTCTTTGCGCTCATCTACGCCTGGGAGGCGTATACCGAACCCGGTGGCTTGGCGCCCGAGAGCGTCGTCCAGCTGGCAAAACAGGCGGCAGGCGCTTGATCGCCCGACGCAGCACAGAGCCGCGACGCGACTGGACAATACAACATCGTGCCTTGAAAGACATGCGGCGTGACAGTTCGCAGGAGAGAGTAGAGTGACAAGCAGAATGCGGTGGGTCAATCCTCACTGCAACTCGATGTGTGACGTGGGCGGCGGTGACTGTGCGCTGGCCGGGGTTCGATATGAGTTGCCGCTCGACCCGTGCGGTCAAGTTCAAGCGCGAGGCGAGTCAACTTGGTTGGATTGGGAATCACGGAATCGGCCCGGCTTTCAGAGTGGAGGCGTAGCCGGATGTCACAGTCGTGAGGATTTCGTCACGCCTGACAGGCATGCTGAGTGCTCGAGTTGCTTCCTTTTTTTTGCTTTCACGCACGCCCCGCTGTGCCACACAAAAGACATCCCGCTTCCGCTTACTCACCTTGTTCCACCTTGCCTCTCTCCCATCCGCACCCGCTCATCAAGATGTCGAAAAAGTACGACGTGGTCGTGTTCGGTGCCACTGGCTTTACAGGCCAGCTGGTCTGCAAGTACCTGCTCTCGCATCCCGAGCAGCGCACCTGGGCTGTCGCCGGTCGATCCGCCTCGCGTCTCGCCGCGCTGAAAAAGTCGCTCAGCCTTCCCGAGTCGGTGGGCGTGATCGAGGCCGAGACCTCCAAGACCGAGTCGCTCGCCGCCATGACGGCGCAGGCGCGCGTGCTGATCAACATCGTCGGACCCTACCGTCCCTTCAACGCCGCCGCCGTCGTTCGCGCGTGCCTCGACAGCCGCACGCACTATGTGGATCTCTCGGGCGAGACCGGCTTCAACGCCGATTGCATCCACCAGTTCCACACCGAGGCCCAGCAGAAGCGCGTCACCATCGCCAACAGCGTCGGCTTCGACTCGCTGCCGTTCGACCTCTCCACCTTCCTCGCCGCGCACAAGGCCAAGCAGCTCAGCAACACCGACGTCCGCCGCGTCGACTGCGCCTACGAGCTGCCCAAGGATCTGTCTGCCGGTACGCTCGCCAGCGCCGTGTCCATGGCGTCCGAGAAGGAGCAGATGCACAACAACAGGGGCGATTGGCTCTCGCCCGTGCCCAAGGACAGCCTCGACTTTAAGCAGCCCGTGCGCTACTTTGACCACCGCGCCAAGTGGGGTGCGCAGAACACGTTTAGCATCCACAACACGCGCATCGTCACGCGCACATGGGGTCTGCTCCAGTCGTCCTCCTCGCCCGATGCCTACGGTGCCGAGTTCGAGTACAAGGAAGGTTCGCTGCTGCCGAGCCGGCTGCAGGCGTTGGTCTTTGCCTACGTGGGGGCGGTCGGTGTCTGGTTGCTGATGAACGTGGCGCCGCTCCGCGCGCTCGTCGCCAGGTCGATGAAGCCCAATTCGGGACCTTCGGAGCACTCGCTCGCGCACAGTAGACTGCGCGTCGACACGCTCGCCACCGCCAACGACGGCACCCAGGCGCTCTGCACCATGGCCGCAAAGGGTCATCCTGGATACCTCCTCACCGCACGCATGATCACCGAGGCCGCCCTCACCATCCTCGACGACGAGAGCCTCAGGCACAGTCCGCTCGGGACTGGCGCCGGCGTCCTCACTCCCGCCCTGCTCGGCGCACACCGCCTCGCAGATCGCCTCGTCCAGTACGCCGGCTTCTCCATCACCACCGACGCCTACCACCCCGCCGCCGACGCCAGCAAGTCCCGTTGAAGTCCCCCGCCCTCCACCGCTTCTTCTGCGCCTCGTTTGCTGCAATTCAATATCTGATCACGCTTGAGCGAGTCGTTGGCCGTACACCTCTCTACCCCAGGTCTTCAGAGCTGGCAAGGACGCATGCTAGGTCTCAGAACCCTTTGGTGTGGCATTGCGAGCGTGCTCTCGCCGCTTGCTGCAGTGTAGGCACGCTCGAGTGTGGATGGCCGTGCACCTCTCATGTCTCGGTCAGCAGGTCTCGTTCAAGTCCCCCCGCCCCACCGCTTCTTCTGCGCCTCGTTTGCTGCAATTCAATATCTGATCACGCTTGAGTGAGTCGTTGGCCGTGCACCTCTCTACCGTAGGTCTTGCTGAACCCTTTTCAGGTCTGGTTCAAGGACGCATGCTTTGGTCTCGGAACCGTTTGTTCTGGCATTTCGAGCCTGTTCTGCTACCTCGTCGTCGACTCCCAACCCTCTCGAGTCTGCTCTCCCAGCTCGTTTGCTGCAATTCAATGCTTGATCACGCTCGAGTGAGTCGTTGGCCGTGGCATCTCTCCGGCCAGCAAGAATCGCGGTTCAAGGACGCGTGCTAGCTCATCGAACCTTGTTTGCTGCAACTCAATGCTTGATCACGCCAGAGTGTTTTGATGGCCGTGCAGCCAGCAAGTTGGGCTGCTCCATTGTCTGGTTGCATAAAGCCCCGCGCCACCTCCAACCGGTCTCGATCAACCCTGGGCTTGCTGCCTTCGAGAACCACCTGGCTTTTGATATGGACCGCCTTTTTTCCTCCTTGCTAACTCTCCCGGCCGTTCAGCCAGTCTCTCTGAACCACGCGCAGCTTCGCACGTGCTGCAAAGTCTTTGCATCCCAGAGTCAACATGCCCCGAGTTGGCTTGCATCTCCCTCGCCCCTTCTCCTCCACATTTGCATTCCCTTCTCTGTGTTGGTTCAGGCCCTAGTCATGAGCCGCGTCCGACGCTTAACAACCAAGCATACAAAGGCCCCAACCCAAGTCCGTATGCACTCAAAGGCTTCATCCTCCCGCCTCTCCTTCCGCTTCCCAGTCATACCATCTCACCCTGTGCTAACGACAACCACGCACCAAAGACACCAATGCCCAACCACCAAACCAACCCCCAGCTGTCATTCGTGCCAATCGCACCAATGCGCACACGTGCACACAACCATCACGCACGGTCTTGCAGCTGCCAAGCCGAATGGATTCAGAGGACGAGTTCGACCTGGAGCGCATAGCTGTCTGCAGCGCGGAGGTTTTTGACGGCGCGCGTGCGGTCCGAATCGCTGCTACGCACAGGCGACGATCCTACCTCACTCCTCACCTCCTCCTCTTCCTCCTGCTGCTCCTGTGGCTTCGCCTTGGCCCTGGTCGTGCGCTTCTTTTTCTGCTTCTGCGCCTGCGCGCGCACTCCCCGCTTCCGCGGCGGCAACAGCGCAAGATAGTCGTCCATGCGCAGCTTACCCTTCGACGCCTTCGACCTCGCGGGCGACGACTCGCCACTGCTCGCCACTGGCTCCACGCGCCGGCTTGTCCGTCTGGGCGTCCTCGCCTCTTCCGCCGCTTCGGGCGCGCTGCGATTCTTCCGTCCTCGCTTCGACCGCCTGACGCTTTCCCCCTCCTCTTCCTCCACCGTGCCGCGCGTGCGTTGCGCGTCGCTCGCATCTTGCTCTTGCGCGCGCACGGGCGTGTGCAGCCCGACGCTCCCGGGCGGCGGACTCGAGAGGCCCGCAAACGCCTGTTCCGCCAGCCTGCGGTCGTCGCTCGTGCTGAACGGATCCGTCGGCACATCCACCCACATCTCCAGCCCTCCCTCCTCCGCCTCCACCTCGTCCGACCCATGCGCGAGGCGCTCGCGAACGCGGCGCTCGGCTTCCAGGAATCCAAACTCGTCGTCCTCCCCACCCTCCTCCTGCGCCACCCTGCCATCCGAGTCCGAGGGCCACGAGCCCACGCTGCCCGCCTCGCTGCCGCTGCCGCGACGACGCGCGGCAGGATCATGCCCCGCCGCCTTCCATGCCATCACCTTGGAGACGCCGTGGTCGTGGTACTCGAGCAGCTGCTGCTGCGCCGCGGACAGCGGCGCCCGCCGCGCCACGCCCGGCGAGTCCGGCTGGCTCGACGCGTCCGAATCGACGCGGAACAGATCGTCGAGCACCCGCCTGCCGCCGCGAGCTAGCGCCGCTTGCGCGATCGGCGTCGAATGCACCGGCTGCGCCTCGTCCACCGCGCGCAACACGCCTGCGCGAGCGCGCGCGGCTGGTCGAGTGCATGTCCCCGACCCGCCTCGGCGAGCAGCAGGTGGCGGAAGATTCTCCTTGTCCGACGAGCCGTGCGCGGTGGCCGTGCCTGCTTCGGAACTTCCGTCCTTGGACGTGGGCTTGCGCCTATCGTCCTCCGGCGCGACGACCGCGGTATGCTGCCTCCGCCACGCGCCCGCGTCAAAGTACTCCATGTCGTCGCTGTCGAGCACCGGCGAGAGCCGACTCAGCTCCGCGTGCGATGGCTCTGCCTGCCGAGTCCGACGCTCCGCCGCTTCGATCTGGGCTGTGAGCGGATCCTCGGAACTGGACTCGAGCAGGCGCGGGACCGTTGGCACCTCGACGTGCGAGACCACCTGCGCCTCTGCCCTGCTCCCTTGTTGCGTCGCTTTCGCAGCAGAAAGCTCCGTCGCAGTGACCGAGGCGGTCTTGTTTTCGGTGTCCTGGTCACTGCCGTGGCGTCGCGGTCGCGTCGACGCGGTCCTTGGTGTGGCAGCGCGTTTGGTGGTGTTCGAAGCGGGCGGCAGACGGCTTTGACCCTTGATCTGAGCTTTCTGGCTCTGCAGCAGCGTATTGCGATCGCTCAGGGGTCGCCGCGCCGGTCCGCTCGGGCGGGTCTCTAGCTGCCGGCTAGCTGCTACGTTCTTGATGTCGCCGAGCGCTTGTCGGCGGAGCGGTGCGTTCTCGTCGGACTGCAGATGCAGCGCGCCTTTCGCCGACGATGAAGACGACGCGCGCGCGTTGGCAGATCGACTGCTCCCCACATCTCCTCGCTGCTGCCGCGTCGACGAGCGCAGGCTGACCATGGCGATTACGCTACCGTCTCGGCGCGTGATGTTGTATGTTTCAGAAGGACGTCAAGGCGTGGCTCACGAGGCTCAATCGGAAGCCGTGAGTGCGTTGATATGAGAGCTCTCCGGTCGAGGATGGAGTCAGCTAGGGACGGCGTGGCGGATGGATGGATAAGAGGGATGGTTATAGTGCTGAGTCAAGCCCGAAAGGCAAGTGGGTCTATGCATCTTGGGCATTCAGGCTCAGTTGGATTTTTGGGGCGGTGGAGGCGCATCGCTGACGGGTCCAACACCTGCATGCATGGGGCCGCGGCCAGTCGCGCTTTACGCGCTTCTTTCTCCTCAGTCACTCGGCGCCCGCTCGAAAGAAAAATCGGCCGATGTGGATTAGCCAAATGACACAAATCGGCCGCCAGCGGCAGGAGCGGTATCGCATTGCACGACCTCGTATCGATGACAGTGTGATGCATGCTACTCGTCTTCGAAGAGCACCTCGACGTCGGTCGCAAAGACCTGCGACAGCTCGTCCGAAAGCAGCTCGTGCAGCGTCGAGGTCTCGCCCTCCTTGAGACAGAACCACGTCTTACTCTCCGCGTCGTAGTCGAACCTCTTCGGCCCGCTGCCGTACCCAGTGGTGTAGAGAGGCATGGATTGAGACGCATCGGAGTCAGTAGCGTTCACAATTTTGGGTCGTGGAACCGGCTAGTCCTTAGATAGGGAGAGCTTACCTCTTGGGGCTGGAGAGCCAAATCTGCTTGTTGGGGGGCTGCTTGTTGATGACCCAAGTGCCGTGCACGCCGCACCGGAGGTTCATCACGCCCGACTGTGTTGGAGGCCGCGCGGATGAGCCGATGAGGCAAGGGGCGATGTATCAGAATCATCTACTTGCAATCAAGACAGCTGGTCAGCTGATCGGAAGCTGGTCGCTTCGAATCAGCCGAAACTCTCTGTGTGTGGGAAACTTACGGCACATTCGATGTCCCATTCCGAGGTAGGCGAGCCCCTCGGCGCGCCGTGGTGCTTGGCTCGAGCCTCTTGTTCGAGCGTCTCGATGTCTGCCTCCTCGAGGAGCGTCTCAAAGGTCTCGGTGAGCGAGTCGATCGCGTGGTTGGACAGCTTGTGGTATTCGCCATCTGTCAACGGCGAAGCGGTGTACTTGGAAGTAGCATACGCCACCCTGCTCGAAGACGTGAACGATCGAGCCGAACGTGGAGAGACGGAGGAGGGTTTCGAGCCCGAGGCCTGGCGCCACGACGAGGAGCGTCCCGAACCAAGCGCAACGACAGCGACGGTGCGCGCCGGGATCGATCGAAGCGCTGCCGTGTGTAGCAGCCCGCGCTGAGTCGTCGTCCGGAGCATCATCGGCAGCTGCATCGTGTTTGGTATCTTGCGTCTTTGCGGATCGCTACAGTGCGGCGGGGATGTTGGGGTAAAAAGGTGTCTCTTTCAACGTCGGCAGTTCTCGAACAGCGCGGAAGGGGCGGCACTGCGGTGTGTGGAGGCCCCACCGCGTTTCACCCGGCCGATTGGAAGAAGCCGGACTGCAGGCATGACTCGCGCCAGACTCGAGCCACGCCGGCAACCTAAATTTTGGCAGCTGGAATCGTGAACCCCTCTTGAGCCGTCTTATGGCCACACAGGCTGCAAGCGCTCTCGGAAGCCGGCTACGCAAGGCCTGCGCATCAGAGATAGCAACACAAGCTCCTCGACACCGAGTCACTCGCCTGCCACGATCAACCCACAGCAGGAGTCCATCCCCCTCCCGCTCACCACGCTACCAGAACATCACCTCCGATCGACCACCACTACTCGCACCGGTCATGACGATCAAGGGCCTCAACGGCGAGGCCAACTCGGCCGCGGCCGCCCACAAGCCCGCCCACTTCAAGCTGGAGAACCTCATCCGCCCCAACATCCTCTCGCTCGAGCCCTACCGCTGCGCGCGCGACGACTACCAGTCCGGCATCCTGCTCGATGCCAACGAGAACAGCCTTGGCCACTCGCTGCCTCCCAAGTCGACCATCCCCCACAACCCGGGCACCTCGAACGGCGCGACGCCCGTGCAGGCGGACGAGGCCGACGACCCGCTCTCACTCAACCGCTACCCGGATCCGGGCCTCTTTGGCATCAAGGACTCGCTCGCCCAGCTGCGCGGCGTACCTAACGATGCGTTTGTCTTCCTCGGCGTCGGCAGCGACGAGGTGCTCGACCTCGTCCAGCGCGTCTGCTGCCGCCCGGGCAAGGACAAGATCCTCATCTGCCCGCCTACCTACGGCATGTACAGCGTGTGCGCCGCTGTCAACGACCTCGAGGTCGTCAAGGTGCCGCTCATCACCGAGGGCGGCAAGTTTGCCCTCGACGTCGAGGCGGTCAACACGAAGCTGAGCGAAGATCCGGACATCAAGATTACGTTTATCTGCTCGCCAGGTAACCCGACGGGCACATTGATCGCGCCAGGAGAGGTCAAGAAGGTGCTCGACAACCCAGATTACAAGGGTCTTGTTGTTGTCGATGAGGCTTACATCGACTTTGCAGAGGAGGAGAAGTCGCTCGGCAAGCGTCCCAAGGACGACGTCGTGAGCGCCGTCAGCCTCGTCCACGAGTACCAGAACGTCATGGTCACACAGACCCTCTCCAAGGCCTTTGGTCTTGCAGCGATTCGGTAAGCATCATTCTCCATCGTCACTTGTAGCTCTACGATCAGACTGCTAACCTCGTATGCTTGCTGCGTTGACTCTTGCGCGCGCGCGCCTGGCAATGGCACAGTCTCGGAATCGCGTTTGCCCAGCCTGCGTTGGTGCAGATCATGAACAACACCAAGGCGCCGTACAACATCTCGTCGCCGACGGCCCACCTCGCCTCGCTGGCACTCTCGCCCTCGGGCATCGCCCAGATGCGCGCCAACGTGCAGACGCTCATCCGCAACCGCGACCAGCTCATCGCCGACCTGCAGACGCTCCCCGGCGCCGGCGCCATCCTCGGCGCCAACGAGGCCAACTTTGTGCTCGTCCAGATGCTCGACCTCGCCACGCGCTCCAGGCCGGACAACGACGTGGCGCAGATGGTCTACAAGCGCATGGCCGAGGAGATGGGCTTAGTCGTGCGCAACCGCGCCAAGGACCTCGGCTGCACCGGATGCTTGAGAGTCACCGTCGGCACAGAGGCCGAGAACAAGCGCTGCATCGAGCTCATGAAGGCCCTCCTCGACGGCTC
This sequence comes from Moesziomyces globuligerus, assembly GCA_030849465.1. Classification (NCBI taxonomy): domain Eukaryota; kingdom Fungi; phylum Basidiomycota; class Ustilaginomycetes; order Ustilaginales; family Ustilaginaceae; genus Moesziomyces; species Moesziomyces globuligerus. The sequence continues at coordinate 397,110 of JARVLF010000002.1, forward strand.
CAAGTGATGCACCAGTTTTGGCTTTGCTCGCAATGACAGAGTTGAATCAAAACAGCACGACTGTGCGATCGGGTGTAAGGAAGGCTGGTGTGCGAGCGAGGTGGTCTCTGTGAGGTCGTTCGAGAGAGCCAGGCCTTGCGCAAGAGGCGAGTGCGTAAAAGCGACGGTGATTTTTGCCGGGCGAGATGGCTGACTGTGGCGCGGCGGGGAAAACGAGGAAATGACGGCGACTTTGCAGCCTCCACCTTTGGGAGGCGATTGTCCGTGCACTCGAGTTGAGCTCGGCCTTTATCCTCATCCACCTTCCACCGTACCTATTGTGCTTGCCTTGCTACTATAATCAGGTTCATCATGTCGTTCAGCACCAAATCGAGCAACAAGGTCGCGGGGGGCCAGTTGACCAAGTACGCGTTCAGCTCGTCGGCGCTCGGCTCGCTCGAGACGCAGATCAACGTCTTCCTCCCCTCGTCGGCCGCCGAGCGACGCAAGGTGCCTGTGCTCTACTACCTCTCTGGCCTCACGTGCACCGAGGACAATGCGGCGCAGAAGGGTGGCTTCTTCAACGCCGCCGAAGCCGCGCAGATCGCACTCGTCTTTCCCGACACCAGCCCGCGCGGAGCAGGCCTAGACGGCGAAGACGAGAGCTACGATTTTGGCACCGGCGCCGGCTTCTACCTCAACGCCACCAAAGCACCCTGGAACAAGAACTACAACATGTACGACTACATCACCAAGGAGCTCCCTCAGAAACTCACCGAAAACAACCTCCCCATCGTAAGTCACCCCCCCCCCCCCCCTTTTCCCCCCACCGCTTGTTTCTTCATGGAGCTATCTGCTGACGTGGAAGTTGGGGTAGGATACGAGCCGGGCATCGATCTTTGGGCACTCTATGGGTGGACATGGAGCGCTCACTCTGTACCTCAAGAACCGCTCGCAGTATCGATCTGCTTCGGCCTTCTCGCCCATCTGCAACCCCACCGCGTGCGCGTGGGGCAAAAAGGCGTTTGAAGGCTACCTCGCCAACGGCCTCGAAGAGGGCAAGCAGTACGACGCCACGCTGCTCCTCGAACAGGCAGAGGGTCAGCCGGATATCCTCGTAGACTCGGGCACCGCCGACGACTTTTACAAGCAAGGACAGCTGCTGCCGGAGAACCTCTCCAAGGTCGTCGAGCAGAAGCGCTTCGCAGGCGTCCAGGTGCGTCTGCAGGATGGCTACGACCACAGCTACTACTTCATCTCGACCTTTGCCGAGGATCACATCAGGTTCCATGCCAAGTTCCTCGCCGCCTGAACAGACGCTCTGCGGCTGTACTGCCCGCACATGCAATTGACAAGAGCTTGGACCATGTGCACTGCTCGCCACCTGCACGGCTGTACGAGTAGGATCGGACGAGGACTGGTTGCGATTCGACAATCAATGAAAGCCGTGAGAGCGCGTTGCATCACCCATGTCGCGGGCGGGAGCTTGTGCGACTTATCAGAGACTGAACAGGAGAACGACGAGGTTGTGCGCTGCAGAGTTGCTCGACGATTGCATCGTGCTGTTGCTGTTTGGGAAGGGGTCGAAACGACCGAGTGCGGCCGGGGAAGCGGAGCGTCGGCTTTCATCTCTACGCTTGTCTCGCTGCACTTGCTTCCGTACCCAAGCAAGGCTTGCAGGTCTTGGTCCCGCTCGTCCTCACCTCTAAATCGCTGCCCATGCAGGACTGCGCATCGATCCAAGGCTGTACGCCGCGTTCAAGAGTCCATCCCCTCCGAATGCGGTGGTGGCGATGCCGTGAGGGCGTAAGTGAGAAGCCGGGCGTTGGACCCAGCGCCCTTTGTCACCTCGGTCAACACCGGCGCGGCACCACGCGGTAGGCTGGTTGATTCTGAGCCGCCAGTCTGTGAGTACGGTGGTGAAAATGTGCGAGGGCAAGCGCGGGTCAAGATCTGCTTTTCTACCGATCGACACCTCACGAGGCTGGAGAGTGGGCTTGTGAGGCTGCTTTGAGCTGTCAATCGCACGCAAAGGTTTGACATTCCCGTGCTTGAGGTTGTCGAGACAGTGCTACATTCGGCATGGAGCCTTTCGGGCGCGTGCTGGTTGTGCCATCTCACGCATGACGCGAGGTGCCACCGTCCGACCCTAAGTGGGTCTGTCAGTGTCACAATTGCTGAAGACCGGGAATGGCCGACAAAGATACTGCGCGGTGGCCGGCGCTGCAGAGCAAAGCAGCCGAGTAGCAGCGACTGCATGCGTGAGGGCTTGTCTTTGGTTCGACATCCAGACCCATATATACGGTGCACGCCTACGGAGGTGGATCGAGATGAGAGGGAGCGACGATGGAGGATTCGAGTGAGCGGGTGAACGATCTCGTGGTTGACATGTGGCGATGCGGCTTAGCAAAGCACCACAGCAATCCTACAGGGATATTGTACACCAGCGTCGGAAGCGTGCTTGGGGACGTGCGATACGAGAAAGCGAAGCAGTGCGGGGAGGGAGGAGGTTGAGATGCCAATGTCTCGGTGTGTATCAGCATGAGAACCAGCGGGAGAAATCGAACACGATCTCAAGGCTGTTATGGCTGTTATGGCTGTTATGGCTGTTATGGCTGTTATGGCTGTTATGGCTGTTATGGCTGTTATGGCTGTTATGGCTGTTGTCGGTGGAACTCTTGTCGCTCCGCTCACCTTGTAGGACGATTGGTTCGAGAGAAGACTTTGTGTTGGGTTCCTCTGGGCGGGGAGCGAAAGCGGGAAACAGGGAGGGTGAGTGTGTCTGGTTTACCAAGGGCGAGGAGGCATCGGCGTGTCCACGCGGCAGGGGGCGAAGCTGACACCGCATTGTCGGAGCATTCATGACTCGTCGAAGCGCAGACGTGTGAGGTTGTCGGGGTGACAAGCGTACGTTGTCGCGAATGAAGCAAAAGGCAAGGTTTGTTCGACGGTGCAGGGATATGTACAGGCTCTGGAATCGCGCTGCAAACAAAGGGGGGAAAGGGGGTCCACGTCGGAAAACAAAGACTCCAAGTCGCCGGGGGACGTATCGATATCAAACGAACGGGAACATGTCGCAACCAAATCCAACCCACCCCAACCCCGCCGCGGCAGTCTTAGCGGGGTGGGTCGAGCTAGGTATGAAGACGAAAAGAAACCCCCCAAAACCCCAACATGCCCCCAAACACGAGGCGAGATGGAGGTTTCGAGGCGAAAGCCTAGGTTTGGGCCATAGAACGGCGGTCGAAACAGCCAAAGCATAGAGGGCAAGAAAAGAAAAGAGTGCAACGCACAACGACGCGCGCCGCGCGTGCCAAGAGGTTGCGCATGCGATCCGCCAAAGACGACCACAAGACCCAAGCCGCTGTTTTTTGTTTCCGAGATGAAGGTCAAAGCAAACCCTGCCTAGGTCTATATTCCGAGCCAAAAGGAGTAGGAAGAGAAAATCCGCTGAAGCTGGTGGATCCCAAGGAGCGAGAGGACGAGCAAGATAGGCGAGCCTGCTCGAACAAGCAGGCAAGGCGACAAACGCACCCCAGACAACCCACAAGCAACGCGTGGGTGGTTGCGTGCAGCAAAAACCGACGACGGCAACACAGCCATCATCCGCGCGCCGCAGCAACCTTTTCAAGGAGCTTGTCCTTGGGGGTTTTGAGGCCTTCGCCCACAATCTTGCCGGCCAACTCCTCGATCCTGTCCTGCGACAGCTTGGCCGCCACCAACAGATCCGCCACAAACGAGTAGATGGCCGGAATGTCGATGGCCGCATCGTCCAGGAACTCCATGTGCGGCTCGAAGCCCTTGAAGGCAGACTCCTCGTCCAGCTGACCCTCCTCGGCGAGCTTGGCGAACAGCGCGGCCACGTTGGCCACGTCGTCCTTCTTCTTCTCGATGGCCGTGCCAACGATCTTGTCCACAAACTCCGACTGGCGCGAGGCGGGCAGCGTGCTGAAAGCCTCGACACCCTCGTTGACGTCCTTGATCTCGAGGAACTCCTTGATGTCGTTGGCGATCTTGCGCTTGGCCTCCTCGTCCGACATCTCGGAGGGCTTGTCGTCGTCGCCCTCGGGCTCGCCGTCCTTGCCCTCGTCGTCCTCCTTGTCGGCACCGGGAAGCGGCTTGGTGCGCGGCGCAAGGTTGAGCTTGGGTCGCTGCGGCTCCTCGCTCGGCGCAGCATCGCCCTCGCCAGCCTGGTTGAGCAGCGAGAACATGTTGGTCTGCGAGCTGGTGCGCGTGGGTGGCTGGCTGCCGTCCTCGGAGCCCTTGCCCTGGTTCTTCCTGCCGAGCATGGTGGAAGGACCGAAGGAAAGCGGGCGGCCCGAGGTACCGCGCTCGATCTTACCAAAGTGCGACAGGTCGCCCGCCTTGCCGGGACGCGGCGGCGGAGCAACACCGCCGACAGTGCTCCAGCCGTCGGGGCCGTCGCCGCGAGCCTGGCCGCGCTTGGACCCGCCGCGGGAGATGGGGCCGGCGCGAGCACGCATGGCGTTCTCGGCGTCCTGCTGCTGCTTCTGCCTGGCGGCGTCGGCGTGGATCTGGGCGATGGTCTTGGGCGCAGAGTTGTCGTGTCGCGGAACCCACTTGGACTCGCGGAGCTCGATGACATCGGTGAGCATGAATCGCATTCGCGAGTTGATCGACGTCTCGTTCTTGGACATCTCCTTCATGCGTTGGAAGTAGACGTCCATGTGGCCGCGCGCCTTCTCGTTGTCGAGGAGCTTGCCGACGGTGGTCATGAGCTTGCAGAGCGACTCGATCTCCTCCTCCTCGGGGTCGGTGGCGTTGGCGAGCAGCTTCTTGATGCAGACGTGCATGATGCGCTCCGTAAGCATGCTCAGCTTGAACAGCTCACCGATGAAGCGGACGAGACCAAGACCACGTCGCTTGGCCTTCTGGGCCTCGTAGTACTCGTCCGAAAGCAGCTCGGCCTCCTTGGGCTCGCTGGAGGGCTTCTCGCCTCGCTCCTCCGCGGCCTTGGCATCGGCCTCGGCCTTGTCGTTGCTGTCCTTCTTGGCCTTGTCCTCGGCCTCCTTGGACTTGGCAGCGGCGATGGCAGTGTCGCGCTGTGCCCAGCCACGCTCAAAGTCCTCCTGACAACGGTTGAGCAGGTACTTGCGGAAGAGCAAGCCGCCAACGACGGGCTTGCCGTCGGTGGTGCGCAGGCTCTCGTCCTTGACCTCGGGGCTCACCTCCTCCATGAGCTTGCGGCAGAGGCGGGCGTACATCTCGGACCAGGCAGCCTCGTCGGTAGCCTTCTCGAAGATGAGCTGAATGACCTGTCGCAAGGTGCGGCCGTCGTCCTCGGAGACCGACTTGTTGGCCCACTCGAGGATCTGGTTCGAGATCGAGTCGAACTTTTCGAGAGTGAGCTTGTTGAGCAGACCCTTGACCTTTCGCTGCACCATCTCGGGCGAGTCGGCCTTGACCTGGGAGGCGCCTCGGCTCCATCGGTTCTCCGAGTTGGCGAGGGGCACGACCTGGTCGAGAGGGATTGTGGGACCGCCCTTCTCGGGAGGGTTGACCTGGGGGCCACGGCTCGAGTTGGGATCGCGTTGACGGCCACGGTTGCTCTTGGTGCGGCCACCGTTGGGGATACCGGTGCCCATCATGTCACGCGAAGGGAGCGCAGTGCTGCCGCTTCCGGTGCGGGAAAGGGGCTGCGAGCGAGCACCAGCGTTGAAGGAGCCCATGGGACCGAAAGCGCCCATGCCTCCGGCACGAGGACCGGAAGCCGCGGCGAAGCGCTCCTCGCTCGTCTTGGCGGGGTGGCTGAAGGAGCCGATGCCGCCCTTGCCGCCGAAGCTGGAAGAACCGCTGATGCCGAGACCCTGGGCACGGCCGGGAGCAGCGGGGGGACCCATGGCCGAGGCGCGTCGGTTGAGACGGCCAGCGCCGACGCCGCCGCTCTCCATGCCGATCGAGGCAAGCGGTGGCAGGTCGATAGGCTTCTCGGTGTAGACGCCCATGAACTGCATGAGGAAGTCTCGGTCGTAGCGGAACTTGCCAGGCTCGGCGGACTCGTTGAGCTCGGCCTTGGGCGAGTTGATGTTGTCGGGGTAGCTGATCTTGCTGAAGCTGTCGATGAACTTGGCAGCGACGAGGGAGGCCGAAGCACCCGAGGAAGAGCCCTCCTCCTTGTTGGAAGACTGCGAAGGCGAAGCCGCAGCGTCGGTGGTGGTGACGGTCTTCTTCTTCTTCTCGGGGGCCTCGCCGTCGAGCTTGATGCCGTTGCCATTGGAGGCAGCGGCGCCAAGGGTGCTGAGCGGCTTGGCAGGCAGACCGGCGAAGCCGGGAGTGCCAGGCGTGCGAGGCGTCTGGGGCAGACCAGGGGTCTTGGGGGCGTCTTGGCTGGAGGGAGGCACCGAAGAGGCCTCGCGAGCCATGCGCTCGACGTCGGCGACGCTGCTGCGCGCGGCCTTGTCGGTGTCGATAGGCGCCGGCTTGGGCTTGCTCTCCTCCGCCGAGGACTTGGTCTCGGCAGCGTCTTCGTCCGCCGCCTTGGACTTGGCCTCCTCTTCCGCCTTCCTGGCCTCCTCGGCCTTCCGCTCAGCCTCGGCATCAGCCTCAGCCTTGGCCTTGGCCTCGGCGTCGGCCTTCTCCTTGGCCTCGCGCTCCTTCTGCTCGGACTCGGCCTTGGCCTTGGCTTCAACCTCCTCGGCAGCCTTGCGCTCAGCGGCGGCCTTCTCTTCGGCCTCGCGCTTAGCAGCAGCCTCCTTGGCAGCAGCAGCCTCCTCCTCCGCCTTCTTCTTGGCGTCGGCGGCCTCCTTTGCCTGCTTGTCGTCGTCCTTCTTGTCGGCAGCGGCGTCCTTGGAGCCGGACTCCTGCTCGGCCTTCTTGCGGGCAGCCTCCTCCTTGCTAGCCTGAACGCGGGCCATGAAGGCTTCGGGGGTCTCCATGCGAACGGGCTTGCTCTGGGCGGGCTGTACGATGGCGGGAGAAGCCCTCGAGATGCTGGGCGAGCTGGCGGCCGAGACGGGAGCGGTGGACTTCTGAGAGACGGAAGGAGTCTTCTGGATGCTCTGAAGGTCGACGGCGGCCTGTGTCTCGGGGTTGACGATGCGGATGGCGGCGCTCTGCCTCTTCTGCTGGGGCTCGAACTGGCGCGCAGCAGGGCTCATGGGGTTGCTGAACGAGTGCGAGGGCGAGTGGTGAGCGTAGCTGGCGGCGGGGCTGAAGCTGGGCGGGCGGCTAGCCTGGGGTTGGCCAAGCGTGAGGGGCTGGTGAGCGGGCGAGGTGACGCTGCTGTGAGCCGTCGAGGGCGAGGGGGGCACGTTGGCGCCTCGGGCCGAGAGAGGCGTCGAGGGAGCCATGGAGGGCGTGCCGGGGAGGCCGTTGGGACCCATGGGCGAGGCGCCGAGGTTGGCGTGGCGGGGCGAGCGCGGCGTGCCGGGCATCTCGTAGCCGGGCTGCTGACCGGCCCAGTGCTGGGGAACGGGCGAGTAGCCATAGCCTGGGTGGTAGCCGTACTGAGGCGGGTATGCCATGGGCTGCTGGTGCTGCCACGGCCCGCCCATGGGCTGCATGGGCTGCATGGGGACGGCGTTGGCCATGTGAGGGGATCGGGGCTGCTGGGGCCCGCCCTGCGGGCCCTGCGGGTGAGCGTGGAACTGCTGGTGCGGGGGAGGCTGGGAGGCGATGCGGGAGGCCTGCGCCTGGTGGCCGGAGGGCGAACGCTGAGGCTCAAAGGGCCTTGCGCCGGGGTGGTGCGGGGTGCCTGCTGGTGGTCTCAAGTTGGACGAGCCATGTGGACGTGCGCCTGCCTGGGACTGTGAAGCCGAGTTGGGCTGTGGGGTGGAGGGAGCGGTGGAGGCGGGTGCGGCGTTGGAAGGCGAGGGCGAGGCCGAGGCGTTGGAGGCGGTGGGCTGGGAGGGGGCGGGGGAGCCGGAGCCCTGGAAGAGCTTTTGGAAGTCCATGGACTTTGCGGGGGTGCCGTTTGCTGGAGCCGAGTCGTTCTTTCCGCCGGCGAAGCCGATGGTGGTCTTCTTGGACTGGGGGTCGTGTGCGGCGACGGAGCCAAAGACGGTGGGTTTTTCGCCGTGGAGGTGGTGACCGGAGCTAGGCTGTGCTGCCGGGGAGGAGGAGAGCATAGCGTTCTGGTCGTGTACGGAGCCAAAGTTGATGGCAGCTGCTTGACGAGCGTTTGCGGCACCCTTGGGCAGGCTCACTGCAGACTGACGACGAGAGTTGGCTGCGGTTGCATCACCGTTGGGGCCAGCGGCGGCGTTGGAATTGTTGCCCGCTGGTTGAGATTCACTCGACATGGGCAGAGATTGGATGTCGAGATGCCAAGCAGTTTGGAGCACTGCTTCGGATGTCGCTTGCGGAGATGGCGGGAGGATGGTTACGAGAGCCGGGCCAAGGTGCACACGTCGCACGCAATTGCAATTGGGTCGAGTGGGGTCGGTGCGGAAGCGTATGCCGAGCCGATGCGATGCCACCACGACGGAGGAGAAGGAAGAGATCCCTGGAAGACGAGGTGGTCGTCGAAGGCGGGATGTCGGCCTAGTCCTTTTTGGATCGTTGAATCGAAGCGGCCTTTCGAGAGGAGCGAAAGGACGATGCAGATTCAAGAAGGGAAGCCCTGTTGGAATGGGGGGCGGGAGGAGGAGGAAAAGGGGAAGAGGAAGAAGAAGAAGACCTCACTTCGTCGAAAGGAGAAGGAGGGAGGTCGTCGTCGTCAACGTCGTCTTCTCGGATGGGTGATGGCGAAAGGGACGCGGACTGGCTGCGGTCCTCGCCTTGGGTTGGGTCAGGCCCAGGAGGCAAGCCGCCCAGGAGGCAAGAGCAGGGGGAGCTAGGCAGGCGTGGGCTTGGGCTGGCTCAGCTGGGGCGGCCTGGCACTCTCACTGCGCATGCGAGCAGATTTGCGATTCACTGATTCAAGCGCAGCAGCGACGCCTTCCTTGCTCCTCCCTCGCGTCCTTGCAGAAACACAAAAGAGAAAGAGAAAAAAAAGAGCCCAGCAACGCCCGACCAGAAAAAAAAAGAAAGGCAAAAACTCTGGAAATTGCTGCTGCTGCTGCTGCTGCTGCTGCTGTTGCCGCCGTTCGATGTCCACGATTGCGCGCCGCTTTTCGGCCTGCGTGCCCCCTTGGTGCTGGCTTGCACTCCACTGCACTCAGCGTCAGTTGGCAGCTGCGCAATTTTTAGCCATGCCTTCTGTTTGCCTTTGTCAGGTCGGAGCAAGGCCGATGACTGGGCTCGCTGCTTGGCCGCGGCGCGTGACGACGATCCCCTGCTGGACACTCCTGACCGCGCTCGCCAAGCGGGGCACATGGTCTCCATCCTCTCTCTCTCTCTTTCTCTCTCCCCTCGGCCCGTCTTTCCCACGGCGCCCTGGAAATTGGCCTTCCTTTCTTCCCCTGGCGCTGCCTTCTTTCGCCACGCTGGGCCCGCGCCGCCGCCGCTTCGAAAAGCACCGAATCACCTCGCTCGAGATCGCAATACAGCCAACCCTGCGTGGTGAGCGAAGAGCGCTTGATGGCTCCATGCAGCCACGCGTCTTACAGCACCATTACAAATCTGTAAACTCAAAATTTCCTCCAACGCCCGTCTCAAGAATTTGTCATACCGCGCCACATGATCCTTGCCTTGACAGCTACTCGATGGGCGGTCGCTCTGCCAAGCCAGCGTCTCGTTCCACCTCTTGAGCTAGGACCACGTTTGCAGTACCGATGAGACGAGCCAGCCATGAAAGAACGTGGTCCATCCCTAGCCAGCGCAGGTCGAAGTCAAGGGCCTGACGATTATTGTTCTCTGTGTACATAATGTTTATGCCTCTCTTTGTGCGTATAAAGTCCCAGTTAGTACAACGGTCAGTATACGGCACTTTCACTCCCTCCCTTTCATTAGGGTGGTCAGAGCTGCTGAGATCGGGGTTCGATTCCCCGGCCGGGAACTTTTTTTTTTCTTTTTTTTTCTTCTACGCGTCGCGTTTCGCGTAGATGACCGCTCGCTCGCAACCACAAGCTCAAGCTCCGCGCGTTTCACTCGACATGTCAGGGGCACGTCACTGTACGCGCCGTGACATGTGTGCTACGTGCTACTGCCTTGCCGTGTCGAGCATCTCTACATGAGCGGAGGTTGAATGATCCAGCCTGTCCTTGGTGGCTTGGTTGGCCTCGATGCTGCGAGCGGTGGCCGCGTCACGAACGGCGGATACTCTGGCAGCGCGCTTGCTTCCATCCCCGCCAGCGCGAGCGCGGTGGCCTTTTCGTCGGGCGACATGTTTGCGAGCATGGCGGCGACTTCGACGCTCAGTGGCTGATCCGCGGCTTGCAAGCCTCTTTCTGGATGCCTTTGCAGTCCCATCGGAGCGGGTGGTGTCGTCAGCGTGTTGCATCGCGGGCGGGTCGAGGCGCAGGCACCCATGGCAGCGTTGGCAGGGTCAGCGACGGAAACACGCGGTCTTTTTTCCAACGCATTGGAATACCTCCTCCGAGTAGACGAAGTACACGGAGCGCTGGGAGAGGCGTGTCGCATCAGGGGATGGTCGAGCGCGGTCATGTCGCTACGCGTCGACTTTGCGAAGCTCGCAAACAGCCGTGTTGGGCTGCTGGAGAGTGCACCCAGACGGTGACGCAGTGTGTTGCGACCCATGCCCTCGACAGTGTCGTCGGAGGAGTCGGGGAGGAGCGCGCTGCTCGATGTGTTGGCGTCCATCGTGCACGGTTGCGCCGAGCGATGCATCGACGACGGCAGCGAGCGCTCGTAACCCTCGCCAGCACCGCACGGTCGAAAGTCGTGCAGCTGCTCCACACCCCCACCCATACCATGGCCAACGTCACTAGCCAAGGCCGCAGGAACTTCTCGCACCGACAGCGTCAGCGACTGCCTCACCAGATCTGCTCGTCCGCAGCCCGCACAACTTCTGCCCCCTGTCCCCCTCCGACGCACACTGGGCGCGAGCTCCACGTCCTTGTCTTCTGGCTGGATGGGAGCTTTCGCCTCTCCGCGCTGCTTCTGCGACCAGGACGACTGCAGGATCTGCGCAATGAGTCGATCGTCGTCGTCGTCGTTGGCCTGTCTCGGCGGTCCGAACTTGTGCTGCACCGAACTGTTGCCCCACGTCGCGCGGATCTCGAGCAGCATCAGATGCTGACAGACGACCCACATGACGGACGAATACAGCAGCAGCAGATCCTGCGCCTGATCCTCGCTCTTCCGACCCACGACAAAACAGACCACGTTGAAAACCGTCGAGAAGCCCAGGTAGAGCACGCCGTTGGACGTCAACCGGAACAGCAACGGCGTCACGCTGTTCCACTGCGAATGCAACCATCCGACCCAGCTGCAGCATCCACGCAGATCAGCCTGGTTGGCTCCGGGAAACACACCGACATCGTTGTGGTGACGCCAGAGTCGAAAGGTGCTGAGTACGATGACCGCCGTATCGTACACCACGCTGCCGGCGTAGAACCACGAGAGCGGAAAGATCGCTTCTACATCTCCCCGGCTTAGGATGCACTCTCCCGTGCTCAGCGGCTGCACATTCGTTCCCAGCACGATGAGCGACGAGAAGACCATGAGCGTGATCAGCAGCAGCGCCACCATGACCAGGATCCGCGCGTCCTTTTGCCAAATCGCCACCGTACGCCAACCGAGCACCGCCGAGACAGAGAACTGCACCAGAAGCACCGCCGCGTCCCGGTAGATCACGCAGCTGCCCCGATGCCGGTGCCACGTGGAGTAGATGCCCAGCGCGATGGTGATCATGGTCGAGTAGCGCATCAGCACAAACAGGATCAGATGCGGCGCACTCCATGGGATCGTCAGGTAGATCCGCAGCTCCGCAGGCAACGTCCTTTCACCCAACTTGCAGCCTCGTCAGCTTCCTGTGGACCTCGGTTCCAACTTGTACGAGTGAGCACGGAGTACTTACATGAGGAACTCCCAACAGTACAGCGTCGCTGCTACAATCACAATGTCGTCTTCGTATTCCTACCATCCGTTCCACGCGCTGGTCAACATGACAGTGATGGAGCGTTGAAAAGGCCGTGTCGAGGCCGACTTACCCTGTGGCCCTGAAGGTGGTGGTGAAGGAAGGCGGCGGCTGCGGCGGGGGAGACCGTGTCATTGCACAGGCTCGTCTTCCAGTCGGCTGGCAGCGCTTCCAGCGCCATCGATCCCGGATCCCGTTAGGTGCTTCTGATGGTGGTCGTTCGTCCCAGTGGTTGTGGACGAGCAAAGGAAGCGTGACACGCACGGCAGAGGATGACAAGCATGCCGGATGAAACAATGTTCCGGAAGAAGCCACGTCGTCGGCGGGCCCAACACCGTTGGCGAGATGAAATGGACCCACCATATGAATCTACACTGCAGCTCGTAGCAAACTCGCCCACCGACGCGCGCATGCATGTCGCCGTCCGCGGCTGTAGACACGGTGGAGCCCAAGATGCACGCGGTCCATGCATCCGAGTGCATGTGAGGTGCACGTCGCGCGGGCAAGGTGGTGATGATCTTGCTCTGTGCCGCCGCCGGCGATAGCTGGTCATCAAGGAACATTACTCCTCAGCTCGGCATCAGGGAGCTTCACACTTTATGAAACCAACGGACAAGTAGAGACGGTGGCACGGACGAGAGCATAGCGTAACGACCGGTGTATTAGAGGAAGCGAGCATGATGAAGGGACCTCCTCGACTGGAGACCACCGCTTGCGAAGTGGGTTACAGGAGGCGGAAAGCCCGATCGAGCATAAGACACGGAGCACGGAGAGAAGCTAGGAAACTGGCGAATCGGGGGGGGGAGGGAGGAGGGGAAGCTAGGTTGTTGGACCGTGAGGAGGAATGCTGCATCGCACACAGTCCCACGGTGTCCACCAAGACTGTGTACGGGGGAGGGAAGTGATTGTTCGAGAGTGCTGCTGCTGCTAGTGTGGGAGAGAGGAGAGAGGAGACAAGACAAGTACGCGGAAGAGGGGTGGAAGTGGACGTGGAACCATGACATGGGGCCACCGAACAAAAGGGCCGAAAGGAGCGTGAGGGCAGGACATCCTGTGTCACCGCCAGAATGAGAACCAATGCTATCGAAGGGAGGCTGTCTAAATACGGATGAACTCGGAGCCGAATCAGGGTTTAGTTGATTGGGATCGAAGTGCAGCCGATGTTGACGAGGCCGTCCTGGGTGACGTTGGTGCAGCAGACTGGGGTGGCCTTGCAGATGCTCTGAGCCGCGATACCTCCGAGGAGGGGGATCTGCTGGCAGTTGAGACCGATGTCGCCGGTGATGCTGTTGAAGCCGAGCAGACCGGCGAGCGTCTTCTTCTTGCCCTCGTCCTTGACGACCTGGGTGCAGCACTGTGCCTCGCCGACCGAGCACTGGCCGTTGTTGTTGTGCTCAGAGTCTCCGCGCGGGCGGGGACGCTGACCACGGCCATCGACGGATCGACGAGCAGCCATGGCCGCATCCTCCTCGGCAGCCCATCGCCTAGCCAGACTCGAGAGCAGATCCTTGTTGCCAACGGGAACAGAGATGCCGCTCATGGCCGAGCTGAGCAGAGCCGTGGGGTCCGACGAGGCGTCGCGCTTGTCGGTCAGGTGTTCGGCGGTGCCCGTCATGGCATCCACGTGGTGCGTCGCATCGCCCGTGTTGGTCGCGTCGACCGCCTTCTGGAGAGCCTCGACCGCGTAGCTGAGCGTCTTGTACTGCTCTACATCCATCGCTCGGCGGGCGTGCGCGCTGTTGATCACATCGGAGAGGGCGGAAAGGGTGGCTTGAGCAGGTGCAATTTGGTTGACGTTCTCGGTCTTTTGGGTCTCACCTCGCTTGGTCTTCTGACCGCTGACCACCTGCGAAAGTGCAGCTGCGACCGCCTGAACGGGCACCACCTGGTTGTCGTTGGTCACCGATCCGTCGCGCTTGCTGGTCGTCTGGCCGTTGGCCACCTGCGAGAGCGCAGCGAGCGTGGCCTGGATGGGAACCACCTGGTTGTCGTTGTCCACAACCGAGCGAGCCGCCTTCTGCGAGTTGAGCACGCTCGAGAGAGCCGCAAGAGTAGCCTGGATAGGGATCACCTGGTTGGTGTTGTCGACCACATTGTCGCGCTTGGCGCCGGCCGTCTGGAGGTTGCCCACCTGCGAGAGGGCAGCAAGCGTGGCCTGGATGGGGAGCACCTGGTTGGTGTTGTCGACCTCGTACGAGGGGGCCTTGCGGGCGACCTTCTGGATGTTCTCAACCTGCGAGAGGAGAGCGGCGGTGGCCTGGATGGGGAGCACCTGGTTGGTGTTGTCGACCTCGTACGAGGGGGCCTTGCGGGCGACCTTCTGGATGTTCTCAACCTGCGAGAGGAGAGCAGCGGTGGCCTGGATGGGCAGAACCTGGTTGGAGTTCTTGACGTCGCCGCCGCGCTTCTCACCAGCCGACTGGACGTTGCCGACCTGCGAGAGGGCAGCAAGGGTGGCCTGAATAGGAAGGACCTGGTTGGTGTTCTCGACGTCACCGCTGCGCTTAGCACCAGCGGACTGGAGGTTGGCGACCTCGGAGAGGAGGGCGGCGGTGGCCTGGATGGGGAGGACCTGGTTGGTGTTCTCGACGACGTCACCGAACTCGCTGCGCTTGGCGCCGGCCGACTGGAGGTTGGCGACCTGCGAGAGGAGGGCAGCGGTGAGCTGGATGGGGAGAACCTGGTTGGTGTTCTCGACGACGTCACCGACCTCGTTGCGCTTCTGGGTAGCCTGGCCGTTGGCAACAGCGGCGAGGGCAGCGATGGTGGCCTCGATGGGGACGAACTGGGCGTCGTTGTCCACGTCGACCGAGCGCTCGGCCTTCTGGATGTTGGCGACCTCCGAGAGGGCGGCAATGGTGGCCTGGATGGGGAGGACCTGGTTGGTGTTCTTGACGACGTTGTTGCCCTCGTGGCGCTTGCCGACGGTCTGCTTGTTGATCACCTGCGAGAGAAGAGCAGCAGTGGCCTGGATGGGCAGAACCTGGCTGGAGTTCTTGACCGAGGTGCTACGGCGGGAAGCCTGGCCGTTAGCGATCGACGAGAGGGCAGCGAGGGTAGCCTCGATGGGGACGATCTGGTTGTCGTTCTTGACCACGTTGTCGCGCTTGGCGGCCTTCTGCTCGTTGAGCACGGTCGAGAGAGCGGCGATGGTGCCCTGGATGGGGACGAACTGGGCCGAGTTGTCGACCTTGACCGAGCGCTCAGCCTTCTGGCTGTTGAGCACGGACGAGAGCGCGGCGATAGTGCCCTGGATAGGGACGAACTGGGCCGAGTTGTCGACCTTGACGGAGCGCTCGGCCAGCTGGCCGTTGCCGACCTGCGAGAGGATGGCGCCAGTCAGCTCGACGGGGACGACCTGGTTGGTGTTGTCGACGACCTGGCCGGCGAGGACGGGGCCAGAGAAGGCGGAGACGGCCGCAACGGCAGCGAGGAACTGGAGGTACTTCATTGTTGTAGGTACGAGGTGGTGGTGTCAAACGAGTTGAATGAGGTTGTCAAAGAGAGTGTGGAAGAGTGTTGGGTAGCCGAAAGGCGAAGATGTATGTTTTCGTGGACGGGAAAGGAGGGGAGGGGGGAGCAGCAGCAGGAACAGAGCACGGGAGGGATAGGGAAACTAGCTTGGGGAGAGGATTGGGAGGATGGATGCCAAGAGGTACGTTATATACCCTCTACGCAAAGGTCTCAGACGCGAGGGGTAGGATCGAGAGGGAATGCGCCCAGACTGTGGACAGAGTGCGGACTCGCGCTGTTTGCGCTGTACAGTACAGGAGATCGGCAGCAGAGTAGTAGCGAGGATGAATCAAAACATGGCAGGCAGTGCGCAGGATCGGAACGGCAGAAAGGGGGCGGTAGAGCTTGTTTTGGTTACGAGACAGGGAGAGGGTAGGAATGGGGACTAGGGCAGAGGGGAAGACGAGCGAGGCAAGAGAGTTTGAGGCGCACGCCGGATTCGCATCGTAGCCGACGTTGAGTGAGGTTTCTCTCAGGCATGTTTGTGGTGGGAGGGGAGAGGATTGCGAAGGAGTTTGGGGGAGGCGGAAGGGGGGGGGGGGGGGGGAGGCGGATGAAGGAGCTGTGGAGTGCGTGTTGCTGGGACGTGCAGAGGATTCCAGAGGAGCAGGCGGGTGCATTGAGCGGCGAGTGCATGCTTGAGAAGGCTCTGTGGACGCAGGTGAAAGGCCGTCCGCCGAGTGATCCATTGGGGTACGTCTGGCGAGCTCTGCGCACCGCTGCGCCGTCCGAACTGAGAGTTTGCATGCTGCATCCGTTTCCCGTGCTATTCCTGTCGCATGCTGAGACGCCATTGTTCATGGTTTGTTGGCCTGCAACGCCATGACGAGGCGCGTGATCATGCGATCCTCAGCCATCAACGCCTCATTTACCCGGGCTTACATGGTCACAAACCTGCTTTCGGACAGCGGCCGAAAACAGGAACAAGCTGCCGAGTCTGTGGCCTTATTGCATCGTACAAAGTTTGTCGAGGCGTCCCGCGGCGAGGCATAGGAGAAATGCGACGCATCGGTCTGAAGAGCTCAGGGCCGCATCTGTAAACGTCCTAACGGCATGAACAGACAAGCGGGCATGGTGCGTCGTTGGTGTATGACGTCTTTAGCGTCTGTTCTCATCCATCCTCCGCTTGGCCAGAAGCCAGGGGCGCACGAGCTGCGAGATCTGGCCGCGCGCATCGAGGCAGATCGCAAGTTCTGGGGCGAGGCGCGCATGGCGAGGAGGAGGATCGAGAGCAGGACGGACTGGAGTGCGCGGCGGGCGCGGCGGCGGCCAGGGGTATCGGAGGAATAGAATAAGCTTCTGCCGCATTGCATGGGGTGCAGGCTGAACCGAAGCAGGGATGTGCCAGTGCGCCTTAGAGCAGAGCGTGCTATGCGCAAAGAAGAGCTGCAAAGCACCAGCGACGCACGGCGTAAGCTGCACACTGGCAAGAGGAACAACGGCGCGCTCTTGACTGGCACGCAGAAATGGTGTCAAGTGGTGCATGCGCGAGCTTGGCGGATCAAGGATCACGATCGGCGACGTCGGCTTGGGCTTGGGCTTAGCTGAGTGCCAATATCCACTGGCCTAAGTCGACATGTGTGGAATGGAAGCGACGGCGGGGGCATGCCAAGCTTGACAGCTGAGCGTCGAGAGCAGTACGGCGCCTAGCGGTGCACTGCAGTGCAAGGCAAGGCAAGGCGAGGTAAGGCAAGGCAAGCTACGGGCTGAGGCTGAGGGGCAGAGGGAATAGGAGTGTGCATGTGCAGGAATGCTTGCCCGCTGGCTGAGCTGAGAGCGAGCGAGCTCAGGCTGAGCTGGGTTGAGCTGCTCTGCTGACGTTTTTGACAGGTGCGGCTCTGCTACACGTGAGCGGTTGAGGTCGGCTTTTCGTTGCTGCTGTTGGGGGCTGGCGGGAGGAATGGAAGCCGCCTGCGGCTTGCTGCAAGTGTGGAATGCGCGTTTGGTTTGAGTTGGATTTCGCGGCGGAAAATCAGTCGAGGCTGGTGCTGTCCCAATGGATGCTGCACGTCGAAATCCGCCGATCTGTTTCAGCTCGTGGGTCGCTTTCTACGCAGCCGAGCGCCCGCCGTTTCGCTTTTCCACTCGCTCGCGACCCTTGTCTCGAGGCCATCGTGGTCCAGCGTCGATCCTAGCTGCGCCATCGGGTGCTAAATAATGTTGGTTCCTACTGGACCGACGGAATGCTGGCGAGCGAGCAAGAGGAGAAAACAGCCGATTTTCGGCGCCTCTTTGGGCTTGCTTTTGCCGTCCAGCCCGTGTTCGTTTTTTCTGAATCCAACCGCTGGAATGTGGAATGCAGCCCATGTCCGTCAACCTCCATCTTACAGCTTGACCCGATACACGTATGCTCAGCTCGGGCGACTTGCGATGAGCTTCGATCCATTCGCCGGTCGCATCGGGTCTAGATCTCTGCTTCGATCTGCTCTCGGTCTCTCGGTCTTCTTTGGATGCTTCTCTCGACGTGATCCGCATCTGCGCTTGGGAATGCCAAGCTGCGCCGATCGTCCAGTGGGCTCTCCGTCTTCCAAGCTGTGGTCGTGCTTCGACGGAAGCATCCAAGCTCGTTCCGATATCCAGCTCATCGCAGCCACAAGCCACAATACTCTGCGAAACGAATTTCACGACCATCATTTTCGGCACACCAATTAATTATTTTCCTCGAATTCTGTAATTTCCCCATCTTCCTCCAAAAAGCTCGCCTTTGGCGAGTCAAGGGTGGGTCCTCTTCGCCGCCACGTTGACCCTCGCCTACAGTATCGCTTGGTCAGACGGGTCGGTTGCAAAGCATGTGTGAGACAGCCCTCCTCCCACCGCCACGACCAGCCTGATGCGGACCTGCATCGCGTGCTTTCATCACCACGACTCCCTCGCTAAGAGCGCATCGAGACATGGCGTCCTCCTCCTTCTCCTTCTCCTGCTCATCTACGCGAATCCGATCCGGATCCGTGCTCCTTCTTCCGCATCAAGACCACCCATCCCTGATGTGTACAACGCCATCGCGCGCTCAGCCACATACGTACACGCCCAGCCAACATTGCACACACACGAGCACGCCAGAGCCGGTATACGGAACGAGAAGATGCAGGGAAAAAAGTGGAATATGCGTACATTTAGTCGAATGGGAGGGGAATCTTTTGGGGCACAGATCGTCAGGCTCGTACCCTGGTCTCGTTTAGGGCAAAAGAAAGAGCACCCCTAGCGAGACACGCCTGAGCGATCCTCGAGTTCCTTTTGACCCGTGCGCACACCACGCTCGAGCCAGCCACTCGTCCTCGGAGCCAAAGGCGACAAAGCCGAGCGCCAGTCCGAACAGAAATGCGAGCAACGGGGGAAAGGCCAGTGAGAGAGACACAACAGAATCGTACGATTCAAGCGAGCTCCCGACCACGACGCAGCCATGTTTCAGGTCTGGTCAGGTCGCAAGCCGCTCAGCGCCCCTCTCGTCCAGCCGTGGTCTCAGACGCCGAGAGGTGGCACGCTTAACGACCACCGAAGGCCTTCTGCATCGAGCGCTTGAGGCGGAGCGAGGCACGGCGGTACTCGTCGGCCGAAGCGTCCTGGACCTCGAGCAGCTCGAGAGCCTTGGTGAGCTCCTGCTCGATCTGGATCTTGGCAGGGCGCTTGAGGTTGGCAGCGGGGCTCGAGATGGTCTCCTCGACCGAGTGCACGTAGGCCTCGAGGTCGTTCTTGGCGTCGTGCTTGGCGGTGAAGTCCTTGTCGGCCTTCGAGAAGGTCTCGGCGTCCTTGATCATCTGCTCAATCTCGTTCGAGCTCAGACGGCCGACCGAGTTGGTGATGGTGATGTTGGCCTTGCGGCCGGTGATCTTCTCCTGGGCGGAAACCTTGAGGAGACCGTTGGCGTCGATCTCGAAGGTGGTCAGGAGCTCAGCCTGGCCACGGGGCTGGGGAGGGATGCCGGTGAGCTCGAACTCGCCGAGCAGGCGGTTGTCCTTGCACTGGGTGCGCTCACCCTCGTAGACGGGGAAGGTGACCTGGGTCTGGTTGTCCTCGACGGTGGTGAAGACACGGGTCTTGTTGCACGGGATGGGGGTGTTACGGGGCACAACGACACCGAACACGTCACCCTGCATGGCAACACCGAGCGAGAGAGGAGCAACGTCGAGCAGGAGGAGGTCGGCGGTCTTGTCGCTGGTCTGGTTGGTCAGGACGGCGGCCTGGACGGCGGCACCGTAGGCGACAGCCTCGTCGGGGTTGATCGACTTGTTGAGCTGGCGGCCACCGAAGAACTCGGAGATGAGCGACTGGATCTTGGGGATACGGGTGGAACCACCGACGAGGACAATGTCGTCGACCTTGTCGGCGGGGATCTTGGAGTCCTTGAGCACCTTGGCGACGGGGTCGATGGTGCCCTTGAAGGCAGCGGCGTTGATCTCCTCGAAGCGGGCACGGGTGATGTTGGCCTGGAAGTCGACACCCTGGAAGAGCGAGTCAACCTCGACGGTGGTCTGGGTGACCGACGAGAGGGTGCGCTTGGCACGCTCGCAGGCCGAACGGAGACGGCGGACAGCACGGGGGTCGTCCGAGATGTCGAGCTTGTTCTTGCGCTCGAACTCCTTCTTGAAGTGGTCAAGGAGGGCGTTGTCGAAGTCCTCACCACCAAGGTGGGTGTCACCAGCGGTGGCCTTGACGGCGAAGACACCGCCGGTGATGTTGAGGAGCGAAACATCGAAGGTACCTCCACCAAGATCGTAGATGAGGACGTTCTTCTCGGTCGACGACTTGGAGTCGAGACCGTAGGCGATGGCGGCAGCGGTGGGCTCGTTGATGATACGGAGGACATCGAGACCAGCGATGGAACCTGATTGCGAAACGAGGGAAGCACGCCAGAGGAGTGGGTCAGCATGAATTGATCAGTCGGCGCAGATAAAAAACGGGGAACCGGCGACCATCCTTCTGCCCGCTGCCGCAATGGTTGCTGCTGAATCTGCGTCTGCTGATCGTGCTGCTGCTGCTGCTGCTGATGCTGCTGCTGCTGCGGCTGCCTCGACGGCGACTGTACGTTCCCATCCTTCGACCTGACTCTTGCTTGAGCAAGGCAGTGCTTTCGAATGCGCTCAGCTAGCCGTTCTTAGTAAAGTATTTTTGCTTCCGCACCGCTGGTGAGCCTCGGAATTAGCATGGAAAATTTGAATCATCGCTGCGCAATCGGGTGGTCTGTGCGACCATTGTGGACTCGGTCGTATCCGCTTTCGAACGATGCAAAGCCGGGTCGATGGCAGCAGAAGCAGCGGCGGTGGCAGCAGCAAGCGGCGATAGCAGCAGAAGAAACAGAAGCAAGCGGGGTGGGCGGTGAGATGGTCGGTGGTGGTGATGTGCAACTTACCAGCATCCTTGGTGGCGAGACGCTGCGAGTCGTTGAAGTAGGCGGGGACGGTGATGACAGCCTTCTTGACCTCCTTTCCGATCTTGGCCTCGGCGATCTCCTTCATCTTGGTGAGGACCATGGAGGAGATCTCCTGGGGGGAGAATTGCTTGGTCTCGCCGAGGTAGTTGACCTCAATGAAGGGGGAGCCGTCCTTGTCGATGACGGTGAAGGGCCAGTGCTGCATGTCCTTCTTGACGTCGGGGTCGTCGTATCGGCGGCCGATGAGACGCTTGGCGTCGAAGACGGTCTGGCGCGGGTTCATGGCGGCCTGGTTCTTGGCGGCATCGCCGATGAGACGCTCGCTCTCGGTGAAAGCGACGTACGAGGGGGTGGTGCGGTTACCCTGGTCGTTGGCGATGATCTCAACGCGCTCGTTGACCCACCAACCGACACACGAGTAGGTGGTACCAAGGTCTGTTGGGAAGACGATGCGACAATGCAAGCGGATGTCAGTCTGCTGCTGCTTTGCGACTCTGGGGATTGCGTTCGTCTGCATCACTCGGCGCTGGTCCAGCAAGGCAGTCGAATACCGAAAGCAAGCTCGGCAAGCTCCGAATCACGCATCGGACTCGATGTTGCGGTCGAGCGGTGCGTGGAAGGTGGCGTGCAAGTGCGGCCAAGCGATGCGTGCAAGGTCGAAAAGAGCTCCTGCTGGAGGTAGTGCCGAGGCGATGCGAAGCACTGTGCGAGATACGTACCGATACCGATGGCGCCCTGGTAGACGGTCTCGTCGACGGGGGTAGCGGGGACTTCGCTGGACATGATGACGAAGTGTTTTGTGATGGGGAGGGGGGATGGGGTGATGGAGTAGAGGAAAGGGAAGGATCACGACCAGACTCTCTTGAGCCGCAGCCCCTCGCGGGCCCCTGCTGGATCGCCCAACTCGCTCGCTCTTGGCTCTGCAACGGGCGAGCCAGGCCAGCACTCTCTGCCAACACTGGCGTGGCCCACGCTTCTAAAAAATTGGCCAAAGCAGGGCTTGACCTTGAGCCTCTCTCTGGCGGCGCTGCGCGAGTGGCGCGGGTGCAGTGCAGCTTTGCGAACGAACTGTCGAGGCAGGCAGGATTTTTTTCTTTCTGCTCTTGGATTCTTCTTGTTGGCGGCTTTGCAGCGCCAGGGTCACAGGGCCAAGCCAGGCAGGCGGCGCGAGAGCAGGCTGCCGCATCGTGGCCTGGAAGAAAAATTTTGGAAGAAACGTCGCACGAATACAAAATCACCCACCCAGAGCGCTTTCGACTTTGTAATCCACGCTATTCGCTTTTGTTAGCAATCGAGTGGCTGCGGCACTGGCTGGTCGCGTTGGCAACGCTGCTTTGGCGAGCGGTTCTTCTCGTGCGACAGACTCGGACGGTCTGGAGAGCTCGGATCGTGCCGGTTCCGAGATCGGCGAGAAAGCGAAGAAAGTGGACGGCGAAAAGTCAGCATCAACTCCTTCTCGCCTGTCACTGGCTTGATCACTCCACTCCGCCTCGCCTTTCGACGAGCAATCTCGAGCTATCCAGCACCGCCTCGACCGTCTTGCTCGGGCTCGTTTCGAACACCACCCGACCGGCATTTGCGCATCACCAGTCCCAACGAGTGACCAGCATGGCGAGTCCCATCGCAAGCACCTCCCGAACCACGCTCGGCAGCCTGCTGAGGGGCGCGACCTCGTCCGCACCCATCCCGTCGCGCTCCGCCGTGCTTGCGCGCCAGCTCTCGGGCGAAGCGCAGTCCTCTGCACCATCCAGCGCCGCTGCGGCTGCCACTGCTGCCGTCGCCGAGGTGGCCGCCGCCTCCAACCCGGGCGCCGAAACGCAGACCCCGGAAGATGCCGTCGAGAAGCGCCGGCTCCGACGTGCTGTCATCAACCAGCTCTCCGACCTCGGCAGCACCCAGACGCGCGCCAACTCGTTCCGCCCGCACAAGCTCCGCCTCAACCCCGTCGACGCGCACAAGCTTACGCTCCAGCATCTCGTCGCCTCCACCGCGCAGGTCGGCCACTCGCTCTCGTCGCTCAAGGCGGCCAACCAGCCCTACATCTACGGCCAGCGCCACGGCGTGGCCATCTTTGATCTCGAGCGCGCGACGCTACCTGCGCTGCGCCGTGCGGCGGCGGTGGTCAAGGCGGTCGCCGAGCGCGACGGCGTCATCCTCTTTGTCGGCACGCGTCCGGGCCAGCAGGCTGCCGTGCTGGCTGCGACCAAGCGTCTGGGCGCAAACGGATTCCACGTCACCGCCGAGCGATGGATGCCCGGTGTCATCACCAATGCACCCAAGCTGCTCGCATCGGCCATCCTCAAGTCCTTGAACGACCTCGACCCGTCCGGCAACGCCAACACCAACCGACTCGCCTCCCAGACGCTCCAGCCCGACCTCGTCGTCGTGCTCAATCCCGTCGAGAACTCGTTTGCTATTCGCGAGGCCACGCAGGCCAACATCCCCACCATCGCCATCACCGACTCGGACGTCGACCCCAGGTCCGTCACCTACCCCATCCCCGCCAACGACGACTCGATCCGCAGCGTCGAGCTCATCATCGGCGTCCTCTCCAAGGCCGGACAGGAGGGCCTCCGTAGCCGCGCAAAGAAGCTCGACGAGGCTGAAAAAATCGAGCGCAAGGTCAACAGATCCTTCAACCAGCGCGTCGAGGGCGCAAACTTTGACCCGCGCTCCCGCGGCGCGCCCACCGTCAACGGGCGCGATGCCGACGAGGACGACGACTGATTGCCCCTATCGCACGCATCCACAGTCAGACCGCATGGCACGGTAATACCAACAGGCATTCACGAGCGACACCGATTGAGAAGGTTCCAGCGAATACAGAGGAGGAAACAGTGAATGCGAAGGGGACGAGAGGATGCAGAGAGAACTAGTGGATGCAGAGAGGATTGAGTGGATGCAGAAGAAAGGGGGTGGGTAGGTTAGCCGATCCACTCGCCAGCTCTTGCGAGCGAGGCAAAGTAGCCCGCCGGGGTGGCGATGAGGTTGTGGAAGGA
Source organism: Moesziomyces globuligerus (assembly GCA_030849465.1). Classification (NCBI taxonomy): domain Eukaryota; kingdom Fungi; phylum Basidiomycota; class Ustilaginomycetes; order Ustilaginales; family Ustilaginaceae; genus Moesziomyces; species Moesziomyces globuligerus. The sequence goes on from JARVLF010000002.1 coordinate 420,910, forward strand.
GCCGTGCTCTGCGACCTTGCCGTTGCGGAGGACGATGATGCGGTCGCACCTGCGCATCATGTCGATGTTGTGGGTGATGACGAGGGTGGTCATGCGGCGAGCTCTGAGCTCTGCGTTTGGATCGAGCAGGGTCTGTACGATGAGGTGTTGGTTGGTAGGGTCTAGGGCCGAAGTGCATTCGTCGAGGATGAGGATGCGTGCGCGGACGCGCATGAGCGCCCTTGCGATCGCCACTCTCTGGGCCTGACCTCCCGACAGCTTGTTGCCCACGCTCGTCGCGTAGCCCTGCGGGAGGGCCTGGATGAAGCCGTCGGCGTTGGCGGCTCGAGCCGAGTGTTGAACGAGCTCCAGCTCGGCGGGGCTGAGCGAGGTCTCGGTGGGGGGTGGGGTGTAGAGCTTGGCATTGGCGCCATAGGCGATGTTGGCAGCGATCGAGAGGTCGAACAGGCTCGGAGTCTGACCTACGATGCTGATGTGCTCGCGAAGCCATGCCGTAGAGAGGCAAGACGTCGCAACACCATCGATGAGGATCTCGCCTTCGGTGGGTTCGTACAGACGTTGGAGGAGCGAGGCCACTGTGCTCTTGCCACAACCAGACGCACCGACGATCGCCACGCACTCTCCTGCACCGACGCTGAACTGCAAACCATCCAACACGCGTCCTTGCGATCGCCCTGGGTAGCTGAAGCCGACATTGCGGAACTCGAGTTGGCCGCGAACATCGCACGTCTGCTCACCTGCCGTCTCGCTCGACTGCGCGTGCGAGTCGGCGAGCCGAACGAGCCGATCCAGATCCGTCAACGCCTTGATGCTCTTGGAGAGGCCGGGTAGGCAGGTGAGCATCTGCGCGGCAAAGGTGACGGCAAAGATGATGAGGTTGAACACCTGCATCATGCGCGCAAAGTCGTATTCGCCCGAGACGATGAGCCTCGCGCCGACGTAAAAGATGAGCGCCTCGGCCACGTACGTCAGTGCATCGCTCAGACCATGTCCGAACCCCGAGAAGACGGAGGCGCGCATGCCGCATCGCTGCGCCTCGTCGAGCGCGTGCTGGTGGAGCTGGGAAAAGACGCTCTCGAGCCCCATGGCGCGGATGGCACGCGCGTGGAGGAGCGCGGCGTGCAATCGCTCCGAGACCGCTTCGCGCTTGAGCTTGTTGCGCGCCTCGTAGATGCTGATCACGCGCGACTGGGCGAACGTCGCGGCGAGGAAGACGGGTCCAAAGGCGACGCCGGCGAGCGTGAGCTTCCAGCCCACGACGAGCGCCCAGACGATGCCGAGCGTGATCATGGAGCCGATCAGCGCGAGCTGGCCCAGCAGCTGTCCCACCAGACCGCGCGCGTCCTCGCCGTCCTTGACGATGCTCGTGCAGATCCGCCCAGCCGAGTTCTCGCCCCGATCAAACCACGCTCGGTCCTGCGCTACGACGTTGCGATACGACGCTCCGCGCAGCCGCGCAAGCCATCGGTCGGCAAGCGTCTCCATGACCAGGTAGCGCGTAAAGCCAAACACCCCCTCGAGCACCGCCACCAGCAGCACGAGCAGACTCCACTTCATCACCGCCCCCTGCTGCTCCGCTCGCCCCATGGTCGAGACCAGCTGCGCCAGCAAGTACGAGAAGATCGGCGTCAGCGTACCCGCCATCACGCACAGCACCAGGCCCACAACAAGTACGCCCCGGCTCGGGATCGTCCGCCACAGGATCCGCCACGCTTGCCGCAGCGTCGCCACCCGCGCCGCCTCATCCTCGGATGGTGCCGCGCCAGCGTCCGTGAGGATGGCCGTCTCGACCGCGGTGGTGCTCGCGCTGCTGTCCCAGCGTCGTCGCTCGAGCGGCGGCGCGCGTGCGCGTCGGTCGCTCGCCGTCGAACCCGACGCACGCAGCGCCTCGGCATCCTCAAAGTACGTGTGCATCGCCTGCCGCTCCGCCAGCCGGAGCGGCTTCAGATGCGACGGCGTACCCTCCAGCTTCTGCGAGATGATCAGCGAGAGATGCTCCGACAGCACGCCCGCATCGCGTTCCCATCCCAACATCGAGCGGTACTTGATCCTTCGTCGTCGGCTCGGCTCCACCTCTGCCCTTTCCACCGTCACCACCTGCTCCACCTGCTCCTCCTCTTCCCCTTGCGCTTCGCACTGCTGGGCGTTGCGTAGCTGCTGCATCGACATGCTGCGGAGCGGGCCGTCTTTGGCCTCGAGGTCGGAGCGGTAACCCTGCTGAGCCACCTCGCCGTCTTGGAGCAGGTAGAGGAAATCGTCCGGTTCGATCTGCGAGAGGTCGTGGGTGATGACGATCGTCGTCTTGCCGCGGCGCCAGGTCTTGAGCGCTTGGTGGACGAGGTGGCGCGTCGTCGGGTCGAGCGCCGAGGTCGCTTCGTCGAGGATCAGGATCGAGGGGTCGCGCAGCTTGGCGCGCGCGATGGCGAGGCGCTGTCGCTGACCGCCCGAGAGCGTGGTGCCGTGCGTGCCGAGCATCGTATCGTAGCCGTCGGGCAGATCGCGCACAAACTCGTGCAGCAGCGCCACACGGCAGGCCGACTCGATGTCCTCGCGCCGTACGCTCGGGATCGCAGACGCCTCGGTTGCAGACGTGGACGAAGTGCCAACGAGGCCGAGGGCGATATTGTCGTGGACGCTCATGTCGAAGATGCTAGGGTCCTGGCTCACTGAGCCGATGTGTTGACGACACCAGTGCGGGTCGAGGAACTCGATCGTCTGGTCGTCGATCTGGATCGTACCCGCCGTAGGCTCGTAGAGCCGCAGCAGCAGATGAGCGATGGTGCTCTTGCCGCTGCCGCTGCCGCCGACGACGTAGGTCATCTCTGCGGGCGGAAAGTACAGGTCGACGCTGCGCAGCACGCACGCCTCGGGTCGCGAGGGATAGCTGAAGCTCACGCTGCGCAGATGCACTTCGCCCTGGCAGCTGGTGGGTGCGATTCGGCGGAGGCCCTGGACGCCGCGCCTCGCACGCGATGCGTACGCATACGGGCGCGGGCGGTAGGTGAACTTGTCGGGACTGCGGATCCCCGGAGACGGCGTCGTGGGGATGTGCTCGATCGACATGGGCACCGCCCTGGCTCGGCTCACGTCGTACTCGAGGATATCCACCTTCTCCACCGAGGTCAGCTCGCTGTTGCTTCCCGAGGACGATTTGCCGCCCGTCGCCACGGATGCGCGCAGCTTCTCGTCGCTCGGCAGAGACCCTGTCGAGTGGAGCGAGCTTGTTCTGGATGCACGCTTGGGCGGCGGACGACGGTCGTCGTCGGACGAGTGGATGAGGTTGACGAGGTTGGCTGCGCCGACCTTGCCCTTGTCGATGTACGAGAGCGCCTGTACGATCTCGTTGAGCGTGCCCGAGACGAGGAGGCTGGACATGAAGACGGTCATGACCTGACCGGGCGAGAGCTTGTGCTTGCTGACGAGATGTGCGCCGAACCAGAACCCCTGGACAAAGGTAGCAAAGACGAGGGCGCCGGTGATGCCGAAGCGCGAGGCCCACCAGAGCAGCATGCGGCGATACGCCCTACCGCCGCGGGAGAGCTCGGCCTCGAAGCGCGCGGTTTCGCGGCTCTGGGCGTTGAAGGCCTTGACCGTGTTGATGGCGGCGACGACGCCTTCGACCATCGAGGTGGCTTGCGCCGTGCTCGTGCGTTCGCGCTGCAGCCAGGGGTTGGCGCCGAGTTCGGTGACGATGGTCAGCACCAGCACCACCGGGATCGATGCCAGCACGACCAGCGTCAGGCTCCAGCTCGTGTAGAGCGCCAGCACCAGGCTTGCGATCGCCGTCGTCAGGTGCTGCGTCACATCGCCCGCCTCGCGCGAGAGCGCCACGCGCAGATCATCGCACTCGCGCGCGACTTTGGTCATCAACCCAGCGGGCGAGATATCGACCTTGTCCTCGCGCTCCTCGTCGTCTTGATCCGAGGAAAGCCCCATGCCTGTGTCGAACCAGGCCATCCGTTTGCCGATGAGGCTGTGGAAGACGGCGAAGCGCAGGCGCGCTGCCGCACGCTCGCCCAGGCAGATCCACGCAGAGACCGAGAGCGTGCTGATGACGAGCATTGCGGCCGAGAGCCCGAGCAGCGCGTAGACCGAGACAAGGATGCGGTCGAGAAAGTGCCGGTTGAGATCCGAGGCGGGCTGCGTGGCGGTGGCGAGGTCGCGCCCGTAGCTGGTGAAGGCATCAAAGGCGTTGCCGACCACCTTGGACATGGCGGTCGGCACCATGCCCACGGCGATGGACGAGGCGATGGCGGGAAGCAGGAAGATGACCACATCGCGCGCGGAGAGGAAGCTGAACAGCAGGCGCAGGGACGGCTTGGCTGTCGATCCGGATGACGATGCGGCGCCGGTGTCGGTGACCTTGGTCTTGCGCGACGATGCTTTGGCGGCCTTGCTCGCCATGTTGGCCGTGCGATTGAGACCGCGTAGCAGAGAGGGTATGCCTGGAGAAAAGCGGAGGTAGTCAGGGTGGAGATGGTGTCAAGGCCGAAGAAATCTGCCGGCAGTGCCTTGAACGCCAAGCGGACCAAGTCGAGAATGTCGCTGTTCGGGAGGGTGGAGTGAAAGCAAGGGCTGTGCGTGGAAGAGCCATTCGTGGACTTCATGGCATCTACCGCTTTCAGAAAAGAACCACAATGTGCTGCTCATGTCTCAGGAGCGACACTCGACTGCCTGGGTTGTCGGAGACGGGTTTGGGGCCGGCACGGTGGCGCGGAGTACAGAGCGAGGACTGGAACAATAGCTGACGTGCTTGGCCCATGCTACGATTGCGACTGCAGCTGCTGATTCCTTTGTGTACATCATTGACAAGCGTGGGAGCAGTCATTCGCTTCAAAGGGGCCATTATGTGTTGCCGAGCGCTTTGTGTGTGAGACAAGAGCCCCGAGATGGTGTGACAAAGGGACTTTTTCAGCCATCTGCGCTTTCCCACGCGATCCAAAGTCCCTTTGTCAAGTAACGCGAAAGGGATCGGGCAACGGCCCTGATCGGGATCCGACAGACTTCGAAAAGATCGTCTTGATGTTAAATCGATGTGTTTGTTTCGAAAAGACGCGGCGTCGGAGGCTTCGGCGAGTTCCGAGGCGCGTCGGGGCTGTCAATCGCGGTTGCCGAAGCCAAGGCGCCAAGTTAAGTGGAAATTTAGCTGGCGAAAGAGAGGCTTGTCAGACGGACTAGAGCGGGGTCTGAGCCATGGCGAGCTGTCGGGGGGTCATGGATGTGCACCCAGCCATCAAATCAGGGCCAAAAAAGCTGGAGGTGGTGGGCGAAGTCAAGTTGACGGGGAGAGAAAAGGCTGAAGAGGGTGGGGCAGATTTGCAGGGCATTTGCAGGGCGTGAGAGCCCAACGCAAGGGAGCGGGTGGCGTCTGCAGTTGCCCTTGCGTACGCATGCGCGTGGGCGCCGTTTGGCGCGTTTGTCTATGGAGCTGTCCGAGGCAAGGAGGCTTCGGCCACAGAGCCGGCGTCCGAGGGCGTAGTGGGGGTCGCTTCGGGCTGAACAACGATCTATGCTACCGCCCATTCGGATACAGTAGCGCGGCCTGCATCAGCTCAGCGTTGGATTGAGTTCGCGAGGTCGCAAGCGGACGGCGTTTGCGCCACACGGAGAATTCGACAACGTCAAAGCGCCACCAGCCTGCGGGCGGAATCTCGAGATGCCCACCTTGCCCCCCGCCCGACTTCCGCAGGAGAGATCTGCAACTCGGCCGCGTATCCTAGCTACCAGAACCCCCTGCCGTGCATGGCGGTAGCTTCATGACGAGTCGCCTGGGTGAGGGACTTCGGGACGCTCGGAGCTGGTTGCTTCCGACGCACCCGCCCGCCTCGTCCTGACGACCAAGTCGGTGGGCGTGCAGATACCGCCCTCCCCACACGCCACGGGCATGGTGCCAGCCACACTTGTGGTTGTCATCTCTCCTCGACCATGAGCGCGCTTAGAGTTCGGTCCCGAGGGCTCCGATACCTTACATGTACCTGCGAGGTGGTTGCGATATAAGCGTTGCCTTTGGAGGCAACGCTTAGCGCCGTGTGTCTCCGACGGTGAGGAAAAAGAAGCTTTCCCAGCCGACTGCGAGCCGGTTGCAAAGCACGCCGTGCGGTCGAACTAGGCGTGCTGAAACCGAGCTAGTGGAACCATGCTTCCTGGGTCTCCCGCACCTCCGGCTCGAATGGCGGCGAAACCACCGTCCAGCTAGCATGGCCTTAGGACAAAGCTTTCCCCCTAAAAGCCTGGGAAGGCAACCACATTGCCATACTCTCACGCCGACGTTTCGAGCCTTCAGTTCCATGAACTGGACCAATGAGAGATCAGAAGCTCGTCGACTGGCGCGAGCTTTAAATTTTCGTCGCGATCGCAGTCCTGTCGAGCGGTGACTGCAACCTTTGGCAGCGCTACTGCGCCATGGTTGACCCGTGGGGTGAGTGATGACGATCTCGCTTGGGGCTGATGCGTAGGCCGGTGCTCTGGTTCCGAAGCTCCGTGCCGGGTATCAAGGTGAGGTCATAGGCGAGAAGGGGGGAAGGAAAGCTTGTGAATGGCTTTGCGAGCTAGCCCCGCAGAGCGCGAAGAAACGCTTCCGGCGCCGCCTTACCCACTACGTAACCGGAACCGGAGGCGTTGAGTCCGGGGGCATTGAGTCCCGAAATGTCGGTGCTGAGCAGAGCTTTCAAACAGTCAGTGGTCATTCAGGACGATAGTGAAGCCGAGGGAAGGAGAGAGCGTTCGTGATTGGAGAGTGAGGTTTGCATGGGGAGACCCCCTTGCATATTGCTTCAAGTCGCCCTGCATGGGGGTGGTGGCGAGCCAAACCAGAAAGTCGGAATCCGCTTCCCACGATCCGGGCTTGCTGGGTGTTTGCTTGCCTGGCATGTTGATGCTCCACCTCACCTCGACCCTCAAAACCGCCAAGACGCCCGAGCTACAGCGACGTGATCAGAGCTCGATCCCATGCGAGATTCGCCGTAAGCGAAAGGGCTGACATGCGAGGTAACCTTGCCAACCCGCAGTCTAAAAAGAAAAGAAAAGAAAAAAACGCCACCGTTTGTCTCAGATGAGCCAGACGAGTGGTCAACGGCCCACCGTACGCCGACCTGAAACCGGCCGACACGCAAACAACCAATCCTAACCCCACCCGCTCTCAGCCGCCTTCCCGGCTCCCCGTTTCCCCACCTCGCCCCCGGCCCAGTCGAGCGCGCACCTCGCAGATCCTCCTCCCTCCCCTTCCCCCGCGCTCGTCGATCCCACCACGAAAAAAAAAAAGCCGCCAAGTTCAACCATCGACTTCCTCGCATCACGCAGATCAGAAACAGCGAAGATCTTATGGATTCTATCTTTGAGATCGAGGGACAAATGCTCGGCATGCGTTTGTGAGAAAAGCAGGGTATATAGATTCAACGTCAAGTGGGACGAAAGGTCGAGCCCAGCAGAGAGTGTCTCGCGGACCGATGTGTGAGTGAGAAGGAGGCGATGCGACGCGGCTGGGGAATAATGCAAGGACTGAAAGACATGTATCGAGAGAGAGGAGGCAAGGGGACAGACTGAACGCCGGGCTGGAACGTCTTGCTCGGCTGGGCCAGGTACCTCGTCGTCAAACGGGAAACGGCGCCGAAGCTCGAGTCAAGGCCGACAGACACGGGCGAGCTGAGCGAGGAGGGGGAGGAAACGAGTGTGGGCAAGAGATCACAGTTAGGATCTCCAGCAGTTGTAGGGATGCAGGTAAGGGTCAGCAGCCGAGGCGTGCTGGGCGAAGCCAGGCGCGACGGCCTGGTGGTGAGGCAGCTTGTATCCGACAGTCGACGAGGGGCTGAGCTCGGGCTTGAGGTCGACGCCGTAGTAGCGTGCGTCTTCCCACTGCGTCGAGTCGAGGTCGGACGAGGGCGTGTCGGGCGTGGTGCGGCCGCTGATGGTGGAACGCGAGGCGTAGGGCGACGGTGTCGCCGACGTGGCGCTCGAGGGCGCGTACGAGAGCGACGAGCACACCGACGACGACGAGAGGCTGGCGGCGGGCGAGTTCGAGTAGTAGCCGCGCTCGGCACAGCTCGTCGCCGACGCCGACGACGAGAGCGGCATGCTGTGCGTCGGCATCGTGTAGGGTCGCGACCTCTCGCGCGCGTGGTTGATGAAGGGGTGCACAAAGCTCGGCGCCGTCGCGCTCCTCTCCTGGCGGTGGCTGGCGCTCTTGACCATGGGCGCGGCGGTGGGCATCGTCGCGGCCGTGCTGGCGCTCGCCGTGAGCGAGCCCGAGATGCTGGCGCGCTGGCCGGACGGGTGCGAGACGCTCGACTGGCGCGAGTGGCGACCCGAGGTGAAGCGCTGAGGGCCCGCGTGCGAGTCGAGCGAAGGTGACGAGAAGCCCGACGAGTCGAGCGCAGGCGTAGGCGGTGCCGACGACTTGATGCTCGAGACGCTCTCGGAGCGCTCGCGAGGAGCCGCCATGTTGGCGTCGTCGACGGCGCCAACCCGCGAGATCAATGCAAAGACCTTGCGCAGCGTCTCGTCAATGTGGGTGCCGTCGCAGTCCTGCGAGAGCTCGTCGGTGAACATCTCGAGCTCCTCGGGCGAAACGTTGACCTTGTAGCCGAGGTAGCCGAAGAGCTCGCGCTCCATCTGGTTGACCTCGCGCAGGCTGAAGAGGCCCTGGCCGACGATAGCCCAGCTCTTGTTCGAGTAGGTGTCGTCGCAGCTGCTCTTGCTGGCGATCATGAGCGCCGAGATGAAGAGGCGGTGACCGGACGAACCACGCGCAGCGGGGAAGCGGATCTTGAGTCGCAGCAGGAGGTAGAGCGCCTGGTAGGTGACGATCTCGGGCAGGCGAGTCCTGTAGAGAGCGTAGGCGATGAACTCGGAGAGGCGAGGAGCAGGGGTGCCGTTCGACGAGGCGAGGGCGGCCGAGGCCGAAGCCGAGTCGAGGGGGCAGGCGAAGAGGTAAAGGATGAACCTTTCACAACGTTCCGCGGTTTCTATTGGTAGCGACGACGCAACGGTGGCGATCTCGATTATCAGTCACTGCTCGGAGGAGGAAAGCCAGGTGACCATCAGCGGATGTGGCAACACTTACCCCGGTATCCATAGAAACGATCTTGTTGTTCGGACCTTTGCGAGGATCGCGACGAGGAAGAAGGCTTGGTGGAGGACGAGGGCTTGGTGGCGGCAGCCGAGGCCGAAGTGTTGACGTCCATACCGGGCTGGTAGGCGTGCGAGGCGTTGTAGGCGGAGGCGACGGTGGCAGCCATGATGACGGGTGGTAGACAAGAGGGGAGTCTAGAGGGGATGGATTGAGTTCGGACTAGCGGCGCGTGGCTGGCGAGCAGAGAACAATCAGAGAATCTTGTGGGAGGCTGAGGATGCTGGGCACATTGATGACGGCAAAGGGAGTCGGTAGGATGAAGTGCTGCAGAAAGCCGGTTGAATATGCAGGAGACAGGCTTGCGTTGATGAAGGCGAGGTGCACGGGTGGGATCGCAGAGGATGCGAAGGGCAAGAGGGTGGAAAGAGAGGGGGAAGGAAGAATGCTTTTGGTGTGAATGTAGCGAGCGGGGCCAGGATGATGGCAGACGATGCTTTTGCTGAAGCCGAAAGCGGAGAGGACACGGGGATGCCGGGCAAGGTGTTCTATTTTTTACGCTTGGAGACCAAGGTGCCAAGGTTGATATCGCAGAAGCTGGATGAAGCGGAAGCGACACGAAGCCAGATGCAGGATCAGGCCGATGGGGGTGTAGATTGCCGAAATGAGGGCGGTGTGGGTGGCGTGCGGGGAGAACGAGGGCGATGGCAAGATGCTGATGCGAGCGAGTGCTGGTGGCGTAGCCTCGAAGCGTCGAAGGGAAGGGGAACTCGAGGTGGGGACGACAGAGAGAATGAGTGGGGGGAGGGATGCTTTGGCCGGGATGGTGGGATGGAGATGGAAGCCATATATTGGAAATCAGCAAGAAGGAGGCCGGCCCAGATTTGAGGACGAGGCGGAGAGCGGTGAGGACGAGGACGAGGACGAGCTTGAGGCAAGCACGGAGAGAGCGCCGTCCGCTTAAGGTTTCGGGAGGCAGCCGGAGGACAGCGGCAGGCGAGGCTCAAAGGAGGACGAGGAGGGGGCAAGGCTAAGCGACTGCGAGCCAGAAGAGGCAAGAGAGGCGAAAGAGCAGCGGAGACAGACAATCCAGGCAGCGTAGGAGCGGATGACTGATTGACATGGGGTCCTGGTGCACTCACTGCAGAATCAACCATAACAGCAGCAGCGCTCCGAGCACAAAGGGGGAGGGGGGGGAATAGCCTTGAGGGGCGAGCGAGCGGGTGGCGAAGGGCGAGCGAGCGAACGAACGAACGAACGAACGGAAGGGTTCGCTTCGAAGCAGCTGACTGGAGCTGTGGCAGGTGGGCAGCGAGGCCAAGACGAGGCTCGTGATGCTCCGGGTGGGAGCGCACCGACGGGATGCGACCCAGGCGAGCGGGAAGAGTGGCGAGAGGCGGGGGAAAGGAAAGCAAAGGGCAGCAGCGCCATGGCCGCCCTGAGGGCGCTGGGTCCCCCTTTGTGCTGTGCAGGAGCCGCCAGCGGCGCCAGCGGCGGGGGGCGGGTGGCGGGCAGGCACCAGGTACTGTAGTGTAGCGCCAGTGCGAGGCCAAACTTGGGGGGCGTGACGACGAGAGAGAGAAAAAAAGGGCAAGAAAACTTGGGTGGGCAGAGAGGTGTGGATGGATGGTCGGGTTGGGGCTATCGAACCTGGGCGTGCACTGGTGCGCTCATGCATCGTTGTTCAGCGGCCAATCTCTGGCGGAATTCAGCCTGACCCCCCCCCCCCCCGCCGTGTCACCGCTCAACCTCGAATGCGCGGGGCCTGCACGGAAGCCATGGGCATCAACGCGCGAAAAAAAGAGAAAAAAAGGGAGAATTCTGCGACTGGGTTTCAAATCTCAGCGCACTCAAAGGAAGCGCATCGCAGCCACGCAGTCTGAAACCAAGAAACAACCGCGAGAAATTGGTGAGAAAAATACCACACACACCCTAAATGGGCACTGACAAGCGGAGTGGAGCTGCCAAATCTGGCGCGGCGCACGGGGCGCGTGGCTGGCTGCCAGCTCGGCGTGATTAGAGTCGCAGCAGCACCAGAACCACATGCAGCGCCTGGCTCGCTTCTTGGCAAGCGAGCCAACCAGCCAGCCAGCCAGCCAGCCAGCCAGGCAGAGCCCATTCGAAAAATTTCCAATTCCACCCTCGACGCAATTCCGCCCGCCTGGCAAGCGGCCCCTCTTGGCCGTGTCTGAGGAGCAGAGAGCCAGGCTCTGGGCCCGAGCGGGTCTCACTCGGCCCCTCCCCCCTTCCCCCCCCCCTCCTTGCCAAACAGCATACGGCGACCGGCTACTGGATCGGACCGCGGTGTCTGAGCCGGCCATGGCTTGCGCCTCTCCTCATGCTTAGGGTTGCCGTTGGCCGATCCGTAAGCTAGCTCGACGACGAAGGCTGCTGAGCGATGACAGAGATGACACACTCGCGACGGCTCGAGCACAGCACAGCATTTGCCACCGCGGTCAAGGGTGTCTCGGGCTGCGGAAACCAAGTCGGAGGCGGAGGCGGAGGCCGACCGAGAGTCACACGTGCCTAAAGCCTACAGCAGAGCGCGTTCGAGGAAATAAACAGAGGCAGCCAAGCCTACGCTACGCTACGTGCAGCCTCGCGTGAGGGGGCTTCGGGCGGGCCGTGCAGCGACCGAGGCTCGAGAGGCTTGAATTCGGGCGGATCGACGGTCGGACGACAGTCATTGCGAATCGGAGGCGGCGGGCCAGGCGATGATCCGATTCTGCAACGCCAACCAATTTTCCACCTTGGCTCAATGGGCCGCCTCGGAGCGTGTGGCGGGCGCTTGGACAATAGACCAGCGCGGCGGCTCCACTCCGACTGGGCTCGCCACCAACCGCGCCAGCCATGCCAAGCGTGTCCGCTGAAAGGACGAGGGGAAACTGCAAAGAGCGCATTGTGATGGTGCAGCCTTGGCTTGAAAGGGAAACCCAGACCAACCTCGCACACCACTCTTGCGCAAGGGGCCCATACACCGAGACAACCAGGGGGGTCATGGCTTCGGCGACGAGGGAAGCAACCGCCGACAGTTTCTCCCACACGTCGAGATCCATTGACCGCCGATGGCCCAGAGGTTGTTGTTGCCATGCTTTTCGGCGTTCGCGCGCAAGGAGGCAGAGCGAGCGCCGAACTCGGAGCGCATCGCGGGGGTTGGCGGACCAGCCCGACCGCTGAGCGTCGCGGCAGAGGTTTGGCTCTCCAAAGCGCATGTGCGTACATGCGCGCGCGTGAGTGCGAGCTGGCTCCACCTCCAGGCCAGCGCGTCGAGGATGGGGTGGCCCGAGAGGCCCGACTACCAGCGGGAGGGTGCGGGCCATGGAACCTCGATCTCAGGGTCATTTTGGCAGCCGGCGACATCCGTTGGCCCGCCCATAACGACTGTTTTTTTTTTGGGGGGGAGAAAAATCACGGACCTCTCCCCTCAGTTGGCGAGGCAGAGGCGACCCGAACTAGCAGAGAACGCAACCAGCGCGTCGGAGAAAAAAGAAGGAGCGAGATTTTAGAGCCACGCAGGGGTCCGCACCATGCAGTGCTGCAGCGTTGCTGGCTCTGCGCGCACGCCTGCCCAGCTGCATGCGCTGCATGGGCTGCATGGGCTGCATGGGCTGCAGCACTGCATGGCTGCATGGCTGCCGCCCAGCGGGGTTGGCTGAATGCCAGATGGAGACCCTTTCTTTCCGCTTGTCAACCCGCGCCCAGTCCAGCCCAGCGCAGCGCAACGCCCCGAACCACGCGCCACCTCGCTGGAAGATTCGATCGGATCATGCTCCATTGCCAAATCAGCAGCTTGCAGCTAGCTTCGCACGCCACGTCGCAACGTTACCCAATCCACAGAGCCACGGCGTAGCTGGGATCCAGCGTCGTAAATCGGATTGCGGGTCGCACGGCAAAGTTGTCTTGGGCGTCGGGCAGGCACGCGTCGATCACGAGGCTGGGACGGAGGCGCCATTCCAGATACGGTAGGCTTGTTGTGGGCTCGCGCCGCGGTCGGCGGCTTCTCGACGCCCGACGTGCAGTAGTCTCGAGGCTGGAGGCGGAGTGCCGTTCGCCTAGGCATGCCACCCACGCTACTGTACTGTAACCTCGCCGGCATGATCGCAAAGGCGCGCGCACTCGAGCATTGGCTGGAGGCGCTAGCGACGAGGCCTGCACGCCCTCGCTTAGCAGTCAAGCGCTCCCGGACTCCTCCTGCCCCTTGCCCGAGGCCGAGTCCACCGAGCTCGCCTTCCTCCAAACCCGGACGCAACGTGGCAGGCCACCCCTTGCTGTCCTCAGCCGAGCCGTAAGTTACGCTGCACCGTCTAGAGCCGTTCTAGTCTGCTTGCTATTGTTGGCGTCCTCTACTCCTTGTCGCCAACGTCCGAGCTTGGGCTGGCATCAGCTTGCCGCGACCGCAGCCTAGCATGCCAGCCACAAACTTTGCCAGTTCCGTCCAAGAGTGCACCACCTCTACTCGGAAATGTCCCCGCAAGCATCCGTGCTCCCACCCCCACCCCCACCCCCCACCAATAAGCGCCGTGTCGTGCTCACGAGAGCTTGGTACGTTCCACGCTCAACTCGGCTCGTCTGGTGGGCCCGCATTGCAGCCGCACCGAGTCTTGGTTCCAAAAAGCATGCGCTTGGTGTGCAGTGCGCGTCTCCGAGATGCGCCTAGGCGGAGGAGAAGCGACCTCTATTTTCGTCGTGCAGGCTGCAGCGCTCGAGGTGATGCTGCCTCGACCAACTTGCCCAGACGAGCGCGTTGGATGTAGGATCAACCTGGATGCGCTTTGTGTCTTGTGTGAGCCGCAAAACGCTTTGTCACGACATCCCTTTGAGCGATTGCAGACGTCTCGGGCCCGACCAAGCCATTTGCGTTCCGCTGGATTGGTCGTCGATGCCGGGATCCGGGGCCTGCTTCCCGCCGATCACAAAGGGACGCGTCGGAGTTTAGGCGAGATCGTAGCGTCGCGTTACCCATCCTGGGGTCCGTCAGAGCCTCCACGCTCACCAAGCCAACGGGGCTAAAGTAGCTCCCAAGGCGGCTGCGCGTTTTTTATTATAAATGATGGACTGTCGCATGCACATGCAGCGCTTAGCAGAGCACGGGGCGGGAAGTTCCGGCAGCGACTCGGCGCAGTCCGCAGTCCGCTGTCGCGCTGTCGCGGACAGGCGAGGAGGGGGCTGAGCCGGACGGGAGATGCAGATCTGGCTGATCAAAGGGAACGGCGGTCTCGGGGTGGTGCGGGAAGATGAGCGAGCCGCCGCGGCAATTGCCAGCAACACGAGACGGTCTGACGACTTGACAGCCGTGCCTGTCAGCACAGCGACTGACAGATCTCTGGAGCCTGCAGCACGTGTGAGCAGCACGGGACCGATGCCGACGCCTGCGATCTCCCTTCTGGGCCGAGTCTGAACCGGTGCCAGAATCCTGGATGTTGGCGGGGGTTGTGTTTCGAGAAAGAAAGAGCCCCATGATCCGAATGGCTGCAGCTAGGTCTCGGCAGCGCACAATCGGATCCCATCTCTCCATCCCTCGAGCCCTCCCGAGCCCTCTCCTGCGAGGGAGAGAGAAAGGGAACAGGGGCAAGGTGTCCCCTGAGTGCTGAAGATTTCAGACGCCGCTCTCGAACAAGGCAGAGGGGTCTGCAAAGTGCAATCTCGCTTTCATTTGGGGAGCTCGCGATTCGAGGTCCGAACCCACTTCGGCAAGCGCGCCTGCAATCGCGGCTCCTCGCTCCCGAAATCGCAGCCGCCAGCAAGGGCAGACGGCTTGGCTTGCGCCTGGCGAAATTAAGTCATTTACGCGCCCGCAAGCCACGCCATCATGTCCCCCACTCTACACGAAGATGAGGCCGAGAGCGACGCGAAGCCATCGAGCGAACCGAGAACCGAGAACCGAGAAGTGCGCCTTTCTGGTCGGCCCTTGCGTTTTCGCTTGCATCGAGGTGGCGCCCAGTGCCTAGTTGGCGCCTAGTCGAATCTCGCAAGCGCTCTAGCTGTGGCGCCTCCGCAGAGTCTAAAGGGATTTCAATTGGACCGAGCAGACGATGTGGCGCTGGCTAGCTGGGGGATGGCGCCAGCCGAGGCTGCAGATCTTAGGCTGGGTGGGTGACGTGGTTGATGACAGGCGTTCAGATGCAGAAAGACGTTCTGGAGCTGACGAGCCACCGGCCCTTGGTCGAGCGCACGCGTGGCTCGCGGACGAAAAAGACGGATTGCAAGCCCAAAAAGGAAACCAAACGCATCGTCCGCTGGTTCGGGTCGAGAGCCGAGATGTGGGCTTGCTGGGTAGTAGTCATGATGCCTTGGCGAAAAGAGCTCGAGCAGCCTCGCCTAGCGAGAAGGTTGCATCGCGAGCATGCGCAATCCCTCGATCTACCACAGATCGGGATCCGACGGTCGGCCTCGTCGCACTCGTCAGATGTGGATCTTGGCTGCCTCGCCTCTGCCTCGATGCGCGGGCTAAGCGAGCTCTCGCTTGTCTCGACGCGAGTTCGAAACGCACCGAGCCGACTGTGCCGGCCCTGTCCCCCCAACACGCCGCGTGGTCGTCGAAAGATTCAACTTTTTCCCCCCCTCCGGTCGCTCTATCGCCCTCTTTCGCCCTCTCCCTCTTGCCCCCTCCGTCGGCGCTTGAATTTCCGTGCATCGGCGGCAATCTCTCCGGTCCCATCGAGGTCGGCTCCTCGCCGGGCCCGCCGATGAATAGGGGCGCGTTCTTTTGATGCAATCGTCGGCTCGTCCGGTCTTCTATCCCATCCATCGATGCGGTGGTACATGCCGCACTCGTGCGAGTGTGGCAGCTGCACGGCATCCAGCATCACAGGCATTGCTGCTGCGTCTTGGTGTCGCAGTCTGCCCATCTCGATTCGGATCCGGCACGTGGTGGCGCTGTGTGGAGCTCGACCGAACTCGCATCGCGTGCAAAGATGGGTGTGGTTCAAGTGCCTGACTCGCCTCATGACGTGTCTCGGTCATTCGCGGGCGCGAGACAGGTGAGGGGCTATTTGGGTCAACTTCGGCCTGACGCCGGTGACGCACGCGTCTTGGCCCGAGAGAGGGCTCTTCGGACTTCTCCGAACCCATGGCAGCTCCGGACGCGAAATGGTTGGAAAATGTAAATACAAGGGAAGGCGAAAAAGGGTCAAGAAATTCGACGCAAATTAGCCAAAGCTGAGAAAGAGCAGATCGGATCCAGCATCGGCTCCAGATCGGCGATGTACACACCTCGCGCTCAAACCCCCGCCTTCCTTGTATCTCTCGGGCTGCTGCACCGCACAGGGGCCGCCAAGCCCTTGTTCAGAGCTACACGACCAGGCAGCTGCCTAGGAATGTTCGCCCGGAAGGCAGCACGGGCAGAAGGGAGCAAGACGCGCAGCGAGAATCCTGGGGTGTGTTTGTAACAACGAGAGGCAACCTCCTCGTCATGCAAATGCACTGGCTCGCCCCGACACAGGCTGCACGAACGCAGCCCGGCACAGATGCACCGACGATGCGAGAGCACAAGGTCCGGCAGGGCTGCATGCTGCTCGCCTCATGAACCGGGCTCCGAGCTGCATGGCATGGCAGTCCACGCCGCATAGCTTAGCGCTGCAGCATGGTGCGCGCTCGGTTTGCCGACCGTGACGCCTGTTCTGTGATCACACAAACATCGGCTCGGCTTGCCGATCTGCTCCGCCACGCTTGGCACAGACACGAACTTCCATACCTACATCACGCATCTGCCTGCATCAGACGCAAGATCAAACAGGCCGCCCGACAGCAGCACCGGCCTGCACATGCGGGGGTGGCTCGGGATAGCGCGAAACGCCCTCAGCCCAAACAGAAGACCACCCATGAATCAAACAAGCTAGCCACAGGTGCATGGCTGGCGATAAAAGTCGACCTGGTTACGCTCGCTACTGCACAGCGTCGGAGCGTGTTCATCACCGCATGCTTGACACGCACACACCGAGACAAGACGACGGCAGCCGACGCCCGCTGCAGCCAGTCCTACCCGAAGATGCGATGCAAGTCGGTTTGATGTACGCCTTTCGATCACTCTCGACAGTAGCGTGCCGTGATCAGCATGCACAGCGGATGCTGGTCCAGTTTCCAACAAAGAGACTTGGCAAGCACCGCCATGCTTTCCGGAGGAATCGATCTCCATCCACCGACCGGGTAGCGTCGGTCGGGTCCCATTCTTGGACGAAATGGAAGCAGGTCTGGAGCGAGTAGCGGGAGAACTACACTCAGCACAGTCAGACCGCTGGCCAGGCGAACCGATTGTTGGCTGGACCGGGCAAACATCCCAGGCCTCATGCGAGACGGCTTTGTTTTTTGACGCTCCGCGCCTTTGCGTGCGAATCGAGACGTTTTAACCTCCAAACACAAGGTCCGATGGCACATCCGGAGGACGATCTGCCACCGCGCTGTCACACGCGGGCTTCGGTTGTCGTTATGCCATCTCGAGCAGCGCGAATTCCGCCAAGCCGCACGTCGGCGACTGCTGTGCGGAAGCCATTATTTTTCGCACTTGCAAACAGTCACAGCTGATCTCGGAAGCCGACCTACCCAAGTCGAGCCGGGTCGAGCTCGAATTCCGGCGTGCGGCAGACGAATTTGCAGCGGATTCGAGTTCAGACGGCCAATCGGAGTCGCGGCGATGGGTTTGCCTGTGCCGCAGCAGTGTATGGGCGGTGCGAATGTGATCACCTGCAGCTGTGCTCATAAAGAAGGATGCGTGAGAAATTCATCCGCACCGCATGGCCCGCGGATCTCGCACACGCAACCGACAACGCACGTCTATGCGCGCCCAGCCCTTAGGGCTTTTGTTTGCGCCTAGACGCCGACCAAGCCTTTCTTAGAACCCTGAGGGGGGATCTTCTGCGATGCAATGCAAGCAATCACCTCCGCCCTCTGACGCCGCTCGACAGCGACAACCTTGGCTACCGTCCTGTGACCTCGCACCCATCGCGCCGTTCGATCCAAAGTCCCAAGCCAAGCTCGAATCCATGTTTGCTAGCTGCAGGGCGCATCCTAGCGAAAAGCGACTGGCCACCACTGCACCCGTCGATCTCCACCTTGCTTTCTTTGCCGCAGCCGATAGCTATGAGGCAGAAGATCCGGCAGGCTCATTGCAGACACCAATGGAGCTTGACATGTCCAAGCTGTGATCTCCAAGGTTCGACTGGACGCGGGACAAACGCGACAACCTCCTGTTACCAGCGCTAGACAGGGCGCGCCTGGGCCTAAATTTGAAATGCATAACTTTAAGGATCGCCGGCAGCAAGCGTCGGCCAACTTCGCAGACCCGAACGAAGCATCTTGCAGGCCGATACGCCCCAGTCTGCAGCCCGACGGCGTAGACAACACGATGCCGGTCCAAGGACGGCGATCGTCTGTGCGGCTCTCATTCCGCCCGTGACATTTAGGGGTGGCTGGCCCCAGACGACCTCGAGCCTGGACGGCGCATGTCGAAACACGCCGAAAATAAACGTCTCGCCCGGTGTATTGGACCCTTGGGTCCGCTGTTGGAGCTCGAGGCATTGCAGATCTGCAACGTCCCGCGACGGTTCGCCGGACCGCATCGCATCAGGTTGAGGGTATCTGCGAGTGAACTGCTCCCCGACAATGGTCACATTGCTTGCGGGTGCGACTCCCCGACACCGAACAAGTCACTCGCCTCTGGGTCCGAGTCAGCAGGATGGTACTGTATCAGCACGTCCTGGATGCGCACTGCGAGCTTGTCTCGACTTGTGTGCCAGGCTGTCAACCCTCACACATGCATTCGCCTGCGCGGTGAGGGTTCGCCGACATGCCTTGACGACGACGACCGGCCGAGAAGCGATGGTTCCATCTCGAGCTCGTCTCGGGGAACCCTTGTATGCGTCGGTTGGCGCGCTCCTCCGTTCTGCGCTCGCCGTTGCACCGAAACGCGCGCCCCGCATCCGCACCTTGCAACCTGGCTTCCAAGAAAGACCTCCGTCTCCGCTCCCAACAACATCCGTATCCCTGCTCTGACAACGTTCACCCTTGCTGACAGCATGGACCCTGAACGTGCCGTCCAATGGCACACCCAGTGTGCCAACCGTGTTACGGGACGAGCATGTGGCAGCGTTCGGTGTGGTAATCCACTGAAACGTTGCCCGTGTGAACTCGGCGCCGATCGGAGACCGTCTGGGCCCGGGCTGCGCCACACGTTGTATTGGCTTTTGACGGCCTCGAACCCGAGTGGCGCATACACGAGGTCACCGATCGTCCAAGCGTCCGCCACGCAGACCGCCATCAGGTAACGCCGGTACGCTCGCCGCACACGCCGTAACAACCCGTCCGCCATGCTAGCTGCGACCATCCCGCACGCCGACCATGCCTAGCACCTGGGTGACCAGCGCCACGTTGGCTGCTCGTCGCCGCTCTTTTCTCTCCACCAGTCAGATCCCGGCGGAGGCACGGGTGGTCCGTCGGATCACCTATGTCAGAGCTGATATGCAATGCTGCGTATCCAGCAACCCAACAAGCCAGCTATCCAGCCATGCAGCCCAACCCTGAGTGTCGGCGCGCCCTCGTGGATGCCATCCGTGACGGGCGAGGCGTGGGTAGCCATGTCCCGTGCTTGAAGCATGGCATCCACGTGTCGAGATGAGTGCTCGAACGGGACAGGTACGGTCGGAAACCGAACCGCAAGCGTTCACGTCCAGTATCGCTGTCGATCCTTTCCAGGCTCGACGGGGTACGGACACGGTCCAGCCATGTCCCGATGCCGCTCGGGATGGGATGAGCGTCCGTTCAAGTTCTATGCGGTGCATGCGTGCATATTGCGGAGTCGATATTTCGGGGTAGTCTCTTGCCACGCGACCCACAGGCTCAAGCTGTGCCTGTTCCGCCAACAATAACGGCCCGCTGGACTGCATTCTAATTTGTCTACTGCACACGGGTCTTTGTAAAGTCACAAACGACGTTCCCTTCCCGTCGTCGCATAGCAAATGGATTCGATGCTATGGCGATGGGGAGCATGCAGACGGTGTCGGCTGAGTCATCTCCAAGCAGGGCGGGGGTCCAAGGTGCGTGCCGTTCCGTGACACAAGTGAGTCGAGCACATTTCGCCGGCAGACTGCATCGGCAAGCACCGCCCCGTATCTTGGTTGCCAGCTTCTCGCCTCGGGCGACCGTCGATCTAGCAACCCGTGCAGCTTCGTCAACGGGCCGACACAATGGCAATCATTCGTTCAAGAAGAGCGAGGGAACGATCGGCGGCAGGACAGGGCGCAGGGAGATCTCGGCAAGATCGGGGTTCGCTGATCGATCCGATGGCCGTTCACCATGGTGCTGCTCCCTCGACAAGGCTGGCTACGGACAAGCACGTTCGTGCGTAGAGTGTCGGACAGACATAGGAGATCTGCTTGCGGCGTCCTGGGCGCTTGGTCTTCATACTCGCCTCGTCTCACGGCGTTCCTGGCGGCTCACGCCCGATCCTCGCCAGAGAGACAAGCGTACTAGGGATTGTGCCGACTTGGCGTCTCGGATTAGACCTGCTTGAGCGCTAGCGATGACGAGAAGGTCTCCATCGCTATCGCTGCATCGGGAAGTCGAGGCCGAGAAGACGATTTTGTCCGGACTGTCGCACGATAGATTCCAGCTATGCAGTTGTAGACATCGGCTGCAATGGCTCTTCGACTTTGAACAGAGCTTGTGCCGCATGATCCTTGTGCTTGTGAGCCGCGGTCGTCGGAAGCGCGGCTGATAAGAGATGGGCACGAGCCTGATCAGCCCCTCAGGACCCGCACCCGCGCGTCAGCGAGAACAGAGAGCTTCTGGACGAGCTAGCATGCCAAATCCAGGGCGAGCGTGGGTCTGTGAGGTACCTCGTGTCGTCCACTGAGACCGAGCTGAGGTACGACGAGCGATCTGTTCTCGTCCGTTCGGTAATCCCGGGGTTCGACGCTTGCGTGAGCTGGATGAGGACTCGGATATTATGGCAGTGCTACCGTTCTTACGCTCGAGACCATCCGCATTGTCCTGCGGACGACAAGTTCCGGGTATCGAGGCCCAAGCGTCGATTCGGACATGTTTTATCCCTCCTGGACGCTCCCCAGCTCGTTGAGCGGGTGCGGGCTCGGGCAGCGGTGAGCGATCCAAGCGTCGTACCGGTGCGCTCGGCGAAGCTACCCGAGGTGCCCTGAGCACGCCACTCGGACCTGCCTTTGATTGTTCGTGTATGAAGGCAGACCGAACCATCATACCTTCTCTGGTTCCTGGCGTGGCATGATATCAACAACCGCCCGAGCCTCGTGCGAAAATTGCCTCGCAACTTCCCACGCCACAGGCACTAGTGCTTCATCTCGGAGCGGTCTACCCCGCACTGCCCGCTTCTTGGCCGACCGAATCGACAACGAGCATCCTCACAGATGACTGTGCGTAGAGACTGCAGATGTAGCGGAAATCAATGGTCGGGATCCAAAAGTCCCCGTTCGGAGGCGTCCAAAGCGCTGACGGCGAACTCATCCACCGACCATCCTCAGAACTTCTCGGCCGCAACCTTGTCCAAGACAGCAGCTTCGTCAGCTTACACCTGCCGAACACGCACGCGTACAGAAGCAGAACCGCACTGGAGGTTCTAGCTGCCTACGGCTGCCCAGCACTCCCGCAGGCCTCGGTGACATCTTCGTGGTCTGGCAGCAAGCGTCACCTTGTCGACATCAGCCAGGCGGGCAATGCTTTTTCAGCTTGGGTTTCATAATCCCCTAACAGAGTCCGCCTGACATCTTCGGCCATAGAACCTTGAAAGCACCGCATCCCGTCCGATCTGCGAAGTTAAGCAAGGTATCGCCTAGTCAGTACTGCGGTGGGGGACCACGCGGGAATCCTAGGTGCTGAAGTTCTTCTTTTATCAATTTTTTCTCTGGTTCTGTTAGAGTTTCTCCGCGACCGTTTCTAGATTTGAAGAGAAACGAGGAGGGCCTTTCAAGTCTTACTGCACTGGATGCTGCGAGGACCGGCAAGCGACGACCGGTCGGTCCCCAACAATCAGTCAAGTTTGGCTTCGAGCTTGAGGTGTTGCTCTGCGTTGCCTGCGTTGCGTGTGTGGATCGGGCTTTCGCCGTCGTGTTGAAGCGGACGAGCTGCATGAAGCGATACGCCAGCAGCAGTTCCAGCCAGTCAGCGGTGGCGATGGCGACAGCGGCGCGTGACGCACTGACCCTTCGCTGCCCGTCGACCAACGCATTCCGGGCGGTCCGTCGCGTCTGGAATTTGGTTGGAGGGATCGCATCACCTCGTGGCGGTCTTCCGAGCTGACCTCCATCTCTCGCATCCCTCAGCATCTCCAGCAGCAGCGGGCAAACGACATCAAGATGGCGATCGAACAGCAAATCGACGGCCTTTTGCGCCATGTGGGGCTTCGCGTCGACCACGGTCTGACTCCGCTCTCGGCTTCTCTGGTCGTGCTGGCGGGCCTTGGTGCTTTGACGGCGGCGACGTTTGTGCTGCGGCTCGTGCAGCTGTTTGCCGACATCTACGTGCTTCCGGGTCAGTCGGTGTCCAAGTTCGGCGCGAACAGGAAGGATTACTCTAAGGCGACGTGGGCGGTGGTGACGGGGGCTACGGATGGCATCGGACGAGAGTTTGCGCTGCAGCTGGCCAAGAAGGGATTCAACATCCTGCTCGTCTCGCGCAGTCCGGAGAAGCTCGGCGCGGTGGCTGCCGAGATCGAAGCGGCGTCTCCTGGCGTCAAGACCAAGACGCAGGCGATCGACTTTGCCCAGGGGGATGAACGCCAGTACGAGGGTCTGCAACATACGGTCAAGGACCTCAACATCGGTGCGCTGATCAACAATGTGGGCAAGTCGCACAACATGCCGGTCAACTTTGCCGAGACGCCCGAGGACGAGATGGAGGACATCATCGAGATCAATGTCGTCTCGATCCTCCGCGTCTCGCGCATGGTGATTCCGGGCATGGTGGCTCGTAAGCGCGGACTGGTGCTGAACCTCGGCTCGTTTGCCGGTCAGGTCACCACCCCCATGCTTGCAACCTATGCCGGTTCCAAGGCTTTCCTCAGCGCTTGGTCCCAGGCCCTGGGCGAGGAACTGCGCAAAAGCAACATCACCGTCAGCCTCCTCAACACCTACTTTGTCGTCTCCAACATGTCCAAGGTGCGCAAGGCGAGCGCCATGATCCCGACCCCCAAGCAGTACGTCGCCCAGGCACTCAAGACCATCGGCTCCAACGGCGGCGCCGTCGGAAGACCCTACACTTCCACCCCCTGGCCCATGCACGCCATCGTAGACTGGGCCACCTCCCTCATCCTCCCCCGCGGCTGGCTCCTCAACTACACCTACGGTATGCTTCAAAACCCCCTTCCTTTCCTTGCTTCATAGATGTTTCCAGCAACTGACGCCCAATACTCTTGCCTCTGACACGCATACGATCATCGCGCTTCTGCAGGCCAGCAAGCTGCCATCCGCAAGCGCGCCATTCGTAAGGCCGAGAAGGCCGCAAAGTCGACCTAATCTCGCTGCCGCGCCTCAGCGATGCGGTCACGCCACAGAGTCTTTTCTCTTCTGCCGTCATTGCAGCCCGGCATCCCATTCGAGCGCCGATGTGAGTCATGGACCACAAATGAGACTTGCATCCAGACATCCTGAGCTCTGCACTCTGCAATTTCAGACAGCGATCAAGGTTCTGGACACACGGTGACATTCTACGCACGGGCAGGTACCGAGTGAGATGAGAAAGTACAACGAGGAGCTCCGCGCTCGTGCATGCGAGTGGCGAGAGGCTGAATCAGGGCGTGCAGCGGCCGGTCCATCGCGGGTAGAGCGAGGCCTCCCTGACGGTCCAGCGGTTGGTGAGCCAGGCGAGGAAGCGCTCCACGCCGAGGCCGTAGCCGCCGTGTTCGCAGGTGCCGTACTTGCGCTGGTCGGTGTACCAGAAGTAGGGCGCGGCGTCGATGCCCTCGTTCTTGTACGCCTCGAGCAGCTCGTGCTGGTCGGCCATCCTCATGGAGCCGCCGACGATCTCGCCGACGCCGGGCATGAGCACATCGACCGAGTCGGTAAACTCCTCGTCGCCCTCGGTGCGCTTCATGTAGAACGACTTGATCTCGCGCGGGAAGCGGCAGAGGAAGATGGGCACGTTGAGCTCGTCGGTCATCTTGCGCTCTGCGGCCTCGGCGATGTCGTCGCCGATCTTGTGCGGCTGGCCGTCCTCGTTGGGGATGTCGTGGTCGTTGAGCCACTGGATGGCCTCCTTGTAGTCCATGCGACGGAAGGGGCGCGAGGGCATCTTGAAGTTGGGGTTGAGCTGGTCGAGCAACGCCTTGGTCTTGGGGTCGTCGAGCACGCGCGAGAGCGTGCCGCAGATGATCTGCTCGAGATGCTCGAGCAGGTCGTCGAACGAGATGAAGGCGAGCTCGCCCTCGAGGTGGGTGTACTCGGAGAGGTGGCGACGCGTGTGCGACTTTTCGGCACGGAAGGACTCCTGGACGCAGAAGACGTCGCCGAGCGAGGGGAGACAGGTCTCGAGGTAGAGCTGCGAGCTCTGGGTGAGGTAGGCGGGCTGGCCGTAGTAGTCGAAGCTGAAGAGGGTGGAGCCGCCCTCGACCTGGGTCTGGACCATGCAGGGGGGCGTGACCTCGGTCATGCCGAGGTGGTCGAACTCGGCGCGGAAGGCCTTGAGCACCTCGGAGCGCACCTTGAGCACGGCCGAGGCGGTCTCGCCACGGATGACGAGGTGGCGGCGGTCGGCCAAGCTGTTGGGGTCTGCGGTCTCTGCGACGACGTTGGTGTAGGCCTCGTCTCCGCCGGGCGCCTTGCCGAGGCACTTCCAGTAGTCGGCGACGAGCTCGTGGCCGCCGGGAGCGGTCTTGCCCTCGGGGACGGCCTTGAGCTGGCCCTGGATTTCGACGGTGGATTCGGTGGTGAGGGTGAGGGCGTCGTAGGTGGTGGTGAGCTTGCCCGAGAGGACGACCTGGAGGTAGCCGGTGCCGTCGCGGAGGACGATGAAGGTGAGGTCCTTCTGCGAGCGCAATCGGTGGACCCAGCCGGAGATCTTGACGCGCTGGTCGCGGAAGTCGGCGCCCTGGCTGATCTTGATCTTCTTGGCCGAGGAGGAGGGCTCCTCGAGCACGATCTTCTTGCTCTCCTCGAGACGCTTCTCGTCGTGGGCGGCCTGTGCCTCTTCCTTTGCGGCCTGCTCGCCGGCCTTCTCCTTCTTCTTGAGCGCGGTGGCGTAGAGCTTGCTCACCTTCTTGGCAGCGGAGGCCGAGATGGGCGCGTAGCCGTCGGCATCGACGCCGTCCTGGCCGGGCGTGGCGTCGGCCTTCTTGACAAAGACGGAAGCGTCCTGGCCCTTTGCGAGGAGCGCGGCTAATGGTGTGGCGAAGGGCGAGGCCTTGGAGCCGTCAGCTGCGGTGTCGTTGCCAGCCTTCTCGTCGACGTAGACCGGAGCGCCACCGCCGATCGCCTTCTTGTCCTTGTCTCCGGAGATGTGGAGTGCCTCGGCGGCCGAAGCGAGGGCGTCCTTGATCGCGGACATGGTTGTGGGACTTGCGCTCTAGTGTTGCGGTAGGGTAGGTTGTTGGGTATCTCCTTTCGCGGGTGGTGGTGGTAAGGAGGAAAGCCGGTGTGGTGGATGCGCAGGAATGGATGTAGGGGAGGAAAGCGAGATAAGACTCGTGATGGCAAGTATGCGTTGGGCACGGCTCAGTTGCGCACTTTGCATGCGGCGCAGAAGGGCAGCGGCCTGGGCAGCGGCCTCGACATTCTTTGTGTTGGTTGGCTGGTCGTTGCCGGTGCTTGGAATTGTCAGGATTCCACAGACGGCCCAACTCGAAAAAATGACTCGGCGGGGACCTCGAGCGCGCTCTCGTGCTCAATGCTCAGTGCGTAGTGCGCTCTGCGGGAAGCCTGCGGGACAGGCTCCCCGCCCGATGGCGCAGACCAAAGCGCCGACCAAGCGCACGCGCTCCCCGTCGGAGCTGCCCCGACCTTTCTTGCCCTCGCCTGGCCGCGAGCTGCAGCCATCTTTCCCGTTGCAGCATCGCTCTGGAGCCTCCCGCTGCCGATGTCTCAAGCTGGATCTGCCGCCGATCAGATAGGCTGCCGCACCTGAGCCTAACAAAGGACAGGATTCAGAAAAGCGAAATCGGCTTCCATCGTCAAGTGTCATGACCGGATCGGGCTCTTGGCCGATCCAAGAATGTTTTTTGCTCGAGATCACTAACTCAGCCTGAGTGCTCTGCAAGGGCCACACGACGAGATGATGCTCAGCTGAATGTTTCAATTTCTGCGCAGCTCTGTGTCAGGTTCGGCGCTTTCTCTCTGCACTCTCTGCACTCTCTGTGCTTCGTCCTACATCCTGCTGTACACCGTCGACCTTGTCTGTCTGCGGCCAGCCCACCCTTTTCCTCCGCAGCTGTCTCAGGATCCTAGTCGCATGCTAGCCAAGAAACGCGACCTCAAAAATTGGATCCAGCAAGCGTCCTCCGAGCCCCAGCAGGAGCCTTACGACTCGGACGACGACCTGGCACCGGCAAAGATGAGCGTCTCTGGCGACGACCGCGATCTCCTCGACCCGCTCGACGATTGGTCCGCCTTTGCACAAGCTGCTCAGATCCAGCTCAACTCCACCAGCACCCGCCAGCGCCTCGACTTTCTCAATCGCCATGCGCTCAAGGCCGCCGAGCTCGCCGAGCTCCAGCCCGTCCAACGAGCCGAGCTCCTCACCCTCCTCCTCCGCACCTATTCCAAGTACATTGACAGGGAGTCTCGCCTCGCCTCGATCAACGTATTCTCCAAAGTCGTAGCTACCGATGAGGCCGCCAGCCCATCAGAGTCCAACGGTGCCGTCGCAAAACATGCCCTCGCCTGGCTCAAGCGAGAGTCGGAACGCATCGCCAAGCCTTCCACCTCCGGCTCCTCCACCACCGCTCTCTCCAACCTCACAGCCCTTCACGCCTTCGTGTGCGCCCTCTACTCGACGCTCTGTGCTACATCTAACACGCAAAAGGATGCCACCGTCTCGAGCGTCTCGCCAACCTGGGAAGGTCTTGTTCATCTCCTCGCAGCCAACTACGATGCCATCCTCGCCCACTCTCAAGGCCGCGAGAGCGTGCGAAGGAACGCAGTCGCTCTCACCCGACGTACACTGCGCAGCGCGCATCCCTACCTGCCCCACCTCTTCCGCCTCCTCTGCGCAAGCCAACCCCCAGCGGCGGCCCTTCGCTCGGCTCCGCTCCTCGGCGAGGCGGTCGGTGTCTGCTTCCGACTTCGTGCCGGCTCCGAGCAGCTCAAGGGTGCCCCCGACGGCATCGGTCGCAGCTACGTCAATGCCGCCAAGACCGACATCCTGGCTTTCTACAGCACTCAGATCCTCGCATCAAAGACGCAGGTGCCCCAACCCTCCGTCCTCGCCTTCCAGGAGTTCATCGCTGAGTACGTCACCGAGCAGGACCTATCTTCCTCCCTCCGCCCGCAGCTCGAAAAGATGCTGCTCCGCTCCCCGGAGATTGCTCTCCCCATCGCCACGGCCCTATTCACCGCCGTCAAGCTCGACGTCGGCCCGCACGCCAAGCCACTCCTCAACCCCGTCTTGTCCGCTTCCAGGTCCAGCAATCCAGCTACCAGAGTCAAGGCCGCAGACTTCTTCTCCATTCTGTCGGCGCGCATCCACGACGATGACGCCGCCAAGACCGCCATCGTCGACGAGCTCATCGCCATCCTCAAGTCCGGCAAGGCTGCTACGCCCGAAGCAAGGTCTTCGATCTACGCCATGCTCTCCTCTGTCGCGCCGGGCGAGGCTGCAAAGAGCTCGGCCGTCGTCGAGGTCGTCGCTGCCCTCTTGCCCAAAGAGGCGCAAGAAGCTGCCATGCACGCTGCCGTCTCCTGCATCACCCACCATCTTCGCTGGATGCTCACCCAGGCGGACTCCAATCCACCCGCCGCGGTCTCCACTGCCTTGACCAAGGAGCTCCAGAACTCCAAGGTTCCCATCAGGAAGGCCGTCTGCCTCGCTGTCGGCGAGCTCTTCTGGTCCATGACCGATGCCAAGGATGCCACCGCAGCCACCCGCGCCTTTGCAGAGTCCCTGTTGCCAGGCCTCGAGGCTAACCTCAAGAATGCCGCCACCAATCCGCTCACCGCGCCCGGCGGTCCTCTTGAGGGCTACATCGCAACCGCTGTGCTCGAGGACCGCCTCGCCAAATTTGGCTCGGACAAGATTGATAGCGTGCTCAAGAAGAACGCCGCGCTCGAGGGCATCCTCGTCGTCGATCCCAAGCCTTCTTTCCTCCTCGCCGACAAGGTCTTCCGCAAGATCGCCACTGCCGAGGAAGAGATCTGGCTCTCGCGCGCTTTACAGGCAATCGTGGTGCGACATGCCAAGGCACTGGCCTCCGACAAGGATGTCCAGGTGCAGATCGCGCTTGCCTTGATTCATGTGCTCTTCCACGCCACTGGAAGCAACTCGAAGCGCTCCGTGCTTGAGCTCGTGCAGCACCTGGCCCTTGTCGAGCCCATTCTCACCCACGACATCGTCACCTCTGGTATCTCGGCTTTCCTCCAGCAGCCTGCTCCGTCCGCTGCTCCCGCTTCCTCTTCAGCATCATCAAAGCCGAACGGTGCCGCAAGTGCGGCGTCGACCACGGGATCGGGTGCCGCTGGCGCCGCTGGCGACGCCGAGGACGCAAAGCCTTCTGCCGAGACGCGATCTCGTGATCTGCGCCGCTTGTTGTCCGCTGCCAACACCTTTTCGGAAGAACTCGATCCGCAGTCGCGAAAGAAGGCGCTTGTCGACACGCTCGTCCTCTCGCACCACACCGACCTCCTCGACCGCGGCACTTCGTGCTTCATGGACCTCACCTTCAAGGCAAAGATCCTTCCCATCGACTTGGTCACCTCTCACCAGCAGGACCTCCTCGCTGCTGTCCGCGTCGCTCTCGACGATGCCGCCATGCGCGAGGCCGGCTTTGCGGCTCAGACGACGCTCGTCCGCTTGGCACCCGACACCGTCATGGCCGAACTTGCTTCGCAGATCGAAGCCGAGTGCCCCTTCGACGACCTTCAGGCACTCACCCAGGACGAGTTGGGAATGTGGCGAACCGAGCCAGGCACACTCTACATCGACGTGCTGTCCGCAAAGACGGAGGACAGCGTTGACAAGAACAGCAAGAATGCCAAGATGGAGCAGTGGGAGGCCGAGCTCCGCGCCGACATTGCCAAGAAGAAGGCGGCTCAGAACAAGACGCTGACCAAGGATCAGAAGGCGGCCGTGGACGCGCAGACCAAGGTGGAAGCGCAAGCTCGCGCCAAGGTCGAAGAAGTTCGATCCCGCTACGTCCGCTCTCTCCGCACCGTCTCGTCTATCGTGGGCGCTCGCACTGATGAAATTGAGGGCTACATGCAGGCGCTCTCCGCCTTCGTTCTGCGAACCTTCGAAGTGCCGCAGGCTCGTCTCCTGTTCGAAAAGGAAGCCAAGGAGGCCTTCTGGGCGCTGTCCAGCTGCTGCTCGATTCGCCTGGAGGCTTACTCGATGTTCGTTGGTGTCGCGCTGCTGCGATCCATCGACGAGGAGCTTGTGGAGGAGGACTTCCGTGCCGAGCCCATCAACGAGCTCGTGCTGCGAATCCTCTACCGTCTCCGCTCGCTATCCGAGCAATCCCCTCTGGATGCCACCACGGTCGCGTTCATTGACCCACTCATCGTTCGCATCGTCCGCGCAGGTGGCTTTGGTGTCGAGGCCGAGGACACTGATTCTGTGCTGGAACAGATCCAGCTGTCGCTCGACTTCATCGACTTCCACGGCTCGGCGTGCGAGAGCACCAACTACCCACGCTCGTCCTTCATCGACAGCCTCGTCACCATCGTCGCCAAGCATACCCAGATCTCCAAGGATGCTGTCTCGGCGCTGCGTGACATCGGCGAGGCGCTCAGGACCAACGCTCTGCCCGCAGAGATCCAGAAGCTGCTCTCCAACACGATGGTGGACGAAGTCTACGTTCGTAATGGCTGTCTTCAGGCCATCCAGCCGCTCGATCTCACCGACCTCGAGTTCCCTGTGGAGCTCTGGCTAGCCTGCCATGACGAGGATGAGGAGAATGCGCGACTCGCCGAGAAGGCTTGGGAGGAGAACGGTCTCGACGTGCCTGAATCGTTTGCCGACCCCCTCATTGCACTGCTGGAGCACAAGATCGCTTACGTCCGCGATAGCTGTGCGCGGGCTCTCGCTGCCGCCACCGAGCAACATCCGGAGCAGGTGTCGAACGTCGTCTCCAAGCTCTGCAAGCTCTACCAGGAGAGGAACAAGGTGCTGGCTCCCGAATACGATCGCTTCGGCATGGTGATCGAGTCGACCAAGAATCGTCAGGACCCATGGCAGACGCGTGCTGCCATCGCCGTGGCTCTCCGCGAGCAAGCACCCCTCCTTCAAGGTTCGGACGTGCAGCCACTCTTCGAGTTCATGATTGACGGCCAAGCGCTCGGCGATCGCAGCGAGGATGTGCGCCCCAAGATGCTCGAAGCGGCCACCGCCGTGATCGATCTGCACGGCAAGGAACACCTCTCCAAGCTCATTGCCATGTTCGAAGCCTTCTTCAGCAACTCCACCGGCTCGAACGCCGACGACGGCATCACCGAGGCGGTGGTGATTTTACTCGGTCGCGAGGCTCGCCATCTCGACCCCAAGGACCCGCGCGTCAGCAAGGTGGTCGACCGTCTGATCGACGCTCTCAAGACCCCTTCCGAGCTCGTCCAGTCGGCAGTGGCCGACTGTCTGCCGCCGCTGGTCCTGGCCATCAGCAAGGACGTCCCGCGCCTGTTCCAGTCGCTGTTCCGCGAGCTGTTTGATGGTGCCAAGTATGCGGGCCGCCGAGGCGCGGCTTACGGTCTCGCGGGTCTCGTGATGGGTCGAGGTATTGGCAGCATCAAAGAGTTCGATGTGATGAACAAGCTCGAAGACGCCTTCGAGGATGCCAAGAGCCCAACGCGTCGACAGGGTGTCATGTTCGCCTACGAGACCCTGACGCTGACGCTGAAGAGGCTCTTCGAGCCGTACATCATCGGCATTCTGCCGCACATGCTCGCTGGATTCGGTGACGTCTCGAGCGACGTCCGCGAGGCTACGCAGGACGCAGCGAAGGCGATCATGCAGAACGTCTCTGGACACTGCGTCAAGATCATCCTGCCGACGCTTCTCTCGGGCCTCGACGAGAAGCAGTGGAGGACGAAGAAGGGTGCGATCGAGCTGCTCGGTGCCATGGCCTACTGTGCGCCCAAGCAGCTGTCGCTCTCGCTGCCGACCGTGATTCCTCGCCTGAGCGAGGTGCTCACGGACTCGCACACCCAGGTTCGCACTGCTGCCAACAAGAGTCTGAAGCAGTTCGGCGAAGTGATCAACAACCCCGAGATCAAAGATCTCGTCCCCGTGCTTCTCAAGGCGCTCATCGATCCCAACACCAAGACTGGCGCGGCGCTCAAGCGTGTGCTCGAGACGAGCTTCGTCCACTACATCGATTCGCCCTCGCTCGCCCTGGTCATCCCCATCATCGACCGTGGTCTCAAGGAGCGCAGCGCCACGATCCAGAAGGACGCTGCGCGCATCGTCGGCAACCTGGCGGGTCTTACGGACTCGAAGGACTTTGTGCCATACCTCGGCAAGCTCATCCCCATGGTGCGTCTGGTGCTTATCTCGCCCGTGCCAGAGGCGCGCGCCGTGGCGGCCAAGGCACTCGGAACGCTCGTCGAGCGACTCGGAGAGGTTCACTTTGTCGAACTGGTCCCGTCGCTTCTTGGCGTGCTTCGCTCGGATGCCACGGGTGTCGACCGCCAGGGTGCCGCCCAGGGTCTCGCTGAGGTGCTTGCAGGTCTCGGCATGGAGCGCATGGAGAACCTCCTGCCCGAGATCATCAACAGTGCGTCCGACCCCAAGCCGTACGTGCGAGAAGGTCACATCTCGCTGCTCATCTACCTGCCGGCCACGTTTGGACACCGCTTTGCGCCCCATCTGGGCCGCATCATCCCTCCGATCCTCAGCGGTATCGCCGACGATGCCGAGACGGTCCGTGAGGCCTCGATGCGCGCTGGTCGCATGATCATTGCCAACTACTCGTCCAAGGCGGTGGATCTGCTGCTGCCGCACCTCGAGACTGGCCTGTTCGACGAGGCGTGGCGCATCCGTATGTCGTCGCTGCAGCTCACCGCCGATCTGCTCTTCCGCCTGTCGGGCATTTCGGGCAAGAACGAGGTGGAAGACGAAGGTATCGACGAAGACGTGGAGCAGTCGGTTGCAAACAACTCGGTGCAGCGCGCTCTCATCGAGGCTCTTGGCCAAGAGAGGCGCGACCGCATCCTGGCTTCGATCTACATTGTGCGACAGGATCCCAACATCCCCGTCCGCCAGGCTGCCATCCACACGTGGAAGGCGCTGGTGCACAACACGCCACGAACGGCCCGAGAGGTGCTGCCGACGATGCTCGACATCCTCATCAAGTCGCTGGCCTCGAACGGCGACGAGAACCGCGAGATGGCTGCGAGGACGCTGGGCGAGCTCGTCAAGAAGCTCGGCGAAAAGATCCTGCGCGAGACCATCCCGATCCTGCGCATGCGCGGCGCCACGTCCGAGGACGCCAAGACGCGCTCGGGTGTCTGCTACGCCGTCACCGAGGTGCTGGCCAACTCGACCAAGACGCAGCTCGAGGATCACGAAGATGCAATCATTGCGGTGGTGCGCCATGCGCTCGTGGACGAGTCGCCGGCAGTGCGCCATGCTGCCGCGCAGGCGTTCGATGCGACGCAGACGTACATCGGCCCGCGCGCCATCGACGAGACGATCCCGACGCTGCTCGAGGCGCTCTCGGACACGAGCGGCGGCACCTCGGAGACGGCGCTGGCGGCGCTGCGCGAGGTGATGCGCGCGCGCTCCGACGTCGTGTTCCCCGTGCTGGTGCCGACGCTCATCGCGCAGCCAATCACATCGTTCAACGCGCGTGCGCTGGCGGTGCTGGTGCGCGTGGCCGGTTCGGCGCTCAACCGCCGCCTGTCGAACATCCTCACGGCGCTTTCAAAGGCGCTGGACACGGAGAAGGACGAGGTGATCCGTGCGGATCTGCAGACGGCCGTCGAGGCTCTGCTGGGATCGGTCGCGGATGTGGACGGCTTGCACCAGACCATGCTCCTCCTGCTCGGATGGGCGGGATCGACGTCGTCGCCGCAGCAGCGCGTGGCTGGCTGCAACTTCTTCAAGGTGTTCTGCCAGGTCAAGAAGCCGTCGGTCGACGTGTCGGACTACCTGGTGGACTGGCTGCGCAAGCTCGTGTCGTTGCTCGACGATCCGGTGCCCGAGGTGGTGGATGCGGCGTGGAACGCGCTGGACGCCTCGCTCAAGACGGTGGGCAAGGACGAGCTGGAAGGGCTCGTGGTGCCGTTGCGCCGGAGCCTGGAGAACACGGGCACGGCGGGTCGCGAGCTGGCCGGTCTGTGCCGACCCAAGGGCGCCTCGCCGCTGGTGCCCGTCTTCCTGGCGGGTCTGATGAACGGCACGCCGGACCAGAGGCAGAACGGTGCGCTGGGTCTGTCGGACATTGTGGAGCGCACGTCGGCCGAGGCGATCAAGCCGTTTGTCACGTCGATGATCGGACCGCTGATCCGACTCTGCGGCGACCGCCATCCGCCGCCGGTCAAGGCTGCGATCCTGACGAGCTTGGACACGATGGTGCGCCGGATCCCTGCGCTGGTGCGTCCGTTCTATCCGCAGCTGCAGCGATCGTATCAGAAGGCGGTGTCGGATGCGTCGAGCGCGACGGTGCGCACCAAGGCGGGCGTGGCGCTGGGCAACTTGATGGGTCTGCAGACGCGTGTCGATCCGGTGATCGCCGAGCTCGTCCAGGGCGCGCGTGCCGGTCTGGGCGAGGGCAGCGGCGCGGGTGCGACGGGCTTGGCGGGCGCAGCGGCTGGTGGTGCAGCTGCTGATCCTGCCGAGCTGGCCGACTCGTTTGCGCTGGCGCTCGCCCACGTGCTTGCCAACGCGCCTGCCAAGAACGTGGGCGCGGCGAGCCGGGAGGCGGTGCTGGCGCTGATCGACGCGACGTTCGATGCCGAGGCCGCCATCAAGGATAGCTTCCGCCAGGGCGTCGCCGAGGTCGTGGGCTCGCTGGTCAAGCTCGACGCAACCATGGCAGCCGGCGTGCTGCAGAAGCGGGTTGTCGGTGGTGGCTCGGGCGATGTGGCGCTGCAGTCGCAGAGCGTGCGTGCGGCTCTGGAGAAGGACGCTGCTGCGGTGCACTCGCTCGGATTTGCTGACGAGCTCGTCAAGTCGGTCATGTCGTGGATCAGCCAGGGCTCGGCCATCTCGCGCCCGGCCAAGGAGTCCAGGGAACTCATCCGCGACTCGGACGTCTGGAGGGCCGAGGCCAAGGCTGCGGACTGGATTTAGACTTCACGTCTTCATTGTGTTAAGCGAGAAGACAAGCGAACAGCTAGTATTGTAGAATGACCAGACGATGAATGCTTGCTCACACAGCATGTCGAGCGAGGACAGTGTGAATGAGCGCTAGTCGATATGAATTTGCGAGCGGGAGGGAGCGGCGAGAGTGGTCGACTGTGGTCGACTGTTAGATCGAGCAGGGTGGCGCGCATCGACGTCATCAACGTTATTTCCCCACGTCGCCGTGATGCGCTTGGGTGAGCCGGAAACGGAGTCGCGCGCCTGGCCAAGTCCAAGGTCGAGACCGCGCTATCCGGCGAGCTCGGCTGCTTGTCCAACCGGGCCTGCCACGGGCATCGAAGCTTCCATCGCTCGATGCCAGTTCCAGTTGACGTCCCGTCTGTCAGCAAGCCTAACTG
Source organism: Moesziomyces globuligerus (assembly GCA_030849465.1). Taxonomy (NCBI): domain Eukaryota; kingdom Fungi; phylum Basidiomycota; class Ustilaginomycetes; order Ustilaginales; family Ustilaginaceae; genus Moesziomyces; species Moesziomyces globuligerus. The sequence goes on from JARVLF010000002.1 coordinate 455,773, forward strand.
GCCTCGACAGCTGTACAAAGTAGCAACAGTAGCGTTTGTGAAAGCCTGGTACTCGAAGTGATGTTGCGTAGAGGCTTGATCGTGCGTCCACCGGGGGAAGGGAGAGCGGTCTGGTATCTGGTATCTTGTATCGAGGCGAGACCCTTCGCTAAGCTCAGGCAGTTGGGCGAAAGGGTTAAAGTAGAAAGCGGGTTCCAATCAGTGAATTCTCCACATTTGGCAATTTGGCGCTTTTTTGGCCCCGCATGAGATGCGGACCGAAAATGGCGAATTTCACGTTGGCGCTTCCGCTCACTTCGGATCCCGAAAAAGCCGGGCCTCACCCTTCCTTCCACCCGCCCTTTGGTCAGCGCCTGGCTGGTCTGGCTGGCCTCGGCTTGACCACGATCCTCATCACCCTCCTCCTTCCCCCCACACGCAGACGCTGTCCAGGAACTTTCCCATCATCTTCCATAAGACTTGCGCTCAAGAGCACGTTGGCTATCTGCATCGAATCTCGTCCCACAAGGCCCCTAGCCGCATCAAGCCTTGCTCCAACGCGCCGCCGGAATAGACGGCATCCAAGGCCAGCTGGTGCCATCCAAGCTCGCATCTGAACCACATCTTGTTGGAGACCCCCTGGAAAACTTGAACGAAGCTCGGAATCATGGCGCAGAGCCAGCTGGTACGTAGACGAGTAGATTGTCCTCGAAGGCGCATACGGCCAAGCTGACCGTCTTGCCTCCCCCGGTGTGCATCGCAGCCTCCTTTTGCCCAAGCTACGGCGGGCGCGCTTGGCTCGCTGACGAGCAACACGCTCGTGTATCCGCTGGACCTGCTCTCGACACGATGCCAGACGCAGTCGCGTGGTCGGGACGGCAAAGGCGGCTACCGCTCCATCGGCGCGGCGCTCTCCGAGATTGTCAACCAGAACGGTGTCAGGGGTCTCTACCAAGGGCTTGCCTCGGATTCGATCTCGAACACGCTGGCCAACTTTCTCTTTTTCTACTTCCGGTCGTTTTTCATGGAGTCGGTGATCAAGCGCAAGCGAGCGCAGCTGCCCACGTCGGCGGCCGGCGCCAAGGGCAAGGGCAAATCGATCGCCATCACGGCGGCCGAGGATCTGGCGATCGGAGCGCTGGCAGGCATCGTCTCGAGGCTGTTTACCACGCCGCTGTCCAACGTGACGGTGCGCATGCAGACGTCGGCTACGCCCAAGCACAAGTCCAAGGACCAGCTCGATGCGGCGAGCAAGGCCAAGGAGGCTGGCGCGGCGACGGGGCAGCCGAGCTCGGACAGCGAGTCGGACGACGAGGGTGGCTACGCCGAATCGCCCGGGATCGTCGACGTGCTCCGCCAGATCGTTGAGGAGAAGGGATGGCTGGGACTGTGGTCCGGATTCGAGACGGCAGCGATGCTGAGCATCTCGCCCGCGCTCACGTTCTACAGCACCAACGCCGTGTCGAACCTGCTGATCCCCAAGGAGCGGAGGGAAAAGCCGTCGTCGCTCCAGACGTTTGTCACCTCGGCCATCGGAAACAGCATCTCGACCATGATCGTCTTCCCGCTTATCCTGTGCAAGACGCGCCTCCAGTGGCGGAGCCCCACGGGCCGCAAGATGTACCGCAACCTGCTCGACGTGCTGCGCAAGACAATCAAGCGCAACGGCCTCAAGGGCCTGTACCAGGGCCTGGACACGCAGCTCCTCAAGGGCCTCTTCAGCTTCGGAACCACCATGGTAAGTACCCACCACTAGCTGCAAGACAAGCCGGATTGAATGCGACGCTGACCGCTCGACATGATGGCGCCTTTCAACTGAACTGAATTTCGGTGGATGCAGATGGTGAAAGCTCGCATCGAGACGCTCTTTGTGATGCTGTACCTGGCCGCGCGGAACCGTCGCGCGGCGCTGGCATGAACGCACGCGGATCTGATCCTAGTCGTATGAATGTATTTGCATCGCATCATAAAGTATCGCTCGAGCATGCAGACGTGACGCCTAACTAGCTGTGATACTGAGTGCGATGCTGCCGAGCGCCGCACCGAGGAGAGGAGGCCGAAGAAATTTCAGCCGCGAACCTCCACTTGACAACGCGGAGTCTGAGAAGTGACTGATGGCGCGCCGATGCGAGCTGAGTCTTATCGTGCCGTGTGAGATGCTAAAGGCAACGCTGACGTGCGTGGGCGCACTGCCGAATTCACCAAAAACAAAAAAAAAGGCCAAGCCGGGTGACGGAATGCTGCTGCAGGAGGAGCAACCGACGGCATGTCCGTGCGCCTGCTCAGCATTCTCACACCACCGCAGTGCACTCGAAGACGGGACCTCGCTCGCCACCTCGCCTCTCACCCACCATCCCGAGAGTGCTCGACGTAGACTCGGATCGGATCCCAGATTGGACGGAAGCTGTCTTGAACGAGCAGAGGATTCAGTGATTGGCACGATGAACGGCATCAAGCACGACTCTGCACACGCACACGCTGCGCCCGCTCCACCGCCCAAGCGCGCCTCGGGAGCCGGCGACAGCGTGGCTGCTGCGGCGACAGGTCTCTCGGAGAAGGCACTGCCGCCCATCCAAGGCGCACTCCACACCGCCCAGAAGGCTGCCAAGGACGTCGTCGGCTCTGCGCGTGAGGCCGCCTCGTCGACGTCGGCATCGCCCGAATATCCAGTGCCACAGTCGCATCCCGATTCGCAGATCGCCGACTACGTGCTCGTCTTCCAGCACATCTCGCGCAAGCATCTGCGCTCCAGCACCAAGGTCCCCACCGCAGAGCGCGCCAAGATCGCCGCAGAGTACGATGCGCTCGTCCAGCGCATCCGAGACACGGGCCTGCACGTCACCAGCCGCGAGGGCGCAAAGGGCTCCGGCCACATCCTCATCTTTGTCAAGGCCGACTCGCAGCTCCTCCACCAGCTAGCCCGTCAAGAGGCCCTCTCCGACTACTTACACGGCGTCCTCTCCGTGCAGCCTCCTCCCCCGCGCTCCTCGAGCCTCGCAGACTCGGCCTCGGCCAAGCACCAGCCCCTCTCGGCGCTCCACCTCACCCCCGCCTCGCGCCTGCGTCTGGTCGACTCGCTCCTCACCTTGCCCAGCCTCGCCTCGCACGCCGTCAGGGACGTCAGCGGCAAGTCCCAGGTGCCCTCCGGCGCTGGGCTCAGACTCGGTCTCGCCGAGTTCCCGCACCTCGTCGACATGAGCGCCATCCACGATCCTGCCTACAACAAGGCGTGGATGAAGCGTTGGTCGCACACCTCGCCCGCCAAGCTCTTCTCGGGCATCGGCCTCGCTGACCTCGACTCGATCCGCGAGCATTTCGGCGAGGACGTGGCGCTCTACTTTGGCTTCCTCAACTTTTACTTCCAGGCTCTGGCTCCGGCTGCGCTGCTCGGCCTCGCCTTCTGGCTGCTCGGCAGGCCCTTTTCGCCCGTCTACTCGCTCGGCCTAGTCTCCTGGTCCTGCCTCTCGGTCGAGCTCTGGCGTATGAAGGAGCGCAAGCTCGCCGTCCGCTGGGGCACCCTCGGCGTCTCCCAGGTCGATCGCAGGCGCCACGACTTTATCCCTCGCACCACCCGCATCGACCCCGCCACCGAGGAGCCCGAGGAGGTCTTTGAATGGTGGCGCCGCGAGCTCCGCGTCATCCTCTCGCTCCCCATCGTCGCTCTCTTTGCTTCGCTGCTCGCCGCCACCATGACGCTCATGTTTGTCGTCGAGATCTTTGTCACCCAGCTCTACCACGGCCCGCTCAAGCAGGCCGTCCCCTTCATCCCCACCGCGCTGCTCGTCGTCGCCGTGCCCCAGATCATCGCCGCCTGGCAGGCGACGGCCGTCGCCATCACAAAGTGGGAGAATCACCACAGCGCAAAGGCGTACGACTACTCGCTCACGCTCAAGCGCTTCGCCATGCAGGCCATCACCGCCTACGGCGCGCTCACGCTCTCGGCCTACATCTACATCCCCTTTGGCGAGGCCATCATGGAGACCATGGTGCAGCGCGGCTTCTTCCGCGACTCGATCCAGGAGGCCATCCGCACGGGCAACATCAGCGAAAAGGGCATCGACTTCCACATCAACCCGGACCGCATGCACACCCAGCTCTTCGCCGTCAGCGTCACCAGCCAGATTGTCAACGCCTTCACCGAGCTCGCGCTGCCCGTGCTCATGCGCAAGTTTGCAGAGTGGCGCGAGGAGCGTGCGGCACAGAAGGACGGCGCGAACCCGCGCGAGCCACGGCGTCAGGACTCGGGCTCGTCGTCGAGCTCGGGCGACGTGACGCCTGTGGGGCAAGGTGCAGGCGAGGGCGCGAGGGACGAGTCGGAGCGTCGGTTCGTCTCGCGCGTGCGCAAGGAGCTGCAGCTGCCGCCGTACGATCTGTTCGGCGACTACGCCGAGATGGCGACGCAGTTTGGCTACATTACGCTCTGGTCGGTCGTCTGGCCGCTCTCGCCCGTCATGGGGTTTGTCAACAACTTTTTCGAGCTGCGCTCGGACGCTGCAAAGATCAGCGTCAACAACCGCAGACCCGTGCCCGTGCGCGCCGAGACGATCGGGCCGTGGCTCGAGGCGTTTGGCTTCATCGCCTGGCTGGGCGCGCTCAACAACGCCGCGCTCGTCTACCTCTTCCAGCAGTCGGAGCATGCGCATCTCGAGGGCCACTCGAGGTACGAGACCACCATGCGCTCGCACCTCCATCCCGCCGCCGTCGCCAACATGACGGCGAGCGACGTCGAAACCAGGTCGATGCTCAGCTTCTCCCGCCTGCTCCCCTCGCACATTCCGACCTCGGGCCCGGCGGGTGCGATTGTGGCCGCGGTGCTCGTCGCGCTGCTCGCCGAGCACGTCTACGCTCTCGTCCGCTCGGGCATCAGGCATATCCTCGAGAGGCTCATCTGGCGCGGCTCGCACGAGGAGATGGTGGTCAGGAGGAGGGAGTGGGTGCTCCGCGTCCAGACGCTCAAGTCGCACGTCGATGGCCAGGTCGATCAAGCCGAGTCTGGCCTTGGGAGCATCCGCGAATCGCTCTCGGGCGATGTGCGTGCGGCTGCCGGATTTTGGAGCACCGACAAGGACATCGGGCCCTCTGCCATCCAGAGCTCTGGCAAGACCGATTGATCTCTCCCTCCGCGCGCCTCAAGATCCGGCTCGCTTGTTTCCCTTTGTCGATTAGGAAGTTGCAGCAGTGCACAGCTTGCCACAGCTTGCCACGGCTTGTTGCGCCTCGCCGTGCTGTCTGTGTGTGGTTCGTGTCTGAAGCCAGTTTCGACCGTGGTGTGGGGGGTTTTGAGATTGGGTTGGCAGAGATGAGAGGTCGGGAAGGGGGGATACTGTTACAGAGATGGAGGGATGGGGGATTTATTGGCCTCGACCACGGCCTCTTCCAGCGCCGCGTCCACGGTCTGGACCACCTTGACCGCCGCGACCACCGCCGCGATTGTAGCCGCGTCCGCCGCCACCGCCTGCGCCGCCACGGTGGCCGAGGCTGACGCCGCCCGAGAGGCCGCCGCCGCCGTGCTGGCGCTGCTTGCGTGCTGCCTCTTCGCTCTCCTTGACCTGGTCGATCACCGAGTCGGCCACGCGACAGTACTTGATCTACCCCACAGAAAAAGATGCGCCCCCAGTCAGTCTACTGCTGCAGCCGCACTCGGGCCTTAGAGGGTTGGGGTGGGTGGGGGTGACTTACTGTGCTGCCACGAATATAGCATTCTTTCTGCTTCCAGAACTGCTCTCCACTCTGCCAAACCCAACATCAACTTTGTCAGCAGCAGCAACATCAGAGAAAGGGGGAAGGGGGGGGGGGAGGCGTCAACGTACAGCGCTTGTCTCGTATACTTCGCGGAGCGTCAGGTTCATAAAGTTGTCGCAGGCCACCAAGTGACCGTTGAACGTCGAGCCGTTCTTGAGCTCCACCAACTGCGCCGTCGCCGGTGCGCACACGAGTCCAAACAAGGTCAGCGTCTCTCGATCTCGATCTGCGTCATGTCGGGAAAGGCGCGGGCGCTTACCATCGGCTTGTTCTGCGCTGCGTTGAGCAGCGACAAGGGCAACTACGGTACGCAAAGCAAAACACATCCCAGCTAGTCAGCAACGAATCTACGATGTTCGGTCGCCTCCGAATGAGCCGCAACATCAGCAGTCGCTGCAGATACGTACCATCGTGCCTTCTATACACGCGCTTGGTGCGCGGGACGATACAAAGGCGGTCGGTGAAGGCGTGTGGGTTGGGTTTCGAGCCGAGCCAAGGGGCTGAGGGAACCTCGAGTGCGTGGGTTGATTAGCGAGGGCTGAGGAGGTTGAAGATCGGCGTCGTTTGTAGCCCGGGTTGACCTGATGTGGCGATTGCAAAGCGCCGATGATGGTGTCGGAAAGCGAGTGCGCGGTGGGGGTTCGAGCGGGAGCGAGGCCGACGGCTGATGGATGATGGTTGGTGCAGTTGCCGACTCGTCCAACTCCACTCGTTGGCCATCTCCTGATCTGCGCACTCCCGATCGCACCACTCTCACCCCGATGAAAATTTCGCTGCGAGCCGCACGACACCCGACATCCACACATGGCTGAGCTTGGCACACTGTTGCACCTTCGCGTCGACCACATGCACCTTGCGACCCGCACTCGTGGTAGGAGCACAGCACACGCACCTACCATGTCGGCCTTTCGCAACATCGACGTGCGCGCGCCGCACGTCCAGCAACTCCAGCAGACCATCCAGCACGAGCTCGCCCGGCGCACCTACTCGTCCGACGACGACCCCGTCATGGCCGAATACATCGTCGTCATGCTCGCCAACCAAAAGACGCCCGACCAGGTCACCTCGGAACTCAACGAGCTCATCGGTGCCGAGTACGACCCCGCGTTCACAGACTGGATCTGGTCCCAGACGCAGACGTGCCTCGACCATGCCGACCGAGCCGACCAGGCCCACCAACTCGACCAAGCTGAACGTACCGACCAGGTTGCAGACGCCACCACGTCGACCAACAACAATACGGATGCACGTAGGCAGGAAGCAACGTATAGGCGTAGTAGGTCTCCCGAGGCGGCGGGGAGCTCACGTCAACGCATGGGGCGCGAGAGGCGGAGCCGGTCGCCGCCGCCGGCGTACTCGCGCTACACACACGACGCGCGCGTCCGCGACGACCGCGCCTTCGACGGCGAGAGCTACTGGCGTCGAAAGGCCGACGAGCGTCGTAGGCAGCCTCGCCCACCTGTGCTCCGCGAAGGCGGGCCGCGACACGTATTCGATGCGGCCGTCGACGCGCTTCGCCAACCTGGCGCCGGCGGACCGCCGAATGCACAGAAGGAACTCTTCCCCACCACCTCTGCAGTCGAACCTGCTGCGGGGACAAGCATCTTCGGTCGGGCTGGGATCCCGGATCCGCGAGCGCCGGCCTTCGTACCTTCGACCGAGGCGTCTGCGACGGCGCCGGCAGAGGAGGCGGCGTCGATCTTTGCGCGCATCGATCCGATGGTGCCGGTCAACGAGCCGCCTCCGGCGACGGCTGTGGCGCAGTCGACCGAGTTCCCGAGCGAGCCGAGCGAGACGGCGCTGTGCAGGTGGAACGTCGGATGCACGAATCCGGTGTGCGCCTACTCGCACGCCTCGCCCGCCAACGCCGCGCCGGGCGGCGATCCGGACGCACTCGTGCTCAGCCAGCAGTCGTGCAGGTTCGGCGCTCGCTGCACCAACAAGGACTGCACACGCAGCCACGTCAGCCCCGCCGTTGCCAAGCTTCAGGCGCGAAGTCTCCCCGCCACGGTGTCGGTGCCGATGGCGGGGGCGAGGGAGAAGGCGAGCGCGGGTGGGGTGCTGTCGATGGATGCGGCGTTACCGAGCCAGACGGCGTCCAGACCGTGCAGGTTCGGCGCGGCCTGTACGCGGCCCGACTGCTTCTTTGCGCATCCAGAGAGCAAGGTGGGCGGGACGCCATGCAGGTTCGGACTCGGCTGCACGAGGAAGGATTGCTACTTTACGCATCCGCAAGGTCAGAGGGCCAGCGACGCCCCGCTCACGGGTACCGTCAATAGGTTGCATGTCTTTGCACACGAGACACAGGACGAGGACATGGAGAGGATCATCCCTGGCGCTCCGGAACACCCACAACCACTCCTCTCGTCTTGATGATTCTCCCCCCGCGCTCTGAAATACAGATTACGGCGTTTAGTGTCGATGCAGTCGTGTGTGGGGTGTGCTACGGCGTCACATTGATCTGCAGAACGTCGGCAGACTCACTGGCTCGGATATCGATGCTGAACACATCCGGCGGCAGAACACATCATATCGTAGACAACCTTGTTGGCCGGGATGAAATCGGGTTCGTGGGGTCCTTGATCTGAACCGCACGGAGTTCGGAGCCTTGTCGCGCCAGGGAGGGTTGGTGCGTCACCATGGATGCTGTTTTTTCCAGGTTGCGTGTCGCAACCTCATCCGCGCTTGCTCATTCAATCGACTATGGTCGATGCGCCATGAAGCCGTCTGGGCGCGGAACACGCCGTGATGAGATGCGCACATATGAGCTCGAAGCTCTGGAAGCTCTCGACGCGCACACGCGCGCGCGCGCGCGCGCTCGGAAACAAAGCTCACACTCTCCGGGCCAACGCAACAAAGGAAACCACCCCCTGTCGCTCGACTTTGGTCGGTTAAAAGCCCCTATCCTCCCAGCTCCCCCTGCTGCCCAACTCCCTCAGCTGGCTGTGGTACTCTTCGTACGTCCACTTCTAGCTTGGTTTTGCAAAGCGTCATGGTGGCCGAGAGGAGTGCGAGGTCGGGGACGATCGAGATCGCCTACGAGTGGAGCGACGATGAGGCCGACGCGTCCGCCAAACCGCCCACGCCCCATGCTGTCCCGGACAGCGCCGAGTTCGTTACGCCCCCCCGCAGCACCGACAACCCCAAGGCTAGCGGGCCGGCAGCATCCGATGACCAAGTCGACCGGAGTCTCGTAACAGGATCGCCACCTGCGGGGGCCCCGGACGTGGGCTCGACCGAAGTGGAGACCGAGGTGGCGGTGAGCTCGTCGCAGATGTTTCCCAAGCGACAGCGCTGTGCCGTCCCTCTGGACGCGCTCAAGACGCTCACCCCAGACAAGAGACAGGTGGCCCAAGGCACGGTCGATGTTCTGCCCGTAAAGAGGCGTTCGTCTACGGCTTCCAGCCAGCCTAGCCCTTGCCGCGCCCCTGCTGCGGCTTCGCAGCCGACCGCAAAGCGGCGATGGTCCATCTCGCTCAATCAACCGAGCCCGAACCGGGCGACGAGCGCGAGGCTTGCCAGCGCCTCCCAGCCAACACTCTCCTCGACCAGCTGGGCCACTGGCGGGCGACCTACTGGAGGTTCGGGTCAGAGCGCCATCGACGCCATCGACCCGACCACGCGTGCCGGCGATACGATCCAAAAGAGTCCTGAACCCCAGACAGCCCAGAATCAGATAGGTCCGCGTGCGGCCGGTCAGGGCGAAGCGACTGTCGCAACCCCAGTGGTATCTATCCCCCAGGCATCGGGAGGGCAGAGCACACAAGCTCAGGTGACTGTCCGAATCCAAGCTCTGCCTCAGCCCGCAGCAGCGAGAGTCGTGAGCGCCGTCAGTCAGCGAACAACAACGGACGTTGCGACGGTGCATCGCGAGCCTCGAGCCGAAGCAGTGAGGAACGCCGGAGGACGGCAAGGGCGGGTGCAGCCGGACATCGAGGCGGTGCCGGACTGGATGCGGGAGCAGTACACATTCGTGGCGACCGAGGACCTGATCTCTGCCAAGCCGCGTAGCCACAAGCGCAAAGTTCCGGAGGGTACGACGACGACCACAACGACGGGAAGGAAGCGCGGACAACCTAGGAGCAATGCGGCAGCGGGGGCGGGGCAGACGCGACTCGCGCGCTGGATGCAGGCTGAGCCCGCCACCACTTCCGCGGGCGTGGCGGGGAGGAAGAGGAGGCGGACGGGTCTCGCGGCGATCGACGAGGCGACGGACGGGGAGGCCGACGAGCCCGAGATCGTCTCGGTGCGACGTGGACCTGCGCAGACGATCGTGGACATCGACCAGGAGGCGGCGCAGCCCGAAGTCGCCGCCCCGACCAGAGCGGCCAAAGTGGCCAATGGAGCAGATCGGATGACGAGGAGGCGGGCTACGGAGCAATCGCAGTCGGAAATCGAGTCGACCCCACGCGCGGCTGGCTTACCAGCCAGACATCCAAGTGCAGACGAGATGTCGGTCACGGAGCAGGAGAGTCGTGCGCCTGCGTCGGTCGGCTCATACACGCTGACCTGTCACGCCTCATGGCCACGGCAACCTTCGAGCGCCTCCAACCTCACGCCGCTTGGCGCATCTAGCTCTCCGCTGCCAACTCGGCTGAGCCAGGTCGAGATGATCGGGACACCGCCTTCTGCGCGGTTGGAGATGGGATGCGAGGTACCGCTGTCCGAGCTGGCGTTGGCGGATGCGCACGAGCTGACGCAGCGGCTCGTTTCGATCTCGAGCGACTGGCGCAGCGTCCAGCTGCTCTACGATCGACTGCGCGCGACGCTCAAGAGCCTCGACGTCGACTCGCCGAGCAAAGAGGCGCGCATCGGCGCCTACAAGATGCACGCAGACCGCTCGGCCAGGTGGTTCAACCTCGTCGCCGCCAACCTCCGCGCGGCGCTGCAGACGCGCGCCTCGTCGCTCGTCTACCTCGACTTTCCCGAAGTTAGCCCTCCACGCAGCCCGTTTGCCAGCCAGGAACCTCGCTGGCGCTAACACCGCCCCGCTGTTGGTCTGCGCATGCGGTGCGATTGCAAGCGCTCCTGCACAAGGGCAAGAAACACGTCGTTTCGGCGAGTCGTGGCGTAGAATACAAATACAGAAGGTCACACTTGATCGCAGCTCCAAGGTGTGTGTCGGGGCAGACTTAGTCGAGTTCGGCGGGCTCGGACATCTTGACGGCCTCAACAAAGGCCTTGTAATCGAACGTCTTGCCTGCCTTGTCCATAAAAGGACCGCTGAGCAGACGATCGATCTCGGCGTCGGTCATCTTGTCGCCGACCTGGCTGAGCCAGAATCGGAGCTCGTGCGCATCGATCTTGCCGACGTCCTTCTCGTCAAAGCACTCAAAAGCCTCCATGAGCACGGTCTGATCGTCGAGCTCGGCGAGGTGTTCGCCGAACATGGTGAGGAACTGCGTAAAGTTGACGCCGCCGCCGGCGCCGCCCGTATGCGCAAAGTACGCCTGCAGCGAGGCGGCCGAGGCGTCGACGCCGAGGTTACCCAGCATCGCCGCCATATCGCGCTGCGTGATGAGGCCGTCCGAGTCCGTGTCGATCATGTTGAACGCCTCCTTGAAGCCCTGGATCTGCTTGGGCGAAAAGGCCGTGTAGAGCGCCGAAGACGACTGGCGCGGGTGGTTGCCGAGCTTGCGGCCGTTCGAGGGGCCCGAGGCGGTGGCAGCGCCGCCGTTGAGAAAAGCGGCGGCCGAAGACGTCGTGCTTCCCCGAGATGCCATGATGAGGTGTAACGGGGGGGGAGGAGGATGGTGGTTGGCAGTTTCCGTCAGTTGCAGGCGTGTGCAAAGTGTTGGTCTCGCGCGGCGCTCTGCACTTTCGACTCAGGGGCTGCTGGACTGCTAGACTGCTGGACTGCTGGGCTGCATGCGCACTTCTTTGGCGCGCCTCAGCTGTGGAGGATCAACAGACGGTCCGGTCCGTCTCACGTGCATCGGATGGCTTGCCGAACCGGCGCGTCTCGATAACTGCAGAGGTCTAACACACTTGAGCTCGGACGCAATTTTCGGCTCTCATGCTCACAACTGCGAAGCCTTGGCGTCATGCCATGTTGATCTCTTGATCACCACCATCCTCGCGCACTCGGCCAGATCGACTGCTCCTACGCATCCACCGTCTCTACCGCGAATTCCTGCAGCAATCGAAGCCCGACGCACAGCCCGTAGTCACTGTCTTGCGTTCGGATTGCAGCGCGCAAAACCCACTGTTGCATCAGGGCTTCATTTCGCACACCTAGCGCCACGGTCCGGTCGGAACAACATCTAGAGGTGCGGGATGTATCACGCTGCCTCGTCGCCCGGGCGCAGTGCGCCGCAGAGCGCGTACGGCTTTGCGACGCCTGTGCGAGCTTCGAGCTCGACGCCGAACGCCTACTCTCAGGTGCTCACTTCCGCTAGCACCGACGCGTCGGCCTCGAAAGCAGTGCGCTTCCAGAACCAGCCGCTGGCCCCGCAACTTTCCCAGCCAGCCTCGGCACCCGCATTCGCCACGCCGGGCCGTCCGAGCTACGGCGCACCGGCCACGACGACGCCTTCGACCGTACAGACGCTGTCGCCACGACCGAACTCCGCTAGCGCTACCGCCGCTGCGGCCAAGCCGCCCGTGACGCGGTCGATGGGCAACTCGGGTGCGTCGTCGTCATCGCTTGCGCTGGCACGTCGCGTCAAGTGGAATGTCGGAGCTCTGGCGGCGTTGTGGCTGGTGCCTGCGGTGACGAGTCGACCGCGCGACGTGTATTGGAGCGTGCTCGACGCCGTATACGTGCATGTGGGCGGCAACGCCGACGAGCTCATCGACGCCATCGTCGGATGGATCCTCTGGGCACTTAGCGTCGTGCTCTTCTTCAATGTGGTCGAGGCGGCGGTGATGATGCGACGTACCTCGGCCCCACAACCACCACCACCAGCGCCCTCGACGATCAAGCCGAGTCTGGCGGATAAGGCGGTGCTGGGCATTCACTCGCCGCAGGTGGCCAAGTCGATCAACTTTGTCGCCGCAAGTCGGCTCAAGGGCTCGCCCAAGACGCGCGCGTCCAACATCGGCGCGGGCTCGCCCATCTCGCATCCGACGGCGCGCGCCTCGCCGACGCAGGCGGCGGGAGAGGCGTCTCCAAGCGTCGACTACTCGCAATTCTCCCCCTCGCTCAGACGTACGTCCGGCCCCATCAACGCCACCGCATCGAACAGGACGCCTAGAGCGGCGACGCCGTCGTCCAACACGCGCGGAGAGTCCGCAGGAGCACAGGGTGGATCATCGCCCTTGGCTGCGTTTAGGGCACGACATTCGAGCGCAGGCTTGCGCGGATCGCCATCGCCCGCCTCGCTCCGCACGCGCTCTGCCACCCCAGCCACCTCGACCGAGGCCGATCTGAGCCTGGGCGACCTGGGCGACGCGTCGGAAGCCACGTTCCTCGGCGACGAGAGCTTCGAAGTCGACCGCGCCCTCCGCAGCCTCCGTGGCTCGATGGACGCAGTCTCATCCACGCCAGCTCCGTTCCGATAGCAAATCACAACCCTGGCATTCTAAAAAAGATGGTTCTCATTCCCGTATGGCATTAGGCGTCTTCGACCTCGATCTCTGCCGGGCCTGTGAGGGCGATGTTGTTGACGACACCGGCGTCCACGGAAGGAGTGGAGGTGGGGATGCCGAACCTGCGCTTGACGGCGAGGACCTCTGAGGGGTCTCCGGTATTCTTGGTGAGGTCGTCCGAGATCTTGACGACGGGTCTGTGCTCGACGCTGTCGAGCTTGATGACGATGTTGAGCGGCTTGCTCTTGTGTGCGTCTGCGGAGCTGGAAAAGTCGTTTGTGAACGAAGTGCCGATGCCAAAGCCGGCGCCGATGCCGATGCGTTTCGAGTAGACGGCGAGATCGATGCAGCGCTCGACGTCGAGTCCGTCCGAGTAGATGACGACCTTTGTGCTCGGATCGACGCCGATGCTGCGGTACGCCTGCAGCGCGCGATCGGCAAACGCACGGCTGTCGCCCGAGTCCTGGCGCAGTCCTCGCCAGCGACGTGCGATCTCGATCCCCTGCGCATTGTCGAGCAGATCGTTCCAAAACACCGAGGTGGAGAAGGTGTCGGTGAGCGCGATGGTCAGATCGTGCGTAGGGCTGTTGGGCACAAAGTCCGGCGGCGAGTAGACTGCGTCCCACAGCTGGAGCGCCTTGAGGTTCGAATGCGCATACCCCTCCAGCGCAGCCACTGCCATGGTCCACTCATGCGCCACCGTACCGACGGGTACCAGGTCGAATTCGTGCGCGAAATGGACATTCGACGTTCCGAGCAGCTTGCCCCTGGTCGTCGACTCGGGTGCTGACCGATCGCCATCGATCAGCGCCTGGATGACCAGTCGATGGGTCTGGTAGGAGCGCCGCCTGCGCGTGCCGAACTCGGAGTATCGGATGCCGTTGCGCGCGAGACGCTGCGCCTTGTCGCGCGCCTGCTCGTACTGGCCCTCGAGCGACCACTGCGTATCGACGGTGCTAAAGTAGACCTCCGAGACGATGGCCATGAGCGGCACCTCGTAGAAGATCACATCCGCCCACACGCCCTGTACGCGCAGGCCGAGATCGCCCCACTCGTGACCCTGCGCGTCTGTGTGGGACGGGACAAAATCGATGCTGACCTGGGTGGAGGGCTGGAAGCGAAAGGCCTCGAGGAAGTCGAGGTATTCGGGTCGCAGATACGGACACGTGCGTTCGAGCCACTCTCGCTCGGCGGAGGTCAGCCGGAGATCTACGAGGGCGTGGACGTGCGAGCGGATGCGCTCGATGGCAGGCCGCGTGAACTTCATGGTGGCTGCCGAGCGGTTGGTGAACTTGTAGGCGACGCGGGTGCGCGGGTAGTGGCGGAGCACCGCCTGCTGCATGGTGAGCTTGTACAGGTCGGTGTCGAGGATGCTGCGGATGGGGGCGGTGTCGGGCGCATCCTTGCGCGTGGACGGTATTTGCGTGGTGGCCGACATGGCTGCGGACTGGTTGATCGGTGTGGTTGGTGAGTGGGAGGGAGGAAGCAAGGAGAAAGAGGTGCCCGATTGCGTGTTGGTTGCATGTGCTCCACGCAAAGGTGGAGGCGACTAACTTAGCTGACTCGAATTTGTCCGAATGTGTTAGGGCGAGCACGTGAAACCAAGCTTTAAATTATTTGGAAAATTGCAGCTTCGACCTCGGCGGCGGTGGGAATTTCGGGCGGGATGCGCTGGCTGATCCGCAGCAGCCGCAGGTCCAGGCACGCTGTGACTGACAAGCGCTGTGGCTGCTCAGCTGCTCAGCGCTGCTCAGCCAGCGTGCCTTGAAGTGAACATGTGAGGAGCGCCGATCTGCGCTGCGGCCTCTCGCCGACCTGCATCGAACCTCACTCATCACCTGCGCCTCTGCCCGATCTGCTCTCAGCACAAGCGCGCAACTCGTCCACATTCACAGATTCCATCCCAACCCTCATCTTCCACCATCTCTTCTGGCACACGGCACACAGCACACGCACACCTACCTGCACGCCGACGCTGCAACTCTGGCGTCTCCTGTCCGACACACTCGACTCCTCGGTGGCCGCCCGCCTGCGCCTGCACACGCCCTAGCAAGGGCCATGGCCCCGCTGCTCGTCTAGCTTTTCTTTCGACACCCACCACTGGCTTTCTCTAGCGCGTTCCAACCCGCGCGCCCCTCTTCCGCCCGCGAGATCGCCGCCATGTCCGGGCTGTTGAACAAGTACGTGCGCGTGCCGACCAACACGCCTCTGCCGTCGACGGTGGCGGATACGCGCGCGGCGGCGTCGTCGAGCGGCGGCTTTGGCCGCGCGCGCACACGCTGGGCGCTCATCGCCGCCGCGCTGCTGACGCTGCTGCTCTTCTTTGGCTTCGCCTCGTCCGACTCGCAGACGTCGGCCACGTGGAAGGCCAAGGCGGGCGAGTATGCGGGCAAGCTCACCTCCGAGTCGTGGTCGTGGGGCAAGCATCCGCCCACCAAGGCCGGCTTTTCGTCGGTGACCGATGTGGATGGCAACGAGTTTGGTCGTTGGCTCAATGGCTCCGGCCGAGCAGAGCTGCGCTACGACTCGCCGTTCAACCCCGAGGATCTGACGCTCACCGAGGACGAGTGCGACGCCTTCTTCCCCGGTCTTTGGAAGGAGATCGATCGCAGCGTCGAGTACTACACTGCGCACAACCTCACCGCCGACTACCTCGACAAGGTGTGCGACGACGGCATCTGGTCGCACGCGCGCGTGCTCATCCACAACAACCACGTCTACCTCAAGTACTTTCAGCAGTCGGCGTTCACGCGCGTCAACTCGGCGCTCGCGCTGCTCTTCCAGTCGGTCGTCGGTGCGCGCGAGCGCTTGCCCGATGCCGAGTTCTGCCTCTCGGCCAATGACTGGGGATCGATGGGCAAGTTCTCGCTCGACCGCGCACCCAACCTCGTCGACCTCTGGCTCATGCCCGACTACGGCTTCTACAGCTGGCCCGAACCGGGCATCGGCTCGTACACCGAACATCGCGAGAAGACGCTCGACGTAGAGCGCCAGACGCCGTGGAGCAACAAGATCGCCAAGCTCTTTTGGCGCGGTGCGATGGGCGTGGGCACTGCGGATCGCAAGGCGCTCTTGGCTGCGGCGGAGAACCATGCGTGGAACGATGTCAAGCCGTTGGATTGGGAGAACCGCGAGGGGTTTGTGAGCATGGAGGATCATTGCAAGTGGAAGTTCCACGCGTTTCCGGAGGGGATGACCTACAGTGGACGGTTGCGGTATCTGCAGAACTGTCGGTCGGTCATCGTCACGCACGAGCCGAGGTGGATTCAGCATTGGACGCATCTGTACAATGCGGATCCAGAGTCGCCGGAACAGAACATTGTGTTTGTGCCCGAGTATTCGGGCGATCAACCGGGTACCGAGGTGCAGGATGATCGTGGGCAGGTGATTCACGATACGACGTGGATGCGGTTGCCCGAAGTGATGGAGGAGTTGTTGGCGGATGATGCGAAGGCCAAGAGGATCGCGGATAACCAGTGGAGCTTCTTTCGAGAAAGGTACATCTCTCCAGCTAGTGCGGCGTGCTATTGGAGGAAGGCCATCAAGGCCTATGCGGGAGTGCAGCAGTTTACGCCCAACTACACCGGCTCGGAAACCAGCTACGAAAGCTTCCTCCTGCTCGGAAACAAACTCAAAGGTATCGCCCAGTAGTTCCATCCCCCTCTCTTGCCCTGATTTGGTTTCAAGCATGACGAAATCTCACCTTGTCGTCTTTCCTTGATACCACCAAAGCCTGTTTCGTTGGATCGATCGTTCTAGACCCGGTGAGAGACGTCTACACAAACAGCCAAAGCCACGACAAACCAGACCTTGACAACATCCCCCGTTCTTGCACCAAGCGTCTTGCACAGTCCAAGACGCACATACTCTCGCCAACCAGTGCAGAGTCAAACAAGCTCAAGGTTCTTTGGATTGAAAGAAGAAGCTTCTTGTGAGCGCGTGTACACAAGCGAACGCAAAGTGTTGAACCGAAAAAGAAAGGGCATCACGAAAGAAAAACAAAGGAAAAACCAATTCGATCGGGCGTTTCTACGGGCTTAGAGACCCTCATCGGACGCCCTACGGTTAAGGTCAAAGGCATCGCGAAGGTAGGCCTCGACCTCTGCCTTGTGCGCAACCTTGCTGCCCGTGGCGACGGAACTCGAGGGCGGCCTGGAAGCAAGCATGACAATGTCGTTCTTGTGGTGCTGCGTGTGTCGGCAAGCGGTCCTCAGCCTAGGCTGCACATAACTCCACGCACCATTGTTGAGCGGCTCCTCCTGGCAGAAGACGAGGTCGGCGTTGGGATACTTGTCGAGCGCCTGCACGATCGCCTCGTAGTGCAGCGGCGAGAGCTGCTCGATGCGCGAGATGGCCACGTCCTTGATGTTGTTCTCGCGCCTGTGGTTGAGCAGCGCAAAGTAGGTCTGGCCAAACGTGAGAATGTGACGCTTGATCTGCTCGGGCGCCACCAGCTCGTCCTTGCCCTCGCTCGCGTGCGGGTCCGGGATGAAACGCTGGAAGCCCGTACCGGGCAAAAAGTCGTCCAGACTCGACCTCGCCTCAGGATGGCGCAGCAGGCTCTTGCTGAAAAAGTTGACCAGCGGCTTGCGGAAGTCGCGATGCACCTGTCGCCTGAGCACGTGGAAGTAGTTGGCCGGCGTGGTGCAGTAGACGACCGCCATGTTCGAGTCCTGGTGCTGCCTGTTGCTCTTCTCGGGCGTGGGGAACTGGAAGGGGTGGTCGTCGCACAGCTGGAGGAATCGCTCGATCCTCGCCGACGAGTGCTCGGGACCCTGGCCGTCGTAGCCGTGCGGCAGGTTGAGCACGAGGCCGGTGCGCTGCAGCCACTTGCGCTCGCCCGAGGCGATGAACTGGTCGATGATGCACTGCGCGTTGTTGGCAAAGTCGCCGAACTGCGCCTCCCAGATGGTGAGGTTCTGCGGCGAGACGAGCGAGAAGCCGAGCTCGAAGCCCATGCATCCGAACTCGGAGAGCGACGAGTTGCACACCACAAACGGCGCCTGGCCCTCGCCGACGTGCTGGAGCGGCGTGTAGGTGGCCTCGTTCTCCTGGTCGTGCAGCACAGAGTGGCGCTGCGAGAAGGTGCCTCGCTCCACGTCCTGGCCGGAGAGACGCACGTAGTTGCCCTCGAGGGCGAGCGAGCCAAAGGCGAGCGCCTCGCCCGTGCTCATGTCGAGGCCCTTGCCCTCCTCGACGGTCTTGAGACGCGTCTTGAGGATGCGGCCGAGGTTGCGGTGGACGGTAAAGTCGTCCGGGTAGGTGGAGATGGTCTTGCCAATGTGCTTGAGCGTCTCCTGCTTGACACCGGTGTCCTTGTGGTCGAGGATCTGCTCGCGGAGCTCCTTGGGCGAGGGGAAGCCCTCCCAGGCGGACGAGAGCCACTCGCGCTCCTCGGGGCGGTAGGTCTTGCTCTTGTCAAACGCCTGCTCGAGCATGCCCCAGACCCACTTCTGGTGCTCCTCGATGTCGGACTGGGTGAAGCTGCCCTCCTCGACGAGGCGGGCGGCGTACTTGGAGAGCGTGGGGTCCTGCTTTGCGATGGCGGCGTACATGCGGGGCTGGGTGAACGAGGGCTGGTCGGTCTCGTTGTGTCCGTGCCTGCGGTAGCAGACGAGGTCGATGACGACGTCCTTCTTGAAGGTGGCGCGCCAGTCTGCGGCGAGCTGCGAGACAAAGGTGACGGCCTCGACGTCGTCGCCGTTGACGTGGAAGATGGGGGCGTCGATGGACTTGGCAATGTCCGAGGGGTAGGGGGTGGAGCGGGCGAAGCGCGGGTCGGTGGTGAAGCCGATCTGGTTGTTGACGACAATGTGGACGGTGCCGCCGGTGGCGTAGTAGGGGAGGTTGTACATGCCCATGGTCTCGTAGACGACGCCCTGGCCTGCAAAGGCGGCGTCGCCGTGCATGAGGAGCGCCATCGAGGTCTTGTGCTCGCCGTCCTTGGCAAAGTCCTGGAGGGCGCGCGTCTTGCCGAGCACGACGGGGTCCTCGGCCTCGAGGTGCGAGGGGTTTGCGACGAGCGAGAGCGCGACCTTCTTGCCCGAGGGCGTGGGGCGGACGTAGTTTGCGCCGAGGTGGTACTTGACGTCGCCGCCGCCCTCGCCGTCGTCCTCCTTGCCGGCAAACTGGTGGAGGATGCCCTCGATGGGCCTGCGGATGACGTTTGCGAGTACGTTGAGACGGCCGCGGTGGGGCATGCCGATGGTGACGCTGTCTACGCCGTGCTCGACGGAGCGGTCGATGAGGGTCTTTACGCCGGGGATGAGCGACTCGCCGCCCTCGAGGCCGAAGCGCTTCTCGTTGGGGTACTTGGAGGCGATGAAGCGCTCAAAGGAGTCGGACCAGATCAAGCGGTCGAGGATGGTGCGCTTCTCCTCGACCGAGTACTTGAAGGGCTCGGGGGTCTCGATGCGCTTGCGGAGCCAGTCGCACTTTTCGCGGTCGGGGATGTGTACGTACTGGATGCCGATGGAGCCGCAGTACATGCGCTTGCAGGCGTCGATGATTTCGCGGATGGTGAGCTCCTGGATGCCCTGCTCGACAAAGTTGGGGAGGAGGCCGGGGCCGAGGCGCATCTTGCGGTCGAGGTCGGACTCGGACCAGCCGTAGTGCTCGATCTTGAGCTCCTCGGGGACGTTGGGGTCGAGGTCGGGGTCGAGGATGCCGAGAGGGTCGAGGCGGGCGATGCGGTGGCCACGGACCTGGTAGGCTCGGACGAGGAGCTGGAGCTGCAGAGGAGGGAGGGAGAGAAGGGGTGGGGGGAAGGGGATGTCAGATTGCGGAGGTGGGGTAAGAAGAAGGGTGGGGAAGGAAGCGAGGGCGTACCTTGAGGTGGTCATCGACGGCCTGGGTGGAGCCGCTGAAGCCCGAGACATCGACGGGCGGAGCCTCCATGGGGAGGGGCATGAGGGTGGGAGGTGCGCGGAAGGCCTGCTCGGAGGGGAGACCCTTTGCGAGGCCGGAGAAGTAGACGTCCCAGGAGGCGTGGACGGAGGCGGGGTCCTGCTTCCAGAGCTTGTGCATCTCCTCTGCATAGTAGGCGTTGGTGGTGTTGATAAAGGTGTCTGAACCCGAGGGAGCGTTGGGCTTTGCGGGAGCGGGGCTGGCCTGCTGGGATTTTGTTGAGGACTGGTAGCATCTGAGCGAGGCGTTGATGGAGGTTGGCTTTGGGATGCGTGCCGAGGCGGAGGGGAGGGTGGAAGCCCTCCACGCGGCGCGGGGCATGGAACGCGAGGTGATGCTTCGCAACATGGTGGCGGACGCTGTGTTGGAGGAGCAGCGTCGACCTGGAGAGAGGAGGGGGATGGAGATTGTGCGCTGCGAGAGACGCGAAAGGGGGTGGGATGGGGGTAAGGAAGGAAGGATGTGCGTGGCGAGGGATGGGAGGACTGGCGGAGCGACGAGATGCTTGTGGAGGGCGATGCCGGTCGACGAGAGGATGCGATCTCTCCTTGGCTCGGTGAGGCTCAGCGAGTGAGTGTGTGACACGAAGGCCGCTCTTCCCGAGCGCGCCAAAGGCGGCCAAAGGCGGGGCGGGCTGCTGGCGCAAAACGTGGAAAAAGAGGAGCGAGCTGAGGAAGAAGGGTTTGCTCGAATTCCGAGAGGAGCCACGTAAATAAAATTCAACCGCCATCAACAGACAAACACACACACCTGCTCACCCCTTGTCAAACCCTTTGCTCGCAAGCAAGTGAGCGGCTCTTGGCGGGTGTCAATTGGCCGGTGGACCACCCCGAGTCACGTTGATGCTTGGGGAGGGGCGGCCGTCACATGGCGTGGACTTTGTCGCTGAGGGCAGGATGAGGCAAGCCGAGTCGTACAAAGCACAGCGCGGCCGAGGATGCCCGGCCAAATCGGAGGAGCGAGGCGAGGCTCGGAATGCTCCGTCGATGCCAGCCAGCCAGCTCGATTCGAGGCCTTGTGCCGATGCTTGCGGCTCAGTGACTGAACCATGCGCTCCTCTTGGAGTATCTTGGATTGCTCGCTCGGGTGGGGGCGTCGATCACAGTGTAGCAGTCAGCGGCTTGCGGCTTGTACGCGCTCGAGCAACAAATCACAGTGCTCCAAATTCAGCATTCGCGGCCGAGGCGCGGAGAGATCCGTCGAAATCATTGCTTGTGCGTTGGCTGGCACAAACGTCGATCTGACAGCATCGTGCAACACTTGATTCGCACGAAACACCGATTTTTTATTTTGGTCGTCACAGTCAGCCGACTCGCGCTCGACGGCGCTCGACTGCGGTCTGACGTTGCGCAGGGTCCGAAACGGCAAGCTTTGGCCGAGCCCACCTTACGTCATGGCCCAAGCTTGTACGAGTCAAGCTTAGCGTGCGCCGCGCCCCTCGCCAGCGCCTGGCTTGGAATACGCGTACTGTTCCTTGCAGCATGTCTGGGCCTGAACCTCGACGCCACGTATGCCATGTTGAGCAGCCCACACTGGCGTGAGTGGGCGACTTGGCCGAGCGTTGGACGTCGATGAGGTTGGTCGGTTCAGAGCGTGCGGTGCGGTGCGATTTGACGTCGTTGCGCGTCTGGCGCGATCCAACCCTGCGTCGAGTGCATTTTTCAGCCAATGGGCCGCAAGCCACCACCTCTCCCAGGCACACCCACAGCATCCGAACCATCCAGTCGCTTGCAAGGGTCCTTGGGCGCTTGGCGCCACTGTGCCGTGCTACACTGGACTCTACTCTAGGCGGGGCGAGATAGCTGCTGGCAATTCCAGAGTGCGCCCGCGCGCGACACGGGGTATTCCTGCACCGCAACTGCAATGCATGCGTGCCTTTGCTCTCCAGCTGCCGCGCTGTCTATAGTAAGAGTAACAGTTGCAGCCTCGCCTGCGGATGGTGGCGGGGCAGCGCAGCGCAGCTCTCAGAGCTTTGGAGCGTGGCGAATTTGAGGCGGCTCAGCTCGCTCAGCTCCACTTTGGCGCGGCGAGTCGTAATTCTCTGGCTTTGGCTTTTGGGGCAGCCGAGCGAGCCAGAGAGCCCGAGAGCCAGAGAGCCCGAGAGCCAGAGAGCGAGATTGCTTTGACCCAGCCAGAGCCAGCGAGCGGCGTTGTGGGATGCCAATCGCTCTCTCTTTCTCACTCGCTCCACCTCGCGGTTGCGTTCCATGCACATCCCTCGACCTCTCCCTCCCTCTCTCCAACCAGCGCTTCACTTCTTCCTAGACACCGCCTCCTCCATCAACCTCGACACCACCACCACCACCACCACCACCTTCAGCGAACACGCACACACGCACCCCGCTCAATCGACGCTGTGCACTTGCTCCAACTATCCCTTGCTGATTGTCGCGACATGTCGCTGCTTTGATCAGCCACCCAACACCATTCATCCGGCCCAAACCATCGCATCCGTACAAGCCATGGTGCTTTCCTGATCGTGCAGCTCGCCTTCCGCCTGCTCCGTACAACAACCTCGTCTCGCTAGACACTTCTCTCCCAAGTGCTCGCTGCTCGAGCAAGCAACCTTTCATCATGGTGTCTGCCCCACCATCAGAAACCGCTACACAGAGCAAGTCCCGCCGCTCCCTACTTCCTTCACTCAACTTTGGCTCCTCTTCTTCCTCCTCCTCTTTTACTGCACCAGCTAGCACGCCCGGCATCCCTCCCTCATCTTCTGCTGCTTCCGCTGCCTCTGCTGAGCCAGACTACTTTGCCACCATCCATGTCCCCGATCCAAACGCACCCAACCCGGGCGCCGTCCGCATCGCCAGCCCCTTTGCCCTCGCCACCCCTCTCGTCTCGGCATCCGGCGCGCGCCTCCCCTCGCGTTCGAGCCACACCAACGATCACATCGCTCCAGATCTACATAACCACCCATGGGCAAAGCTCTTCCCAGACGGAGGAATGACCACCGCCTTGCCAGACGCCTTCCACATGCGTCCACTCGCCGTGCCCCAGACCCCAGCAGCCAACGCCGCCTCCGTCAAAAACAACACCTTCTCGCCCGCCTCGGCTGCAACCCCCGACTTTCGCCATCAGCTCAACCTTCCCGCCAGCCTCAAGGGCGCCATCTCTTCCAGCGCCTCTCTCCCACTCCCTGCCTCCTCGGCTGCCTCCTCTTCCACAAACCAAAAGCCCGGCGCGTCCACCACCGACCTCACCAAATTCAAGGCCCTCGACGTCGATGCCCTCGCCGAGACACTCAAGCCTCCATCTTGGAAGCACCGCCTCGCTCCCTCCTCTTCGTCCAGAACGCCATCCTCAGCCTCGGCTGCTCCCCACCCAGCCGCTCCGGACGATGTGCTCATCCTCGACATTCGCCCTTCCACCTCCTTCTCCACCGCCCGTGTCGTCTCCAGCATCAACATCTGCGCGCCCAGCACCCTCCTCAAGCGTCCTGCCATCACCGTCGAGCGCATCGAGGACGAGATGCTCGGCAGCCTCGGCGACCGCCGTCGCTTCATGCGATGGCGCAAAGGCCCGCTCAAGCCCAAATCAGACGCAAAGCCAGGCGCTTCAGACGCCTCCATCGAGGCCACCCGCAAGCGCGGCGCCACCATCAGCCTCCCCGAAGAACCCGGCATCAACAAGATCATCGTGCTCGACACCGACACCAGCCGCATCGATGGCGCCGGAAACGCCACCGCCGGCGGCGGAGGCCCGTGCCTCATCGGCGTACTCAAGAAGTTCGATGCTGCCGGCTTCGCTGGCGAACTTTGCTGGCTCGTCGGCGGCTTCAACAAGCTCGCCCGCTCCAAGCGTGCTCACGAGTTCATCGACACTGACTCGCTCAACAGGTCGGCACACGACAAACCAGCCGGCTTGGTCGGCGCCGCCTCACCTGCGCAGTCGCAAAACGGCAACGACGCACGCATCCGCATGCCACCCACGCTCAAGCTCAACGGCATCACAGCCTCGCCCTCCGCCGCCAGCCCCGTCGACGCCGACGAGCGTCAGTCGCTCGTCCAGCCCCGCGGCCTGCCCCTCGAAGCGTTCCAGACCCAGAGCACCGTCGCTGGCTGGCCTGGCCTCTCCGCATCGCCCGCCAACGAGGCTGCCAAGCAACCCTCCGCAGATTCGTCACACTTCAATCTGGCCGCTCGCCAGCCCGATCAGAGCCAAGACAGCGGCGCATCTTCGGAGCAGGCCAGTGGTTCCAACAGGCAGACCGCCGCATGTGCCAACCCCTTCTTTGACAACATCCGTCAGAACAGGGAGCTCCAGCACGGCATCACCGAGAAGATCCCCATGGATCTGCCGAGCATGAGCGAAGCACAGCTGCGCGAGATACCGCCGTTCTTGCAGAAGCTCGTCCATATGCAACCCGCAGACCGCGCCCTCGCGCTTGCTCAGGCCTTCTTCGACATCGAAAAGGCCGAGCAAAACCGTCTCATCGCGACCATGCAGCAGCACTCGGCCGAGTCCGACTGCGACCCAAGGGCCAAGGACTTTGCCAGTGCACAAGCAGCAGCCATGCAGAGGCCCGCGTCAACCACGCTGGGTGTGCGTCACCTCGATGCAAGGTCGCACGTCTTCCCCTTCAGCATCGCTGCCGCGCTCGAGAGGGGGGCGGACAACAGGTACAACAACATCTGGACCTACGAGCACAGCCGAGTGCGGCTATGCAGGCCGCAGTCCGCGCACGACCCCGGGTCCGACTACCTCAATGGATCGTATGTGCAGCCGCCTCAGCAGCTCGGTAGCCAGCGCAGGTACATCGCCACACAAGCGCCGCTGCCGAGCACCTTTGACGCATTCTGGACGGCCGTCTGGGAGCAGAACAGCCGCGTGATTGTCATGCTTACGCGCGAGCACGAGAGTGGCCGCCTGCAGAGCCATCCGTACTGGCTCAAGACCGAGTACGGAGAGTTCATCCGGCTGACCAAGCTCGAGGAGGTCGTGTTGGATCAGGCGGGACACAAGATGCGCCCAGACGAGTGCGAGGGTGCCCTTGGCAGTGGCACAGATGCGGGTGGGCCGCTGTTTCCCACCATGTCGCAGCCGCAGCAGAGCGCCGAGGGAAAGCGCGAGCCGACGACGGTGCGCCGGACGTTTTTGCTCAAGAACCTCGCCGAGCCGCATGCAGAGCCCCGCAGGGTGGTGCAGTTGCAGTACATCGCCTGGCCCGATTACCACATCCCCGAAACGCCCGAATCGCTGCTCGATCTCATGGACATGGCGGCGTCGGCGCAGAGTGCGGCGGATAAAGAGGTGCGGAACGCCGTCTCGCGCGGAAGGACGGGCGCAGCAGGGCCTATGGTCGTGCACTGCTCCGCGGGAGTAGGTCGCACGGGAGCGTACATTGTCATTGACGCCACGCTCGATGTGCTTCGCCGAGTCCGGCGCAGACAGAAGCTTGTCGCTCTCGGCAGCAGCGACGCCTCGGTGGAGCCTCCGACGTGGGAGAACGATCTTGTGGGCACCAATGCAGCCGCGGCCGCGGCCGAGACGCCCGAGGTCGACATGGCGCCGGCGTCGTCGCCGCCGCTCGGCGATCGGTTCCCGCGCACGCCGCGCAGGAGTCTGAAGCGCGAGCTGTCGCCGACGGGCATGGACATCGACATGGGCAGCACGCACGGCGCGGGCGGCTCGGCACGCGACCTCAGCTCGCCGCCGCCCATGTTGCGCTCGCGCTCGAGCGAGAGCGGATCCGGCATCGACGGCGGCAGCAACCTCAGCAGCAGCCTCGGCAGCACGGGCAGCTGCAGCCAGCGCGACGCAGGCGCACCAGCCGCACCGAGCGGATTCAGCAACCCGTTCAGCTCGCCCACCTTCAAGTTCAACGCGGCCGCCGTGGCCAAGTTGCGCAACGGCGAGGCTGGCGCCAGTGCGGGAGCAGGCGGAGTCGTGTCGCCCCGACAGGAGGTGCATTCGCCGACGCGGGGTGGGGCTTTGCAGTTGCCCGCGCATCTGGCACCGGATGCGTGGCGACAGGCGTCGTCGTCGCCGTTCTCGGAGGTGTCGACGCCGTCGTTCCACGGTGGCGGCTCGGCTCGGTCGTCGTTCTCGTCGGCGGCCGGCGTGCATTCGCGGCTGTCGAGCGCCAACGGGCTTTCGCCCAGTGCGGGCGCGCCTGCAGAGGCGTCGAGGTCGATCGAAGAGGCGCTGCTTTCGGCCATGAACCCGTTCGAGCTCGCGCTCAGCCCGGGTGGCGCGCGGGACGACGAGGGTGCAGAGATGGCGACGGCGGTGGGGGATGCTTCGACGTCGACGGTGACGGGGAGCAATGAGCCGACGCCGTTTGATGTGGCCTCGAGCCAAGCGAGTGGATTCGGCTGGGGTCAGCGGGGCGGCGAGAGCATGTCGGCGTCCGACTCGGCCGGATCCGGGTCGTTTGATGTCCTGACGGGCACGCCGAGCACCAGCGCCTCGATGGCATCGGTCAAGGATGGAGAGCAGATGCTCGTAGCAAAGGACCACGCGAGCCTGTCGAATGCTCGAGCCGGCGCTGCCGATGCGCTCTACCTTGCAGGCCAGGATCTGGTCAGGACGATCGTCGAGACGGTCAGGGAACAGCGCATGAGTCTGATCCAGACCGGCCGTCAGTACGTGTTTGTATACTCGGCCGTCCTGGCTGGAGTCCTCAGAGATCTCGAGAGAGAAGGCGTCCGTTGAAAGCCCACTGCACATGTGCGCATGATAGAGTTCTCGGAAATGCATCTTTTTTTTTACTGTTACAACCTAGAAGTACAAAGCGAAGCCAAAGCCAAGGCGGGGAGACGGGGGGTTTGGGTTATTTGATATAGCGATTCATGAACTTCTTGTGAAAGTCGGAGCGGGTGAGGTCGTTGACGAAGCCCTTGTCCGTCGAGGCCGAAGGGCGAGGCGCAGCTTGGTTTTTAAAGATGACATCGTCGTCCCATCGTCGCTGCACGCCGAAATCTCCGCTTGAACCTCGTGCCGCACCTCGTAGCGCACCTGCTGGTGCACCTCCGGATGGTGCTGCGGATGGGGATTCGGTGGAGGAGAAGGCGGCTTGGAGGTTGAGCAGCGGGTTTCCGGCCGCGACCTGTTCTTCGTGGGAGAGGGTGTCTGCGGCGCTGTCCGCAGCGGCGCGTCGCGCAGCTTGGGCCGCGCGCTCCGCCTTGATCTTTGCCAACTCGCGCAGCAAGGCCGCCTCCTCATCCTCATCCTCGTCGTCATCGCTGTCGGCATCACTTGCGCTGTCGCTGGAGCTCGAAGAGCTCGACTCGGCATCACTCGCTTCATTCGCTCCGACCCCACCGTCTGCCTTGCCTGCCTCTGCCTCGCTGGGCTCGGTATCCTTGGCTTGGTCGACCCTCTCCTCCTCCTCGTCGTCGTCGTCGTCGTCATCGTCCGAGTCGGCGTCGAGTTCAAGTGCGAGTGCGAGGGCGGATTGTCTCCGGCTGGGTTCGCTCTGCGTATCCAGAGCGGTGGGGGCGGGGAGGGGGTCGAGGCCGTGTTTGGCGCGCTTGCGATTCGAGGCTGACCATTCGGCGAGTTCGAGGTCGCGTTTCAGGTCACGGCGTTGCGACGGCTCGGTGGCGGGTTGGCGGAACTTGAGCGACGAATGCGAGGGGAGTTCGCGCGTGGTGATCTGCTGCGAGGCGTGCGCGGATGGCGCACGCCCCTTGGCAGCTGCAAATGTAGGTCGATGCGCAGAAGACATGATGATGGCCACAAAGCAACAAAGATCCCAACATGTGGAGAATAAAAAAAGGTCCAAACCCGCCTGATCTTGTTTCGGCCGGTTGGAAGCAATAACTTACGCACAACGCACAGACCCAAAGACTCCACGTCAACCAGCCCCAACCCCAGGGTGCAACACCTCGAACCCAACCAAAGACAAAGACAGAGGCCATCTTGACTCTTACCACTACCAACACGCAAGAGACAACATGAGGTTCACGATTCCCTTGACCGTAGCAGCCGTCGCACTCGCTTCCGGAGTGTCGGCAAATGCAGACGATAAGCTCCAGGTCGGCGTCAAGTTCCGCCCCGAAAAGTGCGACGACAAGTCCCAACCCGGCGACCTCCTCGCCATGTAAGCACCCCATCTCCCCCACACCACCAACACCTCATCGCTCCCTAGCATCCGCTCACCGCGTTCTCGTTCTCCTTCTCGACTTGGGCTTGGGCAGGCACTACACCGGAACACTCGTAAGCTCCCCTCCGCCCTTTCTTCTTTCAATGGTATAGTAGTAGGGTTGCTGACGATGCTTTTCGACGCACACACACACACACGTGCACACACACGTGCGCATGGGGTGATTTAGGCCGACGGCACCAAGTTCGACTCGTCGCTCGACAGGGGTCAGCCATTTGAGTTCACTCGTAAGTCGCCCGCAGGCGCACCGCTGAAGGTTTTGATTCAGAACCGGGACTGACGTGGAAGGGAGTTCTTGGTGGGCGGTCAAAAGTGGGAACGGGCCAGGTGATCAAGGGGTGGGACAAGGGTCTGCGCGATATGTGCGAGGGCGAGAAGCGCAAGCTCAAGATCCCGCCCGCCGACGGCTACGGCGCACGCGGCGCAGGGGGCGCCATCCCGCCCAACGCCCACCTCGTCTTTGAAGGTACGTCCCCTCCCCCTTGCGCTGTGCTTCTGAATGGTTTACTGACCCTCCATGTCGGCTGGGAACAGTCGAATTGCTCGAGATCAAGGGCCCTCGTGCTGCGGCTCGCAAGGCTCAAGCCGCACACTCGGACCTCTAGACCCATCCGCACACGCACACGCATGCTGCAATGTCCTTGGAATGCCGATCGAATTGCGCGACAAGTACAGAAACGAGAAGAGAACATCCAGCCAGCACCGATCCAAGAGACGAGGTCAGAAATCTGGGAAGAGGTGACCGAGGTTGTCGGGTAGATCTGTCCGGCTGTATTCCGAGACGTCGTTTTCCGGGTACCTCTCAAACCTAAACGACCCAACACAAAGATTCTGGTCAGCGTCGCGATGCAAACGCTCTCGAATCTTGCTGGACAAGGAAGGGGGACTTACTGGCTCGAGTCGCCGTCTGCGGTGACTGTGGGGAGGTAGGGTGCGGGGATCTCGCGACGGTAGAGGCGATCCCAGTCGACCTCTGCGAACCACATGTGGCCAAAGATGTCCTTGCTGCCGCGGTGGAGGTTGCCGAAGCGCTTGCTGAGGTCTGCGGTGAGGAGGTTCTTGAGGAGGTCCTTGACGCCGGTTTCAAAGTAGGGCGGGAAGCGGACCTTGCAGGCGATGATCTTTTCGTACAGCTTGATGGGATTGCCGTCTTCGGTGAAGAAGGGCGGATGACCCGCGAGCATCTCGTAGAGGAGGACGCCGAGCGCCCACCAGTCGACGCTCTTGTTGTAGCCCTTGGACGAGACGATCTCGGGGGCGAGGTAGTCTGGCGTGCCGCAGAGCGTCCAGGTGACGTCGGGGACGTACTTTGCAAAGCCAAAGTCGGTGATCTTGAGATGGCCGTCGGCCGAGAGGAGGATGTTTTCGGGCTTGAGGTCGCGGTAGATGATGTTGTTCTGGTGGAGGTAGTCGATGGCGAGCGCGACCTCTGCGGCGTAGAACTTGGCGACGGGATGTGGAAAGCGCTGACTCTTTCGGAGGAGCGTGAAGAGCTCGCCGCCGGGCACGTAGTCCATGACCATGTAGAGGAAGGTCGAGTCCTTGAAGGTGCCCCAGAGGTTGACGAGGAAGGGATGTCGGACGATGGAGAGGATGGCGCGCTCCGAGTTGGTATGCTCGACCTGCTTCATCTTGACCACCTGCTCCTTGCGCAGCACCTTGATGGCGTAGAAGCGGTGGTTGTGGCGCGAGCGCACCAGATGCACGCGGCCAAAGCTGCCCGTGCCGAGCGTGCGCTCGACGGCAAAGTCCGAGAGCGCATACCGCCCACTCAGCTTCCTCTGCTGCGCGGCGATGGCGAGGGGTAGCGAGGCGCTGCTGTAGGTGCCGGTCGAGTTGGCGCTCGCCACGTGCGCAGCTGGCGCAGCTGGCGCGGCTGGCGCGGCTGGCGCGCCGCCCGCCGGCTTGGTCTCGGCCTGCCTCGAGGACGAGGGCGTGGATGAGGAAGCTGCTGCTGCTGCTGCGGCGGCTGCTGCGGCGACGGCAGCTTCGTGTGTGGCCGAGTACTCTGCAGAGCCCGCGGGGGTGGGAGGGGGCAGCGCAGACATGTCTACCGAGACGATGGAGGAGGTGCTGGTGCGGGCGTGGGGTGGGAGCGAGGGCGAGGGTGGCTGCGATGGATGTGCAGCGTGGTGCGGCGCGTTGGCGAGGTGCGAGGGGGCGAGGACAGGCGAGGAAGCGTGCTTGCGATGGCGAGCGGGAGCAAGGTCGCCAGAGGGCTTGCGCTTGAGCGAAGACACGATGGCGGGGGGCGGAGGACGGGGCGTCCCGAGTTGCAGAGACGCAGCGCCACGACGACGAGCAAGCCGAGGAAACCGAGGTGCAATGTGCAAGAGTGCGTGCGGTGGTGGATGGTGCAAAGCTAGAGGCTGTTGGTGTTGCGAGATGAGGATGAGCGGCAAGGGTGGACCATGCGAGACGACGCGGTTTTGGATTGATTGATTGGGCGCGAGGCTCGAGTCGGAGAGAAGCTCGACGCAGCGCACAAGGCAGCGCCCAACGCAGCGCCCAAGGCAGCGCACTGTCCACTGACCAAGTTGCTGGACTGGACTGGACTGGACTGGACTGGACTGTATGCTGCAGTCAGTCGGCCGCTTGGAAGGGCGAATGCGCTGCCAAACTGCGCCGCGCCGAGCCGAGCCGATTTCCATTCCATTCACCGGCGCTGTTGGCAACTTTCAGTTGGGCACTGCGCCGCACGCCGCATCCAGCCGTGGCTCCGCCAGCCGTGGCTCCGCCAGCCGTGGCTACGACAGCCCTGGCTCCGAAAGCGGAAGTCAGCCACAACCGACGAACGCACGCGCCACCAGCTTTTTGCTCGAATGTGTTCGATCGTCACTTGCCACATCTTTGTGTCGCTATCCCACGATCCACGATCCGCGCTCGTGTCGGCTCCGCATGCTGGGATACTGTGCGTGCACTGACCGACCTCCGCCTCCGCCTCCGCCTCCACACGACCATCCACCATCTTGCTCGGCACCTTTCAAGGCACATACTCTACCTCGGCCTCGCTTTCTGGCATCGCTGCTCCCATCCGTGTGCCGCCATGTCGCTGCCAAGACGCTCGTACGATCCGAGGCGCGTCTGCCTCGTCCCGCTCCCCTCGCTCCCCGCCTTCCTCCACACGAGCAAGCGCCAGGCAGGCATCTATCTCTCCGGCGCGCTCTTCGCCCTCGGCTGGTGGTTCTTCCTCGATGCTACCATCATCTCGTCCATGCGTCTCCGCGCACCCGCAGACCCCACCGTCCCCCACGAGCCCCCGGCCACCTACATCACCTTTGCAGACTGGGTGCCCGGCCTCTGCGGCACGCTCGGCATGATCGTCGTCAACCTCATCGACAAGCAGCATCTCACCGACGTCGGCGCCGCCTTCTCCTTTGGCGGCGGAGGCGGAGG
Source organism: Moesziomyces globuligerus (assembly GCA_030849465.1). Lineage (NCBI taxonomy): Eukaryota > Fungi > Basidiomycota > Ustilaginomycetes > Ustilaginales > Ustilaginaceae > Moesziomyces > Moesziomyces globuligerus. Next base: position 487,436 of record JARVLF010000002.1, read on the forward strand.
CGGCGGCTTCGCTACCGACAGCGTCCAGTGGAGAGCCAGACTCTTCCTCTTTGTCGGCTTCGCGCTCATGGCAGGCGGCCTCGCCGGCAGCATCACCGTGCTCACCGTCAAGTACCTCGTCCCTTACCTTCCCCAGGGCTACGAGTACTACGGCGTCGCAAATGTCGTCCAGAACGCCTGCATCATGTTCTCCACCGTCATCCTCTGGCTCAGCCAAAACACAGAGAGCGAGTACGAGTACAACCTCACCCTCTAGCCCGACTCGAATCAGCTCGAGGCCACAGCGGCGCTTCCTCAGCGCTCTCACTTGCAAGCAGCACATCACACAGCTCATGCAAGCTACGCCCATTTCATGCCCACTCGCTCCCACACTAGATTGATTCCGCCATGTATATAGTTCACCTGCTCACTTGTTGCCGCGCTTCTCCTTGACACGGCCCGCAAACCCAGCTCCAGCACTCTGAATACCAGTCCACTTTTGCGTCCGTAGCCATATCTCAGCACTGTACGCTCAATCAGTGAGACGATCAGCTCCCGACATTGCAGGATGCGCAACAAGAGGTGAAGAGAATCAACGACTCGTCGAGCATCGTTGGCAGCGAGCGATACGCCATGCTGCCAATTTAACAAATTCGAGCCGGGGTCATCTCCGGCTACCCACCTCGCCTGGCCGCTTAGTTGCCGGGGATCGAGACTGCCCCGCATCGAGCCGCCTTTGCGATTAGCACTTGTCTCCACACGACCGCTCATCCTTACCTTGTCTATCGCCTCTCACCTCTCGGACGTCTGCTGGAAGTATGGTCGAATCTGGACCTCTACACGTCCTCGTCGTCGGCGCGGGCGCGGTCGGCTGCTTCTACGCCTCGAAGCTCGGCGGCCAACACGCGGGGCGCGAGGTGCACGTCTCTCTGGTCTGCCGATCCAACTACAAGGCCATCGCGGCCAACGGCGTGCAGCTCGAGACGCACACCTTTGGCAACTACCACTTCCAGCCCTACCGCGTCTTTTCGTCCATCCAGCATGCTGCCGAGTACTCCGAGCGCACCGGCACGTTCAGGTGGCACTACGTCGTGGTCACCACAAAGGCGTTGCCGGACGTGACCAACGATGCGCTCGACATTGCTCCCCTCGTCACGCGCGGCGTCGATGGTAGCTGCATCGTGCTCATTCAGAATGGCGTGGGTATCGAAGAGGTGCATCGCAACGAGTTCAGCCAGAATCCGATCGTGAGCGCCGTGACCGTGATCAGCGCCGAACAGATCCGACACGGCGTCATCAAACAGAATCGCTGGACCCGAATCACCATGGGTACCTACACCAACGGTCAAGCCAAACCCAACTCTCTCCTCTCCGACCAGAACCTGCTGGATCGACTCTCGACAACGACGGATGCACACATCCACCAGCTCGTACAGTGGTTCGGCAACAACGGCATTCGAGACGCCGAATTCGCCTCGGAGCTTTCGCTCCAGCAGACGAGGTGGCACAAGCTCTGCATCAATGCTTCCATGAACCCCTCGTCGGTGCTATCGGGTGGAACACCCAATGCACGCATGGCGCTCGATCCGGAGCTGCGTACGCATCTGCACGCTTGCATGGACGAGATCTTCACCACCGCTCCCAAACTCCTCGGCATCCCCTTTGACGCCAACAAGCACGCGAGTCCAGACCGCATCCTCAAAAGCACCGAGCGCAACACCGGTGGCAAACCCAGTATGCTCCTCGACTGGCAAGCAAACCGCCCCATGGAACTCGAAGTCATCCTCGGCAATCCCATCCGCATCGCCCGCCGAAACGGCCTCGACATGCCCCGCCTCCAGTCCCTCTACGCCCTCCTCAAGATGGCACAGACCCGCAAAGCCGAAGACGCCCAGCCCACAGCCAAGCTGTGATGCTCGCATCAAACGTGATTGTTGACCACGGTTTAAAGCTCCTTTTCCTTTTTGACGGGAGTGCGTGCGGGATCATAAGGATGTCCAGCTAGAACGGAGGGAGGACAAGATGGCGGTGAGAGCCGGATTCGGTCTGCCGAGCCGGTCTTCGAGGCGACGGATCTCCCTGTGCGCCTGGGCGTCGAGCCGCTCGAGCACGTCGGTGGTGTAGTCGAACGAGCGCGTGACGTTGCGCATGTACGAGACGGCATACTGCTTGGTCGCCAGATCCGTCGGGCGCTGCTTGAGCACGTTGAGGATCTGTCGATTGCTTGACGCCACCTTGTCCGTCTCGGCCTGTGCAGCGCCGAACGAGGGTGCGCCTCGGTCGGTGACGCTGGAGCGAATCGAGTGGATGATGGGGAAGCTGAACTTGCCCTCGGTGAGGTCCTCTGCGAAGCCCTTGTTTTCGGCGTACTTGCTGCTCTGCAGGTTCATAAAGTCGTCCAGGATCTGGAAGAGCAATCCGATCAGGTTGACGATCGGAATCAGATCCGGAAAGCCTGCGCTACGTGCTGGTGGTGACTGGGAGAGCATGAGCTTGACGGCGATGCGGAAGAGACCACCAGTCTTGTTGTTGACCATCTCGACGTACTCCTCCTCGGTGGGACAGATCAAGCTATCGCGCCACAGCAGATCCATCCCTTGACCGCGATGCAGATTGATCAGCTCGTCCACGACGAGCCTCTCCACCGTCGCTGTGGGAACACCCGCTGCCGTGCCGGGCGAAAGCGGCAGCGAGCCCGAGGAGGCGGCACTCGGGGCCTCGTTCATGCGGAAGATCTCGCTGAACACGAGAAAGTAGACGTAGTTGGCGGTGTTGATGGTCTGAGGCACGCCGTAGATCTTGTGCGCGACTGGAATGCCGCGACGCAGGTCCGAGTTGTCCTCGACATCGTCCATGAGCAGCGAAGCGGTGTGCAGCATGCGCACCACGCGGCAGATCGCATCCAGCTTGCCCGCGGGCACCTGGAGCCACACGTTGAAGGCCTCGATGAGCTTGGTGCGCACCTCCTTGCCCGGATTCGCATCGAGGTAGGTGTATGGCTCGAGGATGGCGTCCTCCTTGTCCGTCGGCCACGCGGGTTGGGAGGAGAGGTGGCTGAGCATCGTGTCGTACCACGTTGCCTCGCCGCCCGAGGTGGACGAAGGCGTCTGCGAGAGGTTCGCCATCGACGGTCCGGGACGGTCCGCCATGATTGCGATGGAGTGGGAGTGAGGCCACGACGATGGGGCGGAGGCGAAGGAAGGCGCCGCAGGTCGAGAGGGATGTCGTAGCACGGCAAGCCGGGTTGGCGCATCCGCTTTCGACTTGAGCAAGCAACGAGGCATGCAAAGTGGAGGCGAGCATGCCGAGCTTGCCGATCGGAAGCCACAGCCTCGTGACTTCAGGGTCCACCGGACGTGGCCGTGCTGACGGCCCGATTCCAACTCCCGATGCTCAGCATTTGCCCAGATCGCAAGTTGGCGACTCCCGAGAAAAGTGCAAAACCAAAGGCCAAGAAGAACGAGCTCTCATTCACGTTGCACCTCTGATCCGTTCACATCACCGCTCTCCACCACCCCTGCTCCTCTCTGCGCTTTCCCGACACGACTCTCGGTCCGTGATCGCTCTCTACACATCCCTGTATCAGTCTCGCATCGATACGCACGCCTTCCGTTCACGAACCACCACACCGGTCCAAGTGACCAGCAAGCCAGCACAGCCAAGATGGACCCGACCAACCTGTTCGACACGCAGTTTGTGGTCAACCAGATCGACCCAGATGGCAAGAAGTTTGACCGAGGTACGCTACCCACTAGGCTCGTGTTGCTCATGAGCGAAAAGCAATTCGTATACTGACAGAGGTCTGCTGGTCTTGACGCACGTGTTTGACTGGTGCAGTGTCGCGAATCATTGCATCGTCGCCATCGTTGGAGATGACGCTGTCGATCGACATTGCGACGGACGTTTGGCCTGTGTCGGAGGGGCAGCAGCTGACGTTCCAGCTCGCATCGACGCTCAAGAAGGAGGCGGCGGCAACCAAGACCGACGGCGACGAGCAGGCGGACGCGGCAGCGCAGGCGGCGGAGCGCGATGCGTGGAGGCTCGACCAGCCAGGCAACGGCGGCATCGCAGATGACTTCGACTACGTCATGTACGGCAAGATCTACCGATACGACGAAAAGGTCGCAGACGAAGTCACGGTCTACGGCTCGTTCGGTGGTCTGATGATGGCGCTCACCGGCAACTTCCGCCACATGAGCAACATCACCATCGGCTCCAACGTCTACCTCCTCATGCGCTAAGCGCTCGAGTGGAGCTTCAGAGCTCAAGCTCGTGCCCTCATCCTAGCCAGACATCAGCCGCAAAGGTGCCCGAGCCAGCAGCACCCAGCGGAGTCGACAGAGTATGCTTGATGCGGCTCGTGCCGGCGTCCTGCTTTGCAGCTTCCGCACGGTGTCCTCTGCTCGGCAGATTGACAACACTCTCTCGACTCTTTGCCTCTCCATTACATCTTGATTCTCGGTCCGACCGGACCCCCTTGTACTTCTAGTTTCCTTCTTCCGCACCACTGCAACACAAGCAGTCACATCGTACACTAGCCTGACTTTGTGGATGCAGATTGGGTAGCTGCACAACCCCTGTTGCCCATCGTGCACACTCTCGTGGCGAGCATAGCTTTCTACTGTGTGCGAGTATGTGTGAAGGAAGGCAGATAGCCATATTTGTTAGGGCGGTGAGAGTGGACATTGTGAAACTAAAAATAGTAGGCGGTCGCGCCAAGAAGAGCAACAAAAGTGACACCGAAAGAAAGCGCCGACGTGGATCACATGGCGGTCGAGGCAGCTGAGCGGCTCAAAGGCGTGTGGGCGCGGGGTGCGGTGCTTGTGCTTAGGCTTGGGCTTGGGATTGTGCTTGGACTGCAGGCCGCCGTGTGCCATCTTCCCGGAACGTGTCGAGGAGGTCCAGTCAAGGCACGGACACCGCTGCTTCCTCTTCCTCCACCAGGCCTGTCGCCCATACCACTCATCATCTCAAACATGCTCGCGCTCACCTGATCCATCTTTTCGTCTGCTCGCCAAGTGTCTGCCGCGCTCCTCACTTTGCCGCCATCATGGTTGGCGCCAACCCATACCAAACGCTCCCCACCGCCGAGTACGATCTGCGCTCAGCGCCAATACCACCCTCGGCATCCCAACTCCCACCGCCTGACCAGTTCGCTTTCAGCACCACCCTCCGCAAGGCCAATCCGGACGATCCGTACGCCCCTTCGGGCGCCGCTGGCGCCGCAAACCACAGCGCCTATCCGCCATACGCTTCGCCACCGCGCCCAACTTCCCACAAACCCAACGCCTCGGACGCCTCCCAACGCTACGCTTCATCCATAGACTTTCAGCATGCTTCGCCTTCCTCTCGCTCTGCACCCGTCTCGGCGTCCGCCCACTTCACTCACCTCTCCGTCGCCCAGTGTCTCGAGACGCTTCACTGCCCTTCGCTCCAGTCGGGACTCACGCCGCTTCTCGTGCACGAGGCCAGGAGAGAGGCGGGCGGCTACAATGAGTTTGCCGTGCGCGCCGCCGACGAGCCCTGGCGCAAGTTCCTCGCTCAGTTCCAGGAGCCCCTCATCCTCCTCCTCCTCGGCAGTGCCGCCGTCAGCCTGCTCATCGGCCAGATCGACGACGCTGTCAGCATCACCATCGCCATCACCATCGTCATCAGCGTCGCCTTCTACCAGGAGCAGAAGTCCGAAAAGTCACTCGAGGCGCTCAACAAGCTCGTGCCCCACTACTGCCACCTCATCCGCGACGGCGTCACCTCGAGCGTGCTCGCCAACGAACTCGTCCCCGGCGACATTGTCACCTTCAGCACGGGCGACCGCATCCCTGCCGATATACGCATCTGCGAGTGCGTCTCGCTCGAGATCGACGAGAGCACCCTAACGGGCGAGATCAAGCCCCGAAGAAAGCATGCCGACGTCGTACCGCACGCGTCTCACTCCACCACGACCGAGGCTGCGCCCAACGGTCACGGCGGCCACAACGGCACAGCTAACGGCTCGGCACAGGAGCAGCACGCAGCCGCGTCGAGCCTCACCTCGATCAACGAGCGCGAGAACATCGGCTTCATGGGCACGCTCGTCAAGTCCGGGCATGGTCGTGGCGTGGTCGTCGGCACGGGCGCCAGCACCGAGTTCGGCATGATTTTCAGCTTGGTCGACGAGGTGGTCGAAAAGCGCACGCCGCTCCAGCTCAGCATGGACGAGCTCGCCAAGAAGCTAAGCATCATCAGCTTCGGCGTCATCGCCGTCATCTGCCTCATGGGCGTGTGGCAGCGACGCCCCTGGCTCGAGATGTTTACCATCGGCGTCTCTCTCGCCGTCGCCGCCATCCCCGAGGGCCTGCCCATCGTCGTCACAGTCACCCTCGCCCTCGGCGTGCTGCGCATGTCGCATCGCAAGGCCATCGTCAAGAAGCTCCCTTCCGTCGAGACGCTCGGCTCCGTCTCGGTCATCTGCTCGGACAAGACCGGCACGCTCACCACCAACGAGATGGCCGTCGTCAGCTGCTTTACCGCCGAAGACGGCATCATCGACGTCGCGCACCATCTCTCGCACCGTCACTCGCAGGCGCTCTCGCGCATCCTACTGACCGGAAACCTCTGCAACAACTCGCACCGAAACGAACTCGGCACCAACGTCGGACAGGCCACCGATGTCGCCCTCGTCAACATCCTCCGCACGTTTGGTCTGGAGGACCAGAGACCCTACTTTCGCAGGAGCTCCGAAGTCGCGTTCGACTCGGACGCCAAGTTCATGGCCGTCACGGGCGTGCTTTCGACGGCGGGCGTAGGCGCGGCCGAGACCGTGTATGTCAAAGGTGCATTCGAGGTGGTTATGGACAAATGCACCACCGTGCTCGGCGCGGATGGCTCACCCGTGCGGCTCGACGAGACATTGCGCACAAAGATCCAGCAGGCGGCCGACAAGCTCTCGAGCCAGGGACTGCGCGTCGTCGGCTTCGCGTCGGGCTCGAACGGCAGCCTCGACGCGCGCACCTTGACCTTCTCCGGCCTGCAGGCCATGCAGGATCCGCCGCGACCGGGCGTCAAGGATGCCATCGCGCTGCTGGCCAGGGGCGGTGTGCAGGTGGTCATGATCACGGGCGATGCCGAGGCGACCGCCGTCGCCATGGCGCGTCAGCTTGGTATCCTCTCGCCCACAAGCAGCACCACTGGCGCTACACCGGGCGTCTTGACCGGCCGTCAGATCGACGCGCTGACCGAACGGCAGCTTCAGGAGCGCATCGGAGCCGTCTCGGTCTTTGCGCGCACGACGCCGCGGCACAAGATGGCCATCATCGCTGCACTGCAGGCGGGCGGAGCGGTGGTCGCCATGACGGGCGACGGTGTCAACGACGCGCCTGCGCTCAAGATGGCCGACATCGGCATCAGCATGGGTAAAGGCGGCACGGACGTGGCCAAGGAAGCGGCGGACGTGATTCTGGTCGACGACAACTTTGCCACCATCCTCGCAGCGGTCGAGGAGGGCAAAGGGATCTTCTACAACATCCAGAACTTCCTGTCGTTCCAGCTCTCGACGGCTGTGGCGGCGCTGACGCTCATCACGCTCAGCACGGCGTTCCGGCTCAAGCTGCCGCTGAACGCGATGCAGATTCTGTTTATCAACATCCTCATGGACGGTCCACCGAGTCAGTCGCTCGGGGTGGATCCGGTGGATAGAAAGAGCGTCATGGCACGGCCGCCGAGGGCGAAGAACGCGCCCGTGCTCAGCAGGAGGCTGCTCTACCGCATCGCGTTCAGTGCGACCATGGTCACGTTGGGGACGCTGTACGTGTACGTGCACGAGCTCGTGCCTGCTGACATCCAGGCTCCGGCAGGGGCGGGAAAGGTCGCAGACCAGAGAGACTCGACCATGACGTTCACCTGCTTCGTCCTGCTCGATCTCGTGTCGGCCGTGCAGAATCGAGGCCTGCACACCCCCCTCACGGCCAACAGGATGCTCGGTGTCACGGTGAGCATCTCGCTGCTCGCCCAGCTCGCCATGGTGTATCTGCCGCCACTCCAGGGCGTGTTCCAGACCACCTCTCTCGCCTTTGCGGATCTCGTGTTCCTCGCGGCCATCGCCGCGGTGAGCTTCGGATTGCACGAGCTCAGGAGGACGTACGAACGTCGGATCTCGCACGAGGAGACCAAGGACCTCGCGGCCGGTCCTGTCGATTGGGCCTGATGCGGCCAGTCGAGTTTGGATGACCATCTTATCTTTAATCTTAGCACAACATCTAGAGACCTCGGGTGTGAAGCAGCTGGTGAAGACCTTGAGCTGGCGAGGATGACTGGCTGTTATGATCAGAGAATGGTTGGTTTGAGCAGGCCATCGGCGGCGTAATAAGGAAAACCGGAAAATGGAGCTAGAAAGTGGGGCTGGAAAATTGCGCGGAATTCGGGAGCCGGAAGGAATCCGCACGGACGCTCGTCCGACGGACTTTGCATCCCACCATCATCCTCACTCTGACACACTTGCTTGCACTCGCCGACGTCGACCGCGCACGCACTCGGACGACCTAGCGATCCAGCACGCGGCCTGTCTCACCACCGATCATCCGTTCGAAACGTCTCTTGCACGGAGATGGTGCAAGGCTAGACTCTGCCTGGCCCTTGGTTCATCCTTCACCGCACCACCGCGATGGCGTCTCCAGAAGCTGGGCCGTCCCGCGCTGCCCAGCGCGATGAGGTCGCACTCAGTATCGAGCCGGTGCACATCTACACGGACCCCGACGCGCCGTCTGCTACGGCCTCGGGCATCGCGGCCGCCTTTGAGCGGGAGCGCAAGCTGCAGGACATTGCGGCGGACGGCACCAACATCTTTGCTACGCGTCCGGCGGCGTCGATCCAGCTGAGCCAGGACGTGCATCGGCTGTGGGCGGAGCGCGGCGACTTTTCGCGCTTCCGCACCGCCGACCTCCTGGGCAAGCGCGCCCACCCGGACAGCGCCTCTGCGCAAGACTCGGATTCCGAGGACGACGACGAAAGCGTAGCCGCGGGAGAGAAGGAAGATGCGGACCAAGGGATCATGCGCCGCCAGGGGGAGGTGGTGGGCGGTACGATCGGCGAGGGCGAGTTTGTGCAGCTGCGCAGCAAGGTCTTGGCGAACCTGGACGTAGCGCACTTCAACTCGATCCACGCGCACCAGCTGCTGGGGATGCTGCTCAAGCAGCATCGCTCCGTCCCGGCCACCGGCGCGACGACGGCGGCGGGGCGTATGGGATCGCCAGCCCCGAGCGTGGGCGGGCAGTCGGCCCGATCGGGCTCGACGAATCCGGTGGTAAGGGCGCCGATGGGGATCTTTGCGCATCTCGCGACGCCGGCGGCGCGCGAGGAGGAGTTCGTGCTCGATCCGCTAGCGATCGCGCTCTCGCGCACTGCGCTCAACGCGTCGGCTGCAGCGCGGCGCGAGATCCGGGACGACATGGACGAAGACGACGAGGAGGACGAGGAGCTGGATGCGGACCCGCGCAGTGCCGGCTATGGGCTGCGACAGGCGAAGCGGGAGATGGAGGCGTCGGCGACGTTCAAGCAGGCGCGGCTGCGCGATCTCAAGGTGGTGCTCGAGACCAAGCGGACGGCGATGCGGAACGCGGTGGAGCTGCTGAGCGGCGCAGCCGAGGAGCTCCGCGCGTCGCAGGCGCCGAACCGCGAGCGATGGCGTGCGCTCATCGGCCTGCATGCGCGCGGATGGCGTCTCACCCCCGGTAGACCGCTGTTGGATGTGGAGCGATTCGGCGTCACCGACACCGATGACCACGACGACGACCCCACCACCAAGGACGACGATGCGGGCGAGACTGGGGAGGAGAAACGAAAGGACAAGGATGGCAAGAAGAAGCCAGCGGGGCTGCAGGGCTTTGGTACGCCGATCATCACGAGCGAGGGCAAAGTCAAGGACGAAGGCGCGCGCGATGCGTGGATCGGCTTCGGCATTCCAGAGGCGCCGGTCGAGCTGCGACGACGGAGCCTAGCGTACTGGGCCGACAGCGCGGCCGGTGCGGCGGCGACAGCTGGCGTCGAGGCGATCCGGCAGAAGCTGGCTTTCCCGGACCGAATGCATCGTCGGCTGCGGGTGCGCTTCGTACTCTGGCCCTCGAACGGAGGGCAAGGGGAGGAGAAGCTCGAGTGGACGAGCGATGCACGTGGCTCTGGAGGCCAAGCCGAGGCGGATGCGCGGGTGGGGGTGGGGCAGGTGTTGGATGAGGAGCTGCAGGCAGCTTCGCGCGAGGCGAGCGATGAACTTGCGTTTGGGGATGTGATTGCGCAAGCGCGTGCGCTGCCGCCGGCGTTTGGTGTGCGGTTGACGCCGAGCTCGGTGCGGATCGTGCTGACGCGGCGGTTGGATATGGTTGTAGAGCTCGTGGGTGCGGATGCGGACGAGACGACGGCGAGGTTTGCGGCGCAGGCGCAGGCGGTGCTGGCGTTTGTCCGCATGGGTCTGTTGCGCAAGTTTCATGCGTTTGTCCGCGCCACTAGGCTCGCCAGGATGGCCGATGCGCCCGCGCGCGCCGCCGCGATCAAAGCCACCGCTCTAGCCGTACCCAAGAAGTCGACCACCGTCCCAACCAAGCCGACCAGCCGAGATACGACGGCCAGCCTCGCGCGCATGGATAGCCTAGGCCCTCTACTCGTCGCTCTCCACTACACGTCGTTCCTCACTCGCCTTCGCGGCGTGCTGTCCAACGTCGAAGCAAAGCTCGCAAGCAGCGCGGTCAGGATCAGAGTCGAGTACGTGCCGCTCACATCGACCAGCGGCGGATTGAGAGGCTGGATGGCTCGTTGGATAGAGGCGGCCAATCCGCCCGCGCCAAACATGCACGCTCTCTACGCTCAACCGCCCAAGATGGATACTAGGCTGAGAGGATATGCCAAGCTCTACGCTACCGCCGTAGGCTCGGAAGAGGGCCCAGAGGTGTTGGCTGCGACGCTCACGTTTAGCCAACCCTCGGCGCTGAGCGTCCAGTTCAACGCCAGCGTCAACCGCAAACGCACCAAGCTCACATCGCAACCGCTAGCAGTCGACCTCGACACTCTTCCCACGCTCCTCCTCCATCATCTCACGTAGTGCCGTCCTGTCCGCCGGCTTATAATACACAGACAGGGTACTGAAGAGAAGAGCGATTGGATTACCCGGCTAGCCTGCGGGCGTGCTGTAGAGTCAGCGTTGCTGTCGTTTTTAGAAGCGCTTCATGTTTTGACGCTTGTGGTACTGGAGGCCGAGCATGACGAGGGCGCCGATGGCGGCGAGGATGAGCCCCCACTTGACGAGGAAGAAGAGGAAGCGGAAGAGGGCGGCGATGAGGCCAAAGAAGCCACCGCGACCGGTGGACCTGTCGGTGCTGTCGGTGACGTCGGAAGAGTAGCCCTTTGTGTTACCGCCAAAGGACCAGGACTTCTTGTTTGGTTTCTGGCCAAACTTTTCGGGGAAGTGTTTGATCTTTTCCTGTCTGAGCTGCTGGGGGGTGCGATTCCTGTAGACGATGTTGGAGGTGGTGACCGAGACAATGTCGTGATTGTCGCTGACGTCGCCTGTGAGTGCGGAGAAGCCGAGGTAGGGGTTGATGGGGAGCGAGGCGTTGTCGACCTTGAAGCAGGACTCCCAGTGGTCCCACTCGGAGTGGTGGATCTGGAGCTCGGTGTAGACGTCCTTGACGTGGATGAGTTTGGCCTTGGTGGCGACCTTTGCGTTGCGGAAGTCGATGGAGCATCCTGCGAGTTCCTGGCGCGCGCCGTCCTTGTCGTTCTCGTAGGCCTCGACGCCGTTGCCGTTCATGAGCGAGATGCGCGGGAACGAGTAGGGGTGGCGCGAGTTGGGATAGGTGTCGAAAAAGATGCCGAGGCCGGTAAAGTAGTTGATCGAGCCAAAGACGGGCCCGGGCTTTGCACGGTCCTGGGTGAGCCAGAGCGCCATGCCGTCGCCGGCGACGTGGGAGGCATGTCCGTCGACCTTGAACTCGACGACGATCTCAAAGTTGTCTGCGGTGAGGGGCAGACGCGACCAGAGCCAGCCCATCTGGGAGGGGCGGTCCTGGGTGAGGCGGATGTGGCGGTTGGTGTCGACGATGGCGTCTGCGCCAAAGTCCCAGAACTTGTTCTGCAGGTTCGAGTCGACGTAGGGCGCGTAGACGCTGTGCGAGCGGAGGGGCACGATGGCGTCCGAATCCATCTCGCGCATCTGGATGTTTTTGGACGAGGCAAATGCGCCCGTGGCGAGCAGGAGCAGAGACAGCAGCACGGCGAGCGCGAGCTCGGTCGCGCGACCACGCCGCGATGAGAAGGACGAAGATGCCATGCTTTTCGAGGCTGTATATGTGTGTGTTCGTGCGTGCGCGTGCGTGCGCGTGCGTGCGCGTGCGGAAGGTCGGCGTTGGGCCAGCCAGCGAGCCGCTAGAGTTGCAACGAGGGTTGGTAGGTGCCAGCGCACACAGGCGGAGAAGAGAGGTGAAGGTGGGTTGCGATGGCGTGGAGAGCGCGTACCTGTGCGTTGTGCGTCGTGGCTCAAAATGAGGGAGCGAATGGCAGCGCCGGCCCAAGCGGTGCGAGTAGGACTGCTGGTGCTGGTGCTGGTGCTGGATGAGGTAGTGGAACGGTGACAAGGCGAGGCGGTCGGTGCGCAGCGCTGTGCGAAGAAAGCGATTCAAGAAGCCGCGCTGCCAGCAGTGCTTGGCGTGAGACATGCACTCTCTCGCCCTGGTGCCTGACTGCTGCCTCTCTGCCTCTCTGCTGCCTCTCTGCTGCCTCTCGGATGCTTCTGCCACGACATCGGGGGAGCGGATTCCTTCAAGATGTTAGACTTCGAACTCAGGGCCAAGCTGTTAGGGTCGAGTGGTAACAGCTCGTGTGCATTTCGCCGAATCTCCTGCGCGGAGCTGTGCGATTACGAGCGAGCGAATCGGCAGCGTTTGGGCGGGGCGCGGCGCAACTCTCTCTCTCCGATCGTTTTGGGCGGGGCGCGCGGGCAGTTTCGGCGGTGGCCGCCTTCCGACGAGGCTCCAACCGCCCATGAAGCGAGGCAGCTGACTGCACACAGGCACAGGCACAGAGTGTGTGCCACTGCCTGCCAACGCCTTCAGCAACGCTTTTGGCTTCTCCACCTTCATCTTCATCTTCTCCTACAACGCTCTCCCTCTCCCTCTCCCTCTCCCCCTCTCAAACACGCGCACACACATTTCAATCACACTCTCCATCGACATTCGCCCCCCCCACCTTGCTGCCCCAGGGCTGCCGCTTGCATTCGTCAACATCGCCTCCGTCTCGTTCCTCCAACTCGCTCCGTCCCGCCCGTGAGCGCCCGCAACCAAGCCGGCCACCTCCCAGCCAGCTCCCAACCCGCACCCAGCCACTCGCTGTCGCTTCTCTCCATCACGGCCCACAGGCCCTCCTAACATCCACACCCCGGGTCCTGCTGCACCATTCTGCACACGCAGGACGCCCGCTCGTTCTGCGCCTTCCCTCTCTTCCCTGCCCACCATGTCCACCCGCATCCCGCCCTACGACATCCCCGAGCCCACCCCGCTCACCAAGGACGAGGTCCGCAAAAAGTACGCCCGCTTCGAGGCTCTCCGTGCCCAGCTCGCCACCACCTTCCGCGGCCAGCTCGCCATCCGCGGCGAGCCCGTCTTCGCAAAGAGCATCACCATCTTCAACGATGCGGCTCCCCTCGGCGGCTGGATGGTCGCCCTCCCCATCGACGTACACGACATCAGCACCGTCGTCAAGTTCTGCGCCGCCCATCGCCTCTCGCCCTCGGTCAAGTCCGGAGGCTTCGCAACCGCCGGCTGGTCCATCCAGGGCGACGTCGTCATCGACACCTCCCTCATGGACGACGTCAAGCTCGTCGTGCCTCATCGCACTTCGCCCCCCTCGTCGCCCCTCGAACATCCTTCCAGAAGTCCCTCACCCCGCCTCCTCCCGCCCCCCACATCCTCCGCTGCCGCTGCCATCCATCCCATCACCGCCAGTGCAGATCAGCATGCCATCACCGTGCACAGCGCATCCGTACGCGCAGCCGATCAGATCGTCAAGCAGCAGATCGACGACCCGGACGCCAAGCCCATCCAGGACCAGGCCACCATGCGCCCCGCTCCCAAGAGTGAGACATCCGAAGATATCGACCCGCAGCACACATCCAAGAAGGCTTTGAAGCGCAAGTTGCCACAGTCCGATCCCAGTCCCTCGAGCACTGCCACCAATGGCGTTTCCGCCGCCAGCAGGCGCAAGATCGATTCCAATCCGCTCTCCCAGTCCATGCAGCACAATCGTAGCCACGAGAGCGGCGCAGACGCAGACAGCGAGAGCTCCTTCGTCAGCACCGCACACGACGACGCAGATCAGCATCATCCCACCGCCTCCTCCAACACGGCATCCGGCCTTCCATCACATCCGACAGTCGACGCCGCCGATGCCGTCGGCGCCGTGGCCTCTGCCAACCGTCCTGTCGCAGCATCCAGGAGTGACTTCCTCACTGCATCCGAGCCACGCGATACTGCACCGCTCCTCTCCGACCCTGGCTTTGCCGCCTCGGCCACGAGTTCGGGCCCGGCTTCGGCGTCCGGCTCCGCCTCCAGGGTGTGGGTCGACAGGCAGCTCGATCTCTCGGGCAACGCATCCGACTCGCCCGGCGGCAGCAACTCGGGCTCCGGCGGCGGCGCAAGCTCGTCCCAACTCGCTTCGAGCTTCACCTCGGTCTCCAAGCACTCCTCTGCCAAGTCGTCCAACGCCGGTGGAGACCACGCAGACCTCAAGATCGACAACGACGCCGTCGGTGCCATCACCACCGACGATGCTGCCGACGAGGCGCTCTCCTTCAAGCATCCCACAAACATTCCGCTGCCGAGGCGCGAGCCCGAGCCTAAGCGTCGCCCTGCCTCGCGATCCGGATCCGGTTCCGGCTCGGGATCAGCTTCCGAGTCTGGCCGCCACGCGCGAGACCTCTCGCACAGCGGTACACCGGATGATTGGGACATGAGCGCCAAGGCAGAGCACAAGCGCTGGCAGAGGCACCACCGCCCACCCTCGGGCACACCCGGCGAGAAGATCAAGCTGCCTGAAGGCGGTTTCGTCTGGCGCAGCGATGGTGCCGATGCCGGCATCACTGGCGTGCCTGCCGCGCCCGGCTCGCTGCCCTGGGACGCAGAGGCGTTTGCCGCTAGCCCCGAGGGCGCCGTCGGCAGATCGGGATCGCGCAGTGCACGCTCCTCGTCGGGCGAAGCATCTTCCAACGAGCTCGACACCGGCCGTACCGCATCGGGTCAGGGCCACTTTGGCGCATCGACGCTCAACGATCTGCAGGACGCATGGCCCTCGGGCACGTGGGCGGTCAATCAGGACGCCGGCAACGATCCCGGCTCGAGCTTGCCGCGTTTCATCCCGTCGCCCTTGCAGAAGTACGGCTCGCCCTCTCCTACGCCTCAGCTGCCGGACCCCGCAAACCCGTTCAACTTTGACTCGCGCCCCGCGCCTAGTCACAGCATGGCGACCGCCATTCTGCCGCCTGGCATGTACGAGGATCGGTATGCGCTCGCGTCATTCGGTCCGGGAGTGGGCATCCGTGGCTTGGATGCATTCACGGACCGGGCGGGGCGAGAAGG
This sequence comes from Moesziomyces globuligerus, assembly GCA_030849465.1. NCBI lineage: Eukaryota > Fungi > Basidiomycota > Ustilaginomycetes > Ustilaginales > Ustilaginaceae > Moesziomyces > Moesziomyces globuligerus. Next base: position 503,005 of record JARVLF010000002.1, read on the forward strand.
TAATTTCCTCGCCCATATGGACAGCAAGAGCAACGGCAAGAAGCGTCAGCTCGACGATACAGATGCACTGCCTCCGCTCGTGGTCAATGGCGTGCCCTACCATGTGCCCGTGTCGGCGTATCCCGTGGGCTCGACAGCGATGACGACGGGTGGGTTCGGCTATCTGACGCGCGCCTATGGCCTCTCGCTTGACAACGTTGTCGAGGTCGAGATGGTCCTGGCAGACGGTCGGATCGTCACGCTCAACGAAGAGTCGAAGCACAAGTCTCAGGAGGAGCAGGATCTATGGTGGGCAGTGCGTGGTGCAGCGCCGTGCTTCGGCATCGTATCGAGGCTGACGGCCAAGGCGTACCCGGTGCCATCGGTGTATTCGGGCAACCTCATCTACCCGCTCAATCCGGCGACGGCAGGCTCGCTCATCCGGCACTGGCGAGACTGCCTCAAGGCTGGGCTGCCGCGCAAGTTCTACACCAATCTGATCCTCACCGCAGGCCCGAGCAAGACGTCGCACGTGATCGTTATCCAGGTGTGCTACCTGGGCCCGAAGAGCGATGGCGAGGCGCTCGTGCAGGCGATCAGCAGCTGGACGGGCGAGCGGCTGCTGCTCAAGGACGTCGAGGAACGCTCCTTCCTCTCTCAGCAGGACGGCGTCGCCAAGGTGCTCAAGGGTGGCACGGGGCGTCGCTGGATGGTTCGCGGCGACCTCATTTCGACGCTTACGGACGACGTGATCGCCAAGAGCGTACGCAACTTCCAGGGCTTGGGAAGTCGCGCAGTGTGGCTGTTTGAACTCATGGGTGGAGCGATCGAGGACAGTGGCGCCGACGAAACGTGCATCTGCCCCGAGGCGCGCGCAGCCAAGTTCACCGTAGGATCGCTGCAGCAGTGGAGCGGGCAGGCCGAGGACCGCACCTGCATCGAGAGCGTCGAGCGTTGGCTCAACGACGTTGTGCACAAGGTCAGCGTTGGCGGGCCCTACCCTTGCTTCCTCGGAAGGTCGGAACGCATGGACCGCGTGATTGGCGCGTATGGGCTCGAGAACTTCCGTCGCTTGCTCGATATCAAGAAGCGGGTCGATCCGCACAGCATGTTCCGCCACACGTTCGGCAACGGCTTTGCAGTCGACGATCCCGAGCAATTGCTCCAGGACCTCGATATTCGCCAGGCAGAGCGAAGGAGGATCCAGGAGGCGCACTCGCAGGCGGCGGCAGCAGCCAACGGCCAGACGTCCTTGTCGCAGGAGTGAATCACAGTGCATAAGTATCTTTATCCAATCGGAATGTAATGTATTCGACGCGACCCACGGATCTACAGCATGCTTGTTCTGTGCGCGAGGCTAGGATTGGGTACGAGCGAGCATGGCTTGGCCGTCAGTTGATCCGAGGTCGGGTGAAATCACCGGCAGACGCGCCTGGAGCGGACAACGCGAGAGAGAGAGAGAGACAGAGAGGCCGACCGGAATCGGATCAGACGCGAGCGAAAACGTCCGGATTTCGGAATTGGGCGCCTCAGACGAGCGGGCGCTTCGCCTGTGTTGGTGCATTGCTTCCCCCGCGTCGAGAGCTCGGCGTTTCTTCTTCTCCACCACCACCACCACCACCACCACCCTCTTTTATCGCCACGGACCTAGCTTCGGCGGACTCGCCTCTACCACGGCATCACCGCGCGGGTGGCTGCATTTCGACAGAGTTGGATCCGATATCGAGACAAGGATATCGTCGACGCGCTCGTCTTGTTGCCGACAGAAGCACTCGCGCACACTTCTCCGCTGACACTCGGACGGGCAAGGCTTCGCGCGCGCGAGTCGTTTGACATCCACAAACAGCAACCGAAGCAATCTCAGGAAACGCTAGCGCGCTTGCAGCCCTCAGAGTCCACACCAAGGCAACACTTCTGCCTCCGCGCCTTCGAATAAGCACATGCGATCGCGGATACACCCGAGCTGCATCCAGGCTCATCCACTCAGATAGGTACAATGAAGGTAGGTGATCGAACTGCTTCGCCTGCGGCCTGCTCTACCTTACGCTGACCACGTTGACCCTTCCGCACGATGCAGTATCTGTTGCAAGCGATCGAGGCCAAGCGCGCCGCGGTCAAGCTCGACGATGCCGAGCTACGCGATCTGCTGACCGAGGTGTGTAAGGGCCGCGACGAGCGCGAGGAGTTCCTCGAGTCGATCGACCGCATCATCACCGAGCTCAAGAACTACACCGAACACTCGACCGCCTTCCTCTCCAAGGTCAGCAAGCGCGATGCTCCCGACTACTACGAAGGTAAGTGTTTCACCCTCGGCAGAAGTGTTTTTGGCGAGCGTAGTGTGCTGGTGTGCTGATTCGTTGACTGGATGTCCTAAATGATGTGGAACAGTGATCAAGCATCCGATGGACCTGGGTACGATGCAGAAGAAGGTCAAGTCCGGCCAGTACAAGAGCAAGAAGCAGTTTGCACACGATCTCAACCTGATCTGGGACAACTGCCTGCTGTACAACTCGGATCCGACGCATCCGCTCCGACGCAACGTGCAGTTCATGCGCAAGAAGGCCGACCACCTGCTCGAATTCATCAGCGACAAGAGCGATGTCAAGGACGCACTCGTACAATGGGGGCTGCACGACTCCAAGCCCGCACCGACCAACACCACCTCCAACGGGCACACCGCCACATCCGATCCCGCATCTGGTGCCGCTGGGCAGGTCAATGGAAAGTCGCAAGCGCCACTGGAGGCATCGCGGAGGCGGAGCAGGTGGGATACGCCGTTCGAAGAGCAGGAAGCGTTCGTGCGCACGCCGCAGTCCATGCTCACGTTTGCCAAACTCGATGCCGGATTGCAGCTGCTTGATGCGGCGCAGCCGGGCCCGAGCTCGCGGCCGCTGCTGGCGCCAGCCAAGCTGGTGGACGCGATTGCCGAGATAAGGCAGGAGGAGGAGGACGTGCTCAGCAGCGTGATCCCGGCCGTCTTCCCGCCCGTGTCCAGCAAGGGCAAGGAGAAGGAGACGCCCGAACCCACGTCGCAGTCGCAGGTGCAGTCGCGGGCACAGTCGCAGGCCGAGTCGTCGGATCGCAGCACACCGGCGCGCGAGGTGGCGGCGCAAGACGCGTGCGCCGACTGGTTTACGGTTTCGGCCTCTCACGATCTCATGGCGGGTGCCCTGCCGCGGCTGGCCTCATCTGCGATGGCTGCGCCGCCGCCAGAGTCGGGCGAGCGCGGGAGGAAGCGCAAGAAGCCGTTTCACGCGGTTCCCGCCACACGACGGCGGGGACTGATGGGCAAGATCGCGCGCAACGTCCGGACGCTGCACCGCGTGCAGGCGACGCACAACAAGTTTGTCTCGCTCGCGCACTACGTGGAGAACGAAGCGCCGATCCCGTCGTTCCTGACCTCGATGTCGTCGGACGAAGAATCGGACTATCCCTCGGACGATGACGATGCTGAGTCCTCCGGGGGACGGCATCCGCTCGCGAGGATCTCGGGAGCGTCTGCGCGGGAGCACGCGGCGTACAATGTGCGCATGCTACTTGCGCACCAGGGCTTCGAGGGCGGCCATCGAGCGGCGGTCGACGTGCTGACGGATGCGCTGGGCGAGTTTATGGCCAACATGGGCCGGATGCTGCGCATCTACACCGACCGCTACGCTAGCGCCATGTCGGCCGAGCAGATGATCCTGCACACGCTCCACCAGTCGGGCGGCGCCGACGTGCGCGCGCTCGAAAACTACGTCCGCAACGACGTCGACCGCTACGGCACCAAGATGGCCGACCTCCTCCGCAAGCTCCGCAGCAGCTACCGCGAGCAGTTCCACCTCTCCACCGAGCGTGGTGTGGTCGAGGACGAGGCGCTCTTTGCCGATAACGGCGAGGCGCTCGTCGCGGGCGGGTTCGCCGAGGATCTCGGAGACGATTACTTTGGCTTCCGAGAGCTTGGCCTCGACAAGGAGCTGGGTGTGAGTGGGCTGACGGTTCCCACAAGGCTGTTCTACGGTAGGGCGAGGAATGCGAATGCGGCACTGGCCGCGCGCGGTGGGGTGGCCAAGGAGGATGCATTGCCGTATCCACCACCGCCACCCGCAGTGGCTCTGACCGCGGCGGCGGTGACAGGGCAGATCGGACTGCTCCAGTCGTTCTACCAGGATAAGCTAAGGGAGCATCGGCAGCGCGTCAAGCATGCGCACGAGGTCGCGGACAAGGACGATCAGGGCGAGCAAGCCGAGCAAGCCGAGCCGCCCGTCGATCCGATCGTGGCTGCAGCGACGCTGCCGGAGGGAGAGCAGGAGAAGCAGAGGTACAAGGTGCCGCCGACGGGCAAGATGCCCCGCAGGCTCATCTGGAGTGCGGCGCTCGAGAGGAAGCAGGCGGCAGATCGGGCTGAGGCGGACAAGCCTCCCGTCGCTCCGCCCGCGGTGCAGGCGAGGTTGGCCATGTCCACGGGAGGCCCTGCGCCAGGCAAAGGGTCCAAGAAAGCCGAACTCAAGAAAAACGCCATCACGGCATGAGTTTTTATTGCTGGAATCAAATTGTATCTCTCGCCATGGCGTGTTAGTCGGATGCAGGAATCTGGATCGGGGGGATGAGATCATGTCAGTGCCATTGCGACTTTTTCATTCGACTCGCATAGCATTCGGGGAGGGGCTAGGGGGTGTGCTTACACGCTGAAGAGCGCCTCCGTCGACGCGCATGGTGGTTCCATTGGCAAAGTTGCTCGCCCTTGCGGCGAGGTAGAGGACCGCAGCGGCGTGTTCTCGAGGATGACCGCAACGACCGAGGGGGATATCTGCGCCGTTTGTGTGGCTGAGCGTCTTGTGACCCGTCGTTGGATCGGTAGCTTCGGTGCTCGTCATTTCCGAAGGGTAGAGACCGGGTTCGAGGATGTTGGTCCTGAGGCTGTGCGTGGCGAACATGGTGGAGAGCATGTGTCCCAACTGGGAGACGGCGGTTTTGGAGATGTTGTACATCGGATTGAGGATGGGCAGTTTGGCCCAAGCGGCGTTGCTCGAGATGAGGATGGTCTGCGAGTTGTACGCGTCTGTCGTCGCCGCTTTGAGCAGCGGGAGAAAGGCGAGAGCGGTCAAGTAGTTGCCCGTGACGTTGGTGTTGAGAATGTCGTTGCATTCCTGCTCGGAGAAGGACCAGAGCTCGTCGACGATCGTCTCGAATTCATCCTCCTTGCCCTCCTGATCCGTGCCGTAGGATCGTAGGAAGCGTCCTCCGATACCGGCGTTGCAGACCAGGATGTTGATACCCGCACGGCCGCGCGAGGCGAGGTCGGTCGAGATCTGGTCGCGTGCAGCGCTGAGCGAGGATTTCGACGTGATGTCCGCCTGGATGGCTACCATATCGCCCGAGTGCCTTTGCGCAGCATCCGGAAGCAGAGCGTGGAACGTGGAGACCGCCGTGGCGAGCCGATCCGAACGTCGACCAAGGATGTAAACCAGCGCACCGTTGGATGCCAGCGCTTGTGCGGCGTACAGGCCCAAGCCAGAACTGCCACCGGTGACCACGGCGATCAGCCCGCGCACGTCGAACAGCGCAGAGGCAGAGAAGGAGGCAAGGCCCTCGCTGGATTCGGAACTCATGGTGAAGCGAGGATCAAGGCGATAGGAAACGAGCGTACGGCAGGGCAAGGCGAGGATGCCGGGCGTGCTGGAAGGTGGGAGGGATGTGGGCGAGGTGGAAAAAGCAAATAGAAAGGAACAAGTCGCGCGCGGTGAAAGCTGATGCCATGTCCGTGCGCGCGATCCAAACCTTGACCCACAAATACGGTGCGATGCTGCGCGATTCAAACGCGTACTCGCCGATCTTCTGGGCGTTGATCTCAAGGAACACACACTGCGGAGTGGTATGCATGGCTGATGCGCACGAACATTGGATTGGTCTGTTTCTAGCGCCTAGTGGTGGGGCTTGTAGACGCCGGCAGCAAGCTGGATCTCCTGGCTGGTGAGGATGATGAGCTTACCCGGGCTGGCGGCGTGGCCGCTGATGGCAGCCTTTGCGGTCTGTGCGAGGGCGGAGAGCTTGCCGTCCGCCTTGAAGACGCGGATCTCGTCGGGCTGAACGTCGAGGAGGACGACGCGGGGGTCGTTGTGGTCTCCCGTGTGCTTTCCGTCCTTCTTGTCGTCGAACCAGGCCTTGAGGGAGCTGGACCAGTGCTTCTTGATCTTTGCGGGGTCGCGGTTGAGGATGGCGCGGCCAGAGATGGAGACCCAGTCGGTGGTCTTGGGGTCGTAGTACGAGACGTTGACCTGGGGGTCGGTCTCGATGTCGTCGGTCTTGCCCGAGTCGGTGTTCATGTAGAAGGAGAAGACGAGGCCCTCTGTGGTGGCGGGGGCCATGGCGCGCGAGGCGAGCTTGCCGTCGGGGCTGCGGGTGGTGAGCATACCCGTGCCGATGGACTTGGTGATGTCGAGCAGAGTCTCGATCTTTTCTTGCGGGGTGTAGGTGTGGCCCTTGTGGTGCGCGCCCTGCGCGGTGGGGTCCTGAGCTGGTGCGGTGGTCGACATGTTTGTTGCTTTGTTATGAATACGTTGGGTGTTGGTCAGAGGAAGGAAGACGGAAAGGTCTCAGGGATATATAGGTGTGAGGTGGACCTCTCTCTCTCTCAGATCACGAAGCCGGGGCCAAGCCAGGTGATCTCATGACCGACACCGCCTCGGCGGGGCAGAGTACTGTAGCTCGAGTTGAGCGGACGGACTGCTGTGCGATGGACAATGGGCGGCTCGAGAGGCGGCGATGCTCGATGAATCATGGCTCGATGGCGTGCCTAACTCGACTGCGCCGCACCAGGAGAGTGTCGTCACAGCTACTATGTTGGGCGCAGCGCCGTCGAGTTGGTTGGCTGACAGCTCGGACCAACCGATTACGCCAAACGCGCATGTGGAGGCCGGAAAGGGAACACATCGGCAGATACTAGACTTGCTTCTCCCGATCCCGATCAGAATTACGAGGATGGGGTGCGTCGCTGGCTTGACCGACGGCCGGGTGTCACATGTGAGGAGGATGCGACGTTCCTGATGACGTCGGGCGAAGGCAGTGACATGACCTTCTCTCGGCGCCGGTCGCGTGTCGGCGTGAGGCTCGTGGTATGCAGTCGGGTCCAGCGCCTGGCTATGGTGCGACTGGAATTGCTCACCGAGGGGCTGGATCGGAGTAGCAAAAGCTCCCGAGTCTTGGCAGTCGTCCGAGCGCGAGTGTGCATCCGTCTGGCCGAGCGGTATGCGATGCCACAACAAGAGAGCCGCGTCCACGGCTCGAGCCGCCGTCGCGTTTTGCATTTCGGCTGGCTGCAAAGCGCGTCGCCTAAACGCCCAAACGCTCGAGCAGCAAATTTGGTTGGAAAAAAAAAGGTGCCAGCACGCCTCCCCGCGCGCTCTACGAGCAAGAGGATCGTCGGGGTCTTGAGACAGCCAGAGACAAAAAAGGGCCATCCATGCCCAGGACCCTGCAACTGGCCCTGCAACTGGCCCTGCAACTGGCGCGTCTCGAACGAGGCCATGAATTCCCTGCAAATGCAACCGGGCTAAAACGCCAAAGCAGAGAGAAAAGGGGCAAGAGACCGCGGCCCTGGTTCTGATTTCTGGCTCTCGAGGCGGTGAGGGTATGCATGTGTGTGTGTGTGTGTCTCTCTCTCTCTCCTCTGCACCGGCTTGGACAGGCTGCAGCGTTCGCAGCACCGCCCACCTCAATTTGCCAGCCAATCTGCTGCCGCCCCTCGTCTTCGCAACCGCTCTCTCCCTCTCTCCCTCTCTCCCTCTCTCCCTCTTGTCCGCTGCATGCCCCCTTCACCTTCACGCGCTGCTAAGGTACCTTAGTCCTGGCCACCTAACACAATCCTCCCAACCATTCGGCCCTCCCTTCATCTCGCGCACGATCCCTTCCGCCTCGCACCATCACCCACGCATCCCGCCGACCAAGTAGGCTCCCACCGTACACGCTTCCTTCGGATCAACCACTATAACGTTGATCACCGCACGTCTCGGTGGACCTTGCAACTCGGGCGCACGCGCACCATCTCTCTTGCCATTCACCTTGGCCCCTTCCGACCCCGGCTCGACACGTCGATCTTCAGCAGTCCATATACAGTATCGATCTTGCTAGCAACATCACCCGGACTACCACCAAGCTTCCTCGGCGGCCAGAGACGCTCAAGCTTACCACGGTGCCAGTCTACCTCTGCGACCCCCTCGCACATCGATCATGATGCCCATGCAGCCCCCACCACACCCGCCACACCAACACTTCAACCCAAACCCCATCAACCCTAATCCTCCCGCCATGAACGCCAGATCAAATCCAGCACAGCGTTACCCTCCCGCACCATCACCCATGGGCTTCTATCCTCCCAACGGCGTCAGCTCCCACGACTCCTACGCTGGCTCCCTTCCGCCCACCTCTCCACAACCCGTCTACTCGTCACCACACGCCGCCCCATCCATCCAGCTCCACGATGCACCCAACCCCAACCAGCCGCCATATGCCAACGGCTCCCACGATGCCTCCTTCTCCTCCTCCACTGCTTCCTCACAGCCCTCTGGCTCCAGGCTTCGTCGCGTTCGCCCCGACACCGAGGAGATCAAACGCGTCGGCCGCTCCCACTACGTCGAGCTCCTCGGCTTCCTCCGCAGCCACCTCGCAAAGGTCGAGCAGACCGCTCCCCGCTCCAACGCACGCGAAAAGCTCACCCGCCTCAGCAAGCAGCAGTTCACCGAACTCTCCACAGACGTCTACGACGAGCTCATGCGCCGCCAGAACTCCGCAAAGGACGGCAACACACAGCCCTTCCTCGCCGTCCGCGACGAGTTCCACCCAAAGCGAAACCAGGCACGCCAGAAGCTCGCCACGCTCCCCAAGAATCGCTTCAAGGACCTCGCCTCCGACGTCTTTTTCGAGCTCGAGCGCCGTTTCCCAGAACTCAAGCAGGAGTTCCGCCCCGAAGCCATCGCACGCGAGAGGGCTCGCGAACAGCAGATGCGAGACGAGGCCGAGGCCGCACTCCAACGCAAGGATTCCGTCGGCCAGCCTCAACCCTCCACCTCGGACCGCATCGTCCCCGCCAAGAGCACCTTGGTCGAGGAAGACATCGCCGTACCCTACTCGGCCAACCCTTCCAAAGCGGGCACGCGCAGCGCAGACACCGATGCTGGCTTCGAGAGGGTCTCGTCCCCCTTGCGCGACTCGATGGGCTCCACCGGCCTCAACGGCATCGCAGACAACCGCAGCACCATGTACAGCCAGGCCAGCAGCGTAGGCACCGGCTTCTTCAACGGCTACACTGGCAGCAACGCTGCAGGCAGCATCGCAAGCCCCAACCTCGGCCGTTCCAGCGCCTTTGAGTCCTCCGACGCCTCCTCGGCCATGCTCGAAAAGATGCGCTCCGACTACGAACTCCGCATCGCCAAACTGCAGCAGCAGGTCAGCTCGCTCGAAGCCCAAGTGGCAGAAGCAGGCGCACGCACGCGCAAGGCAGACGAGCTCGCCGGACGCAACGAGGAGCTCGATCGACAGCTCTCCCAGCTGCGCAAGGAGCTCGACGACGCCAAGCAGAAGCACGACGACGACCGCGAGCGACACCGCGACCTCACGTCCCAGAAGGAATCCGAACTTGAGGCGGTGAGGAGAGAACTGGCCGAACGCGCGACAGTGGGCGGGCCCGCCGATTTCGAAGCGCTGCAGAAGGACCACGCACAACAAGCCGAGACGGTGAGCGAGCTCAAGCAGGAGGTGAGCAACCTTCTCGAGGAGCTGCGCGAGCTCTCGACCCGCTACGACGAGATGCAGGCGGACCGGGACAACGACGTGAGCGTCATCAAGGACCTCAATGCGCAGATGGCCAACTACAAGCGGCTCTACGAGACGGCCAAGACCGAGTTGCGCAATCTCAAGGCGACCTCGCAGCTCTACGTACAGCCACCCAAGGCAGACGACTTCCTGCCCGCGTCCGATCGCGGCGCGATCGCCGACGTCAACCTCACCGCGTTCCAGAGCTCGATCGACGAGCTGCTGGCAGCAGCGCGATCCAAGACGCCAGGCAACGTGCTGCTTTCGATGAAGACCGTGGTGCTCTCGACGACGCTCGTGACCGACGACGTGTCCAAGTACGAGCAGATCCAGGCAAACGTTGCCGAGCTCTCGAGCGAGGACCAGGAGCAGCTGATGGCGCTCAAGTCCAAGTGCTCGGCGACGCTCAACAACCTCATGACCGCGTGCCGCAACCACGCTTCGTCGCATGGCCTCTCGCCCGTCAGCCTGCTGGATGCGGCGGCGAGCCATGTCTCGGCGACCATCGTCGACCTGGTCAAGCTGCTCAAGGTGCGCAAGGCGAGCAAGGTCGAAGCCGAGGAGTTCCAGGCGACGTTCGGTGAGGACGCGGCGGCAGCACGCCTCAAACCGCTGCACATCAATGCACAGGCGGTGAACCGCGATGCGAGCGCGACGCTGTCGCCCAACACAGCCAACACGTTCAGCTTTGCCACGCTCAACCCGAGCTCGGCGGCGGACGACCGATTTTCGCCGCGGATCCGCAACAGCCCAACCATGGGACGATATTCGCCCATCGGATACAAGGCCGAGACGATCCGCAAGGACTCGGGCGGCGACAACCACTGGCGCAGCCGAGCTACCTCGATCTCGTCGACGGGGAGTGCGAACGCGAGCACACCGAGCATGGCGACGAGGCCCGAGATGCCCAACCTGACCGAAGTCAGGCGATGGATGGGCGAGGCATCGAGCGTCGCGGCGTCATCGACGGCGGGCGGATCGCGGGACGCGCCTGTCGGCGGCGTGCACGGAGCGCCGGCGACGAGCGGGCCAGCGTCGCCGTCGCCGCAGTCGAGCGAGAGCCAGGTGCAGAGGTCCGAGACGTACGACAGCCTGCACACGACGACGTCGGCGAGCGGCAGCGGATTCGGCAGCCAGACGGGCGAGGAGAACTGGTCGGAGCTGCGCAACTACATCGAGGTGCAGACCGAGGCGATCGTGCACTCGATCCAGGCGCTGCTCTCGGCGATCCGGGAAGGCGCACAAGGCGTGCAGTTGAGCGAGAACCTGACGCAGATCACGACGATCGTATCCTCGATCGTGGCCATCTCCAAGGGCAACCTGCCGGCCAAGAGCAAGGGCGAGGGCGAGCGAATTCTGGACGAGCTGACCGACAACTGCGACAAGCTGAGCGAGATGCAGAGCCACCCGACGTTTGACAAGAGCACCAAGTCGACCATGGCGAGTGCATCGTACGGCGTCGCAAAGGGGCTAAAGGCGCTCAATGTGTTGTTCAACGAGGCGGACGCATTGTAGTAGTGGCCGGCATGACTTATTGTTGATCGATCTGCGGAGCATGATGCCAATGATACCCCCCTTCGGTTGTTCCTGTTTCTTCTTCGGGTGTGTGGTTGCGGCTCGATCTGAAACACATCGGCTTGAGACGCGAATGGGCTCGATCGATCTTAAAATTGTAGGAGTGTTAGAGTGTTGGGGCTCAGAAGCGCGGGGTGAGGGGCGATTGGCAGCCGACATCGGCGGACGCGTGCGTGCAGAAAGCGCCACACTGGCCATGCGCTGCCGTCTGCCGGATTACGTGGTGTGGGCTTTTATGCGAGCTGTCTGCTTCGGTGCAGCAGCAAGCTCGGTGTACCCCATCCAGCTCTGCCGTGCGCCTCGTCCGACCATGGGTCATGCTTGCAACTCACAACAACAAGAGGTGCATGGCTCCGAGTGAAAGCTCTCCAATTAGATTGCAGTAGGGAAGCATGGGTGATGGATGTGAATGGACAAAGGTGGCTGGAGGCTCGGATTGACTTACACGAGCAAACAAGGCTCGCCCCAGGTTGAAAGAGGCGAGACGACGAGTGACCGCATCTCTCACCAACTGCCCCTTGCCTCCACCTGTGGTACAGAACAGCGAGTTAGGCGGTGAGAGGCACCTTTTTTGTTTCCTGGAACTGCACAACGCAGGCACGCATGCTGTGATGCACTCCGCCTGCAGCGTTGGCCAGACTGTACTGCCACTGTCTTTGTGAGAATTCCCGCTTCTCGCACTCGTGGGCAGCCTTGGTCTGTGACACGGATCGGCACCAACCCACGACTCTCTCTACCGCCCGCCCATCCAACACTCGACAGCTCGAGCCTCGCATTCACTCGGCACCCTGCCAACACACGGGACCCAGAGCGCCGGAAACACACGCCTGCACTACCGACCCAACGCTCGTGGCCCCCCTCCACTCCGTCACTGCAGCTTCGGAATCAGCAGAACTCCTCACTGCAAAGCTCAATCAGCTTTCTCATCCTCGTCCTCGCACCACAGTCTTCTGCCGTCATCCGCTGCCTCCCACCATCGTCCTCACGCTGCTCCGTTCTTGTTCTTGCAGCTCTCTGGCTTGTGCCTCTCCCATCGACCTGGGACGCGACCTCACCGCATACAGCACACAGCTCAACATCGACCACCGTCCTCACCATCCCACTCGATCCAGCGCTCCAGCTTCTCACCGACTTCCCACCCACCAGATACCCAAAACCTTCGTTGAGATTTCCGATCCGAGAGCGACGTCTATCGAACCATCCCACATTCCCGGTTTGGCCCATCGACATCGTCCGACTACCGCTTCGTCCTACCTCCTGTTCACAACCCACCGCAGCAGCCCCAAGCACTTCAGCGCTTAGCACCTCTCGATCTTCGATGCCGACGTAAACTAGCTGCCAACCAATCATCTCGTCCGACTCTCACCAAACGCGGTTCGGGCCTAGCTGCCCTTCGTGCTGCCTTGGCATCGCCCTCCAGCTCACCTCCGTCTCCACCTCCGCGACGAACGCTGAGCCTGGCTGCCCGTCATGCCTCCTCAGAAAGACTTCATTCTCTTCGATGATCACGCACCCTCGACCACCCACGACAAAACACTAGCCACCCCCTCAGCCTCCTCGGCGATCCCTGCCCCCCACTCCTTCACCAAGCATCGCTCACCGAGGCAGTCGCCCGCTTTCGAAGATGCCGCCGCTCCTCTACCCGACGCGATCAGCGACGAAAATGGTCCGCGCCGTAAGCGTCAAAGAAGCGATGCCTTTGCGCCTCCCCACTCATCGCTCTCCCGCAGCAGCCGCGAGGGGACGACAGGCTCATCCGGACAAGCTTCCAACGAGCGCATCTCGCCTTCTGACCCTCCCAGCGGCAGCCTCGGTGCTCCCATGCACGACCTCAGCCTTGCCGACTCGTTGCCCTCGCAGGCCTACGACCGCGCTGCATCCTCCTCCGCCATGCCCTCACCAGCAATCGCCGCCGGCATGACCCGCGAACAGCAGGAGCGCGTCAAGGCGCAGATCCGTGCAGAGCTAGCTGGCGTTGACACGCGCGCCTTCAAGGGGCCTCTTCGCGACATTCTTCAGAAGCAGGACTATGCTCCTAGGCCCAACGACATGCAGACCAGCCCGCTCTCCGCTTCCAGTGACCCCATGCAGGCCGGCGTCGCTCCTTCCTTCAGCCTCTTCCCCGACTACGACATCGGTGGCCCTCGATCCCGCAGCCAGTCCAGCCACAATGGCAAAGCGACTCCGCACGAGCACAATGCAACCGACGAAGAGATGCCCCCGCTCCTCAGCCAACGCAGCTCCGATATGCGCACCCGAAGCGGCACTTTCGAGCCGGGTCTGGCTCCCATGTCCTATCCTCCCGCCCGCCATTCTCAAAATTACCTGCCTGAATGGGCCCGTCAGTCCCAGTCGAGCCAAATCAGCCGCGAGTCGTATACGCAGCAGCAGTCCCAGTCTTCCCAGCACCGCCCGTACATGCCTCCACCCGCGCTCTCCCAGAGTCTGCTCGCGCAGCGCGGCGGACCGGTCTCAATGCCATCGACCGAGCCTAACGGTAACACAGTCTACGCCGAGCCACGCCGACCGCTTAAGCGCGAGTCGAGCGGACTCACCGTTAGCCCGCAAGAAGCCTTCCTCGACTATGACCATGTGGAGAACGCGCTGTCCCACTCGGGCCTCGGTAAGATGCCCAGCCTCTTTGCGTCCGTGCCGCCCGGACTCTCGGATGCTAAGGCCGGTGCACCGCTCCATCCAGCAGCTTCGATGGGCACCGCCACGCCGCGCACAGGCTCGCAGCACAACATTGCCAGAGCACGCTATTCTTCCGATGAGGCTGCTTATGCTACGCGCCCCGTCGCCATGAGTCGCAACGACACCGCCCGCCCGCATCACTACCAGAAGCGTCCAGGCCCCAGCGTGCACCAGAGCCCCAACGGTCGCTCGCCCTATCCGAACCAGAGCGATGGGCGTGGTTCTGCCAGCCAGGAATCGGGCTCGCAGAGCAGCCTCTTCAGCCCGGCAGACAGCGGCGACACGATCTCGACCGATGACGACGAGGATGAGCGTCCCTACTACCCTCCTAACATGCGGCCGAGCATGATCCGTGGCGGGCCCAGCAGCCTCTACCTCAACTATCCAATCAAGGGCGACGGGCGCTCGTCTCACTCGCCCTCGATGCTCACGCGGCCACTGATGGGCAAGGAGCGCACCTCGAGCACGGGGAGTGGCGCCTGGTCGCACGTGCGCAGCGAGCCGTGGGCGTTCCGCCAGGCGCACATGAACCAACCTCGCTTCTCCGACGTTTCTGCCTCGAGCAGCGACTCGGATGACGATCGCAACGGCAGGCGTAGCGGGATGCAGCATCGCCACGGACACGACTTCCATCCGCGCCACGCAGCGCATCATCAGCCGCATCCGCATCATGCTTACCACCAGTACGGTCGCGCACATCCGCATTCCCAGTCGCCGCACTCGCACTACTCCCAGCAGGACCCGCGCGCGGCGCATCGACCGAGCCTGGGGCAGCACCAGTCGTCGTCGGAGGATGTGGACGATACCAGCGATCGATATGGCCCTCACTCCGCCACGCAGCGTGCGGACGAGCGCGCGTCACGCGCCCACCTACCTGGCGCGCTGGGTGGTTATGGCTACATCCCTGGTAGCCAGGAGAGCGGGCTGAGCGTCGCGGGTGGCATCGCGCGCGGTGGCGACAGCATAGGCGGTAGCCAGGACGAGAGAAGCACCAGCCCGTCTATCCGCTCATCGGCACAGACGAGCGACCGCCGCAGTCAGGCCGTCGCTGTCGACATCGGCGCGCCTCCTCCGCTGCTCACTCCTCGCCAGCCTGCTGGCGGTGCTGCCGTTGCAGCCGATGTAGCGCCGGCGCCCGCGCCAAATGGAGTGGAACGCAACGCACACGGCTTGCCGCTCCGCGACGAACGCATGGAGACGAGTGGGGGCGACGAGTCGTCTTCGACAGGCACCAACAGTGCGAGTGGCGGGGGCAATGAGTCGGACTACGAGGACGGCTCGCCCGACAGCGGATCGAGCAAGCTCGCTGCGCGCAAAGAGGCCAAGTCGGGCACGATCACCACGACGCTGGCGGCGGCCAAGGCTTCGGCGAATGTGGCGGCCGACGGGACGACCAAGTGCGACTACGTGTCGCCGATCACGGGTGCCGCGTGTCAGACGGCCTTTCACCGTCCCTACGACCTGGCGCGTCATCGGGAGACAATCCATGCTCGAGAAGAGGCCGGTTTCGTCCGCGATGGCAAGCTCAGGTTGGAGAACTGCGTCGTGCTGGGCAAGGAGGTCGATCCGAAGAAATCCACTGCCGTCGTCGAGTGGAAGTGCAAGTCGTGCGGCGCCAACTTCAGCCGCAAGGACGCCATGCTGCGTCACGAAAGACTCCGCCACAATGCGGTCAAGTAGGTTGAGGTTGGTACAATTCAGCCCATGTTGCGAGCGACGCAAATCGTGATTGCGCCTGTCGAGTGCTGGCGAGAGCATGTGCGGAATGCGTGAGCGATGGTGAGATGAACAATGTGTGGCGCGGAAAACTTGAGAGCAAGGTTGTCTTACAATGAGCTGCGCGAAAACTGACGCACCAACTGAATGTGTATACAATGCTGGCGCCGGGAAGTATCGCGCCTCCTTAGCTCAGCGGTAGAGCACTTCACTAGTAATGAAGAGGTCAGTCGTTCGAGTCGGCTAGGAGGCATTTTTTTGTTTCACCAGCGCGGGTTGGGCTTTTTTTTCTTCCCGTGTAGCAGTCCAACACTCTCATATTTCACTCGCAGAGCACTGATGGCCCCGGCCATGACTGTGATTCCCGTGTGCGGTCATGCTCTTTGGTCTGGGCATCCCCGTTTCAATTGAGATGACAGCGTCAGATCAACACCAATGTCGCTGGCACCTCGCACTTGGGCACAAAGCGGTGGAACTGATTTCGGAATGATGGTACGGGATTGTGATCCCCTGTGTGATGACGAGAGACTCTGGTATTTACAATAGTGTCGGAGCGGTGCAATCTAGTCGGCCCGGTAGAGCACGATGGCCGAGCGACTTGGGAGGTAGAGCTGGACGAAGTTCCTGCGCCCGTTCCATTCCATGTCGGTGGTGAACCACTCGGTTGCATGGTCGATCCTACCATGGCCGCCGAGCTCCTTGGCGTCAGTGTCGAGGAGGACTTTGTACTTTCCGGGCACGTCTACACCAATTCGGTAATCGGTGTAGGACTTGGTGGGATGCCAGTTGCAGACGAAAAGCAGGCCGGCACGTTCGAACGCCACAACGCGATCCGATTCGTGCTTGAGCGAGATGTACGCCTGCGGACTGGCGAGCCACTTTGCCGTATCCTCTGCATTGTTCATCGCACCGTCAAAGGCGTAGAGGTAGCGGTAGCGGAGCAGGTGGTCGTCGACGAGGTTGAACTGCCTGCGAGCGTAGTGGAACGAGTTTCCGTTGCCCTCGCGCGGGAAATCGAGCCACTCGGGATGACCGAACTCGTTGCCGATAAAGTTGAGGTATCCCTCGCCGCCGAGCGCGTGCGTGATGAGACGGATCATCTTGTGGAACGCCAATCCGCGGTCGATGATCGCCGTGCGCTCGGTCAGGTCCGACATGTTGGTGTACATCTCCTTGTCCATCAGCCAGAAGGCAAGCGTCTTGTCGCCCACCAGCGCCTGGTCGTGCGACTCGGCATAGGCGATCGACTTCTCCAGATGACGCCGGTTCGTCAGCGTGAAGCAGATGTTGCCAAAGTCCCAGTCCTCGTCCGAGCTCTCCTTGAGCAGCTTGATCCACATATCCGGCACCGCCATCGACAACCTGTAGTCGAAGCCAACGCCACCCTCGGCGACGGGGCGGCAGAGTGCAGGCATACCGGAGACATCCTCGGCGATGGTGATGGCGTTGGGGTTGTACTTGTGGATCATGTCGTTGGCCAGCATGAGGTAGACCACCGCCTCGACATCGACCGAGGGACCAAAGTACTCGTGGTAGCCTCCGCTGAAGCCAGTGCCAATGCCGTGGTGCGTGTACAGCATCGAGGTGACGCCGTCGAAGCGGAAGCCGTCGAAGCCATACTCCTCCATCCAGAAGAGGCAGTTGCTCAGCAGGAAGCGCAACACCTCGTGGTGGCCGTAGTTGAAGAGGCGGGAGTCCCAGAGCTCATGCCTGCCCTTGCCGCCCTCGTGGAAGTAGAGGTGGTCGGTGCCGTCGAACATATTGAGGCCGTCGAGCACGTTCTTGCACGCGTGCGAGTGCACAATGTCGAGCAGCACCGTGATACCCAGCGAGTGTGCCACATCGATCAGCTCCTTGAGGTCCTCAGGGTTGCCGTATCTGCTGCTGGCAGCGAAGAAGTTGGTCACCTGGTAGCCGAACGAGGCATAGTAGGCGTGCTCCTGGATCGCCATGAGCTGGATCGTGTTGTAGCCGAGCTGCTTGATGCGCGGCAGGACGTCTTTGGTGAACTCCTTGAACTGTCCGACGCGCGCCTCGGGGGTAGCAATACCGACGTGGGCCTCGTAGACCTTGATATTGTCTGGCTTGGGCGGCTTGGGGAAGCGCATCGTGTATCGCTGGCTCTTGGGCGGGTTCCAGAAGCGGGCGTCGTAGACGGGCGAAACGTCCAGGTCCTGAGTCACACGCAGGATCCAAGCGGGCAGACGCTCGATGCGCTCGCCCGAGGGCAGAAGCATGGAGATCTTGAGCTTGGAATCATGCGGGATGGCGCACTGACCGTTGGCAAGCGGAGCAATGGTGATGTGCCACTTGCCAAAGTCGTCCTTGGTCATCTTGTGAGTGTCGCGCGACCAGTTGTTGAAGTCGCCGATGAGCGCCGCCTCGACCGCGTTGGGTGCCCATTCGGTGTAAGTGACCGCCTGCGTCTTGGCGTCGACTTGAAAGCCCATGTTGCGGTAGGAGCGCGAGAAGGCCTCGATGCCGCCTTCGGAAGCTTGGATCTTGTTCAACCAGTCCGAATAGAGGGCGTAGCGCTCTCGAAGCGCGGGTGCGAAGGGCTCGAGCCACGGATCACCGCCAACGACGCCTGTGCCATCGGTCGCCTTGGTGTAGTCGATGGGCGCGGGCGCCGCAGCGGCGGACGAGGAGGAAGCAGCGGCCGACATGGTAGAGGATCGAATCTGTCCGGGCAGCTAGCTTCTTGTGATTCGCGCGGAAGATGCTTTCGATCGTTACAGCAAGACCACAGCGAAATGTGGGGAGAAGGAAAGGCCCGAAGAAAAGCTCTCTGGCATATAAGAGTCATGGGCGAGTATCTCGCCTGGAAGGTTGAGTTCGAGTCGCCACCGTCGGGCGAGCCGAGCCGAGCGTGGCTGAAGAGTGGAGGAGCCGAGTGTTGGGAGTGGAAATTCTTGCTGCCAGAGCGCACCTAGCGCGTCGGTGTTGGCTCGTGCTCCAGCGTGCCTTTGTGCATGTTGGGTGCATTTGGGCCCCCGCATCCAGCAGACGCTCGAATCATTCGCTCGACCAGCGGCGAGAGAAGAAGAAAAACAAAAGGCCCGCTCGCCAACTGCACGTTCAAATCGAACCCTGCGCGCCTCTCCAACCCCACGCTGAATTTCACGCCCACCTCGCGTTGCTCTCGCCTGGCCCACACAACGGCGAAACTCTTGGGCGCTGATCTAGACTCGTCTGTCACTGATAGCAACTTCGCCACTGAACCGCCACGCAAATCAGTCCGCTCGAGCACTGGCTGCTCCTTCGCAAGAAAGCCTAATCGATCTCTCCATCTCGGTCCACCTCCGACCTCGTATGATTCCCGTCCTATCATCTTTCTCGTCGAGTCGTCGAGGCAGTTCCGATCCGAGACTCGCTCAAGCGGGGCTTCCTGGGCGTCTTTCGAAATGCAAATTGAGCGGAAACACGGTGTCACCATATATATGCAATCCAAACTTATGACAGCACACGCCTCCTTAGCTCAGCGGTAGAGCACTTCACTAGTAATGAAGAGGTCAGTCGTTCGAGTCGGCTAGGAGGCACTCCCTTTTGCCATTTTTTTGCTTCCATTTCTTACTGGCGTCGGAACTCGGCCATATCCATTGACTCAACCATGTGGAGGCAGAAACAGTGTAATTTATTTACAGTATGCAATGAAATGTTGCTCGTGCTGACCATTCCATCCCATTCGTTGAAACAGCTCTCGTTGCAGACACCATTCCTCTAGCGGACGTGGCTCCCATCACTGGAACGCATAGCCACAGACACATCTCTGCAGCCTATATTTGATTAGGGCCCCCTTTTCAAGCCATGTCTTCGTGGGCTTCGAACAACGCCAACCCGCCACCGAACCACGGAGGTAGCGTAGCCGCCGAAGCCGGAGCCTCGCCCGCTTCGCGCGTCAATCTCGGTCGCAATGCCGGCAAGCTTGACCCCACTCAGCATCCTCCGCTTCCCGTCGCCGAGGTTGGTGCCGCCAACCGAGCTGCACAGGTGCGCGGCATCTTCCTCGGCATCGGCGGAGGCATCGTCTCGGCCTTCATCTCGCGCAAGGCGCTCAATCTCTCCAAGAACGCCAGCTACCTCTCCGGTCTGCTCGCAGGAACCGGCGTCGCCTACATCACCGCAAGACAGCAGCTTGAGCGCAATCTCGGCGCAGTCGAGAACGCAGAAAAGGGCCTGCTTGGCTCGCTGAGGAGTCCAGACGCCACTGCAGCGGGTCTTCGCGACGGGTCGGCATCGACAGACAAAGACATGCTCAAGTACGACCTACAGGCGGGCGCGGAACGTACGCACGAGGCTGGGGTAGCAGGCATGCACGAGCTCAAGGACAAGTACGCCACCACCCGCGGCGATCATTGACTGGCGCCTCGATTCAACGTCCCGCGTATCATCTTGTCACCTCTCATTTTCTCCCTTCCGGTAGCTTTGGAATCGCAAGGAGCATCTTTCTTGTCATTGGCTTGGCAGTCACGAACAGCTGTAGCCGTGACCCTCGAGGGGGTCCATAGCCGTGATCTTCGAGAGGGTCTGGTCTAGTCGGTTGTCCTCACTTTGAATTTTTCGAACTTGTGCTTTTCGGACGGCATCTACCATGCTGTCGCTATGAGCTCTTCTGTGCCGCCATGTTGGTTCGTGTCTTCCGACTCTCAATCACAGCGAGCTGAGTGCGTGGTCAGCCATGTCAAGCGTTGCTTGCACGGGCACTTTGCAGATCTCGAGTCCATGTTCGCTTGTGCCGGGACACCGCGAACCCAAGTGGAGGCATAAAGCGTGCACGGTCCCGCGGCCGGAGGCATCCTTGTGACCACCATCTACACCGTTGCACACTCCTTCCCCTGCGGATCAGCAAGCCCAGCTAATCATGTGCGCTGAGGGCTCTTCCTCGTCGAGCCGGCCAAAGGAAGCGATGACGCAACCGCCAGAAGAACTCGCCTGTCTCTTCGTCGATTCTCACTGCCACCCTACCGACGACCCTGCGGCCTACACCGAATCGAATCTCGATGAGCTCTCGCGACGAGTTCAAGCGAGCTCCGTTGGACACCTCGTGTGTATGTCGACCAACGCGCGAGACCAGACGCTTGTAGCGGAGCTCGCTTCGCGTCACCCGGTCAAGGTGATTCCGTGCTTTGGCTGGCATCCGTGGTTTGCACATCAGATCTCTCTCTCGGATCCTGTTCCCAGCAAGCACGACCATTATCACCAGCTTTTTGGAGTCAGCGGAAAACAAGAAGATGACGACGACACAATACAGGCCGAACTCGAAGCAGTGTGGGAGAACCTGCCGGAACCAGTCTCACTGACGAGTGTGTGCGAGGAAATCGGCAGGAACTTCGAGCGCTTCCCCAACGCGCTCTTGGGCGAAGTGGGCATCGACCGAGCCTTCCGCATACCGCGCCGAGCTTGGAACTATGATCCACAGAAGTCCCTGGAGGAAGCCGCTGGCCAACCGAGGCTAACGAAGCTCAAGACGCCGCAGACGCATCAAATGACGGTCCTACGTGCTCAGATCGAAGTGGCGCTGCGCTTCAGACGCAACATCTCCCTGCATTCGGTTCAGGCAGCAGGCTTGACCGTCGACCTGCTCTCATCCCTCCGCAACACCGACCTGGCCTCCTTCGGGGCGGTACGGTTGTCGCTGCATTCGTGTACGATGGACAACAACGTCGTCAAGTCCATCACCAAGAAGCACGCCAACGTGTACGTGGGCTTTTCGTCCACAATCAACCGCAAGCAGATCCTCCAGAAGGAGTGTCTGGCCAGTGTAGATCGCAACCGCGTCTTGATGGAGAGCGACTACCACACAGTCAAAGACATTCCCGCATTCCTGCTCCAGGCAAGCCAGTACTTTGCCGACTTGCATAGCATCGACGTCGAGGAAGCGGCACGTCAGTTGCGCTCCAACTGGAACACATTCTACTCCCCGACGTATGGCCAAGATTCCGATTCGGACACGGATTGACCCTGCTCGCGTCAGAAAAAGTCCATCAGACGTCCAGGGGCGATACGGGCCACCGAGCGGCTGCTGCGTCCGGGCAGAACTGCCAGTGGAGTTTCATGGCTCAGCACAAACATCTAGCCCAAAATCGAGCCGTTATGGCGGTGACGAGCTCCTTCAAGCTCGTGAACAGCAGCCTCGGACAAGGAGCCACAGGCGGAGCGATGTCAATCTGAACTATTCGCGGGTGCAAGTGGCAACTTGTGAAGGATGAACATCGTGAATGCCGTTCCTCATGCTCGTTGACTTTTGCTGACAGGCGCAAGGCCAGTTTGCGGAGGTGTCGAGATGACGTTGCCGTAGGCATCGACGGGAGGATAGCGCGCCATGCGTTCAAGGTCATCCAGATCCATATGGGAGCGGATGTACATGTTCTGCGTGTCCTGAGGTACCTGGTAGTCCCATGAGGTCCACGCGCCCTGCTTCAGGCTGGAGAACACAAAGCGTCTACGTCTCTGAACCATGAGGACGTCATCGGTGATCTTGGCCATGTCCCAGCGCTTGAGCGCCTCGACTTCAAAGTCTTCCAGCACGTTTCGTGTCGCCGCATCGAGCGAGTCCCGGTCCGCAGCGAGGTTGACCAACTCCTTCGGATCGTGAATCAGGTCGAAAAGCTGCGGTGGGTCGGCGGGGCAAGTGACGAACTTCCAAGGGCCACGTCGGATCATGCAGAGAGGAGCGACGGTTCCCTCGCCCATGTACTCTGCGATCACAGTGTCGTGGCCCGCACCTCCCAGTAGATGAGGCAGCATGCTGATGCCATCAAGGGGCAGATGCTCCTGCAGGGGGATGCCGACGATATCGCAGAAGGTGGGCAAGAGATCCATGGTTGAGACGTTGGCCTTGACCCGGCGAGGTTCGAACATCTTTGGATAGTTGAAGAGCAGAGGCACACGGACCGAGCTCTCGAAGTAGCTCATCTTGTACCAGAGCGAGCGCTCGCCAAGCATGTCGCCGTGGTCGCCGCTGAACACGATGATGGTATCGTCGCGCAGGCCGCACTTTTCGAGTGTGGAGAGCAGCTGCCCAATCTTGGCATCGACGTATGAGACGGAGCCGTAGTAGGCGCGCTTGGCGCGCTTGATCTGCTCTCGGGTGAATTCGCGGCCGTCCAGATCGCAAACGTGACGGAGGCGCTTCGAATGTGGGTCCTGCCTGTCCGGGTGGATCTCGACTTCTGGCATGTTGATGTCGACGTCCTCGTAGAGGTTCCAGAACTCTTCCTCGATGGTGTAGGGGTCGTGAGGATGAGTGAAACTGACGGTAAGCGCAAAGGGGCGTGTGGAGCTCGCGCCGCCACGTCTTCGAGCGTGATCGAAGAGGTATTGGTTGGACTTGTGCAGTACCTCCTCGTCATAGTCCATCTGGTTCGAACGGACGCAAGGACCGGCCTGGAGAATGCTGGATGCGTTGTGATACCATTCGAGCCTTCTGTCGGGCTCGTCCCAGTTGACAGCCCAGCCATAGTCGCCGGGATAGATATCTGCGGTCAGACGCTTCTCGAACCCGTGCAGCTGGTCGCCGATGAAGTGCATTTTGCCGGCGAGGACGGTTTCGTAGCCAGCAGAGCGCAGGTAATGGGCGTAGGTGGGAAGGTCGGAGCTGATGGAGGAAGCGTTATCGTAGGCGCCGATTTTGGAGGGCAGCTGGCCGGTGACAAGGGCCATGCGCGAAGGAGCACAGAGGGGCGAGTTGCAGTAGGCCGAATCCAAGACGACTGCATCGCGAGCGAGACGGTCCAGGTTGGGAGTGAGGATCTGCGACTTTTCGTTGTACATGCGCAGCTGCGGAGCGGCAAGCTGGTCGGCCATGATAAAGAGGATGTTGGGTCTGCTAGTGGGCGTTGCCGCGCCGGGCTGCGCACCGTTGGCGAGGCCGCTCGCGAGGCCGCTCGCGAGGCCGTCGCCAACCGCCGAGGCGCCTAGATGGAACGAGTGGGCGGCGCCAGAGCCATAAGCATCTTGCACAGGCATGTTGCTCAAGCTCGCAGATCGTGGTGCCGCGAATGGGGGAGCGTAGCGAGAGACCCTGATGATATGGAGGAAGGGGAGGGGCGAGGACAGGAAGATGCTATTCACTGCAGTATATTTACGGTGTGGGGGTTAGCCTCGGCCATAGGAGCAGGCTTTTGGGTTTGGAGGGGAAGGCATGCCTGCGTCGAGGTGGTCTTGGTCAGCAGATGGCGCTTGGCCGGCGTGCGAACAAGAGGGGCGGGCGGGGCATGGTCTTGCGTGTTGCAGGTGTTGGCAGGTGAGACTGCATGCTGGATGCAGGGCGAGCGTGAATGTGAAATGGGCGGGTGATGATGTGGAGAAAGGCGGGGATGAGGGAGCACGCCATCCATGGCCAAACGCGTGCAATTTTTCGCCAAGATGGCGTCTTTCGCGGACCCTGCGAAGGAGCCCAGATCACACGAGTGTAGGAGCCTCACGGTCCTCGACGGTCAAGCCGATGCGTGGTTCGGTTCGGATCGGATGGGTCTGCGCCGCGGAGGCGTGCGTTGGTTTGGCATGCAAGAGAACAAGCCCGACAGAAGCCTCGAAGGCTTATCGAACCCGAACCCTGTTGGGCTGCCACTGCAGCGTGGGCCCGACGCGTTTTGACAGCCGGCACTCGTCCGCTTCCAAGGGTCAAGCGGCGCGCGGGGGCGGGGGCGGCACTATACATTTTTCACAACCATTTCTTCCAACGAGACCCTGGCCGGCAGAAGCATGCATTCAACCTGCACAGAGTCACATTGAGCTATCCTCCCAAACGTCTGGCTCCCGTCGCCGATCCTCATCTGACGCTGACACGCCCGAAATCGGCATCGGGAAGCTCTGGTCATCCGTGCGGGCATCGCGTGCTTCGTTCTTGATCATATTGATTAGCCGGGCCCCAGATGGCCAAGGGCAGGAAAAGCGGGTCCATTGACTTTGCAAGCCAGCAGCACGGACCTGTCGAGGCTGCGGGGTGCGAAGCGGGTCTATTCGCTACTGACGCTTGGAGCCTTTGGACGCTTGGCCCTTGAATCGAGCTTGCAGTCGCGCGACCACGGCACCCACGGTGCATGCCGCGAACCCAGCGACACTGTAGAATGCGATTCGCTGCGAGCTGCTCATCAGGTCCAGCAGAGGGTAAGGATAATGTCCGTTCATCTCGGCACACTTTGCTGCCCAAAGACTGCAAAGTAGCCACCCGCAGTCGCCAGGACGATAGGTCAAAAGTCAGCGTCGAACGTCGGGATCTCGACGGATACATTCGAGCCTTTCCATCAAATGCTCGTACTTACGCATAACCGATCGTCACGGCAGCCGCCACCGCGACGATGTGGATCGAATCGGGCAACCGTCGACTGAACAGGAAGAAGTCGACGAGCAGGAAGACGCCCGGGAAAGCATGCAAGCTTGCGTCGATCGAGAAAGGCACCGTCACCGCTTCTTCGCGCAGTACCTGACCGGGATTCTGTGGATCCATGACCTGCTTGGGCTGCATGAGAAGGTCCTTATTGATCAACGCAATCGACCAGTAGAGCGCCGTGATCATCGTCTCGGTCGGCAGAGACGCAGCCATCGCCAAGTCTTTGATCCAGCGCAGCGCTGACGCCGCGTTCACATACAAAACAAGGGATTCATTCTTATCAGCTGTTTGTCCCAGCCGTCAAGCCCCCAACGTCTACTCAGAGACATACCTTCTGGCGTGCCACCAATGTCCAGGATCACGGCCAAGGTCATCGTGATGGTCGTTCCCGTCAAGCCGCACATGGTAAGGAATTGCATGAAGCCTTTCAGCCCAAAGATGAAGCTCCTTGTCAGTATCTGCACCCGCAACGCAGCTCGCTGGTAGAGCATCCTCGGTGTGATTATTCGTACCTCCGTATTCCTCTTGCATGTTGACGCCGAGCAAATCCGTCAGGACGTCGAGGGACTTGAAACCATACACGCAGGAGGACAGCGCAATGACATGCCATACAAACCCAGCCAGTCGTTTGATCGTAAATGTCATGTTGGCTCCTGTCTCGACAGAGTCCGATGCTGGAGCCTTCTGCTATCCCAGAGGTGGTCTCTTGCAAGGGAAGATGAGTGCAGGATGGAGCGGTAGCAAGTGACGGGATCGATTCAAGGAAGCAACTTGGAGAATCTAACGTCGCCGACTAGATGGTCAAGGGGCAAGGAGCGGCAAGGGGCACGCCATCGACATGTGCCCCGGCTCTCGTTGCCGCGACCATCCCGAGTAGCCTTCAGGGCCCTCTGGCACCTGCAGCATCACGAGCGGGCCGGAGTAATGTTTGAGTGGAGGCCGCCTCGACATATCCGCGGAATCTGCAGGAACGACAGAGCTGATCAAGTGCCGCATGTGGATGCGCGAATTTCTGATCCCCAGTTTAAGGCGTAAATTACGATTTTATTGTTGCTTCCGACAATCCGTTCGGTAATAATTCACTCAAGAAATGCAGCTGTCGCACTTCCGCGAAGGAAGTCTACGAACCATGAGCAAACTTGAATCTGGGATGATGGCTAATATTAACCCAAATGAGTGTGAGTCTATGGATACAAAGCGGTGACAGTAAGATCCCGTGAAAGAGAGTGATTGTTCGTGGGGAAGGATGGGAGCGCCAAGCAAGTGGTTGAGGGAGAGAAAGGGTTCGGACCCATTACAGTCGGCTCTCGCGGAAGAAGGGCATGGTGACATCGGTCTCGCGCCAGAAGCGGACGATGCGGTGAGCGATCTCGATCGGTCGCTCGTGTGGAAGGTTGTGTGTGCCGGTCATGACCTCAAAGTGCAGGTTGGGGATGCCTTGTGCCGTGTGGAAGATCTCCTCGAGAGGAAGAAGAAGAGGCTTGTGCGCCGAGACAAACAGAACTGGCAGACGAGCGGGCAGGCAGTGAAGGTACTGCGATACCTGCATCCCTGGGCGGTTGCCTCGGATCGAAAGCGCTTCCGCCACCTTGTCGGCGCTGCGCTCGACAGTGCCAGGGTTGCTTTGCGACTCTGTCAGCATACCTGCCGCGAAGGCGTCTCGCACAGATGGATGCCACAGCTTCATGTGCTTGTCCGTGTCGGCTTCGTGGCGGGCCTCTTCGCGCGACTCCCATCGGTCCTTCTTCAGCAATGTGTACCTAGCCAGAGGCACAGCGTGAATGCGGTCCACCTGCTCGAAAGTTCCCAGAATGCTTTCGAGCAGAACAACCGAGTCAAAGAGGTCTGGGAAGTGATAGGATGCTTGCGTCAACGCAGCACCTCCGAAAGAGTGGCCGATGCCAACCAGTTTCTTGCGCGGCAGGCGAGGAAGGTGGAAGTCGAGCGTGCGTGAAGGCTCCACCGGAGTCGAGGTCGGCGTCGAGGGCATGAAGCAGCAGATGAACTGAAGAATGTCGCGTGCGAGATCGTTGCCATCGATGCAGCGATCGCTAAACTCGAGGGGCGAGGGGTCGTCAAGCTGTCTGTTGACGACAGCCGACATGCCGTGACCGAGGGTGTCAATCATCCAGATCTCCTCGATCTCATTCGGCTTCGTCCTCAGGAGCTCGTCGACGATGGGGATGTAGCACTCCTTGGAGAAGCCGAGGCCGTGTGTGAGGATGAGAATCTTGGCGTCGGGGTTCTTTGGTGCGCGCTTGGGGATGAGACGCTCCACGACGAGGACACGACGCTTGCGCATCTGCTTGGGGTCGGTTCCACCCCGCACAAAGGGAGTGTACAGACCCGGGGTAGGCTCCACCTTGACCGGGACAAAGTGGCATGCGTCCACAGCGCGAGCATTCTGAGAGAGAACCTCGTGGGTGCCGGGCAGGAGCTCCGACAGCGACTCCCCACCGGCAAGTGGTGCAGAGTACGTAGCACGTGGATAGGCGATGGGCATGGTGAAGTTGGCGCGGTGGAAGCCGGCACCATGCGAAGATCCAGCCGGATATTGCGGGGCGGGAGGGTTGATAGAGAGGTGATGGAGGCGCTCAGCAGCCAGGTGAGCGGCCTCGAGGTCGATGGGCGCGAGACAGGAGCCGAAGCCGGTGTCGATCTGCTTAGGAGCCTGCATTGTGTCGAAGGGGCTGATCGTGACTCTGAACCCTGTCCAGCAGGAAATTGAGAGAAGAGATGGTGGTGACGAAGAAATCGACCAGTACGTCGGATACTTGAGAGACACCAGCTCTGCAAGAGGAGCGCAAGGTCGACAGGAGCGTAGGAGAGGCGAAGGTAAGGGGTTAGGAGAGCGGGCTTACAGGCACGGGGTCGCAGATTGGGGATCTTGGTATATATCGATCATCTTTGCGTCGGAGAAGGCTCTCGCAAGGCAGTGTTGTGGAAGCGCAAACACGATAAGCACCGAGAAGGCCGAAGTTCACTTTTCTCGAAAGTTTGTCCGGACGCTGTGAAGGGAAGTCGGAGCTTCACACGGCACACGGCAGGGATGTCTGAAGGTACTGTCGGTGATCAATGGCTTTCCAGGCGCATCGCCAAGGTCTCAGAACAATATTTGCCGAGGTGTGTGGCGGAGTGTGGCGGGCGGCGCTAAGCCTTTGCGCACATGCGCGGACTTTGAACGCCGTCAGGCCGCGACGATTGGCGCTGACAGTCCAGAGAATAGGAGGCAGGGCGTGGGCCCTCTCGAAAGGGGGCGGGGGGGGGGGGGGCAAGCAAGGATGGAGCCCAAGTCGAGATCGGGTATGTCTCGGAACGGTGGAAACACTGTTTTAGACAGGATGCGGCAGGACTGACCTCAGCGGAGGAAAGCAAGCGGAGCTGATGCGGTCTGGAAGTAGACTCCGCAGGAGCAAAGCGAGCTTTGGAACGCCACGAGGTGGCACCTGCAGTAGATTGCAGGCGCCTGGAGGATTGGTTCCTCGCTTGGCTAGATGCAGGTCCAAGCCAGTGAGTGATCGCCGACTCGCTTCGTTGGCTTCCCCTTCATACTGAGGCGCAGGCTCTCTGACCCGAAGACAAGCCCCCGCCACGAATGTGGAAGAGGGTTGGTGGGATCAACGCATGTCACTGCCTCGGTCGCTGTGCAGCGCTGCGAGCAGTCTTTGGCCGCGAAACGATAGGACAAGCGGAGAGCATGACTTGCTTGTTTGCGTGTCAAGATAGCATTTGTTGGGTTGGCGCAATGGAAAGGTTCAAACACCGCAGAGACGGACGAGGCTGTACGCTGGCTGAGGTCGCGGAGACAGCTTTGCCGCGACGGCCGAGGATGGCTCAAAGTGACAGCTACAGAATACTCGCCGAATCCGACACGCCGTGACGGGCTGTATTTTCCTCGCGGCGTGGCGCCTTCTAGTGCCCGCACTAAGCGCTAGCGCCTGCAAGCGCTCCAGTTGGCTCCAGTTGGCTGCAGTTGGCTGCAGTTGGCTTTGCTGCAGACTCGGCGCAAGACACGAGGGTCGATGGATGCACTGTGCAGCAGCATGTCCACGGGCTCTCGGTCACAGAGTCCGATGCGAAACTGGCTTTGGGTGGTGAAACAAGAGCGGTCGCCGTTAGGGCGCGCCCATCAATTCAAAATTGGCACTTTTCGAGATCACGCAAGCAGAGCGATGATCTGCAGGCCTCCGCTGCTTCCGATTTCAAACGCAGACAAGTGACAGGCAGCGCTGAATACAAATTCAAAATATACGCCGACGCCTCGTGAGACACAGGATTCTGGACTCAGTCAGACCTCGACCCGCCTCGAGGAGCGCAAGCGAGAGGCGTGGGTGCTCGACCCTTATGCGGCGACGCTTCCGGCAGCCAGCCGCTCTACGGCCTTGTTGTGACTTGCTCCCCGCCCAAGCCCAAAAGACGGACACGGAACCAGTGTTTATGTTCCTGGATTCTAGCCGCCTTGGCACGCTGACGGGTTGCCATCCGAGTCAGGTCGAGTGCGAAGCGACCCATGAGAAGATTTGCAAAAAGGATGTCTCTCGGACTTGCCTCAATTCAGCCCCGCTAACCGCTCTGGATGGTGCACTCACACCTGTCAGCCTGCTTGCTGCTCTCTGGCCCCCGACCTAGCCGCGCTCTCGATGTATCCTCATCTTGGATTCTCGTAATGGCGTGTGCGAGACGGCATGGGAAGATGTCTCATCTGCTCTTGCTTTCTCACGCCTGGGCTACGTAGACCGATGGCAACAAGCTCACCTTCTGGATAAGGCTGACGACCCCTTCCCTGCCGTCAATAAAGCAACCCTACCGGGTCTCTTTCTTTTTGCCAGGCTTGGTCGGGGCCCTTCGGGTTGGCGCTGTCGTTCGCATTCCGGTGCGGTTATCTTTGAAGAGCATCACGTCAATCGGAGATGACATTGTCCGGCAACATGCCCAACCTGAGATAGCAGGATGGTAGACACAAGGTTAGCTGGGTTGAAACTCGCCCAAGGCTGTCTCACATACGTTCGGTCCTCTTTTCACTTACGCCTCCTCACGATCTCGATTTCTTCTCGATCTCGAGAGCACGCCATCTTCTGACGTCCCGCCCTTCTTCTTCCACTCGACATACATCGAGACGTGTCATGTGTGCAGCTCAAGCCGGCTTACCATCCGTCGTCCGTCTATTCCGAGCTCTTCCAGCCGGGACCAGCCAGGGAAAACCGCATAGCCATGATGCCGCGGAAGCTCATTGTTCCGTTGGAAGTAGTATCCATCTCTCAGTGTCTGCGCAAGACGACCTGCTGATCACCGCCACACGCAAGGCAGTCTGACTTCACGTCCACTCGGTCGGGCGCGCTCGGTCCGGCGCAAAGACTTCTCCGTTCTAGACTGATCATTTCGGAACCTGGACTCGATTGCCAGTGCTGGGTCAAGCTTCAGAATACCATGCAAAGTCGACCCTGCAGCTGCTTCGACTCGTAGTGCTCGGCCATCTTGTTGGCATCCTCCACATCGTACGTCTTCTCGATGTAGGTCGAGCAGCCATTGTCCGCGTGCAGCTTGATCATCTCCTGGCACTGCTCCGGAGTGCAGATTAGGCGGCCGCGGATGGTCTGCTCTTTGAAGTTCATCGCGAATGGGTCCACCTCAAAGGGGCCGTCGGCAGGGAGACCAACGTCGACAAGCTGGCCGCCCTTTCGCAAGAATTGCTGGCTAAACTTGATGAGCCCGCGGTCTTCGCAGTTAATGACGACGCGGTCCACGCCGGGGTTGGTCTCGTAGAGGCTTGAAGAAAGCTCGTCGATGCACTTCTTCTTTGCGTCCTCCGAGTCGATCAAAAACGTCTTGTCGGGCTTGAGGTGGTCTGCGCATTTGTCGGTGAGCTCCAGTCCCTCCTTGCGATTGTCAATCGCGATCACCTTGCAACCCATTGCTTTGGCATACTGCACGCCCAGGTGGCCAAGTCCGCCGATGCCAATCATGGCCAGCCACTGGCCCTTCTCAGGCTGGACTGCCAAAAGCGCGCCGTACACGGTCGCACCGGCGCAGAAAAGTGGGGCTGCCTGATCGAAAGGGATGCTGTCCGGCACCTTGGAGACCACGCGCGCATCCGCCTTCATGTACTGAGAGAAGCCTCCGTTCAGAGTGAGTCCGAGCATTCCGGGCATGTTGTCGCACAGCTGCTTGCCCTGCTTGCACGAATCACACTTGCCGCAGTAGCCGTAGGTGTTGATCGAGCCGACACGGTCGCCCACTTTGATGCCCGATTTCTCTGCGTCTGAGCCCGCCTTGACTACAGTGCCCACAGGCTCGTGCGAGCCAACCAGACCCGGCTTGGCGCCCTGAGACTCGTACACACCGTCCATGACCTGCAGGTCGGTGTGGCAGTAGCCTGCGGCGGCAATCTTGATCAAAAGATCGTTGGGGCCAAGATCGGTCGGCACATCGATATCCTTGACCTCGTATCCCTTCTTGAAATCTTTGATGGTGGCCGCACGCATCTTTTGCGGGATCGACTCGCTAGACATGGTTTGGATCTGTGCCGATGCTGGGGCTCGCGGTGTTACTGAGAGTTGGTTCGTCGATGGGCTGGGAGCTAGAAGAGATTAGCTGTTGCCTGGCCGGGAGGGGCGAGAGCTGCCACTGAGTTTCTTATATGCTTCGACCAACCACCGTCGAGTGGCGTGGCGCTGGCAGCCGAGGCCAAGGGACGGTCTGCGGCGTTCCCGTGCAATATCCACTGCGACCGAAGCCACTCTGGCAGACTTTGAGAGAGCGGCAGAGCAGGGGTTGCGAAAAGATAGCTCGCGATTGACAGGGTCCGGCAAGGCGTGGCAGCAGGCACACACGACATCACGCTGATTCACGATGCATGGCTGCTCGACCTGTCAAGCGCGTTATAGTGGCAGCGCAGTCGATGCGAGCTGCGACTGAAGCCGACGAGCCAGTCCTGCGGCCCTGTTTGTCCGTGCACATCCTTTGGTGCGAAAGGAGACAAGAAAGAGTTGATGACTGCAAATGCTTCCGCAGTCCAAGAGTGATTCATCCCGCACGTCATGGCGAAGCGTGGCGCACGCGCGCACACTCAGCCAGAACGTGGAGCTGGTCCTGGCGTCTTTACGGCCGACGTCGAATAACGCGAGAAACCAGCTGAATCACTCTGACGGCTCCACTCGCACGATTGTGGAAGACTCAAAGTGTGAGACCGGCGTAGTACACAAAGATCTGGTCAACCCTGTTGACCTTCGCGATTTGCAGCTCTGATGTGGAGGCGGGGGGAGCATTGAATTAGCGCATCGATTCGACATATCTCCGAGGGAGGGGTGGAGGATGATGACACTTCCTCTCGCCTCCCGCCAGCGTTTGCGCCCAGGCTTCTAGGATTACGCCGGTCCCAGGATGAATACCCCTGGCAGTCGTCCATGGACTTGCTTCAGACGAGGAAGCTGTTGAAGGGCCGCGTTGCCGGACGCGCAACGACCCCCAGGCGGCTCTTCGCATGAAATTTGGAGGCGGTGACGATCGGCGTTTTGGTTTGCTCCCACGGGAATGTCGCACGACACCGTGGAGGACGATGGCCATTCTCCTTTCTTGCTGGTAGGTCCATGTTCCAGTTCGGAAATGGCTCCGTGCGCGCACACCTTGCGGGCTTTAGCGCCCATCTCCGCCGGCCACTCCGAGCATCGAGAGATCCTTAGCGACTGGCGGTGCGCCGCCACGGCCGCACCTTTATATATTTGAACTCCTTGCCATCATCTGCGTTGCAAATCTTTCATCTATTCCTACCATCCCGCCCATCCTTCACGCGCTTTGCTGCTACCAATCAGTCATGCCGTCTCTGCCCAAGACCTACAAGGCCGCCGTCTTCGAAACGGCCGGCCAACCGCTTGTCCTCAAGGACGTCGAGCTCAAGCATCCCGAAGAGGGTCAGATCCTCGTCAAAGTCGAAGCCTGTGGCGTATGCCATTCGGACGCCCTGGTTCAGTCTGGAAATTTCGGCCCTCTTCCTCGCATCCCTGGTCACGAAATCGTTGGCAAGGTCGTCGAGGTCGGTCCTCACGTAACGAAGTGGAAGGAAGGCGACCGAGTCGGCGGCGCCTGGCACGGTGGCCACGATGGCACTTGTCGCCAGTGTAACCAGGGTCTCTTCCAAATGTGCGACAACGAGCAGATCAACGGCGTGACCCGTGATGGTGGGTACGCCGAGTACTGTCTTCTTCGCTCCGAGGCAGCCGTGAGACTGCCCGCCGAAGGTAACGCCGTCGAAATGGCTCCCATCATGTGCGCTGGCGTGACGGTTCACAATGGTATCCGCAAGATGAACATCACGCCAGGAGAGCTCGTTGCTATTCAAGGCCTTGGAGGCCTGGGCCACCTCGCCGTTCAGTACGCCCGCAAGATGGGCTATCGCACCGTCGCGCTCTCCCGAGGGACTGACAAGAAGGACTTTGCGATGAAGCTTGGTGCGACGGAGTACATCGACACGAGCAAGGAGGATCCTGCCGAAGCATTGCAGAAGCTAGGCGGCGCTGCCTTGATCGTCGCTACAGCTCCAAACCCAGAGCACATCTCTCCGCTCGTTGGAGGATGCAAGGCACTCGGCAAGCTTCTCATTCTCGCACCTGTCGGGGACGTGCCCGTCAATACTTTTGCCATGATCACCAAGGGTGTCTCGGTGCATGGATGGCCTTCTGGCCATGCCCTCGATGCTGAGGACGCGGTCGAGTTTGGCGAGCGCTTTGACATCAAGTGCATGTGCGAGACGTTCCCGCTCTCCAAGGTCAACGAGGCATTCGACCATATGATGGCTAACAAAGCTCGTTTCCGTGCCGTTCTGACTATGTAAGGAGATCGCACCAGTCGATAATGGCACGCTCATGTCCTGCAAAGCACTTCCTTCTGTACATTTGCACAACCTCGGCAACAAATGACAAGTTCGAAAAAGCAGGCGTTGTACTCCCCCGTTTCATGTAACATTCCCCGTCCCGGAACGCAACCTCCTTGCAAGGGCTTCACCACAGCATCATGCTGGCGGCACGGGAATTTGGGGACACTCCCCTCCGCCAAGCCCTGGAATGCCAGCGAGCGGACGAAACTTGATCATCAGCACGCCGAACCTTACAAGCGATGAGAGAACCGAGCGAGCTTTTGGCAGATGGCGGACGGCCCAACTGAGAACCTCGCAGGGAATACAAGTCTTCTGCTCCAGGAATCAGACGTTGCAAGGACGACCCTCCTCCGCAAGCTCAAGGCATTTCGTCCCTGTAACCGGGCGATTATCTCGTTGCCGGGACAAACACGCTGGGAACCTCCCCAACAAGGTTGGCGCACGCATCACAACAATCGAAGCAGGCAAGCAAGCAAGTCATTGGACGTTGCAAAGATATGCCATTGTGGGTAAGGAGACAAAAGGCATGGTCGGGGATATATGATGGACTATAAGTACAATTCGTGATCGTAAAAGGACGTGGCATAACGTCACGCATTCTGTAATTCGAGGCGGATGGATGAGAAAGTGCGTGTTGCCGGAGCTCAAGCGCTGGTCTCGGGTCGGGTGGCCTCCTTCTGCGCCTTCCAGAGGGCGATCTTTTCTTTGCGGACCTTGAGACTCTTCTTGACATTGAAGCCGCCGTCGAGAGTGGTGCGCACCTCCTCAAGCGAGAGCAATGCGGTCTCGGGGTAGAGGAAGTAGATGAGCACGAGGAAGACACTGGTAAGACCGGCGAAGAAGCCGAACGCGCCCGAGGGCGTAATGGCATCCATGAGGCTTAGGAAGGTGGACGAGACAACGAGGTTGCCGCTCCAGTTGGCCGCGGTGGAGATCGAGGTGCCAACCATGCGCGTTTCCGTCGAGAAGAATTCGCCCTGCTGCCAGGGTACATTGCCGAGGCCGGTTGCGTACGAAGCGACGTAGAAGACCATGAAGACGAGCATGGCTGAGGTGAGCGAGCTGGGATACGGGTAGCCCTCGGTGAGTCGCTGGTTGGTGGGCTCGAGCATCTTGTGGAAGATCCCGGCGGTGCAGACGAGGAAAATGACGACGCAAGGCATAGTGGCGAGCAGGAATCGACGTCGGCCGACGCGGTCGATGTACTTGAGGGGGATGAAGGTAAAGATGAAGTTGGCACCGCTGATGACGAGACCGGTGGCGGTGGGGTTCTCAAGGCCAGCGCTCTTGAAGATTGAGGAACTGAAGTACATTAGCGCGTTGAAGCCACAAAGCTGCTGAGCGACGAGCGTCATGGAGGTGAGGAAGACAGCTCGTCGAGTCGGAAGGTCGGTCCAGACCTTGGCAATGCGGCCAGAGAGGGGGGTGTTTTCGATCTGAATGTGTTTTTTCAAGACACCGACCTTTGCATCGATCTGCTCCGGGGTGGCAAGTGGATAGATGCGAGCGAGGGCGCGCGTGGCTTCGTCGTCTCTGCTCTGCTTGACGAGGTATCGAGGCGACTCGGACATGAAGAAATGGATGCCGAAGATCTGGACGATGGGAGGGAAAGCACCAAGAGCGATGATCCAACGCCATCCTGAAGAGACGTTGTTGAAGCCGGCGCCGATGGCGTAAGCGATGACCTGGCCACCGGTGACCGCGATGGAGTTGAGGCAGGTGAGGCGACCACGGGCGCGTGCGGGAGCGAGTTCCTGGATGTAGACGGGGACGATCTGAGCAGCGGCACCTACGCCGAAACCCATGATGAATCGGCCGGGGATGACCGTCCACTTGGCATGTGCGGCAGCCTGAACGACAGCACCGACGATGAAGAGGATGTCGCAGATGACGAGGGTCCACTTTCGACCGATCTTGTCGGCGACGACACCTGCGCCAAGTGCCGAGATGATGGCACCGACGGTGAGGGCAGAGGTGATGAGCTCCTTGTCGCCGTTGGTGAGAGGCTGGTTGTCCAAGTCGTTGCCGACCTGGACGAGGACGGAAGAGATGGCGCCGGTATCGTAGCCGAAGAGGAGACCGCCGATGGTGGCGAAGAAGGTGAGGCCCCAGAGGTAGAGGCTGTTGCTCTCGCCTTGGCCTGCGGCCTCGATGGCGGCTTCGTCCAGGACACGGTTGAGTTCGGCGGCATCGATGACGCCATCCGTAGAGACTACGGAACGGGTGGCGACATGGAGCTGAGGGAGTGTGCTGGGGTCGTACTTGTCCTCGGCGGAGAGCTTCTGGTCGTCGGAATCGAGGGAGCGTGGCTTCTCCTCGGTGGGGGTGATGGCGGAGCCGGGATCACTCATGACGCCAACACTCGCGATATTGGATGGGGAGACAGGAGATGGAGAGGTAGGGATGCCAAGGATGGATAGGAGGCGATGGAAGGGGGGAGGGAGGAAGGAGGATGTGGTGTGGAAAAGTCGGGAAAGGGGAAAACAGCGGCGGATTATAAGGACGTTGTGAGGAGAATCGAGGTTACAGTCGGGGGAACTTTCGCGTGCAGTTGGAGCTGCGCGTGATGTGCAGGTTGCCAGGCACGGCATGAAGATGCATTAGGGTTCACGTTGCTCCCACGAGACGATTGCAGTGGGGGCCA
This sequence comes from Moesziomyces globuligerus, assembly GCA_030849465.1. Taxonomy (NCBI): domain Eukaryota; kingdom Fungi; phylum Basidiomycota; class Ustilaginomycetes; order Ustilaginales; family Ustilaginaceae; genus Moesziomyces; species Moesziomyces globuligerus. Next base: position 539,605 of record JARVLF010000002.1, read on the forward strand.
GGGAGGCCGCAGCAGAATGCACTCAGAGCACACACAGCGTGGGAATGGGATGAATTGGAGCGGGGCGACGGACCGGTGACGATGAGAATGGCGGGGTCGGATGAGCTTGCCATGAGATGAGGTTGGGGCACCTGTACACGAAGGCAAGTGGGGAAGGGGGTGGTACGAGGCAGCTTGCGGGAGGAGCGGAGCGGAAGGCAGGCGGAGCGACTCGCTAAGGATGTGCCTCGGCAAGAGCGTCGTTTGCAGCATCTCTGTTCCGCGCTTGGCAGCTCTCGGCGACGAGAAGCATGAAAGCTGACCCACTTCCCCGCGCTGTGCTCGCCACAGGACCGCACGCATCAACGCATGCCGTGCGCATTTCCACAGCACATGTCCCACGCTTGGCTCTCAACCTGTGGCGTGAACAACAAGCCCGCCTGGTCGAGATGGCGGCTGGTGTGAGATGCTCAACAGCGAGTCGTCAATGTGACACTGCCGTAATTGACCGATCGGAAAGTTTTGGCGGCTCGTCTGGATTTGGATTTCCATTCGACGCGAATGGCTGAGGAGAAGCCTCGTTCGCCAGCCAAAAAGGCGCAAAGATTACCGAAAAGAAGGGCGGCAGGAGCATTCTCGGCGCAATTCGCGAGGCGAGCTTGGAAAATTCAGGCTCAGCTCGTCGTTCGACTACAGTACTGTAGCACGATCCTGCGCCCGAAGCTCGACATCATCTCGCTCATTTCGGGACGTCAACCCTGCACGGAGCTTGTGGGGAAGCGTCCCGACTGCATTTGGCTGAGGCTCGGCGCGAGCACCAAGCTGGCACCACGCTGGCACCAAGCCGGTGGGACACGCGAGCGGATGTCAAAGAGCACGGTCCGGAGAGGGTGACACTTGGCGGCGTCCAATGCCCAAGTTCGGGGCTTTGCGGCTGCATCTCTGGCCGAACTCGGATGCTCGACGGCGATCCTCGCGACAGACCAATCAGCCGCCTCGCCCCCTCTTGTCCACGCCTAAAAGGCTCGTACGCTGAACTAGCAACAAATTTTTCGCCCAGGTCCACTTTTCAAATCTCGCACGAGAGCTTCTGTGGCCTCTCGACTTTTCAATCGACTCGAGGGGCGGAGGCAGTGGACAATGGGGATGGAACTCGTGATCTGGCCAAGGGGCGGACCATACCACCGGCCACTTTTGTTGGCCGGATTCGCAACCCCACAATCCGGCTCGGCACAACGGTACAGCTCAGGGTTCTTCGCACCCGCGTGCGGGGGAGCAATGCATCTCACCCCACGTCAGGATGGGCCTGCCAAGCAGCCAGTGCGGGGAAGAGGTGCCACGGCGGTTTGACTTGGCTGATGCTGCGAGAGAGCGGCGACGACGACGACCTTCGGCGCTAGCGTCTCGACCTTTCTTGCCGACCGGTGCTGGCGCGGCTACCTGTCAAGGTTGACAGATGCGTGGATCTGATTTGTTAGATGTCGATAGCCTCACAGCTTGAGACCTTTGCACGTGGCATCTATTCACATTGCCAGATTTGGCGATCAAGATAATCGGGCCTGGACCGAAGGAAGGTCGCGGGTCTAACAGCCCTGTCGCGCTTCATTTCGCCCCCGCAGGCTAGCCCAGCGGCGAATGGGGCTGCAGGATTGCTGGCCGTTGCACGGGAGGCTCGCGGCGGCAGAGGCTCAGTCTGCATGCCAGTGAAACATCATGCCACATCAAAGCAGTCCGCTGATCCCGCGGGCTGCAGCGGGCTAAGCGCCGCTTGCCCGCTAGCTTACGCCGACTTTGTCGACTTTGTCGTGTTTCGCTGAGCTTGGCATAGCATAGCATGGCATAGCATAGCATAGCATGGCACAGCATGGCCTGGCATGACCTGGCCTGGCATTGTATGCAGACCTGCACTCGACGGCATTCGCCAATCTGTAGATCTGACAGTGGTGCGGATTTTCCATACGCATTGTTTCGCGCTCGGTCCAGTCACTCAGTCTTTCGGCCTTTCAGCGCGCTCTTCCCCCTGGCAGCAGCCCGGCAGCAGCCCGGCCGTTCCGCCGCATTCACTTTGCTCCTTCACACACCATCCTCTTCCCGTCCTGATCATCTCGTTGGCATTCTCCACGCCTCGACCGCATCCATCGATGCCCAATCCCGCTACTTTGTCCATGCGCAGCTTCTGATTGCCCATCTTCCCATCTCAACTCCAGCCACTCGCGCACTTCTGCTCCATCGTCCGTGGCCGGGCCACATCGTCACGCTGTCGTCGCCTCGCTCCATACCCACCTCCTCGCGCCCTCAGCACCTCGAAGCATCTCCACGCGCCCAGCGCAGCCTCTCTCCGTCCAGCGTCGCCAAATCACCCTCGGCTAGGAGACCTTCGTACGGCAGCCAGCTCCTCGCCGTCCCGGGCCGCGCGCCCAGCGATGCCGACGCCGACCACGGCTTCGGCCTCTCGCCCTCCGCTGCATCGCCCGACAGCTCGCGCCATCGTCGTGGCTCACGCTCTTCCATCCTAGCATCTGCTTCCGAAGCGACCGGTGTCGCTTCCGATCGCGAGTCCATTCGCTCCTCCGCTAGCAGCTCTCGCGCAGCCCCATCTTCTTCCGCCCGCAGATCCAAATCCACGCGCCCAGATGACCGCGAACGCAACGCGTCCCCCGTCTCCTTCTACTCCTCATTCGAGGCTCCTCTGAGCTCGCCTCGCACCTCTCGCCAGGGTAGCCTCCAGGTCGAGTCCACACTGTCTCCACTCACACCGGCCTCACCGCCCGCAGCCGATGGTATCGCCCACATGCTTTCATCACCGCGTGCTCCCAGCAGCTCACATAGAGCACCAAAACCATCTCCTAGCTCTCCACATCCAACAAGAGCCGCTTCGGATCGTATCGCCTCCGACAAACGGTCCGATCCAGCTGGCGCAACACCCGCAACTCTTCAGCGCGCAACATCTGCTCACCACCCATCATCCGCAAACGGCGCCAGCTCCGAAACCTCGATGCCCTCGCTCTCAGCCTACTCGTGGCAGTCCGAAAGGCTTCCCATCATTCAACCTCCCCCGAACACACGGCCCTCCAATCAGCTTCGCTTAGCCTCCAACGAGGAACCAAAGACCAGGTCCATCTCCAGCTCCAGGTCAGCCAGTAACTTCGCGCACATCGACACTTCCTTGGCCCGACCGAGGTCAAAAAGTAGTGCAACTTCCTCCCCGGCCGTCGGTGTGCCGTCGACAGACGACAACGCGACTGCCGCGCCTGTTGGGCCTCCCACCTCGACTCTCAACGCAAAGATCCTTCCCAATGCGACTACAAAGCTCAGCTTACGATCTCGCATCTTCGGTCTCAAAGCTGGCCAGAGCGCTCCTCGTTCCTCCTCCCCGGCGGACTCGGGTAACGACACTCCATCGCCCCGATCCGCGCATTTCACGCCATCCATTCACTCTGAAGGCTCCCACAGCGATTCTACTCCCCTCGACCAATGCGACAGCCACTCCATCGATCGTGACCTCCCATCACCCAGCTACTCACATTCCGCCCTTGGTCGCAGTCGTGATGCCGACGACGAGATGGGCGACGCCTTCAGCGCCGATTCACGATCCACTGCTCACGCCGCCCGAAAGTCGAGCGGCGCTACCGGCTTCCTCCGCAAAACCATCCGTTTCAAGGACAAATCTGCCTTTCTGAAGGCTCGTCCTTCTGTTTCTTCCTTGACTTCCGACTCCGCCGCATCGGCGTCCAACTCCGTGCCGCCTTCCACCGCCGACCCGCTCAGCAGCTCAGACGCTGAGGACGTCGCAAGAAAAGCACCGTCCTATAAACAGGTCAGCGGCCGCAGAGGCATGCAGTATCACGAATCGGCCCCAGATCGAGCTCATCCAGTCGCGACTCTTGCCTCTCCGCACCAGGACCGAACGCGCCTGCACGTCAAGCAAGAGCACGAATCAGTCTCACTTTTGCCTGCCGTCACCGAACGCGACCTGGAAGCATCTGCGGAGGTACAGCGCCCTCTTACCCATGTCCCTGCGAGCCGTTCATCGGCACGATCTGAGAGCAGCTCCACACCGACGCATATCCGACCAAATCTCGCCTTTGCCCAGGGCACTGGTGTTGGCGGTTCGACCGTCAGCGCACAAGAAGGCACCGAGGCTCAGACCCGCATGCCAAGAAGCAGCAGCCTTCACGTTACTCCAGGGCGCGGCCATCTTGACGCTCTTCTGCCCTCTCCGATCGCGGTGGATCGCTCAGTATCCTCACCTCAGATCATGCCAGGTGCACCCGAGTCGCCACGTCGCCGGCCTCGGTCAGGATCTGCCAATCTCTACGCGCCACACATCCAGCCTAGGACAACGAGCTCACCCATTCAAGGCTCCACGCGCCGACCAGTGACAGCCCAGGGCACTCCTCCAGCTCAATCACCACAGATAATGTCCTCAATCTCAACGCCTCGCTCGACGCAGCGCCCCAGCCGGCCAAAGACGGCCGACAGCGGTCATGGATACTCAAGCTCCCTCTCCAGTCTCAGAGACATCCTCGTGGTGGCCAACGCTATTTCTGAAGAGGGCGCCATCTACAACTCGCCAGACAAGAACGCTCCAAGCCCGAGTACCAAGGCCGCCATCGCCTCTTCACCCGTCGACGCAAAGAGGCCTGGCTTACCGCCCAAGAATCCGCTCCGTAAACAGAGACCGTCTGCGGCCAGTGCTGCGGATACGCCCTCGGTTTCGGGCGACTCACCCGCCTCCGCCCACACCAGCGGCGTTTTCCCGGGCCCAACAATGCTGACAGCGCAGGAAGCTCCCAACGGAACAACTGCACGTCTTCGCGATTCCATCGGGCCACTCTCGACATCGAGCTCCACTCCATCGCTGTCAGAGTACAGGACACCCACTTCAGAGCCGGCTCCGCTACCCAGCTCGGACAGGCACAGCACGAATGACTATTTCCGCCCCCGCGAAGCTTCGGGATCGTTCGATCCACCACCCAGGCCGATCCCTGCTCGCTCGCCCGGCGGCTACAGTGGCACATCTTACCCTGCGTATTCTGCCCTGCCTGCATCTCAACACCTTTCTCGCGCTCCGTCGACTGACTCTGCCATTGGCTATATCCCGCGGAGGCACGAGCGTGCCGCTAGCGACGCAGCGAGCTCAATCACTGACCTGCGATCTCCCTCCGGTCTCGGAGCTTCCACCCCGTCGCTGCATTCCGAATCCTCTGCGAGCACCCGGAAGAAGAAGGACGGTGCTGGAAGCAAGATGTTGGCCTTCGCACGTGACTTTACTCAACGAGAAGTCAGCGAAGGAGGTGCGTCCATCCCGAGCTCGGGGACTTTCCGCCTCGGGAGGAGCAGCAAATCGAAGAAGGGCGATGCAAGTACTCGCCTAGTTATCCGCCGCTTGTACGACGGGCCCTTGGAAACTGAAGCTGCTGCTCATGCCATCAAGCACGCAGCGGACTCAGCCGCGAGTTCGCCGAGTACCTACGCGGAAGGCGTCAGTCCTAGTTCTTCCGTTGCCGATCTCGCCAAGGTCGGCACGCCCGATCCTCGGACGCCCTCAGGATTCAGCACGCCTGGAAGTGGAGGTCGCTTGCCCAGCTCAGGCAGCCTCGTCCGTACGGTGTCGTCCTCCGGCAGTACAGCCAGAGACTACATGCTGCAAAGCTCGAACCAGCTTCTCACACCGCAGTTTGTCAATCCTGGTAGCGGTGCTTTGATTACTCGAAGCCCCAGCTTTGTCAAGCCGAGCTGGTCGATTCCACAGGAAGACTTGACGCAGGCACAGAAGCGACTCGTCAAGCGCTGGTTCATCCTGCGTGAACTCTTGGACACCGAGAGGGCTTATGCATCTGACCTGGCTGTTGCCCGCGATATCTACTTAGCGCGCGCGAAACTCAGAGCTGGCATTACCGCTCCACTTTCACCCCTAAGCGTCCGATCTGCGAGCATCTTCTCGCAGCTGGCTTCTCCGGACCCCCCCTCGCAAGGCAGATCCTCGCTGCCGCACCCTCAGCAACGAAGCAGCGTCAATCCCCTAAGCCCTGGAGGGGGCGCACATCATGGAAAGGGGCATCTGCCTCAACGTACTCTGTTCCGGCATGCATCTGCCGATGGGACCGCGAATGCCGCTCTTGCTAGTCCCAATCCAGCCAATCAGACCGCATCGTCGATCTCTCTTGCATCCAGCAACCCGAGCAATCGCTCTTCGGTGTACACAGTGTCGTCTCAAAGCTCGCAGACCTCGGATGCCAGCCATTTTGCTCTCGCCGGCCATTCCAACCTCGCTGCAGGCCTTCCGTCTCAATTCTCGATCGACGGTGGTGCACCCTCGCCCAGTGCTGGCCTAAAATTCAACGCCGGATCGCCACTAACAGCCTCGACTCCGGGCTTCTCGCCCACATCATCGACGCCGGTCACTCCATCTGTTCTAACACCAGCTGGGGTATCTGGCCCGGGCCTTGGAAGCTCGGCGGAAGCGAGCGTGTCAAGCGCTTCGGATGCGCCCTTCAGCTCGAGCGATGTCCGCATTGTCTTTGCCCAACTTGAAGCCTGCGCTGCTTTTGCGGACGAGATGGTCGCCATGCTGGAAGGCGCAGTCGGCACAAGGTGCACTGGGACGGCGGAAGAGGCTTCTCAGCTGCTTGCGCGTGGTCTGGTCAAGGAAGAGTCGGAGAACGATCGCGTGGGTCAAGCCTTCCTCAAGCTGATGCCCCGAATCGAGCAGGTGTATTCGGCCTACTGCTCGCGACACGAGGCTTCTATGTCCAGGTTGCAGGAGCTCTTGAACACCCAGCCCAGAACGGTGGCCTTCCTTAGCGAATGCACCCAAGCCGCACGTGCCTACACGAATGCTTGGGATCTGTCCTCGCTTCTGATCAAGCCCGTGCAACGCGTTCTTAAGTATCCGCTCCTTCTCGCACAGATTTTGGAGTCCACGGGCAACAAGCATCCGGATGCCGAGAGCCTCTCAGCTGCATCTGCGGAGATCCAAAAGGTGGCTGACAATATCAACGAGGTCAAGAAGCGGAAGGATCTCGTCGAGCAGATCGTCAGCGGCAAAGCAACGAAACGAAGCACGAGCCAGCGCGTGCAACACGGAGCCACAAAAAAGCTGCTGCGCCGGCAGGAGAAGGTCAAAAAGGCTGTCCTGGGTCCGTCCGAGGACCTTCTTGCTGATGACGGACAGTTCAAGTCTTTGGTGGTGCAGTTCCGCACTCTGGAGAAGTCCGTGGCCAGCTTCTCCCGGCGGTGCGCTGGATGGTCGAGCTGCGTCAAGGACACACATCTCGCACAGTTGCGTTTGCTCGATCAATGGTGTAGGGCATATGCCGTCGACGACGCTGCCCCGGAAAGCGAAGCTGGGACGCGTCTACGCGCATTTATGCATCTGGTGGAACACACTTTCCTCGGCGACTATTGGACGCAGCTCGATTCGGAGATCCGCACTAGCTTCACACCAGCTGTGCAGCGGATGGCCGCCCTCTTCGTTCTGCCACAGGCCGTGATCGCCAAGCGGAACGACAGAGAAGCAGACTACTCGCGATACAGAGTCGAAATGATGCGCAACGGCGCTAAGGCCGCGGACAAGAAGCTCGCAGAGAGTGCCAATGCGTTTATTGCGTTGCACACTCAGCTTATGAACGAGCTTCCACAGTTCAACTACGGGATCCAGACGCTGATGGATCTGTGCATCGAGTCGCTCTCAAGGACGCAGGCCTCCTACCATCTGCGCGTCCATCGCGCGCTAATTGGCTTCTGGCAAAATTTCGGCCCCGAAGGCATCGGCGAGATCATCCACAACGAAGATACGGACGAAAAGTCGATGCGCCACCTGAATCCAGTCAAGATCTTCTGGCCGCTACACAGCAGCGTCGCTGGCTTTGCCGAATCGCTGAGCATTGTCTCGGGCGCACACGACCACTCGCGTTCCGCTTCGATTAGCATGGATAGCGACCTCTTGGCCGCTGGCCATCTCAGTCCGTCGAGCAACACCCACTTCTCTCCGCTGCAGTCGGCGCGAGCGTTGCCCGACTCCGAGTTCGCTTCGAGAGTGCCAGATGCGTCGGACATGAGCCAGCAGATCGAATCGATCACCGCGGCTGGTTCTGAGGAGCTTTTGGAGCCGATGAGCGCGCGCGCCAGCCCGTTTGCCACTCCGCCGCTCGGATCGCGCCGACCGTCGTTTTCGCCTCAGCTGTACCAGCAGCCATTGTTGGGCTCGCCAGCTCCCATCGGCGCCCCCTCGCTGGCTGGAGTCCCCAGCGGGAGTGGAGCGCCGCCGCTGCGAACGACCAAGTCTAGCGGACTGATCGGACTGTTGCGCTCAGTCGGAAGCAGCTCGGCCATCGGAAGCGCGGTCGGCTCACGCAAGAACTCGCAGTCCACCGACATTGCGCCCAACAGCTTTGCAGAGGGCTTCGAGTCGAATCCACCGACACCGATCAGCAAAGACACGCCGCTGCTCAACGAGCACGCCGACGAAGCGCCTGCCGAAAGCGTAGCGCCCCCGACCTTGCCTGCATTGAGCTTCAACTCAGGCTTCTTCGCTCAGTCCGACGAGGTCTTTAGCTCTGCACGTCAACGCGGGCCTGGGGCGCACAGCGCCGATCCAAGTTGCCAACAGGCAGATGATCAGAAGCATGCTCACATTTCCAGGTCCAGCAGGCCGACGGATCTGGCCAGAACGGACGGCCCCGTCGCGCCGTTGGGCACCATGGCCGCTGTGGCCAACAGCCCGCCTGGGCCGCGTGGTTCCAAGGCGGGGCATCCGCTGCTCGAGTACATTGTCGGGGACCTCTTCCGCGTGGCGGACCACGACGCATCGCATCTCTTTGGCTCGTCCGAGCACGGCTCAACCGGCTGGGTGGAGCGCGAGAACTTCGTGCCCCTCTCCTGATTCGTATTGTCGCCCACGGTTCTCCTGCAGAATTCGGCCAGAGTTCGTGGCAATCGAGACAATGTTCACCCAAAAGTGGGCGCTGAATGCTGTACGCGGGCACCGATTGATTTCCTGGGCGCAAAGTGCAAACTTCGAACAGAGTGTCATGGCCTTTCTAGGGCATCTTTGACAAGTTCGAAGGTTGTGAACGTGGCTGCAGCGGCGGGGATGGCGCGGAGAAGGGTTGGGGAAAGCCCGACTGTGAATGCGCGCGCGCCCTCGGCAGCATAGATAGCTTTGGCATGGTGCGAGATGTACTTCAAGACAAGTGGACCGCCAACGCCTTTTGGCAGCGGAGTGTTGGAGAGCTGGATGCGCGACTTGAGCACATCAAGCGGATAGCACGCGAGCCAGTTGCAGATTCCACCGCACGAGCCCGAAACCATGAGTGCCCAGACGGGAAGTGTGGTCCCATTGTCCGTCGACGTTGCGGGCAGGCTGCGGCGCAAGGAGGATTTGGCCAGCTCGAAGCCGGTATAGAACGCAGCGTAGGCAGGCATCTCGCGGAGGACTGTGACCCAGAAGCCGCGCATCACGCCGTTGCGCATCCCGTACTTGCTGTACACCTCTCTCGCCACTTGCGAGAGTTTCTGCGGCCTCGCCTGCGAGGATGACTTCGTAGATGTGATCTGTGCCTGCATGCGGATCTTGAACAGCTCAACTGGTGCGGAGAGAATCGAGTTGATGCCACCCGCAATCGCACCGGCGCCGGCGATTTGTGCCGTGGAGAGAGTCTGCGAGTGTGGCGAGATCCATCGCTTGGCTGTCTGGAAGGCGGTGAAGAGGAGCGCGTTCTGAGCTGCAATGCCCAGTAGCGGCGAGGCCATGCCCTTGTACAGTGCTAAAACGCCTTCGTTGCGCACCGTTTGGAGCAACACATCCATCGGTCCTCGATACACGCCGGGTGCGGCGATCTGCGAGCGCACTTTGACCGTGTCGAGCGGTTGACCCACCACCACCTGCGCAGCTCCCGCCAGTGACCCGGCGATCAAATCGACAGTCGGCAGCGTGAATTCTGGCCATGGCTCGCCCTTCATCGTCTCGTCCGACATTGCTGTATCGTACCGAGTTGTCGTCGTGGTCAAGAAGAAATGTGGTTCTCTCAAAAGAGCCACATGTCATAGGCACACGTCGGCTATCCACCTAACCTGTATGGGCCAAGCACGTCATCGAGCCACGCTTTTTGGAATAAAGAAATTAGTAAGTAAGATCCTCGTCCGCCGCCCATCAGCTGGCATCCCTCCTTCCCTACCATTCGTCTTCGTAGCGCCTCCCACATGCTCTCTTCCGTATTGGCGAGGCCTCTACTATGACAGGCGAGGAGAAAGGATGGGTCTGATACTACAAGAGTCTAAACGAGTCGTGGGTAATATACATTGTTCCGTGCGAGCAAGGAGTGTGTGGGAAACCTGCCGAGAAGGGTATCATTCATTCGCCCTGCAAGGGTCTTACTTGGCAGAGGGCGAGAATGGCAGCAGAGTGATAAGGAGACGAAGCAAGTGGGAGAGCTGGACTGGGCCATCTAGTGTGCCCAGAATGCCGATTCGTCGTCGTTCTCGTCGACCAGATCGGCCGCATGCACTTCGACGGGCCGACTGCCAGCATCGGAGATGTCGACAGAATCAAGGCCGCGCGTGTGCTGTCGCGCTTGGACGCTCGGCTGCGTGCTATGCGATCGGCTTGCGAGATCAGCTGTTTGCACGTACAGTGGCCGCTGCTGAGAGGCTGTGGCGGGATGGATCGTGTCGTACTGGGGTGGGAGCTCCATCAGCCGTCCCGCATCGAGGTTGATGAGCTCGTCTCCCCGGTCGGTGTCGTCTAGAAGCAGACCTGCGTCGGCATGGCGCAAGATGCGGGTCGATTGGTCCGAGCCCGCCAGCCAGGCGTCTCGAGGCGCATCGGAAAGTTCTGCCCAGCCCTGCGTTCTGGCCGTAGCGGCGTTGCGCAACGAGTCTACATGTGGACGGTTGTTGGCCAACAAGTCGTGATAAGCAGCTTGTGATGCAGCGTCCGGGCGGTAAGTCGGACCGGCACCGACGCGAGTCGACTTGGACGAAGTTCCGTCCGAGCTTGCCGAACGTGAGGCGGTGCGTGGACTGCCTGCGCGATGCTGTAAAGGATCCGGCGTGTGTGGAGCGTCCGTGTAGAAGCCGAACGTGCGCGGAGTCGAGTCGGTGGGAGACCAAGCTTCGCGCGAGCCGTTGAAAATGGTGCCCGCGGTGGGTGAGCGCACATGCTGGCCACGGGGTTGTCCAAGTGCGTCAGCAGCTGTACTCCCGGTGCGCACGAGAGCATAGTCGTCTACACCTGAAGATGAATGAGTGGCGCCCTGAGCGCCTGAGGCCAGATGCAAGTGGTCAAAGGCGCTCGAGGTCCAACTTCGCAGAGAGGCCCGGGTGGAAGGTGCATGGGTCAGCGGCCGGGAAGAAAGGGAGAGCGGGTCATAGTTGCTCGCCGCGGACACGCTATTCCGATCTCCTGCGTTGCGGGAATCACTGCTGCGCTGTCGGGTTACGGAACGGCCGAATACTCCAGGGGCGATGGGCATGTTGGGGTCGGCATTGAAGGGGACGGCGGGGTCGGCGTTGGGCAGATCCCAAGCTTTGATGTTGTTCTTTCGCTTTTGGCGACGGCGAAAGCAGAACCAGCCGAGGGCAACGCCCATGAGGCCGAAAGTGACAAAGACGACCACCATGATGATGAGAAAAGAGAGCTGCGAGAGCCCGCCTCCTTTTCCGTGGACAGTGCGGCCGTTCTTGATGGTTTCGATCACGGTCACGGTAGCGATCACGCCGCCGCTGGTAGTGAGGGATGCGACCGTGGAGGTGGCATCGGGGAAGACAGAGGCAGGAGGTGCAGTTGTGCCTGGTGCAAAGACGCGATGGGCGTAGTCGGCCAGCGCGATGCAGGCATCGGTAAAGTACTCGTTCAGCGCGACGATGTTGAGCTTTGAGACACCACCGCTGCCACCGATAAGACGACTGTCGCCGAGCGTGAGAACGAAACGGGTGCCGCCTTCCATTGCGACTTGCCAGGTCATGTTTTGAGCCGTGTTGCTCGGAGCTGGCACGTAGATTGGGGGAGCCGACTCGGGCAGAAAGAGAGCCGTCATAGGTGGCGCGAAACTGCCGGTCCAAAAGATGGGGTAGTCCTGGCACATGGAAGGGGCGCCCTGGGTATAAAAAAAGAAGGAGCCCGTGTAATTGAAGGAGGCGCAGGTGGCGCCGCTGGGCGGACTGCTGACCGGTAGGAAGGAGGAGGAGTTGGACATGAGGCCGGACGAGTCGGTGACGGTGACGATGAGGGAAGGATTTTTGGTGGGGCCGGTGAAGGCGGGCACGGCGTACTGGTACAACCAGAGGTCCTTGGAGGCGTCGTCATAGGTAGCAGGCAAGCTGACGGTGACGGGCCAGTAGTCCTCGGCGCTGATCATGACGGTGTAAGGAGGCGTGCCGCGGCTGGGATCGAAAGTGATGTTCATGTAGTCGCACTCGACTGGCTGGGAGATCTGGATGTCGACGCTGTGATCGGACGACTGGGCGGCCGCTGAAGCGTCGGCGGCCAGCTGCTGGTATTCGCGGATGGGAGACGGCGATTCTGGCACGGGCGTTGGGGCAGCGGGCCTCACTTCGACCGCGGAGGTGGCGAGGGTGGAAGGGCGTGGCGCAGGAGTCAAGGGAGGGACTGACGAGGCGGCAATCGTGGATCCGACAAGGGCAAGAAGCAGCCAAAGGAGGGCCGTTGATTGGCTGGCCATGTTGCGGCTGCAGTGCCGCCTTGTGGCGTGGGGCCGACGCTGTCGAGCAGAAATCATGATCGGAGCCTCGAGCTGAGGTTGGGCTGAGCCGTCGAGGTGCAAGATCGGCAAGAATAGCAGACGTGTGCGGCGAGGCGGCTCCTTGAGGGAGCGGTGGATCATGGACCAAGGTCCGAGGGTGATGTTTGTAGCAGGAGATGAGGAGCTGATGTGTGCTGGGCGAGCGAACGGAAGGAGGCTTGAGCTGGCGGCGTTGGTATCGCAGCAACAGCGAAGAGGCTGATCAACCGTGCTCGACGGAAGATGACGAGGCGAAGAGGAGAGGCGCGTCACCTAGCTCAAGAGAGGATGCGACGAGGCGGACAATTATGCAGACATGTGTGTTGATCGCGAACAAGGGCCGCGGTCGCGTTTGCGGGGATGGGGGCGTTCGTGGTAGAGTGGTGGCGAGGTAAAGTATTGCACACGGCAGAGGCAAGCGGCTGGCCAGAGTCGATGGTCTGGAGATTTACTAGCGGGAATGCTTGAAGTCCATGTGGGGATGCCGACGAACGCAAAGGAAACACAACCGAATGTGTGTGAAAAGAGGCGGGTAAGGAACGAATGCCAAAGCAAGAGCAGGCTGGGAGGTGAGCACGAGACGTTGTGCGGGTCTGACCGGTGGGGGGAGGGAGGAGGGAGGCGAAAGCAGGCAAAGGAGACGCAGATGGAAGGATGATGAGACGAGGTCGGACGCGGGGGTCGAGGAGGTCGGGATTGGAGCCCGGGATGGCGAATGGGAGAGTCGGTGAGGCGTGGCGGTCCGAACTGGCTCAGGGGCAGCGAAGCAAGGTGCGGCGTCTTCGCGAGTGATGATGCACGGCTGGTTACACGGGCGTGCATCAGGACGAGGCAGTCACGGCCTACTGCCGTCGCGGCTCGTCTGACGACGAAAAAAACTGGCAGCAGCAGGAGCAGCAGGAGCAGCAGGAGCAGCAGGAGCAGCAGCACCAGCAGCCGCAAAGCAGGCCGAAGCCTTTCGGACCCACCCTCACGATACGGGAAGCGACCCTGCGTTGCGATATGCAGGCCGGGCGAAACAACAAAAAAAAAAGGCTGCCGAGCCACTTGTAGCACAGACGGCCGGAGCGGCAGGGGCAGATTTTGCGGATTTCCCAGCTCCGAAGCAATCGCCAAGCCGACGATCGTTTGATCAAGTGCCCTGGCGCTGTGCCTTCTCGAAGCCGAACCGTGTGATTCTATTGTCTCTCTCTTATTCTGACTGCCGACGAACTTCCCTGTTCGGTTCGCCTTGGCCTGCGATGAGCGTCAACTGCAGCTCGCTTCAGCCACTCTGCAGGCCTCGACCGCCAGCAAACTCCAAGACGGGTGGCTACAAGCAGCCAGTCTGAAGTCCAAGGTCGCGGTGCAGGAGCCCTTCGCCGAACACTGCCCCCGATTCTGTGCTGAACGGTGCTTGCCGCACGGATGCAGATGCCTGCTGCCCTTTGCATCACCGCTCGGCACCAATGTGTTTGGTCACCTCGCAAGCGAGGTTCGTTGGGTTGCATTTGAAGCCGAGTCTTTGTACTGTACACCGGGCTGCTTCACCGTAACGACCTCGATGGACAGCCTGCCACGCGTCTAGACGCGCATCCCTCTTTCCGAAACAAGGTCCTCATTGCTTGCCAGGCCCGGGCTCTCCTCGGATAACTATGGTCGCACCGCCTGCGCGAGTAGAGTGCGGCGAACTCACTCGCAAATGCACGCCATGCTTCTCGCCTAGCCTCTCCTTTTCCATGCGAGGCCGAACGCCGAACCAGAGCGAGGAATCCGCCAGAGCAATGCGAACGTGTCCGCAAGTAGATTAGTTACGCGCGCATCTCCGACTATGTGACTCTTCCGTGCGCGCCTTGACCCGCCATTAAACACATGTGCCAGGCCGTTACTGAGAATGAAATCGACGCATACCCCCGCTCTCGGCCTTTCCGCCGGCTGCGCTGCGCCCGAGCTGAGGCAAAACGAGAAAAATCGCCTCGGCCATCCTCGCTCCCGCTCCTCTCGCCAGAATCCAAATACTGCTGCTGCTGCTGCTGCTTCGCTCTTGCAACGGCCGCATGGCGCAATGTTCGGAAAGAAAGTGCTTGGCAGATGCGTATGTGACGATACAAAAGGTTTCCATTAAAACAAGTGTGCGAAGTGAAAGGAAGCAGAGACACAGCAGCCCTGCGCTCGCTGGCTCGCCGTGCCTGCGATTCGGATGCGTTCCGCAGGCGCCAGCAGTGGCTCCGACGCCGCAGCCAAGAAGCCACCACGCCTCACAAGATGCCGCTGTCCTTGAGCGCGTTGGTCAGGATGGTCTCCTTGACCGCAGCGAAGACGAGTCGGATGTTGCTTGTGTCCGTCGCCTGCGTCAGATGCGGGTAGATGCTGAGTCGCGCTCGATTGGTTTGCGTGAAGCGCCACAAGATGTACTTTGCCGCCTTGTTGATGTCCGGTCCGCCGCTGTATTCCGGGAAATACTTGGACAGCGGCTGCTTGGGGATCTTTTGCTTGAAGATGTCAATCTTGTTGAGGAAGAGGATGATCGAGGTGCGCAGGAACCATCGGCTGTTGACCACCGACTCGAACAGCACCAGCGACTCGGCCATGCGATTCTGTCCGCTCTCCTCTAGCAACACCTGGTCGTACTCGCTGAGCGCCACGCAGAAGATGATCGACGTCACCGCCTCGAAGCAGTGGATCCACTTTTTGCGTTCCGACCGTTGTCCTCCGACGTCAAAGAGATGTATTGAGAGCTGGCCCATGTTGAAGCGTGTCTCGCTGATGCCCGTAGTTTTGGATCGCGCACGCAGCACGTCGTTTTCGTCCGGCACGTAGTCGGGCTGCCCGATGCGGTTGACGTTGTCGAAGAAGTAGGCGGCGCTGTCCATGAGGTAGAATTCGCTTCCGCGCTCCATGATCGCCGGGATGATGGGGTCCTTCCAGAGCGAGTCGACCTTTCTGGCCATGGCGTGATCCAGCGTGGCACCCGGATCGGCATCCACGCGGTACTGCAGGATCGCGTCGACGTTCTCGCGGTTCTCGGGCATCTCTGGCTCCATCTTGAACTTGCGCAGCGCGAGTACGATGGCTTGGGCCGAGTCGACGAGGTTCTTGATGACGGTCAGGCGATAGAGCAGCAGCTCGTCTTTGGTGTACCCGTTCTGGTGGATGATCTTCATCTGCTTGACGATCGTCGACTTGCCCGACTCGCCGGAGCCGAGGAGGAGGATCTTGCATTCCTTTTTGAATTTGCGGCTGTCTTCCTCGATCTGCTTGTCGATGGCGACGCTGCGGTCCTTGGCCTCCTTCTGATCGGTTGACGAGAGGCAATTCCCCATCTTGGCTAGGCTAGCTTCGATCGAGTCGAGCGTGAACGTGGATCAGAGGTGTCTCGGCTCCGATGGAGGTGGTGGGGCACTGCGTTAGGTCGGACGGCGAGCAGAATCGGCCCTCGTTGAAATGTCGCAGTGCTAGAGTTCTGCACGAAGAGAGAGCGTGATCGGGACGCTGGCGCTCCGGACAGGTCCATAAACGTACGCTGATCTCAGGCCGCAAATCCAGTGGGGGATCGCGTCGTCGTCGATGGCAGGGAAGGAGTGCGGCGCCCTCGCAAGGAATCGAGCTGACCGTGTCGGAGCGACCGTCGCGGAAGAGCTCAGGGTGAAGCCAGGGCGGTCGGAGAAGCCGACAGAGCTGAAGACGTCAGGCGACTGTAGGCGACGAATGGCGGCGGATGCCGGGAGACCCGAGCGCGAGGGCGTTTCTAGCGGCGTGTAGCGTGCTTGGCACCCACGTCGCAGGATGAAGAGTCAATCGATTGAGGTCGGAAGCGAGACCTGTTCGGTGTGCTGCTATACGCTGGCTTCCGTGCAGATGTTTCGATTGGCTGTTCTGGACAAAGAGGAAGGCGGAGACCAAGGCGGGACAAGTCGGATGCTCTCGAGTTCACGCCGGTCAGACTGGAAGGCCGTCGTGCTCTGTGAGAGAGGGCTGAAGAGTAGTGCGGTCGAGGCAGCCGGTCTCGGTTTTGGAAACGTTGCAGACGATGCCGCGCTAGGATAGTTGCAGACGCGATCGGCGATGCGGCGAGGCAGAGCGTCTTGGAAAGGTTGGCTTGGAAGGTCAAGGAAGGTGGTGGACGTGACACGGGTCCGAGCTGCTGAGGTAGGGAATGAGAGAGTAGCAGAGGATGGGTCCAGAGACGAAGAAGAAGGAGCGAGGTGTTGAGGTGGGCAGACGAGGAGATGGTTGGGGACTGTTTGGGGCGGCCACGGTGGTCGAGGAGGTGAGAAGCAAACCAACGGAAGCGGATGGCACGCGGCAGCTTGGCGGGCTAGCGTGAGCCGGGCGGATGGGAGCGGCGTCTAGGCTTGGTGCTCCGAGGCGCCAGATGTGTTTTTGGCGATCGCAATGCACGAGGAGCGCCAAGGGGTTCGCTGCGACGTGCAGTGGCGATCTACTCTGCTCGACTCGAGGCGACCGAGGGAGGACAGGGGACAGACACAGATACGCCTTGCTGCAAGCAAGCGCCGGCACGATGAGAATGGATGGGTGTCGGACCTGGCGAGGTGCGCGCGGGCGGCGGATGCGGTTCAGACGGCGCGGCTGTGGAGAATGAGCTTTGGTGAGAGTCGCGAGGTGCTGCGAAGCGCAGTTGCACTTGCATTGCAGACCAGTGCAGTTGGCTGCAGCGCTGTCGGACGCCCGTGCAGCCTGGCTGGGCAAGGTAAGCGAGGCTGAGAAGGGGCGCGGCCGGATCCCCTGGCCTTTGCTCCCGAAACGCGTTGCTCGGGCGCTTGCTGCTGACTTTCGGGAGCGTAGCAGCCATGCAGTAGCCGCACGGGATGAGAGACCACGAAAATTGCACCAGAATGGGCAACTTAGGCAAAATAAGATTCGAGCAGCTCAGGCGAGCCTCGAGTCTCGCCTTGCCCACTCTCGCCTTTGCTTTTTCTTTGCAAGTGTGCGCTTTTCGGATTCCGCGTCTGGTCGAACGTGAACAGACATGGGCTTTGCTGACTCTAAACTGAACACAGTATAGCCGCCGCATGGACATTTGATGAGCCTCCGCCCGGCACAACAGCTCAATTCCGGGCTCGAGCTCCGGGGCCTCGTAGGATGGCATGAAAAGAGGTGGGCGCTCCCCCCCCCTCCTCCTCCTCCCTGCCCCTGGTCCTGTACAGTAGGATGAATTACATTCACATTGTGACTGTGGCGCCATCGCTAGGCCAAGTTGCAATCGTGGGGGAAGCATGTGACGGCCCACACTATGATGCTAGTTTTTTTCATGCAAGAGTGGCGCAAACACGCCCAGTCTGCATCCTGGTCGACTCGCTTTTTGCTCCTAGCGAGTCTCGTCGAGCGCGTTAGCGTCGCTTCAGCTCGAGTGCATCTCGCTTTGAGCTTCGCCGGCATTGCGTCGTGGGCCTGAACCATCTGCTACACTCCATCACGTCGAGCGAGCAAGGCCATGTCGTTGGGACTCCATTCGTTCAAGCCACTGCGACCAAGATGCAAAGTATGAATAAGAGCGGGTCTGGCGTAGCGTACACTGCACATCACGATAGCAGATTCATTTGCCCACGGGTCTGCGCAGAGCGCTATCTCTTCATTGATTGGCATCGGCCGGGGAACGTGATCTCGTGCTGCGATCGTCCAAGAACAATCGCGGTGGCCCCATGTGCATATCCAACGTGAGATGATATCAACGTTAGACCTTTGATCGTGCACGCGGCACCCGCGAACAACATGTGATAGGCCCGACACAGCCCATGAGGGCAAGTCGTTCGAATCAGATCCACGAGTTTGAGCTGATTCGCTTTCCCCAGCGATGCGGCTCCGATCTCTGACACCTCTCGTCGTGTCCGGACGGCTCAAGCCGAGATGATCTGCGGCCTTATTTGTGCAGCAATCGCGGCCCCTTGCCGATTCGCCCACTCATCTTCATGACCTTTGTTGCAGCGCTCCGCCCTACCCTCGAGTCGCCGTTGACTCCCGTATGGACAAGCAAAGAGAGCAGGTTGGACTTCACCTTGTCTCGCCTTGGTCGTGCCGCTAGGGGCCAATCACGATTCCTCGCCGCCAGCCAAGCGAAGCTCGCAGCAGACCGATATTCGTTTGCGATGCACGGCTTTTGCTCGTGCATCTCCAGCTTTTTAGGCGAGGCTAGAGGCGCACCGCTGAGCGCAAGTCCAAGCCTCGAGAATGTGCGTCGCAGCACCGAGCCGAACTGAGCAGGCACACACCAATTCCGCTACGGCATACCGTACCCTGGATGCCCAACCTCGCTGTCAATTGGCCCCATCCTATGCCAGCACAACGCAATGAAACGTGAGTCCTAATGGTCGGGCCGGTCAACTGTCTGTCGACGCTACTGCACTGTACCTGGAAGCGAGCCTGGATCAACGAGCGCCCGATGCCAGCCCGTCTGCTCAGCCGAATTTTGGCGACACTGTCCCTGCAGAGCGGTCCGATGCTAGCCGAACGGTCACACAAGCGCTGCACAGCGGCCTGATGCTAGCGAAGCGGTCTCTTCCATCAAGCTTGTTCAGAGCATCGATGCCAATCCTTGCCGTCGACATGCTGTCAGCAGGATCGGCTCATGGGATCCTGTGATCGACAAAGCTTGCAGTCACACCTCGTTCTTCGGAGGCCTACGGAGCCGCTTCTGATCGAATGCCACATCCGATGCCCATCCGATGCCCCCGCACCGATGCAGACGGACGGTCAGCCCTCCGTTCCCGCCATCCAGAGCAGCTGCAAACGGCGATGCAACTCAGGAACAAGGTCCAGTGCAGGGTCTCGGATTTCGGCAGCGACTTCGAGATCGGCAAGGGGTGAGGGAGCGTTCCTGGTTCCTGTCCTTGCTGAGAACAGCCAAACGACTCGGATCAGTGCCGTTTGCCGCATGGGCTGGCGGCAACGAGGCGGAAGGCGCAAAGCTGCACGGGCAAAGTCAAGAGCGTCGGAACCGCAATCAGCCTGCTGTCGTTGCAGCAGCATTAGCCCGAACACATCGCAAAGCCACAGCGCCAGCAAGAAAGCGGAGGATCAATTGTGCGGAGTTGCAAATCTTCCGTCATGCAACCGACCGAAGTGAGCCCTCGCTCGACCCAAACCCCGTGCCCTTCGTTCGTTGCTTTTGACAGGAGCATTGTGCCCGTGTCAACAGAGCGTGCCGTTCTGCGTGATCAACAGACCCACACCTTCCCTTCGCTGCGACCAAACAAGCCTAGACAAGCCGCAATGCAATCCCAAGACCGCAGCAAGCTCAACATACGCCCGCTCTCTCGGTCCCGCTTGGTCGGGCCGAGCCCAGCGATCCCCCTAACATCAAGTCGGTCAACGCTTTTGTATGTCTTCCCGGCCTGGTCCGATCGCCCTTGCTTTGCTCGCGCTCTCGGCTCGAACCCGGTGCACAAAACCGTCCTGAGCTACAAAAGAAGCGATCGTTGCCTGCACGATTGTGATTGCATAGCTACATGTTGTGGAAATGCGCTACTCTGCAGCGACGTTGCCGCTTTCAACCAGCCGGTAGATCGTAACGAGGCCCACTTTCCTTCTTCTCTGCGACTCCTTGAGCCTATCGAGTGCTAGTAGCGCTGCTGGTGCTGGAAGCGAGCCCAGCAGATCAGCATGGTGCAAAGTGTTTGCCCCAGCACTGTGTTCATCACCCGAGCCTGCGGCATCGGCTTCAACACCACCACCACCACCACCGTTCCCTGGACGTCTCGTGCCGGGTGTCGAAGCACCGCTCCCGCTATAGAATCGCGTCTGCACCTTGTGACGTGCGACTAGCGTATCTCTGCCAAGTGGCGTGGCTACGCCGCTTTTGACATCCCGTTCAGCGGCACTGTCGAGGATGTTGAAGAAGTCCTTCTTGCGAAGCAGCCTGCGCGCAAAAAAGTCCGTGCTCATGAGCTGAACAACGTCGGAGTCGCGCACAGAATACCCTGTAGACACGCCCTCACTTGCCGTGCGCGAATAAAATGCAAGCGACGACATGGCGTTCGATAGCGCCGTATACGATCGCAGAAAGCGCGACTCCTCCTCGCCTTCATCGACATCATCGCGTCGAGGAGCTCCACTGCGATCCGCAGCTCCGTCGCTGTCCCCTTCCTGCGTACCGCGCGTACTCGGCCTCGAAGCGGGCCGGGATAGTGAACGCTTGAGCGCCGACACCGACTTGCTTGTCGCACCGGTCACCCTGTCTCCCGGCGCTCGAGAGGCTGAACGAGAGCCTTGGCGCGAGACCTGGCGCGACGACTCGCGCGATTGCGGATATTGGTTGAGCGAGCCACCGAAGACTACTAGCTCATTGTTCGGCCCAAAACTTGCACCCATCCGCCTGGCTGGTATCTGGAGCGCAACGTGTGCCTCGTCGGATCCGATCTCCTTGCGTGCAGGTCTGAAGGCCAGTAGCCCGTTTTCAGAGTCCGTGTCTGAGACTGCCGAACCCTCGGCTTTGCCCGTCGTGAAGTCACCATCGTCGTCTCCATCGGTCTCGCCCCTTCCCCTGCGATCACGTTCGTCGAGCGACTTGATGGGCTCTCCAGTAAGAAAGCGAGCACATACCTCCAGGCATGGCATGGCGGCGGTCGCCGCTTTGCTCGATAGCCGGGCCAATCCGCGTAGCAGATATGCGCGCGTCTTGAGGCTGATATTCGCGCTCTTCTCCAAGTCAAACTGTGGTGCGCGATGCGGATAGCTTGTCGGAAATTTGATCCTGATGCGCAGAAATGCCGGTTCATGGTCTGCCCATGGCCCGTACATCGTCAACACGCACATGCGTTTGGTAAGCTCGACCTTTTCGAAGACGATTCGTGGCAGCTTTCGATTGATGCCGATGATCTCATCACCTAAGCCCTGAGCAGTCAGCCCGGTTTCACCTTCCGAATCGTCCTCGGTGGACAGCCCTTCGCGGCCAAAGCCGACGGCGGACCGCATAGCTTTGCTTGTGGCTGGACGCGAAGGGGCAGCACTATGAAAGGTGCGTCCAAGGTCGTCGCCAGCGTAATCCTCCGATGTGTTCCTTTCCATGTCCTTCTCGTCCTTTTCGAGTCGTACGTTGGCGATCCACTCGATCGGGTCCACAGCTGGGGCCGCTGCACGACCCCGGTCGAGACGCATCGCTGCTCCGACTGCTTTCTTTGTGGTCCGTGGGTCCATCGCTTTCGCCAGCCTGCGCCTCTCCTCCTTCCGAGAAGCTTTGTCGCCTCCCTTTGAGGAGGCCTCGCCATGTCTACGCGTCTTTGAGCCTTGTTGTTCCTCCTGGATGGGCAATGGGCGTCCAGATGATCGGTGCGGATTCGAAGGCCTCTGCTTGGACCCTGTCGCTGAGCCAGATACAGTCTTGCTGCGCAGTTTGGGCGGCACTTTGAACGAAGACTGGCCTCCGCTTTGCCGAGAAGCACTGCCATCACCATATTTCGAGCTATGGAATGAGGCTCCAAAGCGACTCGTCGTGTCCTCGCCGGCGTGCTTGGGTAGCGATCGTGCAAGTTGTTGCATCTGTGTAGCTTGGGCGCGCCCGGTCCCGCTGCCCATAGCTCTCTGCGCCTCCAATCGACCCCAAGACCTACCAAAGGTGTCGACTGGGCTGCGAGATAGTTGGTCCAGGTTTGTGCCCAGATCACCGTGGCTTGAGCTGTGATGCAGACTTCTCCTCCGCGCCGCCCCAGCGCTGGTAGCAAAGGCGGCCAGCGGGCTCGACCTGCCATCGCGCACGATGTTCTGAAAGCCGGACATGGAGGAGCTGTAGGGCGACGTGGCTTGGATTTTGCTGCCACTGCCTTTGCCGCTCAGCAAAGCGCGTGTAGCATGCTCGGGTGGGAGGATGGATGAGGTGGTGATGTTGCTTCCCGAAGCCTGACTGGCGGCCAGTGCCGCGTCTTCGCCGCCCGGTGGTAGTGAAATGGGCGGGTCGCGGTACGAAACATCCGGAGCGTTGGCTCTGGTGAGCAAGACCCGGATGGGCCCCCCCGGCTTGTGTCCCACTTTGCGCGTCTGCTCGTCACTCACTGGCCAAAGTCGCAAGGTCTGGTCCTTCGACCACGTGATGAGCTGGAACTGGCGATCATCGTTGTCACGGTCTTGGCCCCCCTTGGCTCGGAAAAGATATTCCTTGACAATGTCCGTGTGACCAGCGAAAGTTGCCTTGGGCGCTTCAGGCTCGTCTTTGGCCCACATGCTGAGCGTGGTGTCGCCTCGCTGCGGCAGAGTCATTACGCCATTGCCAAAGGGGAGATGGCGCGCGCGCCATACAGGCGTCTTGGTTTCGATGACCGACTCTGCCTCGGTGACCAACTCTCTTGCACCGATAGCAGCCTGAGACGTGTCAGAAGCAAGGTTCCAGAACTTTACAGTCCGATCGAGAGAGCAGGTGACGAGTCGGTCCAGGCCGAGACTCGTGTCTCGACTCCAGTCAATGCCGTAGATCTTGCTCTCGTGCGCTTCGATGGTTGCGAGAGGAAGAGAGCCCTTGCGATCATCCCAGATCAGCACCTTGTTGTCGCACGTGGAGGCGAGGCGATGCTCGCTGGCTCGATTGAATTTGACTTGCGTTACAGCGGCATTCCATGCCGAGTATCCCTGTGCCGGCTTTTGCCGACCACCTCCATCCGAGGTCCCACTCATGCGAAGGTCCCAAACCCAGGTCCACGTATCGATGGAGCTGGATGCAACGATCTCCGGGTGGAATGGGGACCAGTTGATATCGGTGATAGCTCGAGTGTGTGCGTGGAGAACATGCTCGATGGCCGACGATCTGGGGTTAGCCAGCTGTAGCTGCGAATGCACCGAGAAGGGGGTGTCTCCGTAAGGCGAGCTTGTCGGAATCGCGCCAAATCCACTGCGCGTGCCTCCTGTGACGCCAGAATGGAGGCTATGACTGTTGTGGATGCTCTGATAGGCGCTGCTGCGTTGGGTCGAGAAATGAGGATTGGACGGCATCACAGGACTGGGGTTGCTGTGGATGGAGCCACGGTGGAGAAGCCTGGTTAGAGGAGCTGCTGCGCGTGGATCGCCGGGCCTGTCGAGGTTCCAGATGAGAAGTTTCTGGTTGGAAGTGCTAGCGACCCAATTGCTCCTTGCGGGATGCGGGGACCACTGAATGTCGACGGCTTCCCACGTCGTCATGTGTGCCAGAAAGCGAGGAGGGGCGAAAGGATCCTCGAGGTCGATGATGAAGAGACCCTTGCGCGCAGCCAGGACGACGTCGCGGTTGGCTGGGCTGATGGACATGGAGCCGACCGGCTCCATAAACGAGATTTCGCACGATCTGTAGAACGTGTTGGAAGCATGACGCTGAGCCACAATCTGCTTTGCGGGTCTCGCCTGTGTGGTTGGAATGGCTATTGGTGCGGCAGGAACAGTGATGCCGTCGCTGAAACCGGCAACAGCCAATTGTGCATCGAACCCATCTTGACCCGCCGGAGGCAGGTCGGTCGGCGATGAGGAGGTGCCGGCTGAGATTTCCGTCGAGGGCAGCGCGGGGCTCCCATCCTTTGCCGACATCTTTCGTTGGGAAGGCAGCCCGCTTCACGGTCGGGGGCTGAGCCTGTTAGCCGATCTGGTGGTTGTGCAAGAGGATGCGGAGCGGGCATTCAGCAACAAAGTGGATGATCGATCATGCTGACAATCGGCTCTTGGCGTGCGCCTCCTGGGACAACATCGAGAGCGTTGGTGATAGTGTAGAAGCGTCGACGCAGGATGAGCGGGTCGTCTGCGACGGGCGTGAGGAGTCGAAGGGGCCGTGGAGGAGAGCGGGACGGAATGCAATGCACCGTGCCTCGTTGCTCGACTCGGCCCAAGCGCAGCTCCTCACGCCCGTGTGCCCGATCATCGGGCGATAGCAACGGATCCTTTTTGTCCCGACTGCCGAGCTTCAACGGAAAATTTGGGTCTGGCCGTTTCTCGCGAGAAAAAAAGTTGCTGGCGGACAGCGGGCCAACGGGCGTCCGATTCACCATCACACCTTCAGGTGGTACGGCTAAGAATCCTGCCCCCACCAACGCTACCCTCCGTCACCCCGCCGGCCCGCCAAAGTCCTACACTGAAAGGGAAGCATCCAAACCAGGTCCTACCCACCCGTACATTCGCTTCGTTCAGCTCCGAGTTACAGAAGTTGCGTCAAGATGGGACTTTCGGGCCCAAAGCAGAAACAGCGACTGGTGGGCTCGGCCAGCACGCGCAACACCGCCTGGCTCAACGATGCATCGGCACCAGGCCAACGTATGCTCGCTCAAATGGGCTGGTCCGCGGGACAGAGCCTGGGTCTCACCATGCCCGGTCTGACCGAGAACCTCAAGGTCGCCTACAAGATGGACAACAAGGGTATCGGTGCACAGCGACACGAGCGAGAGGCCAGAGCCAACGGCAAAGACATCTGGGTCGGTGGTGGTGGCGATCTCGGTAGCTTGTTCGAACGCCTCAACGCTGCTAACGCCGCCTCTTCATCCAATTCGGCCGCAGCATCTTCTCCGTCCAGCGACGCTGGCGGCGACAACGACAAGACGGCGAAGAAGGCCAAGAAGGACAAAAAGGAAAAGAAGGACAAGACGGAAAAGAAGAACAAACGGAACACAGACGCCGAAGCTCGGTCTTCCGACTCCAGCGATGGCAAGGCCGAGAAGAAGCGCAAGCGAGACGCAGGCAACGAACCGACCGATGACACGGGCAAGAAGAGCAAGAAGGACAAGAAGAGCAAGAAGAGCAAAGACGCTAAGGATAAAGCGGGGGAACCTTCCAGATCGAAGCGGAGCAAACGTGCACTGGAAAAGCAGAAGGACGAGGCTCCTGCCGCGATCAACGAGATCAAGACAGAAACGACACCAGCCCGACCAGTCAGGTTAGCGCACCGAGCCAAATTCTTGCGAGCAAAACGCATGGTCTCTGCTTCGGATCTAGCGAGCGTCAATGAGATCCTCGGCATTGCCTCGACGCCTTCTTCGTCCACAGCCGGCACTCCTCTATCCGGATCCGGCACAGCGACCCCCATCGTCGCAACCGTCAAGACGTATCCAGGGCCCGGCGGAAGCGAAATCGCCTTGGTGGATGTCGACCGTCGACTCCAAGCCGAACAGATCGTGCAAGTCGAGTCCGAATCGCCAACGGACAAGGACAACGCCAGTGAAAGGAAGAAGAGCAAGAAGGAAAAGAAGCACAAAAAGAGCGACGAGGATGGCAAGGATGGCAAGTCCAAGTCCAAGAAGCGCAAGTCGGGTCTCTCGGTCGAGGACGAGGCCGCGTCCCCGAGTCAAACGCAAGCCGAAGTCGCAGAGGTAGCAGCTGCAGCAGCTGCCGAGGAAAAGGAGAAGGCGACGCAGATCGGCACCAACACGCAAGGACTCTTTGTCTTCGAATACCTCAATCGTCGCTTGATGATGCGCAAAGCGCAGATCGCCAAGCAGAAGAAGGCCGATCACGAGGCCATCTTTGCCCGCGCGGCTCGCGTCGGTGCGTAGTCTCCTTCAAGTCCATCGCTCCACCTCTTGCTGTACGCATCGCATGCATCAAGTCACGTACTTTATACCCTCGGCTCCGGACCTTCTGCGTGCGCGTTCCATTTCATTGCCTTTGATGAGGCCTGTAGCTGGGCTCTGCCCGGAGCGATGTGAATAGCGTCTTTGGCCCGTCGAAGAGCAGCGATTGCGCATTCAGGTGGCGAACCAGTGAGAACGTGGAGCGGGGATGCAATATCTGAACACTGTGATCAAACACTCTCTTTGACCCGCAGAACGGCACCTTGACCAGCATGTTGGAAACGGTCTTTTCTCTTGTCAGCGGCAAGAAATTGCCGGTGTCAGTGAACACTTACCACACTTCAGATCCCAGCTCGGATCTTGGACGTGTTGCTGGCCCCGGCAACTAATTTCCCCCAAAGGAACCAAGCTGCAATGTCCGCAGCAGTGCGATGCTCAATACACGTCATGCACAAGACTCAGGCTAGCACCATCATGCCCATCGTTGGTAACATGTTCCCAACGTTGGGATGATGGTCCATCCATTGGGACAGATCCAACTCATGGACACTTGGAGCAACAAGCTCCCCCTTCACTTCTATAGCGTGGTATGCTATAGGGACCCCAGCAACACCTCATACATTGCCAGGAAGCTCATGCCACATATATATGGAGCTTGCCTTCAGCAATCTCCATCACTTTTACTTAATCAAATCAGTTCCTATTTCCTCATACGCTTTGTACACTCTGCCTGTTCAAGAAACCTTTGCCATCACCGCTAAGTATTGCGCCGTCACCAGGATTTCCTTCCCCTTGACCCCTGCTGCTCCTACGTTGCTGCGTCCTCACTGGTAAGGATCATATCTAAGCTGAAATATCCTCAGACTTAGCTCTACACGCCAATCCACCACTGGGAAGCCAATAGCAAATTAGCTACTTGCCCTTGATCCTTTTGACAAGAGGGGGGTTAGGGTTTAGTGTTAGGGTTGCAGCGGATACAGGTTAGGGTTCCAGATCCTTTTGACGGTGGGTTTCCAACTTTTGGACGCGCTTGGCATCCAGCGCTCCCTGGTCTGCCCTCATGGAAGACGGTCCAATTCAAAAATCTGACGCGTTGAATTTCACAGGAAGACAGTCCGCTTCAAAAATCAAAACAGTCTGCTTCAAAAATCAAGACGGTCCACTTCAGAAATAAGGACGGTCTGCTTCAAAAATGGAGACGGTCCACTACAGTCAGAGAGACAGTCCGCTTAAAAAATGGAGACGGTCTACTACAGTCAGAGAGACGGTCCACTACAGTTGGTGAGATGGTCAGCTACAAAAGGGAGACCGTCAAGGGCACGTAGCAGAGATGTGCACCCGTCAATGCCCATCACATCACCCACTCCCCTCCGCCAGCCAATATGTCACGGACAACCTGCCCTGTTTGCGGTCTCTCCTATGCGGCAACAAACATCACCAATCATTTGCGCAAGGCGCACAGCGGTGCACACGTCAGTCAGGAGGCTGCTGCTGCTGTTGGGCTGGTTGCATGCCAGTGCGGCCAGGTAGTGGTGAATGCTGCGGCACTGCGCAAGCACCAGGGTATCCGTAAGTGCCAGGGTGTACGGTCCCAGCCCACAGCAGCAGTAGCTGCAGCAGCAGAGGATTTTGCTCCAGCACAGTCAGAATCAGCACCGGCAGAGCAGGCAGCAGCCGTCATTGTGGCAGCTGCATCAGCGCTGGCGCAGGCTCTGGCCCCGCTGCCACCTCCAAGTGCAAGCCCAGCACCCGTGCACACAGCATCACCATCTCCCAGCTCACCACTGGCCCCAGAGGCAACAGGCACGGAGGCAGATGTGGAGGAGGAGAATTTCCAGGAAATTGACGCATCTTCTGGTCTGGTGCCCAGCCTGCCTCCGAGCCCAATCTTGGATTTTCCAGCGGAGACACACGGCTCTGATTCTGAGCGGGAGCCAGATGTGGATCCAGAGCCAGAGTCTGGGCAAGACAGAGACGGAGACAGAGACGGACTGGAGATGGACATTTCCCTGGAAATTGACGTGTCTCCTGGTCTTGTGCCCAGCCTATCTCCACATGGACCTGACACCAACACGGACTCTGACCAGGAGTCGGATGGAGAAGAAGACAGAGAGACGCTACCGTATCTTCCCCAAGAAGGACCTGCGGCACCAACACAAGCACATCCCCAGCATATGCTAGAGCTGCAAGATGTTCAAGACATGCCAGCAGACGGTATTGTGGTACTGCTGCCTGCTCTTGACACCGCTGAGGAGGAGGCAGAAGCACCGTCTGCACCTCAGCTGGTGCTGGACACAGGGGAGCAGCTTCCAGAACTCCCGCCTATCCCAGCCATGGCACCAATTTCCAACTGGGACGTGCCTGTCCACACGGATGTGGACTCCTTTGCGGTGACAATTTCTCCTGCCAGCATGCTTCAGATTTTTCCAGCTGGCTGCTACGCGTCCTTGATCAGCCATGCACCTGATTTCAAGGACATGCACGTCTTTGACAATTGGGTCTATTTTGCCGAGCTCAAGGTGGTCTTCCGCTTTGAACCGCAGTTCAAGCTCCCCCTTGTAGCACGGCTGCAGGGACCGCCACAACACGCCATCCTTGTCCCCTCTGAACACCCCAAGACGCTCACCTTTGGAGAGCTGCGGGTGGAGATCAGCATCCTGGTGGAGGCGCTGCAGGACATAGGCTGCCAGAGTGTACGCATGGGTGCGTACGGCTTCAAGGTGCCCATCCACCGCTTCCTGGATCCAGCTGCGCTAGCAGAGCATCCAATGCAGGCGTTCAATGTGTTTGACATTGGCTGCACGGTGGACACAGGCCACGTCACACTGCTTGCACCCAAAACAAAGAAGGGCGGCTACAAGCAGTATCCCAGCGCTCTGCGCATTGGCCGTGGTTTTGGCAGTGTGGAGCTGAGGTGGACTCAACGTGCAGATGGAATTTCCCATTTCAAGGCATATTCCAAACTCACGCACCTGCTCAAAGCCGGAGCAGCAGGTGCCGGGCAGGGAGGTCAGCCGATGATCATGAAGACGGTGAAAGACCGCATTGCCACACTGCAGAGGTGGAAAGAGCGCGTCTCTGGCACAGCACCAGAGGTGGGCAGCGGCATCCGGCTGGAGCTCACCGTGCAAGCGGCCACCATGCAGCAGGCGCAGCAAGTGGCAAAGGCAAGCCGCTTCCTTGATCCACGGTACCTGTTCACCGCACAAGCAGGAGTGCAGCAGCTGCTGACGCACACCATCAAGAAAGAAGACATGTTCAGGGATCTTGACGTGCTGCTTGCTGTTGCAGAGCAGAAGCAGCTCTTCCAGGGCAACAGCAGCAAGCAGTCCACACGGCTGCAGCGGCAAGCCGTGGTGGACCTATACAATGCAATGGGTTGGCATCCGGGAAGACGGCCCACAGCGCTGGACAGTCCCACCGCATGGTGGGTGTCCAACCAAGCTGCGGTGGATCTGGCGCAAGAGCTGGAGCGGTTCAGCACGCCCAAGCGGACCAAGAATTTGTTTGGGCACATTCAAATCCACCTGTGGTGCCAGGGTTGCCGGCGCGTGGGCACGTACATCCTCTGTGGAGGTGCCCATCAGTTCCGCATCCGCTGCACTGAGTGCCGAGCCACCCTTGGCGCGCAGAAATTCCGCATGCACATTGCCACGCTGGCATTCAACCGGCAGCTGGGCGTTGACCTCAGCACACTCATTGTGGATCCAGCACGGCTGCTGTTTGCAAGCATACCTGCAGACCAAGCTGTCCGCAAGCTCAGCCAGCGGAGGGACCTCAGCGGTCTTGTCCGCACGCATGAGTTTGCCAGCATGCGCGAGTCCATGCTGGAGTGCCTCTCCTTTGCGTTGGAAGATCAACACGGTGGGCCAGGTCCCATTGAGATCCAGGAGGCAGCAACAGACTGGCTGCGGGACAACACTCTGGCAGTGGAGCATCACATTGGTGCACGGAGCAGGGTTGCTGTCCATGCCTGCATCAACAAGCTGGCTGTGCGTGATGCAGAGCTCAGCACAGAGGAGGAGGTCTTGCTGCTGCACGGTGTGGCAGGTGCGTTCAACACTCACATTGCCCACCTCATGCTTCTGCGCAGAGCGTGGTCCTGCCAGGTCATTCCGGTTGGCAGCGTTGGGCCATATGTGGGCCTTGTCAAGCTTATGGGTGATGGATACGAGGTGCTGACACACTCTAGGCAGTAGGAGAATATCATTTTGTTCACGTGTGTTTGTGCAAGCTGAACAGTGGTCCGGGTGAGCTGGATGAGAGCTGGGGGTACTGTGTCCAAATTTTCATTTTGGCAGGGGAAGTTGGAATTTTGAGGCGGTACCCCCAATGGGCACGCTCTTTCCAGGTGGAGGGGGTACCGCGTCAAAATTTTCACTTTGGCTCGGGAAAGTTGAATTTGGAGGCAATACCCCCAGATGGGCGCGCTCTTTCCAGGTGGAGGGGGTACCGCGTCAAAATTTTCACTTTGGCTTGGGAAAGTTGAGTTTGGAGACGGGACCCCCGCCTCATCTCCATCCGTCAACATGCCAGCAAAAACACCTGAAGCAATTGCCCGCAAGAAGACGGCAAGGAAGGTCCGTGAAGCAGCTCAACGGCAACTATACCAGCAAAGCAAGCAGGAGGAACTTGCAATCACCGTGGATCCCATACCTGGCTGGCAGAAGGAGCACTGGACCGAGGGTACCCAGCTTCAAGTCATCGGAGAGCCGCAGCCCGGATGTGCTGTTCCCAATCTCACACTCATGGACGGCAGCAACCACAAGGTGATAGTACAACGGCTAGCTCCAACATCCTGGGAAGTGCATCGGAAGGCAAAAGCTAGCTCCAAGGCGGGCAGGATCCTCCTTGATGCTTATTTGGCCAAGAAGACCACGCAGACAGGAAAGGCAACACGGAGTGCCATACACAAAAACTTAGGGTTACATGTGGTTATTTTTTGCCTTTCAAAATTGCCTCAAATCTGTACTAATAGAAGTTGTAGAGCAGGTTGAGAGCTGCAGAATGCACTTGAGTTACGATTAAAGTTTAATCTGGGGGCCGTGATACGGGCCGTCAAAGTTGACACCCAGGATTCTCTCGGGGAAGAAAAAAAAATATGAGCGTTTGCGTGGTGCCCATTCTGGGGTCAGGAACACATAGAAGAACCTCTAGGGAGTTGGTACACGCATGGGCAAGGTTGATATCTGGATGCGTTGCGGAGATACAGGGGGTCAAAGTTTGCTGAGCAGAGGTTCAGGGGTACCCCAAAGGTACTTTGAGGTAGGTTCCCAGTGGAGGTTAAACTTCAGCAAGCTGAAGTTGGGGGTACTTCAGCGGAGGTTGGGGGTACCTCAGCGGAGGTTGATGGACGTTTGCAAGGTACCTTTTCCAACCAACCTAGCCTATTTCCAGGTTCAATGGCTGACCCAGGTTGAGGTTGACCGAGGTTGAAGGGTACTCTGAACGTACGTTGAGGTAGGTTCACAGCGGAAGTTGAACTTCAGCAAGCTGAAGTTGAGGGTACTTCAGTGGAGGTTTGTGTACATTTGCAGGGTACCTTTTGTGACCAACCTCACCAACTTCCATGCCCAGCAATTGGTCTTGGTTGGGGTTGACCGAGGTTGGAACATACCTTCAACGTAGGTGGAATGGCAGATAAGGTACCTTGCAGAAGTACCCCCTGCAGTTGAACGTACGTTCCTTGTAGTACCTTTGTCCACCTTGAGTCCACCTTTGGTGAGCGTAGCCCTTGGTCAAAAGGTACCTTGAATGTAGGTTGAGGTTCAGGTGGGGTACTTCAACATACGCTGGGAAGGTACGTTCTACATGGGAAAGGAACTTCATTGAGAGGAAAAACCCTCCATGGGGAGGATGAAAAAACCTCTGATGAAGCTCCACAGGAACTTCAAGAAGGTATCTACAAGTATGTACAGGGGAGGCTCAAGGTACCTATGCAGCTGGGTTGAACTTGAATACAAGTTCATAGTGGTTGCCAGTGTAGTAGAGAGCATGCCACTGGGTTGGAGCATGGACCTTGTTGACCTCAAAGTAGGTTCTGTCTGGGTTGATGATGATCAAGCTGAGCTTGAAGATACTTACAGCAGCACTCAAGGTAGCATCATCCCCCCATGTACCCATCATTGCCATCTTGGTAAGGTAGGTTCTGACTGTCAGAGGTTGGCCACCTCTGATGAAGGGATGTTGGGGTACCTCCTTGGTTGCCAAGATAGCTTCCACCATATCTTGATGAAGTTCAAGGTAGTTGACCACCTCCAAACGTACCCTCCTGTGGGAACTTTGAACCCCATAGATGATCTCTGAAAGTACCCTGAACTGGCAGTTGCCATCCCCCTTGATGTAGCCAGAGGTCATCCTGTAGTTGTCTGTGCCCTGCAGCTCAGCAAGGAAGGTACCTTCAGGTACCATGTGGGACCCCTGTATATGGTACTTGTCCAGGTCCTGGTCGAGCTTCTTGGGAGGTTGGGAGGTACCATGGTGGGTACCATTGGCATCTGTGAAAGGGTCCTTCTGGAGGTAGCAGAACCTGGTCCAGTCTGCCTTGTACCTATCCCAGATGAGCAGAGCTAGCTTTGCCTTGGTTCCAGCTGAGCCAAAAGGTACCTTGGTCCCACGTTCATTGTAGCACATGGACCTCCACAAGGTACCTCTCTTGTACATCTTCACACACCTCTCCATCTCCTGGAGGTGAACTTGCTCTGAGAGAGGGTCCTTGAACTTGAGGTTGGAGGTAGGTTGA
Organism: Moesziomyces globuligerus; assembly: GCA_030849465.1. Lineage (NCBI taxonomy): Eukaryota > Fungi > Basidiomycota > Ustilaginomycetes > Ustilaginales > Ustilaginaceae > Moesziomyces > Moesziomyces globuligerus. Next base: position 572,517 of record JARVLF010000002.1, read on the forward strand.
ACCTTGGTTGGAGCATCTATGTCCTGCTTGGAAGGTCTCCAAAGCCACCATTGAGGTTCCTTGAGGTGCCAGAAGGTGTTCTTCAGGCCTGGGTTCCAGCCCAAGGCCAAACCCAGATCATAGATGATGTTCTTCCTGTTCTGACCCGCCTTCTTGTTACCATCACCCTTGAATACCCCCAGTTCCTGGGCCTTGTGAAGTACCTTGTTGAAGTTCTTGAGGTACCTTGTCTTCTTGATGAACATGACTCCAAGCTTGAGGTTCTCCATCTCTGGCTTGGAAGGCTTGAGGTACTCATGGAGGTTGAGAAGGGGGGTAGAAGATACCTTGGCTTGCGCTTCCTGGAGGGTCAAAGCTGAGCAAGTTACCTCCAACCTAAGTCCACCTAGATTTTCAGGCTTGAAGCTTTCCAGCTTCTCCACCTTCTTGAGGAAGCTGGTCTCCCTCTTCTTGCAGGATGCAAGGGTACTTGGATCATACAAGATACCTTTGCCAGAGGTAGCTTTGAGGCAGTGAACCAACCTTGGATAGACCTTGATCTTGAACAAGGTACCTCTGAACCTGACCTCCATCTTGACTGAGCCATACCCTGCACCAAGGGTCAGCAACATAGGATACTGAGTGGAGGTTCCAGTACCTTTCTTGAAGTTGAGGAGCTTCACCAAGGTAACATGAGGTTGGGCAAAGTTCCTTCCAACATCAAAGAAGTTGGTGGCAGCAAGGGGGTGTTCTGGGTTCCCCAACCTAGGTAGAACCTGCATAACCTCGGTTTTCATACCATAGGCCTGGCATCTAACCCCATCCACCCTAGCTCCAAGTAGGCAAACATATAGTTCATACATGCTGACCACCTGGGAGCCATGGATCAGGCACTTGGGGTACTCTGAAGGGTACACAAGGTACCCATCAAGTTCAAGTTCCTGCAGCAAAGGTACCTTGTACCTAGGATGGATCTTGAGCAAGGTAGGTCCAGAACCTATGTACACCCAGTCCTTGTACAGCTCAACATCCCTGACCAGAGGTACATGGGATGTTAGCTGAACTGAGGCAAAGTACCCATAAAGGTCCAGAAGGTCCTTTGGATGTAGGGTCATGTTGTACCCATCAACATCATATACAGGGTAGTTGTAGGTATGTTCCCAGAGCTTGGGGAACTCATGGTCCCCTAGAACCTCCAGATCCTCTGACTCCCAACTCATCTCCAAGGTACTTTACCTGCAGCTGAAGTACCCAGGCAAGGTAGGTTGCAGAGCTTGAAGTTTGGTTGGAAAGGTAGTTGAAGCTTGTCTGAAGGTACCTGAGAATGAAGGTTGTGAAGATCAGAAAGAAGGTGGAGAAGTGATAAATAGGAAGGGAAGATGCAAATGACCAAAATGATGGCAAGAAATGTCTTTTGGCAAACCACAGTTGAGGTTGGACCTGGACTGCAACGTACGTTGAAGTTCCGCAAACCTACCTTCACCCATCTCTAGGTACCCTACAACCTCCCTCAGCAACAGAAACGTACAGCTGCAAACCAACTTTGAGATGCAGGTTTGCAGAGGTACATTCAACTGGGGTTCAGAGTCTGAACATACCGTCAACATACCTTTGCAACGTACCTTTCTATCATTGAACTACCCATCAGAAGTTCAGCAAAGCTTAGTCAACGTACATTGGCTCTTTCCTTTCATCAAGTCACCTTCCAGAAGAGAGCACCCCAAAAGGTATGTTGACTTGCAGCAGACTTGCCTCAACCCCTGTCTGCATGTACCTGCCAAAGGTACCTCAACCTCTGCCAAGCTCAACAGCGCCAAGAGGAGACCTATGTTGCCTTGTAGCTTCAAGGACCTATAAAGTAGCAGCAAAGGTGGTATCAAGGGAGGGTTGCAAGTTCCTTCCATCCTACCTCAGTTGAGGTTGGGTGAGGTTTGAACATGGTGTACCCAGCAAATGTCCGATCCAACCTCCAAGCAACGTCCTGCTGGTATGCTGGGTGATGCGTAGCCTTAAATATAGCTGGATATACTTCAGAGAAGCAGTATTCAGCCAGTGTGATGGACAGCGCTGCTGGCAAAGTCTCTGATTGCTGCAACATGGTCAGCTATATCAGCTGTCAGGGGAAAGGCACAGCCGCAAGGCAAAAATCAGGAAAAATACATACAGGGCCAAAACATCAGTAAAGTGGAGTTCTAGTACGTTGGAATCAGTGTGCCAAATATGAATGCAGTAGCTCAAGTATATGGTGTGTGGATTGCAGCCAAAAAAGGGGTGTAAAAAATGGGCCAGAAAGCCATGAAAAAGCTTGTCAGGTCACTAAAAAAATCATAGAAAATCGTGGAAAAATGCTAGAGGGGCAGGGTAACTTCTAGCAGGCTCGTCTTGATCCAGTGGACGCGTTCAGGCTATAAAAACCCCAAAAAAGCGCGCGTCCATCTTCCTTCCTGACCACATCCATCTCCCTCCTCCTCAGCTCCTCCAACATGTCCTCAGCTTCTCCCCAGCCAGTCTATGGTCCCCAGCCTCAACCTGCCCCTCCTGCTAGGCCTTCTGGACGTGCTCCAGCCCTCTTGGTCCAGTTTCCCTGCCAGAGATGCATTGATGTTGGCAGAGGCCACAGATGCACCCCAGCACCCAGCTCCAGGTCTCTGAAGTGCAAGAGATGCTTTGACCAAGGCCTCAGCCCCTGCAAGGTGGTGGAGACGCCTCAGGGCCTTCCTCAGCCCTCCTCCTCGTCGTCCAGGCCTGGCCAGCCCTGGCTGGAGTCAGACAAGAAGCTTGCCATCATCAAGAAGAAGGTACAGAAGCTTGCAGCCATGATCAGCCACATCTCCAACCCTGAGACCAGGGGCATGCTCTCTGAGCAAGTAGATGATGTTCTCAGTGTCTTCCCCACCCAGTAGCCTTGTCGCCATCATGTAGTGTAGCTCACAATATGCCCTGACCCCCTGGATAAGTCAGGTTGCCTTGGGAGGCAGACCCAGCATAGCAATATATCACCATACCATGCCCCACCGCCCCCTGACTGCTCAGCACCATCACAGGGTTTACAAGGTGCGCCCCTTGGGGTTGGGATTTGACCACCTCTTTTTATGATGTTTATAGGTTACAAGGTTGTCTGATCTGATCTGCTCAACAATCTCAAATCTGTACTAATGGAATGTGTAGGGATACCCCCAAGGAAGCCACATGCAAAGTCTGACGTTACCACGTAACGCGGTTGCGGAGGTATGGGCCGTCAAAGTTTCCAGTCCAGGTTCCTACCCAGGTTGAACCTGGCCCAACCTAGGTTGAACCTAGGTTCAACCCGGTCAAGGTAGGTTGGAGCCTGGTAACCTGGTGCAACCTAGGTACAACTAGGTTGAATGTCGATGAAGGTGGACCAACCTAGGTTGACATACTTTAACCTAGGATCATAGTACTTGAACCAAGTTCAACGTGGGCTCAACGTATGTTCAACATAGGTTGAAGATGGGTCTTGGGTATGGCCAGTCTGTGGCAACTTCTGCCGGTACCAGCACGGTAGCAGCCAGGTGCTGATAGTGTTGTATATTGGTCAGTGAGGAACGTATATGGATTGTGAGGATGGTGGTTGATGTGTTGGGTTGTTTGTGAGTGATGTGTATTGACAACGGGAATGGATGTGGCCAGCTGCAATGGCTAGGGTGACTGTGCTGACTGAATTCCCAGGTTACATGACATATAAACTGTAACCAGGTCACATGACTAACTATAAACTGTAATTTTGAAAATTCCCACGGCGCTGGACAGAAAATTTGGAAAATTAGGGTTAGGGTTAGGGTTAGGGTTAGGGTAGGGTTAGGGTTAGGGTTAGGGTAGGGTTAGGGTTAGGGTTAGGGTTAGGGTTAGGGTTAGGGTTAGGGTTACAAGGTGCGCCCCTTGGGGTTGGGATTTGACCACCTCTTTTTATGATGTTTATAGGTTACAAGGTTGTCTGATCTGATCTGCTCAACAATCTCAAATCTGTACTAATGGAATGTGTAGGGATACCCCAAGGAAGCCACATGCAAAGTCTGACGTTACCACGTAACGCGGTTGCGGAGGTATGGGCCGTCAAAGTTTCCCAGTCCAGGTTCCTACCCAGGTTGAACCTGGCCCAACCTAGGTTGAACCTAGGTTCAACCCGGTCAAGGTAGGTTGGAGCCTGGTAACCTGGTGCAACCTAGGTACAACTAGGTTGAATGTCGATGAAGGTGGACCAACCTAGGTTGACATACTTTAACCTAGGATCATAGTACTTGAACCAAGTTCAACGTGGGCTCAACGTATGTTCAACATAGGTTGAAGATGGGTCTTGGGTATGGCCAGTCTGTGGCAACTTCTGCCGGTACCAGCACGGTAGCAGCCAGGTGCTGATAGTGTTGTATATTGGTCAGTGAGGAAAGTATATGGATTGTGAGGATGGTGGTTGATGTGTTGGGTTGTTTGTGAGTGATGTGTATTGACAACGGGAATGGATGTGGCCAGCTGCAATGGCTAGGGTGACTGTGCTGACTGAATTCCCAGGTTACATGACATATAAACTGTAACCAGGTCACATGACTAACTATAAACTGTAATTTTGAAAATTCCCACGGCGCTGGACAGAAAATTTGGAAAATTAGGGTTAGGGTTAGGGTTAGGGTTAGGGTAGGGTTAGGTTAGGGTTAGGGTAGGGTTAGGGTTAGGGTTAGGGTTAGGGTTAGGGTTTGGGTTAGGGTTAGGGTTACAAGGTGCGCCCCTTGGGTTGGGATTTGACCACCTCTTTTTATGATGTTTATAGGTTACAAGGTTGTCTGATCTGATCTGCTCAACAATCTCAAATCTGTACT